>CAWUFW010003022.1:1200000-1800000 GCA_963921515.1 Calotriton arnoldi
CTGCAGAAACACATGCTATGCATACTCCTGCCATCTAGTGTTTGGCCCGGACTTTGCAAGTTGTTTTTCTTAAGGAAGCTTTATGATTGGCATTGTGCTTAATTTCCCCTCCCCCTCGATGCATTGCGCATGTTGAAGACTTTTTTCCTCAGAAAGTTTATTTCCTCCATCGGGCTCGAACGAATTACATCGAAGCTGTTCAAAAGTTTACGCCACGTGGCCTACGGGACAAAAAGTAATCACTGGAATCGATTTCTACACCAGAGAAGGACTTCCCAGATTCCGAATATACTCAACCGTCGCGAATGATCGTCTCCAGGTGATGGAGGCGAAGAAAGAACTTTTCAGACTGTGCCCTCGGTGCGGAGCCAAATACGCACACTCCGACACACACGACGTTTGTAACTTGTGCCTCTCCCCGGAGCACAATGAGGAACAGTGCGCCATCTGCACATTGTGTAAAAATAAAAAGACTCTTCGATCCCAATGAGATCGAAGCCTCACACATAATATGGAACACGCAGCTGAGGCCGAGTTCAACCACGACAGCGATGCGGACAGCGAAGCCAGCGCTCCAACAGGAGGTGGGACAGTAATAGCCAGCCCACATTACACCGCGTCAGAAGTATCTTCTGGGGAAGAACAAGCTACGGTACAACCCAAATCACCGGCGCCGATCACAGACTCAGAACCAAGGACAAAAACGACTCCACGTATCGTAAGTACTAATACCCCCATACAAAACAGATTATACATTCGCCACCACCAATACCCTGACATGGTGCGCCACAACATTTGGGTTCAGGCCGACACCGTGCCCAAGCCTTGGAGCCGAAAAAGGACGAGAGTATTCTCGATCCTGATTGGGTAACCAGGCATCAACAAGGGGACGGTTCTGAACCGATTACGGCACCAAAGAGTACATCAGCACCAACCAAGCCTTCAATGCCAAGGAAGCAATCGGAACCGATAAAAACATTGGCACTGAAGAGCTCCAAGAAACAACCGAAAGTTATTTTCGGAATCGAGCGGATCAAAGTCTAAAACTTCGTAATCGAGTTCTGAAAAACACCACGGACACTCCTCTAAACAGAAAAAAATCCAAGATTCCTGTGGTTCTAAGGCACAAACTGTTTCTAAGAGCACAACAGCAGCACACAAGAAACAGTGCTGAACCCAATGAAGATCAAGGGGTACCAAATTATCCAAATCTTCTAACACACAGCAATGGTAAGATGAGACATCCCAACCCTCAACAGCTCAATCTTGCAATCTGGCACCTGAGGTCAAAGAATTTGGATACCGCTATCTACCTGAAGAATGTATGACTATCTTAAAAGAAGCAAGAAGACCTACAACAAGAGCATGTTATGCTGCTAATTGGAAACGTTTTGTTCATTACTGTGATACACAACATATTAACCCTTCTTCTCCAACAGAACAGCAACTAATATGCTATCTGTTACATTTACAAAAATCACACTTAGCATACACCTCAATTCGGCTACATTTAGCAGATATTGCAGTATATTTACAAAACAGAAAACACCAATCACTTTTCCGTATTCCTGTAATCAAAGCCTTCATGGAAGGATTAGAAAGGATCATTTCACCACGTACATCACCACTACCAGCGTGGAATTTAAACATTGTCCTAACACAGCTTATGGGGCCACTATTTGAGCCACTGCACAATTATCAAATACAATTCTTAACATGGAAAGTAGCTTTCCTAGTAGTAATAACATCCTTAAGAAGGGTCAGGAAATACATGCTCTCACAACTCTTATTTCCAAGTCTTCACAAAGTGTGTTGACGTACTAACCCAAAATTTTTACCTAAGGTTATTTCACCCTTTCATTTGAACCAGACCTTGGAATTGCCAGTCTTTTTACAAAACCACAAACTGTTGCAGAGCATTCCTTACATTCACTAGATGTTAAAAGAGCACTTATGTATTATGTGGAACGTACTAAACCTTTCAGAAAAAAACAAAACCAACTTTTTGTCTCCTTTACTATTCCAACAAAAGGAAATGCTATATCCAAAGCTGGTATAGCAAGATAGATTGTTAAATGCATTCAAATATGTTATGCAAACGCAAAAGAACATTACCAAATGTGCCAAGACCTCATTCAGCAAGGAAAAAGGAGCAACCATGGCTATTTTAGGAAATATCCCTCTCAATGATATTTGCAAAGCAGCAACATGGATAAACCCACACACTTTTACAAGACATTATTGTGTGGCTATTCAATCAAGACAACAAGCTCTAGTTGGACAAACAGTCCTTCGAACATTATTTCAAACAACTACACCATCTCATGCCTAAAGCCACCGTGTGGAGGGGTACTGCTTTACAGTCTATGCATAGCATGTGTATCTGCAGCCAACACATGCTACGAATGGATTATGTTACTTACCCTGTAAGCATCTATTCATAGCGTGCAGTGCTGTAGATCACATGCACCTTCCCGCCTCCCCGGCAGTTATTAGATGGTGACAAAATACCTACAAATCAGCATGTCTAACACAGAACGCTTACTAAGCAGACTATATCCCCACTCCTTTCATGGCAACAACAAAACCTTCTGAGGAACAAAGTCTTCGACATGCGCAATGCCTCGAGGGGAGGAGAACTGACGCCCAACGCCGATCATAAAGCTTCCCCGAGAAAAACAACTTGCAAAGTCCAGGCCCAACACTAGATGCATAGCATGTGAATCTGCAGCACTACATGCTACGAATAGATGCTTTCAGGGTAAGTTACATAATCCATATCTCCCACGAGCTGACCTCAGTTGCTTTCTTTCTGCGCCACCAGATGTGGATCCAGAACTACATCCCATCTCTTTAAGACCTTACCTCGAGCAAAATCTTTTTTCTCTCTCTCAGTGTGCAAGGGTCATGTCGACTCCCAAAACAACAGGTTTTAATCTCTGTAAGGACTGTTGTAAGCAAATGTCTGTGACAGACCCTCATCAGATCCGCCTGGGGTTGAGTCACGACTCCAAGGCCTGCAGTGACTGTGCATCGATGAATCCGAAGAACACCAGATGACTCTGTGGCGAGACTGGTCCTGATCCCGTTTGAGATCTAGAAGTCTCAGGAGTCATTCCAGAGGTCGGTTTTAGTCTCCATTTAAATCTTTGGGTAATTCGAAGAAAAAACATAAGAAATCTAAGAAGGACTCTGCCCCTTCCTGCCATTCACACTCACCTGAGAAGGCGTGGGGTGGCACCATACATCTCGCTCCGAAGTCATTCAACTTCGGAGGCGATCCCTAACTTATTTTCTGGCACAACTCAAGTTTCCTGGGCCATCCCTCCACTCCTAAACAGATCGAAGAGTTATGCAAGGCCATGCTCTGACTCTTTGGATCCTTGCCAACTCCCTGTGGTGCGCCTGAGGGCCCCATGGAACCGAGAGGTTCTCCACCTGGATTACTGTTGGAGGGTTCGCCCTCGGTGGCAGCTGGACCTTCCAAACATCCAACGTGGCCTCGACATATACAAGCTGAGACAGTGAAACCCTACAAGGAACTAGCACCTGACCTGCTATCCCTATTTATTATACATGTGTTGGGAAGTACCCAAAACTTGCGTGTGCACACTGTAAGCGCACCCACTGTCACAGTGCAGTCCAATACTGGAATTAACAATGTTTAACATAAGCAAAGAGTGCACCACTAAAATGTAAACAATCACACAGCAAATTATCCAATCCGTGTCCAAAGGTGTTTCTTCAAATTCTTCGTTTATTCAAAAAGTTAAAACAATTCAAGTTGGAATGAACAGCTGACGCGTTTTGTCCGAACAAATGGACTTCTTCAGGGCATCTATGAGGCACTCCTAACATGTAGCGTCAGGGTATCCGTGGTGGATATGACCAGCGGAGGAAGGAGGCAAATCTCGTCCACTTTATAATGAGAGCAAAATGTGCTTTACTTTAGTGTAAAAAGCCAGAACCAAGGTAAGTCCGGATAGCAAAATTCATACAATCACACCCCCTGTAAGGTGGACCATATAATAGGGGCAATCGCAGATTCCAAACCGTGATAAGCCCGGAACCGCAGCCCAGTCCTGCCTCCTTGCAAGATGTCGTCTTGGTTCTGGCTTTTTTCACTAAAGTAAAGCACATTTTGCTCTCATTATAAAGTGGACGAGATTTGCCTACTTCCTCCGCTGGTCTTATCCACCACGGATACCCTGACCGCTACATGTTAGGAGTGCCTCATAGATGCCCTGAAGAAGTCCATTTGTTTGGACGAAACGCGTCGACTGTTCATTCCAACTTGAATTGTTTTAACTTTTTGAATAAACGAAGAATTTGAAGAAACACCTTTGGACACGGATTGGATAATTTGCTGTGTGATTGTTTACCTTTTAGTGGTGCACTCTTTGCTTATGTTAAACATCCAACGTGGCCTCCTCCAGCTCTAATACCGACTCCCTCTGGTGCCGCGGTCCACAGCGGTTCCTGGTACATCAACGCCATTGCTGACTCCATCAATGCTGGAAGACAAAGCTCCAATTGTCCTCTCTGATGCAGGTTTGGCACTTCTGACCTCGACTGAGGCTGTCCTCTGCAGCTGTGGATGTCTCACTTCCATCCTCTTGATCTGCTTCCACAAGGACTAACGCCCACCCTGCATTCCCTGCTGGGCACAGATTTGGACAATGACTACGATGCGGGTGGTGTGAGTGGCCAAACATAGCATGTGGAAAATAGGTACGACAACCTACAAGAGCCTAGTAGCCTTGATACCTCCTCTGAGTCGGGGCTCCTTTCACTCCCTGGCCCTGCCATTGAAGAGAGTGCTTCTTATGCTATGGTTATGCTTTGGGCGGCTGAAGTCATTGACCTCCAGCTGTCACGGCACACCGTAAGGGCACCCGTTGAACACTGCAGAGACGCGTAGATATGGAGCGCGTACTCTGATACAACAAAGACTACATTACCCATGAGTCCACGGGTACCAGACGTCAATGACGTCATCGCGTTCACGGAGGCGTTGAGGAGAAAAGCGCTTCCAAGGCACCGGCTTGGTGCCGCTTACTTTTGCAGTTGAGCCTGTTCCCGCGACGAGAGGAGGTCCGGTAAGGGTGCTTCGTGCACCAACGATTCCTTGTCCTTTTGGTTGCCCGTTCGTTCTGGCTCAGCCTGCTGTGGCCCGTACTTTCTTGAGCACTGTAATTACTTTCCTGATTGCTCCGTTGGGTGTACCATCCATTCCGGTTCTTTGCGGAGCAATCCTCGAACAGCAAAATCTCCTGAAACTGCGTTGGGCGGAACTATTAGGGGTATAATTGGTGGGAACTCCGTGTAGGGGTGTCAGCTGCCATTCTGTTTTCCCCTGCCTACGCCCTTGTGCAAGTGCAGCCCGCTGTTGATAAGCGGTGGCTGTCTATTTGTCTAAAGGTTCTTTTGTGGTGTTCTCTTGTGTTGGAGAGCTGAGACGCAGCTCATGCAGAGAGAACACACTGCTGACTCTTTTTCTCGCTGACTTTGACTTTTGTTTTCAATAGCAAGGAGCATTGCTATCCCCATTCTTTCTGTGTTATATCACAGTGTTTTGTTTATAACATTATAACATGAGCATTTATACGCATGAGGATATCTGACCAAGGTTTCATGCTGCCCTCAGTGAGGGGGATACCTTGGAGGTAACGGAGTAGAAACTCTGTGTTGATGAGAGACTTGTGTATCCTGCAACATTCCAAGAATTATTGTGATTTGCGCATGGATTCTTGTGTGGCCCTTTTTTCCTGTGGAAGGATCTAATCTCTATCCCTCATCTTTCATGAGCTGTGGTCAATTATTTTGTTTTCTTGTGTTTTCACAACAGGGGTATTGAGAGCACAGGAGGACGGCTCTTCCCCCTCCGCCCCCCCTGTTTCCAGCCCTCACAGCAAATATATTGGTAGGTCTTGTTTTCTAGAGAGATAGAGTCCTTGTTAGAAGAAGGTAGTTCATGAAAGGTTACTGATTATGTTGTCTACCCTTTAGATCATAGTGGAGCCATACAACACGCACAATTGTCTGTACGTCAAGAAGATGTATTTTCTTTTACAGGTATTGTCACACATACCAGTAGGATAATCTGTGGGGTCATTGTATATGTATAGATATATAGGACTGCTGTTTTTCTCAACGTTCTTGTTCTCGTTACAGGTCTTCTTCCCTGCTGTCCCCATCCTTCCCTTCCCCCACTTGATCACTCCATTGAGTCTGTTTATACAATCAGACTTTGGGGGTATCAGGAGGTGGACCATATAGAGCAACGTACGATCCTGAGGATTCGAGGCCACGACACCAGCTCCCCACCATGGAGGTCAAGTCCATTGTTCTTACTGAGGTCCTGCAGCCGGGGCATACATCCACAGAGCCCATCTCGCCTTTTAACAAGGCCTTTTGAGATATTTTGTTGAGGGCATGTACCAAACCTTGCTCTGGGCCCTCAGACAAACGCCAGATTTGCACAACATCACCACATTCCCCCGGAAGATTTGGTATTTCTATCTCCGCACCCCTCCCGTGAAAGCTTGGTGGTGCAGGCGTCTGCAAGCAAGACTAGCCCCAACAAGTTCCAGACTACTCCACCTGATAGGGAGTCAAAACAGGAAGAAATGTTTGGGAAAAGAGTCTTTTAATATACCAGCCTGACGCTTTGATCAGTAAATGCCAGCTGCCTGCTGGGGGGCTATTCCCATGCCCTTTGAGATTCGGTGGCTCAAGTCTTCCCAGGTGTTACTGAAGATCTCCGACCTGACCTGTCCCAGGCCATACAGGACGGTTGTTACCCAGCCAAGATCACAGTTCATTGTGGCTTGGATGTCACCATTTCCATTGCGTGATTCTTTGGCACCTGTGTCACAATTTGTCGCCTGCTTTGCTGTGGGCCACCCTTTTTTTCAGGCAATGTCCAGTAAAATCTCATGAACATGCTGTTCAATTTGACTTGCTTGTTTGGAGACATTGCAGTCTCTGCTCTCGAGCGGCTTAAGGGGAGCAGGGCCAATGCATGCTCCAAGGGCTTATGTGCCCCACCTCACCAGCCACATCAGCCCTACGCCTCCTTTCAAGTCTTTGGCAGAGGTACCCCATACAGTCAACCAATTAAACCTCCACAAGGCGGAAATCAGTTATGCGGTGGAGGCTGAGGTGCCCGCCGCCCCCAATGTCAAGGTCAATCGGGCAATCTGTTCCCCGCTGCCCCACCTGTCAAACCCCTTTAGCATGCCCTTGGTGGAGCATAGCCATCCAGTGTGAGGCAGGATCCGACGATTCTTGCCAGGTTGGCAGGCCATAACATCGGACAGAGTGGTCCTGCAAATTATTCATAAGGGTTTGGGCCTACCCTTCATTTCCAAGCTACTGCATCTTCCCTCCTCCCACCCCACCCCCCCCCCCAGCAACTGACGGAGGACCATCTCTCCATTTTGTGTCAGGAAGTGAAAGCCCTTTGTTAAGGGGGCTTTGAGAGGGTGTCTGCACCAGATACCAGAAGTAGGATGTGGTTGTTATTCCCATAATTTTCTGGTGCCCATGAAGGGAAAGGCCTCCATCCTACTTCATAACGCCTTCCTCCAGAAGGAGAAATTCAGATTGCTTACACTGGCTCAGGTCTTGTCTGCCATCAACCCTAGACACTGGATGGTGGTATTGCACCTGCAGAACACCTATTTCCCTATACCCATCCTGCATGCCCATTGGTGCTTCCTGCGGATTGTGGTGGGAAAGGAGCATTTCTAGTTCGCTGTCCTCCCCTTTGGTCACACCAGTGCCATTCGGGGAGCGAATGAAGAATGAATTTATGTTTAAAGCTGACCTGGTACAGGACTCAATATCCCAGAAACCTGCTGGGCAGCTGAGGACAAAAAAGCCTGGCTGAATCCCCTGGCTGCCATGATGGTTCCTGGGGCTATAAAGGCCACACCCCTGTGTGCAATCTACGTGACAATCCTCTTCAGAAGCAAGAAAGAGTTTTGCTTCGATATTCTCGCCACATCGTTACCTGCACTCCGTCCTTGCCGGGCTATTCCCTGGTGTGCAGACGGCTCGTCCCGGTGTGACGTGTTCTTCCACGTACTTTGGTCGGCATCAGCAAGGAATCGACATGCCGGCCGCTTTTCTGCAGCTGGCATCTGGCGTTCCCAACCTTGCAGGGTGGACCGCTGGTATTCTGTAATTGCCGGCTGATCATCTGTTCTCGACCTAGCTCTGTCGCAGACTGTAGCGACGCTCATTCTGAACTACGCACTGAAAGGGAGTGTGCATTCCTGCGCCTGCTGTTTCCTGGCCTCATTTCTTGGCTCTCAAGCTCTGTGCTGACAGGCAACTATTGCTACTTCACTGCCGCCCTCATGGAGAGCATGCTCACGGACAGAGCAGTGCTGTACCGATAAGTTTAATTCAGTGCATGCGCACGCGTAGCAACTTAAACCATGGTATATTTGGCACAGTATATAGTGTTCGAACCAGAGAAGTGGTATCTCTGGTGTGCTTGACTTTTTGTGTTATTTTGCTACGTTCTTTTTAGGATTGCTATTGCTATGGATAAATTAACCATGTAGACACAAGGATCTTTGAGGTCCAACCTCAGTGCCAGCCTAGACTATGTGAAATGGAGAAGGAGTGAAATTCCTGCACTCTTGTCTCTGCAAACACAGCTGTCAGCCTATATGTGCATACTGAATGAGTGCTGGAGGTGGGAGAGTGATTGTGTAAGGATAAACAGGTTGAGGAGAGGCGTGTGGGTGTATATTAATGTCCCTTCTGTCCCCTTCATCTTGACTGCAGGTTGCACCATTCAGGATTGGCCCCTTACATATGCTGATCTTTGATTCATATTCCGAAGATGCAGCAAGAGGGACCCATCCAGTATTCATAGACTTATTTATTATTTTCTCCACTCCCCCTTTCCCCTGGATGTTCGCCTTGGGAGGGCCATTCTCATTTGTTACCCCGGGAGAACACGAAGGGGAGTGGTTGGACTGTCTTCTCTCCATCGCCCCCGCCGGCCAGATTGATCAGGTTAGTGGTTAGTATCTGACAGATTGTCAAGCCCACGTAATTACCCGGCCTGGGTGATGGATCCTCCCTTCTATATTAGAGACCATCACCAATTTGCAGGTGGAAGTCAATGCTTATCGTGTAGAGAGCCATGAGTAGCTAATGGGTTGGAGGAGCACACTTAAGGCCATGGACCTTGCCACCCCCCTTTCCTACCTCAAGTACCTCCTCCAACCAAACAACTTTACACTCACCAGTTGGAGGGGGAGCGCAGGGCTCGGGTTACTATTTCCCTCCTCACGTCCCTACTGTGATGAATACAGTTCCTACACGCATCCAAGTGGTACATGCCCCGAAGCTACCCTTAACTCCTCCAGAACGCTTTTACAGCACTGATCCAAAGAAATTTGATATACTCATTTGTCAGTGCAGACTCCATTTCCTACGTAAGCCTACAGTGTTCCAAGATGAGCAAACTCAAACCGCCTTTGTGATGTCCTACCTAGGTGGCAATGCGGCCAGCTGGTCAATCCCTTTGATAGAAAGAGATGACCTTTTATTAAAAAAAAATTGGAGCCTTTTATTGACGAAATGTGTAAATTGTTTGTTTGAAAGACACATCTATCTTTGGATCGTGAGCTGACCACCCTTAAGCAGGGTTCCCAGGACATACTCACGTACATCACCATGTTTAACCAACTACTGGTGGAAACAGATTGGCCTATGGAGAAACGGGCGTCTCTGTTCTATCAGGGGTTACAAAGCGACCTGTAAGACATTTTGGCCCAGGTAGTACTGCTGCCCCATACCTGTGAGGACTTGATCAAACTGACAGTGCAACTCGATCACAGGTTACATGAAAGAAAGGGTGATAGGAATCAGGGGGCAGTGAAATATCTTACAACCCTTCCTAGATTTATCACGGAGTGTTAGACCTTGCAACCTTAGCGTGGTTTTCCCCTATCTTTTTGCCTCTGCCACCTGTATTTTTTGCTGTGTGCTGAATTTCATTTTTGCTGGTCCAGATGCTTTGGAACTTTGCCACTGCTGATCAGTGCCAAAGTGCTCCCTCTATAAATTGTGAACATAGATTGGTGTTTCCATGATTGGCTTGTTTGACTTACTACTAAGTCCATAGTACAGTGCACTTTGTGTGCCCAGGGCCTGTAAGTCAAATGCTGCTAGTGGGCCTGCAGCACTGATTGTGCCACCCACACAAGCAGCCTTTCAAAGGGGTCTGTAGAGCCTGCGCTCAGTCTCTACTGCCATGTCGACCTGGTAAGTGCACCCACTTGCCAGGACCTAACCTTCCCTTTTATTATATGTGTCACCCCTAAGGTAGGCCCAAGATACCCCTGTGGGCAGGGTGCAGCGTATGTGAAAGGTAGGACATGTACTGATGTGTGTTACATGTCCTGATAGTGAAATACAGTTGTATTTCGTTTTTCACTATTTAAAGGATATCTGTCCCATAGGATAGAATGGGAGTTTATTTATAACATCTTATAAGTATAACTTCCCATTGGGACAAGGTAGACAATAGAGTTTAGTAATATAAAGATGCATCTTTTAGTAAAGATCATTTTTATATTGTGTTTGCAAATACCACTTTTAGAAAGTAGGTATTTTCTTCCTTAGCCATCCTGTGTGCCTCTGCTGGTTTGTGGATTGACTGTCTGGCTTTGGAGTAACGGGCTGGGGATGTGCATTCACTGTAGACAGCCACTGGGGGGGTTGAGGTGTGTCCTGCCTTTCCTGGATGAGTCGGGCTGAGCTGAATAGACCTGTGCTGCATTTAGAGTAGGGGGAGGAGATTTCCTTTCACCTGAAAATGCATGGTCTCCCTTACACAATGCTGTTTCCACCTCCTGCTGGGAAGTTGGAAAAGAGAGGACAGAACTGATTTTGACTGAGCACAGAGCCTCTCTGCCACAAGAGAACAAAGAGAAATTAAACATACATAGTGGGTCCCTGACCCCAGAACTTTAGAATACTTCTGGACTCAAGAGTGTCCTCTGCCAAGGAGATGAGCTGGGAAAACTGAATGAAAAGTACTGCCCCTTTGCTGTGTGCTGTCTGGGGTTGGCCGGCAGTGGCTGTTTCTGCCAAGGAGAGGATAAAGACTTTGCTGTGTGCTGTGTATCCTGCTTGAAGAAGAGCTTGTCTCCTGTTCTGAAGTCTCAGGGACACAAAGACTTCACTTCCAGCTCCCCTGAACTTCCTTGCTGGGAGTTCTGACCTGCCAAGAGGTGCCTGTTGCTGTGTTGGTCCTCTGGAGGTTGTTCCTGCTGTTAGGTGCTGGAAAAGAGACGCAACTAAGAGAAGCGCAACCCATCCGCACCCGTTTCCGAAGCATTGCTGCTGTGCTGCTGAAGAAACTGACGCAGCGCCTGCATGCGGCTGGAGAAATCACTGCACGCTGAATCCTGTGCACTAATCTCTGAAGTCCGAGATCACCGCACCGATTCCAACGCAGGCTCTGCTGTGCTGCTGCAAGAACTAACGCATTGTGGGGCCACGGACGGAGAGACCAATGCAGTGCCGTTGCCACGGCATCGAGAACGGACGCATTCTTGATCCCCATGCATCGCACCGGGCGGCAAGTCTACAGGAACGCCTGAGCCGCAGCAAGAAACCTACGCATCACCTCCTTGCACAGTAAGAAACCGACACATCACCTCCCCTTCAGTAAGGAACCAATGCATCACCTCCCCTGTGTGGCAGTAAGGAACCGACGCATCCAAGGTATTTTGTGTTGAAAGTGTCGCATGTATAGTTTGCTATGGACAGAACTGTTTTTACCTTCTAAAAGTCATAGTTTGATTATTGTATGTTGGATTTTTGTCTTTTTGGTCTTGTTTGGTTTAGATAAAGATTACTTATTTTTCTAAACTGGTGTGGTGTCCATTTGTAGTGTTTTCACTGTATTACTGTATGTGTGCACAAATGCTTTACACACTGCCTCTGAGATAAGCCTGTCTGCTCGTGCCAAGCTACCAGGGGGTGAGCAGGGGTTATTTCAGAAGTGTATCCCCCTTACTCTGACCAGGAAGAAGGGTCCCTACTTGGACAAAGGTGCAAACCATTGCCAACTAGAGACCCCCATTTCTAACACCGAGGAAGGTTCTCAGAACACAAACTGGGTTGAGCCCTTGCAGGTATATGGCATAGGTTTACCCCTGTCCTTCAAAGAGAGAGAGAAGAGACGCAAACAAAGACCATGTATTGCAGCAAGAGTGGACACTTCATTAAGGACTGCAGGGCCAGAACAACACCCCTGGACAAGCAGATTCTGGTAAAAGGCCAAGCAGTGGTCCTCCGGGGTTCGGTGGTAGGAGAGGAGTCGGAAAACTGATGGGCCCGAGAAAGAAGGAGGTCCTTTGTTCAGGATCAGAAGAAAATGTGATCTCACCAGTTATCGCAAACATCGTGCAGATTTCAGTGGCTCATATATAAACGTGTCCGTGACTTTGTGGTTGGCCGATGGGCATTAACAGAAAGTATCTGTCCTGTTGGATTCAGGGGCCACTGTCAACTTTATTGTTCAAACATTTGCCCAGGAAATCGGTATACCTTGCATTAAGAGGAGCTCTCCTGAACCAGTCAAGGCTGTGGATGGTACGGCTTTGGCTTCAGGTCAGGTACGGTTCCATACACAGGTGATTATTATGCAGTTTGGCACTGATTATTTCGAACCCATATAGTTTGACATCATTGATGCCCCTCACTTCCGACTGATCCCTGGGGATGCCATGGCTTACCTTACATGACCCTTCTGTTCGCTAGGAGTCTAGCTCAGTTTCTATGGAGTCATCATTGTGCCACGAGCATTGTACCACTTATCCTGCAGGATCCCGAAAATCTAGCCTGGCTCCTTATGTATTGCTGTATGGAACCCCACTTTGGCTGTACTGTGACTCTACCTTCTGCTTATGTACATTACCAATCAGTATTTGACAAACATATGGCGAGTCAACTACATCCTCACAGAGAGTATGACTGCAGAAAAGGCTTGATTTCAGGTGCTGCCATCCCTTGCGGCCTAATACATGGCCTTACGGAGCCAGAAACACAACACCTGCGAGAATACATAGATGAGAACCTCGCTTCTGGTTTCATACGACCCTCTTCCTCACCGACCTCATCTCATCTCTTCTTCATACCTAATATGTCTAAGAAGGAAGGAGATCTGCGGACCTGCATGGATTATAGGGCCATCAACAGAGCGCCCATTAAGAACCAATATACTTTGCCGCTCATTCCTGTGTTGTTGGATCAGCTTAAAGGAGCCCGGATATTCATGAAGCTAGACCTTTGAGGCGTGTATCACCTGGTGCATGTAAAACAGGGCAATGAGTGGAAAACCGCATTCAGGACAAAGTTTGGCCTGTTCGAGTACCAAGACATGCCTTTTGGATTGTGTAATGCCCCAGCAGCATTCCAATTTTTCATGGATGATGTGCTCTGAGAGTTTTGGGATGTAATTTGCATCATTTATATTGATGACATTCTCATATATACTTCTACCATACAGGAACACACGACCCATGGCAAGGCCGTTCTAGACCGGTTGCAAACTCGTAATCTATATTCCAAATTGAGAAATGCCAGTTCCATGTCTCTGAGGTAGACTTTTTAGGTTACATTATAAACCCCGGAGGCCTGAAAATGGACAACTGAAAGGTTTTAGCTATCACTCAGTGGAAAGGTCGTGTAGTTCCTACTAATACGTAGGACCTGCGCATCTGTTGGACAACATAAACTTTGAGTGAGGTGCCTAGACTGACTCAGGGCACCCCCGCTGGATGAAACCAGCTAGCTCACAGTGCCACCATAACCCCCCTAACCTTACCAGGGAGCGAATGGTTTCTGGCAACCACTGAACAGGACAACCCTGACCCCTCAGGGATCATGGAAACAGATCAGAACCTTTCGCTCTGTCACTCATGCTTACTTATGCTCAGAGAAACATACAGAGAATACACAGTGGGGCGTTTTCAATATATTTATTGAACCAACGATTTTCTTGTATAGAATACATGTGCTGCGATAATCAGTAGACCGAAGCAGATGAAAGTGATTACGAGCACCAAAAGAGTAAATAGTATATACAGTTCTACCATGGTGCTAAAACAGTCTATATATGCAGGCATATGATACAAGGCTAGGCATGCTCCTACTATGCAAACCCTACTCTGCGTATACCTAGAGTGTGTGTAGGTGTGAAGCCAAGAATCCCCCCAAAGGACGATCCAACCCCATTACCTGGTGGGAGAGAATGTAGGACCCCATCTTGGTCACAAACTGGACACCCCTCACGAGATGTCAGACCGCTGCGTGGTGAAGTCTCAGCATTCAGGGACCCTCGGTGTCAGCTGAAGTGCCTCCTCTGCTAATCTTTTGGGATACTCTTTATAATAGAAAGCAGCCTTGCGATGTGCGTGTAGATTAGCGATGTTATGGATGTGTAGATAGCCCTGTCGCCCCTTAGATGAAGATAGAACGACATTTGTACATGGTGCATAGAAGGGCCTTGTACATGATGTTTGAGGCCCCGTGATAATGTTGTGCAAATCTAGATGTGTAAAGAAAGTAGTTTCAGAGAAACTAATCCAACATTGTCATACACGCAAATACGTGCAAAAGGTGACAGCAGAAATGTTATTGGGAAAAATAGGACAATGTAAGAAATGAGCCGCTTCACTACATGGACCTAACCCGGGCACATAACAGAAGTTACCTACAAACATCAAGACTTTGCAAAGCTTTTTGGGTTTCGCATATTTCTATAGACAATTCATTAAAGATGTTTCCCATGTCATACAACCCATAAACTGAAAAAAGACACCCCCTTTGTGTGGACAGAAGAAACGGAACAGGCCTTCCAAGAACTCAAAGCACAGTTCACCCAGGCACCAATCTTACGACACCCTGAC
Source organism: Calotriton arnoldi (assembly GCA_963921515.1). Classification (NCBI taxonomy): domain Eukaryota; kingdom Metazoa; phylum Chordata; class Amphibia; order Caudata; family Salamandridae; genus Calotriton; species Calotriton arnoldi. The sequence continues at coordinate 1,214,952 of CAWUFW010003022.1, forward strand.
GTGCACACTTCGTGATAGAAACGGATGACTCTCAGTATGCAGTGGGAGGTGTTCTCTCTCAACGGCATCCAGAGACTGGACAGCTGCATCCCGTAGCATACTATTCTAGGAAGTTAACCCCATGCGAAGTGAACTATAACATCACGGATAAGGAGTTGTTAGCCACCAAACGTGTATGTGAGGAATGGAGACATTACCTAATGGGAGGTCAGCATATCATAGAAATCTACACAGACTATCGCAATTTACATTTCCTAAAGACAGCCAGAGCACTTACCCCAAGACAATTGCGTTGGTCGATGTTCTTCTCAGAATTTGACTTTTTAATAAAATATCGTCCTGGTCCACAGAATGGGAAGCGGACGCTCTCTCCAGATCAGTCATTCCAACAGAAGACATCATGCTCCCTATTGGTGAACCTCCTTTGATTTTATCAGAAGCTACCTTCTTGGGTTCTGAGGTAGCCTTGGTGACGTCAGAGGATTTTCTACAGACCCTCAAGATGTACATCCAAGCCTCAGACCAGATATTGTGGATCCAAGAGGATCCTGAATACAGATCCCAGAAAGATGACTTGTTGTATCATCACCATGCCTTGTATGTACCTAGTGAAGCCTTACAACAACAAGCACTGACATGGATACATGACTCAGCTCTTGAAGGCCACATGGGTATTCAAAAGACAATAACAGCCACATAGCCATTTCTGGTGGCCTGCCCTACGCCATGTTTTAAACACTATGTAGATGCATCTGCCATATGCACCCAGGGGAAGCCAGTCATGAAAAACCTGCAGATTTGTTTGCATCCAATTCCTGTACCTCCGAGCCCCTGTCACACAATCTCTATAGATTTCAAAGTGAAAATGCCTCCCAGTGAAGGTAACACAGTGATTCATGTGGTCATAGATCACTTAACGAAAATGGGCCATTTCATACCACTGACCAAGATACCAACATCTGTAGAACTCGCCCGGCTATTTCTACATCACATAGAATCCCTGCTGTTCTCATCATCGACCAAGGATCACAATTCACATCATGATTTTGGTGGGTGTTGTGTGAAGCTATGCATGTAGATGCTAGGTTATCTACCAGCTTTCATCCACAGACAGATGGGAAAACTGAGCGCCTGAACCAAATACTGGAACAATATCTATGGTATCTAACTTTACAACAAGGAGCTGACTGGCGCAAAGTGTTGTGGATGGCGGAATTCGCATACAACAATGCCGACTATCTCACCAGGGGGCGTGGCCTGCAGCCCAAGATGGTGGTCGCTTAAGCGACGAGCTCCGGGCCGGGGCACCTTATCCGTATATCATCCGTCATTCCCTACCTTACTAGACAGCTGTCTTCATCGCCGAACGCCTGTTCCCATTAACCGGCTTCCACAACCGCGCTCTCCGGCTTTCAGGGTTCCCGGGAGAGCTGACATCTGGACGGCGGCGCTCTCCGGCGCGTCTTGAGGCCTGGTACAGGGGTGGAGCCTCGTCAACCTCGGGCTGGCCTGTGGACTGGCTGAGCCGCGGGATACTGGGGCCGGCTGCAGTGACTGCTTTAGCCCCCGGACTTGGGGCCTTCCCGCACGACATCCGTGTTTGCTACCATCTGGATCCTGCCTGGCTGGAAACTGTCCGGGATCGCCTGGGTGATCCACACCACTGCTGCTGCTGAGGTACGTGGAGTGCGCGCCAGTACCTTTGAGACGCACGGCCTAACGCTGCTGGCGGAGGCCCCCCGCTCTCTACAGGACCGCATCGCGCCACACATCGGTGGCGGGTCCCCTGCTGTGACTGCATGCCCTCGCTCAATCGGATGGTGGTTGTGGGCGATTGAGGACTGCGGACGTCTCGTGTCTCCTTTTTCCCCCTCCCTCCAGAGCAGCAATATCGTTGTGGACACCGGAGCTGGGGTACGGAGTCTGTATTCCGCTCTGCTGGGATCTTTGGAGATTGGGCTCATGCTGGCAGAGGAACATAGTTGGCGCTCCGGCACGTCTTGAGGCCTAAACTAGGGGCGGAGCCTCGTCGGCCCCGGGCTGGCCTGTGGACTGGCTGAGCTCCGGGATACAGGGGCCGGCTGCTGTGTCTGCTCTGGCCCCCGGTCTGGGGGCCTTCCAGCGCGACATCTGCCCTTCCTACTGTCCTGCCAGGCTGTGGACTGCCCGAGACCGCCCGTGTGTCCCTCACCATCGTTGTTGCCAAGGTACGTGGAGTGCATGCCAGTACCTCTCAGACACACAGCCATTCCGTAGTGGGTGCTTGTCGACCAGCGGACACCTCGTGCCTCCGTTTCCCTCACCCCCGGCGCAGCAATATCTCGGAGGACATCGGAGCTGGGGCACTGAGTCAATAGTTAGATCTGTTGGTGTCCCTATGGTTTGGCCCATGTAGGCAGCGGAGCTTGGTTGGCAGCTTTGGAGTGCTGGTGGGGAGCGCATGGACTGGACACCATTCTACACTGTCCTCCTTTTCCCCACCCCTGCGGCCACAGGCGTGCATGGTCAGGGCTCCAGACCATAAGCGACGTGGGGCTCCCCCATCTGGGGTCAGACGGAGTGCTCCTCAATACCCTACCTTTGTACGGGACGACTACCACCATAACCCCTTCATTTTACTCTGGCTCCTATAAGAGTCGTCATTTACTACGGGGATATTTCATCTATGTGTGCAAACCTGAAAGAGACTGGCAGCTTGGATACTATTGATGACTGGGTGGCAGTGAGTTCATGCGAAACATCACTGGATCTGTGGCCTGTTTATACTGGTCGACACTTCGCTCCTGTCCAGTGGCTCTGGATGGTGTGTGTTCCACTCAACTTCTCAGTCCCTATTGGTGGTCACTGTGGATGAACCTACACTGTGTAGTTATTATCAGACAGGGGCACTTCTGCTCAACGGTGTGCTACTCAGAAGGCTACTGAATCTACTATCCACCCACGTCCCCTTCCGTCCTAGTGTCACAGAATTGCCTGGTCAATATTATAGTCTGACCGATGGGGACCTCGGCTATTGGTGCTTGTTCCCTCTGTGTTTCTAATATACTTGCACCCGCTACCACGAATTCATCGCACCACTGTGTCTCGTCACCAAACATGGGCAAAGGGAAGCCCAGAGCGACTAATAGGTCGGGGAGAGCAGGTTCGCTCTCTCCGGCTTCAGGGCACTCATCTAGCCGGTTGAATCATACAGAGGGAAGTGTCAATACCAACGCTTCAGGGGATAAACTGGACATGATTTTGCAGGAAATCCGTGATTCCCGCTTTGTACTAGAAGCGCAACTGGGCATGATATCAGTCGATCTCAATTTATTGAAAGATGATCATAAGAAGTTAGCTGACAAAGTTAAATCCGCTGAGCAAACTGTGGAAACCATGGTACCACAAGTAAAAGCCCATGAAGAACAACTCTGTCAAATGCGCCAACAGATTGATTCCCTCCAGGCCCGGACCGATGATGCAGAAGGTCGGGCACGCCGCAACAATCTCAGAATTGTTGGATTACCGGAAGGAACGGAGGGCTCCAACCCAACAGAGTACATAGAAACCTGGCTGAAAAATAGTGTGGCCCCGATCGGACTATCTGCACACTTTACAGTTGAACGGGCACATCGTGTCCCTACACGTAGACCAATACCTGGTGCCAACCCACGCCCAATATTGGCCAGGATCTTGAACTATAGAGACCGGGATCACTTGTTACAGGCAGCGAGGGATAATGGCCCATTACAGATCGATAACGTGAAGGTCTCAATATTCCCCGATTATACTCTGGCTGTACAGTGTAAAAGGTTTTCATTTATGGAGGTGAAGGCGCAGGTCCAGGCAGCAGGCCTGACGTTTGCTTTATTGTTCCCAGCAAAACTGAAAATCATATATAATCAGCGCTCGTTATTTTTTGATACTCCTGACAGTGCTTGGGACTGGCTGGACAAGACCTTTCCCGATGTCCAGCCTACCAGACGAATGGATTCCTCGCAACCGAAGTCACAGCGCCCCCCCCCCCCCGAAGGCGTAAAAGAGGACTCCTTACCCAGAGTACGGCCTCTAGTCCCCCGCCTCGTCAGCAGGTGATGGAGGGCAGGCAGGGGGCCATTCGATCTGCCTCAGTCTTCCGTACTTCTCGCCCATCCATTAGTACCAGTCCGTCCGAAGATGCCAATACGGACTCAGACTCTGACGGCAGGGTGGCACTGTTCCCCTCAGTGGTCACGCAACTTAACGATGATCCTCTGGCGTAAACTGTTTATGTATTATTTGACACATTGCTCCAGAACGTGCTCCCTGTCCACTACAAGTTACTTGTACAGGTTGCCGTGCTATTGTTACAGTCATGCTTGCTTATTCTCCTTGCTGTGTAAAATGTTCTTAGTATATTTGCACGACAGGTAGGGATGGTTTAGTAAGTTCCCTGGCCCGGCCCGCGATTTGGGCGTTTTCATATATTGCTCATTGCTGTTGTCTGGATACCAATAGTGTTAGCGACCTTCCCCCGCAGGCGTTAGCAACTGTTGAATGTGAAGTATGTTAATCTTGTTTTCACAGTTTGGTCGGACGAAGTTTGGTCGTTGGACCCAGTATTGGGACATTGTTGAGTTATTTGTAATTTTGCCGCATGGTCTGGGATTTGGGGGCGGGTTTGTGGGGGGTGGTGATGGGAGGTGGGGACCGGGGAGGTTTATCATTATCTCGTGATGATGTCTATTGCCAAATCTTATACTTTCATCTCTTGGAATGTCCGGGGTATGGGAACTATCACTAAACGGCACAGAATAGCTGCACAGTTACACCGTCGTAAAGCCCAAATAGCGTACTTCCAGGAGACTCACCTGTTACCCTCCGAAACTACAAAACTACAAAAACGATGGAGGGGTCAATTTTATGCGACTGCGTATTCTGCCTTTTCTAGAGGGACTGCAATATGGATTCGGGCGGGGATTCCCTTCTCCCTTAGCGAGAGTAAAATTGATGACCAGGGTCGGTTTGTCCTTCTTCTTGGAGCATTGGATGGTAGACAGGTAGTGTTGGGTTCCCTTTATGCTCCGAATACAGATCAAGAAGCATTTTTAACACAGATCTCTCGTGCACTCTCAGACTGGTCACACTACCCATGGTTCTTGGGAGGGGATTTAAATGCGGTATTTGATGTATATCTTGACCGCTCCCATCCTCCCTTATTTAATACTACAGCGCGGTTGCAGGCTTTTACCTTGACAAGATGGGCACAAGGCTGGAATTTATTGGATGTGTGGAGGTCCTTACATGTTAATATGCTGGAATATTCTTTCTATTCTTACCCACACAAGTTACATACTCGTTTAGATTATTTCCTTTGTTCCCCTGACTTATCCCTTTCCGTTGCGCAGTGTAATTATCTGGGCAAGACCATATCAGACCATAATCCCATAGAATTACTGCTGAACTGGGGCCGTTCCCCCGCTCCTATCCCGACGTGGAGAATGCAACCTATACAATTAGAGGACCAGGTTTATCGAGCCACTTTGGCTACAGCTATCACTACTTATTTTGTAGATAATGAGGTTACTGCCTCGTCCAGGTCCTTTGAATGGGAGGCCTTCAAAGTAACCATTCGCGGGGTTTCCATGGGAACCTTGGTGGGTTCGCGGAGGGAAACGATTAGGGATATAACAGACCTGGAGAGGGAATTACAGGCTCTGGAGATAGCTGCCCAGAGGAGCGATGAAGGCATAGAGCCTCTGCAGGCCGCTAGGATTAAATATGCTGAATTATTGGCACGCTTGAGACTGATAGACTTTAATGCCTACACACTGCGCACGCATTCCGAGGCGGATAGTGCAGGCACATTGTTAGCGCTATTGATTAAACCTTCTGCAACTCCCACTCCGATATTGGCGATACATAATGTTCATAACACTTTGGTTACTTCCCAGGCTGAAATAAATGCTGCATTTCAGGAATATTATGCATGCTTATATACCGCTCCCCTCTTAGACATGTCAGATGCTACAACCTGCTTCCTGGCAAAGGTCCAACTTCCCACTATTTCGGACTCGACCGCCAAAGACTTGGCGGCTCCGATTACTACTGCGGAGATTCGTATGGTGATTAATGCATTAGCCCGTAATAAAATGCCGGGCTCAGACGGCCTCCCTGTGGAGTTTTACTCAACTTTTGCAGCTACATTGATTCCTAGATTATTGGAACTTTATACCTCCTCTTTTGAAGATGGTGCCCTACCTCCCACTACCAGGGAGGCATTGGTTACGTCCCTATTGAAACCGGACAAGGATCCGACCGAACTTATGTCTTATAGACCTCTCTCGATTCTTAACACAGAATACAAGATACTCAGTAAGGTTTTGGCATCACGGCTTCTTCCGTTGCTTCCCCAATTGGTCCATACTGATCAATGCGGGTTCATACCCCAACGCAGCACCTCACTAAATATTCGCCGGCTTCATGCCTTGCTACATGCGGCGTCAGAAACTGCACCACATGCTGGCTGTTTATCGTTAGACGTGCGACAAGCTTTTGACACCCTGAGCTGGCCCTATATGCTAGCTGTATTATCCAAATTTGCCCTGCCCGGATAATAGTTATATATAATGAAAACACAGAACATATATGTGACTATTACTATCTTGTTATAGAAAAATGTAAACAAAACGTCTAATCTTGATCATATATGTATGTGTACCATCGGCAGTACTCAATAAAGTTTGTGTTAAAAAAAAAAACAATGCTGACCATACCACATTAGGGTGCTCATCTTTTTACTGCATGAACGGCTTTCACTCTAACATGCTTCCCTTTGAGTAGCCTGTCGCTTCTAATCATGTAACCATTCAAGAACACCATGCGCACCTTCATGCTGTTCTACAAGATGCAAAAACACATTTAGAAAAGGCGCAAGAGGCAGAAAAGCGGTTTGCAGATCAAAAGCGTTCAACGGAACCTCCATATCAAGTAGGGGATAAGGTATGAGTAGCCACAAAGAATCTGCACATAAAGAGTAGCAGTAGGCTGAAACCAAAATACAATGGACCATACAGTATAGCACAGTTATAACCCTGTACCGTAATAAAGGCTCCTCGTGGGAGAATACAACCAGTGGTATGTTACAGCAACCTTGGTTCTATAACCGGATAACTGGGGAGTGAATGACAAATGAATGTATGTGTAAAGCCGACCTGGTATAGGACTGGATGTCCCAGAAACCCGCTGGGCAGCTGAGGAAAACAAAGCCTGGCTAAATCCCCTGACGGCCATGATGGTTCCCAGGGTTATAAAGGTCACAAGGCCACACCCCCTGTGTGCACCCTGCTTGAAAATCCACTTCGGAAGCAAGAAACCCCGACTTGCAAGGTGGATCCCCTCTGCAGATTTGGAATAGCGGTGGAGGGCGGCGAGGAGAAATCGAGGAATCCGGAGGTGTGGGCGGCAGAACGACTGTGTTGGTGTTCGCGCCCGCCTGATGCCTCGTGACTGCTGCTGGTAGGAGCTTGCAGATTGCCAGCGCGAGCGACACCCCTTTTTAGTGAAGAGGAGAGCCTGGAGGCAAAACGCCCATAATTGAGGTTTAGGAGCCTGGGGGGCTGAGAAGTGCAGCGGGGGCGCCCAGACACGATCTGCCTGACTTAAACATGGCGCCCACCGCTTACAATGCCTATACGCGGTTTTGGTGCGCTGGGCCTGCCGGAGACTCACTGCGGGTGCTTGAGCCAGGCGGGAGACCTGACTTCGTGGCACAGTTCCGCCTGCCCTTGAGCGCCTTCCTCTATCCACAAGATGGAGCCCAGCATGACCTCAAGATCAGCCCGGGGATCCAGCATACTGCTTCCCCCACCACCATCCGGCCTTCTACCCCTATGGACATCTCCAACTTGGGGATCCCTCCAGACCCAAGACCACCACCCTTGAGTGCAACACCACCTGAACACCTGGCTGAACGATGGCAAGAATTTCCTGCTCTGTAAATATGTAATATATAATTGTCCAAGCCTAATCACTGTTAAATGTAATCCTGAGTGAATTTGCAATTTGTATATATATATATATATATATATATATATATATATATTCACCGAAAAACCATAGGTTTCAGACACGTTATAGTTACAAATTAGCATTTAAAAACCTTTGAAATTCACTGAAAAACCATAGGTTTTAGGGACAGTTATAGTTACAATTTTTTACATATTTTATTTTTTAAATTACATTGTAATTACATTATACATTACAAAAAATACTTTATCAGAATGAATTACTTTAGTTTAAATACTTTGCAGATAGGCAATAGACTTTTAAGTACAGTAGTTACAGTTGTTGCAATGGGCAACACATTTTCAAACACAATGCAACATTCAGCTCAATGTGAATTTCTAGTTAAATGCAATTAGTTACTTTATGGATTACTTTTGTAACCACAGGACTGGATCCTAGATTCAGTCCTGGTACATCTCCTGTAAACAGTTGAGTAAAAGCGTTTTGGTTACAGTCGTGATTTTTAAGGAATATTATTGTATTTTAAAAGTTGACACTTTGAAACTTTTTCTCATAGAATCACCAATGTTATCCTATGGAAGGAAATTCACTTAGCAGGTAAAAACTGTTATCGTTACTTTTTCTTACTCAGTGTTGGATCCTGGATCCAGCACTGGTGCATCTCCTGTAAACAGTTGAAAGAATGCGTTTAAGTCATACTGTCGATTTTTAAGGAATATTTGTAGTTTGTGAAAATCAACACTTTGAAACTTTTTGCTGAAAACCAGTCAATGTTAGCCTATGAAGGAAATTCAAGTTACCGGTAAGTACGGTTAAAATTACTTTTGAGGATCAGTACTGGGCTGAAACATGCAGCACTGAGGTCTCTCCTGATAACAGGTGAGTAAATCGGAATTCGTAATTCGGCTGATTTTAGAGGAATATTTTAAAGTTCCAAAACTCCACACTTAGAAGAATTTCCAAGTGAAACCAGTCAATGTTAGCCTATGGAAGGAAATTCAAGTTACTGGTAAGTACGGTTAAAATTACTTTTCAGGACCAGTACTGGGCTGAAAGATGCAGCACTGAGGTCTCTCCTGATAACAGGTGAGTAAATCAGAATTCGGATTTCAGCTGATTTTAGAGGAATATTTGTATGTTTCAAAAATCAACACTTAGAAGAATTTCAAGTGAAACCAGTCAATGTTAGCCTATGAAGGAAATTCAAGTTACCGGTAAGTACGGTTAAAATTACTTTTCAGGATCAGTACTGGGCTGAAAGATGCAGCACTGAGGTCTCTCCTGATAACAGGTGAGTAAATCAGAATTCGTATTTCGGCTGATTTTAGAGGAATATTTTAAAGTTCCAAAACTCCACACTTAGAAGAATTTCCAAGTGAAACCAGTCAATGTTAGCCTATGAAGGAAATTCAAGTTACCGGTAAGTACGGTTAAAATTACTTTTCAGGATCAGTACTGGGCTGAAAGATGCAGCACTGAGGTCTCTCCTGATAACAGGTGAGTAAATCGGAATTCCTATTTCGGCTGATTTTAGAGGAATATTTGCACAATGGTGAAGGGAGGGGCGGGGCCTGAGGTGACATCTTTGCAAACGCGCCCGTGGCGCGTTTTAAGTTGGGGGAATAAGTCCCCTTGAATCCTGAGGGTCCCTAGGGGCCAACTAGACCACCAGGAACCTCCAATATGCGCCAGGGGCTGCGTTGCAGAGACGTGTAGAGAGGCCACACCCCTTTACACCTCACTGCAACGCAGCTCTGTGGCGCATTCTGGATGTACCTGTTGGGCTAGTTGGCCCCCAGGGACCCTCAGGATTGAAGGGGATTTAATTCCCATCTTAAAACGCGCCACGGGGCCTGTTTGCACACATGTCACCTGAAGCCCCGCCCCTCCCTTCACCACTGTGCAAACGCGCCCGTGGCGCGTTTTAAGTTGGGGGATTAAGTCCCCTTGAATCCTGAGGGTCCCCGGAGTCCAACTAGCCCACCATATACCTCCAAAAGCGCCACAGAGCTGCGTTGCAGAGAGGTGTAAAAGGGGCGTGGCCTCTGTACACCTCTCTGCAAGGCAGCCCCTGGCGCATACTGGAGGTACCTGGTGGGCTAGTTGGCCCTCAGGGACCCCCAGTATTCAAGGGGAATTCGTTCTCCTCTGCAAACGCGCCAGGGGCGCGTTTGCAGAGTGGTGAAGGAAGGGGCGGGGCCTGCGGGCCCGATCGTTTTTTTTTTTTTTTGTTTGTTTTCTCCCTGAAGGGGGGCTGTGTGGCCCCCCTTCCTTTTTTCTTTTTTTGGGCCCTGGGGACCCCATCCCCCAGGGCCTTACACCTTTTTTTAAATTACCTTTTAAAAAAAAAAACGGGAAGATAAGAGTCCTCTTGTCTCCAGCTGGGTCCGGCTCCATATCCACCATCTGGAGCTGAAGACCACCAGCTTGGCATTGAAAGCCTAAGTTCCATCAATCAAGGGGAGCCTGATACAGGTGCTCACACACAACACCACAGCCATGTGGTACTGTAACAAGCGGGGTGGGGTCACAGACCCTGTGACAAGAGGCCCTGCGTCTCTGGAAATGGCTGGACAGCCAAGGAATTTTCCTTGCGGTGAACCACCTGGCAGGATCATTGAATGCCAGGGTGGACGAGCTCAGCCCTTGGCACCTAGTAGATCACAAGTGGCTGTTGCACTTGGAGGTGGCATAAGGTCTCTTCCACGCATGGAAATAATCTTGGCTCGATCTGCTTGCCACTGCCGAGAACATGCAATGTCAGCTCTTCTGCGATTTGGAGTTTCCAAGGTGTCTGTTCCTGGGAGACACGTTCTGCCTTCAGTTGAACTCGGGGCTCCTGTATGCCTTTCTGCCAATCTATGAAGATCAGGACCAAGTCAACCTAGGTGCCCCAGATTGGCCATGAAGAGTATGGTATCCAGAATGCCTAGGATTTAGCATATGTCCTCCAATAAGGCTGCCTCTCTGGGAAGATCCGCTGTCGCAGAAGCAGGGCAGGGTTCTGCACCCAGGCCTTCGTAATCTCTACCTTCATGCTTGGAGGTTGAGCGGCAACAACTAAACACCTTTAACCTTCCTCTGGGGGTAGATGATCTTATTTTGGCAACCAGGCATCCATCAACAAAAACTGTATACGCCTGTCATTGGGACAAATTTGTGGCTGGGTGCTGTACTCTGCAGGTAGACTCCTTCCTGGCAAAGTTAGCTGATGTTTTGTTATTTGTTCTGTCCCTGGCTCATCAAGGTTTTGCTCTGGGCACAGTTCAAGGGTCAACACTCAACGAGCCCGGGAAAAGTGTCTAGAGAGGATGCGGACAAACATCAACCACGCTGCATGCGGGGGCGGGGTATCCCTTTTTAAGGACGGTTCCCCTCACACACCGTAGGTGTCATGCTTCTCATAGGGGTGCCTCCTTGCGTCAAGACCTAGTCTCAGCGCGGGCTACAACCCCCTCTCTACGAGGGAGGAGCTCAGGGATGTTTTCATTTTCAGCACATGGGTTTTACTAAAAACCCTATGTGAGCGTAATGTGTGTAAACTATGTGCAGTGCTAATGTGTGAGTGAAAGCACACGGTGTGTGAGGGGAACCGTCCTTAAAAAGGGATACCCCCCCCGCATGCAGCGTGGTTGATGTTTGTCCGCATCCTCTCTAGACACTTTTCCCGGACCCCTGGGCTCATTGTGTGTTGGCATAGTTAAGTGGGGAGTGCGCCCACGCAGGTCCTTAAACTCCTCCCGGCCGTCTTTGTGTGTCACAGTTCAAGGGTACCTGTCAGCACTTTCGACCTTTTTGCGGTTGGTGGATCAGCCCTCACTATCTAAGTCCTCAGTTGTTATGCACCTATTGAAAGGTTTACAACATTTGTTTACTTCCTCTTCATTTGTAATACCACAGTGGGACCTTAACTTGGTCCCAATGTTTCTGATGTGTGCACCCTTTGACCCGCTTCACAGCTGCTTGTGGCTTCTCACTACCAAGACAGTGTTCCTCATCGCCATAACATCGGCCTGCCACGTGAGTGAGCTTCAAACTCTCTATGTCAGCCTGCCATATACCATAATCTTGCCAGACAAGCTGGTTTTGCAAACATGGGCATCCTTCCTGCCTAAAGTTGTGATGCCCTTCCATATCATCCAGAGCATCACCTTGTCGTTGTTCTATCCTGCGCCTCACCCCTTTGAGGAGGAGGAGAGACTCCATCACTTGGACCCTCAAGAGAGTGCTGAGCTTTTACATAGATCGTATCAAAGAACAACAAGGAGATGATCAGCTTTCTGTAGGGTTCTCAAGAGCAAAAAAAGCAATGCTCTGCAGAAGACAACCATCTCCCACTGGATCGTGCTCTGCATTAAGATCTGGTACACTTTGGTTAAAAAGCAACCTCCAGAAGGAGTTCGTATTCCATCTAACAGGGCCAAAGCTGCTACCATTGTGTTGGCACGTGGCTTCCCTGTTCTGGACATTTGCCAGATGGCTACATGGGTGTCCCCCCACACATTCACGAAGCAGTACTGTATGGGCAGTCAGATTCACTGAGAGGGGCATTTTACCTGCTTGGTCCTGCAGGGCTTTCTGGTTTGAACCCATCCACACGCCCACCTGCAAATAGGTAGAGCTTTTGTATCTATTCAAAAGGTGAGGAATCTGCGGTTAGAAGTCTCTGTTAGAAGAACAAGTTATTTACCTTAGATAATGCTCTTTCTGTGAGAGACTCCAGCTGCAGATTCCTCACCAACCCTCCCATCCTTCCCGTTCTGTGGTTGGACTTACCCATTAATAAGTTCCCAAGTCTAGGAATCTGCACACTGGTCACACCTGTTTGTTTTTGGGGCTCTACGTCTGGGGGTGTGGCACTGTCGAAAGCAACTGATGTCGGCATGTGGGAGTGGCGTACATTTACGCTCTGCGCCTCATTTTTGGATTGAATGGCGTCAGTGCGGATCCGCCTGGTGCCACATACTGTCATGCAGAGGTACTGCTGAAAAGTATATGGGTCCAGTCTGATGCTTGGCGCGTATTCAAAAGGCGAGGAATCTGTGGCTAGATAATGTCTCTACCAGAAAGAGTGTTACTGAAGGTAGTAACTTGTTCATTAGGTTTACTTTGCAGTGAATGTGGCGGAGAGGGTTAGAACTACACTCACCTGAGAGAGCACCATATCTCAATTTTCTATCACACATTTTACTGATTTACAGTCTCTTCAGGATGACTACAGTTCATTTCTGCATTTAAAAACACAGACCACTACAAATGGTCGTATATGGCTCCTGTGGCAAATAAGATATTTTACTTTCATGTTTATTTTTCAGTGGGATTTGTTGATCATGCTATTGCAGTTCTCTGGGCTCTCTCTGCATAGTTTATGGGTAGCTAATACAGGGAAACTTGTAATTATTTACATTTCTTGACTATGCCAAAGCCACGAAGTGCCTCTTTGGGTCCTGTAAAAAACATGTGGTTTTAAAAAATATCTTTGGTATTGATGCACACTTACTGCCTACATCCCAAGCATGTTCCCCAGAATTGTAATTTTGACTAGTCCTTTTCGCCCGAAACAGTAATTAACAGAAAAAGGAAATTGCTTTTTGGCCTCAGACAGGCTCTTTTCTCAGGCAAAGAATCATTCACAAGTGCACCTCTTCTGCTTAAAAAAAACACTCCTCTGCAAACATGCAAACGCAATAATTGTTAGGGATGAAACTTTTGTAATTGACCTGGCATCCTTTGTGGAATATGTGACTCTTCTGCACCAGCTTTGTATCTTCCACAGTGCCAACCCCAACTTAATTGTCCCTGTCCATGGAGTCAGCCACTTCTTCAGCCATGGTTTGCCCTGTGCTATAGTGCACTACTAAAAAAGTGGAACCTTGCTTTGATGTCGAGCTGCGTTGTGGCTCCACTTCCACAGCGTCAGATGTTTACCGGGATGGAGACCATATTTGGGTCAGATTCAGATGCCTCTGTTCATCAGAGGAGGCGAATAATCTTCTCTGCCTTTGTTATACTGATGTAAGCTTTTATCTGGACACCTCACCTAAGTTGACCCTGGAATCACTTCATGGTCCTCCTCCAGAGGAGAGTGCTTGCTTTGCTGTGGATATCTACAGAGTTCCTGGAGTTTCCCTCTCCCTACAGATTAGACCAAGGCCAACTTGCCAACAGAAATCCTGCAGCTTGGGCCCTGTTCTTCTGAGCCTCTCTTTAATTTTAATGATGCCCTTGTGGGACCATACTCTGTTGGCTTGATGGAAGCTCCTTTCCACTCTGGCAGGAAGCTGTCAAATTGCTAAACATCATAGGCTGGCTCTTGGGGACCCTGTGTTCATAACACAGGACTCTTCGCTGGAAAGCGTGGTGGTGCAGGCTTCATGGTGCTACTTAATCCTAATAACATTCCTTCCACTCCCTGGACAAGAAGATGAAGTAAAATTATGCCATAGGCATAAAGGTCTTTTGCTTTGGTAATCTGGCACTGCATTACTTGAATGCCTTCTGCCTACTTACATGCAATTGTCATACTATTTAGAAGATGGTACTGGAGGTTCTTCGTGCTCTTCCAACGATCTCTATGTTTTACTTTCACAAACTGTTCAAGATGGTCAAGAAGTGGTCGCATACATGCTTGGATGCGCTTCTCTGGAGACGTCCAGGCCACTTTTATGGACATCGCACACAGCTTTTTATTTACAAGGCTGATTCTGCTCTAGAGAAGTTTACACAGAGCCATGCATCAGTGCGGTCACTACACCGTGTTTACCCTGTGCCCCGTTTCACCAATAGTACTGGGATTTATGTGGCTACTCTTAAGGGCCTCCCCTTCTGTCAGTGACAGCTATCCTACCCCATACAACGGTCCATATAAAACTTTCAGAGATGCAGAGGTGGTGCAGAAGGTCAAGGGAAGCAGCAGTCTTCCTTTTCTTCTAGCTAGCATTCCAGTACTTTGGAGCCATGGATGCTACAGATTGTTCTGTCTGAGAGTGCCTTGAATTTTCAGGCCCTACTCCCCACATTCCGCCTGTGTTTCCAGTAGTCTCCACAAATCACTCCAGGATTCTTTCCAGAGAGTTGATGGCTTTGATCGCCTAGGGTGCAATCAAGCTGGTGTCTGAAGCAAAGATTGAACAAGGCTGAAGCTACTGCTACTTCTTGGTCTGAGACTGATCCTGCACCTCAGGGCATTGAACTCTTTCCTCTGGAAGATGCTATCCCTTGCTCAGACTCTGTTGGCCTTGTATCATGGAGACTGGATGAAGCCTTTGGACAGGACATGTATTTGCATGTGACGACCCTGCAACCCAACAGAAAATGCCCTTGCTTTATGGTTGGTTCCGCCCACTACCAGTTTGTGATCCTGCCGTTTGGCCTTACATCAGCTCCTTGGGCCTTTACAAAGGTCATATCGGTGGTTGCGGCCCATGTTCACAGGTCCTGAATACAGATATTCCCTACTGAAGGTGGGCTCACCATAGGTGGATTTGAACCACCTGCAGAGCTCGGTGTCACTGCCGTTTGACCTGAGGTTCTCAATCATTTGGTCCAAGTCACACTTCCAGCCCACGCTGAGATTGCCCTTTATCCAGGTAATTTTGAACGTAGGTGCCTTGAAGGCTTTCCCACTCCTGCCATAAGTCTGGGGCGTTCAGGTTATGTTTTAGGTGAAAGCTCTTCTTACAGCGTCATCAGTTTTGCAGGTGCTGGGCCTGCTAGCCCCTACATCCTGTTGGTACTCTTCACTTTTTTTTAATTGACTTTTTCATATAAGCACTTACAGCTCCAAACATTATGGTGCTGAGAAGAGTGCGTTTGTGAGCCGCTGCGAGGAGTGATACTGATGTCAAAACGTGCCCTGCTGGGATTGGGTGGTTGGTGTTGAGCCACGCTATTATTGGTTGACTATGTCATAGAATGCCGTGCTGTTCTTGGTTGTTGACGCCGAGCGAGAAGTGTGGGTAGATGATTATTTCCGGGTTTGAAACAAGATTCATTTGTGATTCCTGGTATTGTTATTGCAAAAATTAGACTTTTTAAGACAATTCAAAATCTAATAAGGGGAGATGTGAGTATAACTGTTTGGGAGAGAGAAGAGGCACCACCTGAAGTTACGCCAGGAGATTATATGATCATAAATGTGGGTCTCCACATGTATTTTGATGAACCAATGGCAAAAGATCACTGAGAAAGAAGGTCCATTGATGTTTCCACATTATGGCACATTTAATTTGAAAATCATTGATCGGTACGAAATGAAGCCACCTCTTAAACCCGCACAATATGAATTTCTTAATGCTTGGGAGCGAACAGCTCAGGCTAGGCAGAAGCAAAGGTATCAGGGAAGAGCTAGAAAGGCAGTGCGTACTTATGCGGACGCTAGGCGGGATGTAGAGCAAAAGAAATGGAGAACAGATATGATCGAGGGAGCTAAACTATACCCTGCATTGGTAGGTGAAGAGACGGAGAACGGAAGAAAAGAAGAAGAGAAGAAGAGAAAGGGGGACAAGAAAGAAAACGTAGAGGGTAAAGGTGGAGCCAGTGATTGTGATACTAGTGATGATTTCCTGGATCTGTAGTTGTCAGCTCGTCCACCACCGTACAACGAGACCCAATTAGAGAGAATGAGCGGTGTATGAGCTAGTGGAACGTCTGGAGTAGATACCGCACTGGTGAACAAAAATTCTAACCCGATGGAAGAGAGTACAGGGATTAATACCCCTATTAGCCCTAATGTTTTGAACACTCCGGATGCACTTGCTGTTCTGGTTACTATTCGCCCTGTAGATCCTTTGTGTAAACCTGGATCGACAGGAAACACAACACATAATTTCGCAGTTCCTACTGGAATGGTAACACTCCTGTGGGCCAGACAATGTGAGGATTTCCTCAAATTCCTTTTGTTCCAACTCAGATGAATACCCCTTGTACTGCAAGTGCCGTTCCAAACCATGAATCAAACAGGATTTTCTCAGACAGGAGGGTTTGCCCAAAGATCGCCAAATTCTAACATGTCCATTGGGAATTAATTTCCGAGTCTTAACCATAGTACTCCCAGTGAAAGGATATTGTCTGATGCCCCTGCTACACAGACAGGCCTTAGTGTTAAAGAATTAGATGATTGACTTAGAAGTATAGTGTAACCCTCGAGAGAAGGTACAGGATCAGGATCGAGTAAAGAAGTGGTTCCGTCCCCAGTAAGGGAAAATGCCGTGGATCTGGCAAGATTGAAGTTAGAATTGGATGAGATGATACTAGGAAATCTTGAACTTTCTCGATTAGAGGACTACCAAGAAAACAAACTTGTGTTTATGTGTAAAGATGTTACCAAACGTGATGGACAAGCATGAGAAAGACTGGCTAAATTTGCTCAGAAGTATGAGATCAATCTGAATAGAACCAAGTCACTACAGAAATGTTACAATGTTTGTTTTGATAACAAAGACATAACTAGCATGAAAACATCTGGAATGAAATTACAGAATAAAAAACTGATCAGCAACATTAGAAAGTGGAACGAGTTAGATAAGTGAGAAGGCAGATGGGCAAAGAAGAAAGAGCCGAAGAAACCTAGAGAAGAACCACCCCCTTCCACAGTGGAGAAAGATGGCACCACAAACTTTCCATTAAGGGAAGTGCCTGATGGAGGTTATGTCCATGTGCCTTGGAGTAGAAGTGATCTTGCATCATTCACAAATGATTTCCCCAAATTGAGAGAGAAACCAGTGGAATGGTATACACAGGTTGAGCGGTTTGTAAAGTTTTAAAAGGTTTTGTAGGTGGACCTGAATACCTTGCTTGACATTGTGGTCCTGAGTGATTTGTGGGCAGAATGCAAAATAGCCACAGAGTGGCCAGAGAAAGAACCTCCGAGAAATCCAGTGACAAATGCCCCGTCACCATTAGTGATAAAAAAGCTTCAGCAAGTGATGACATTTTTTGAAACAAAGGTATCACCTAAAGACTTTGATTGCCTCAAGACTGACAGAACAACCCAAGAACCCAAAGAGACGATACATGCCTATGATCAGAGATTGTTGCAAGTGTTTAAACAGTAAAGTGGAATGGATACTCTTCAGTCCAAAGATATGGGACACTTTGTGTTTAGGTTTGTGACAGGATTGAGACCTGAAATTAGCATGATGATTCAGCAGCATTTGATTTGTTGGCAGACTAAGTTGATTGATAAGATATTGAAATACGCAAAATATTGTAGTGATTAATTGGAGATGAAGCAGAAGAGATTGAAAGAGAAATTGATGGTGGCACAGATGAGAGCCGCCCAGAGAGGGAATGCGAATCAGCCTTTTGTAGTGAACGTTGGGTCTCTACAAGGAGTATATCAACAAGAAGCTCCGGCGATGCAAGGTGGGAATGGGTTCCCACAACAAGATAGAGGTTGTGGTGTTCCAATTGACCCGAGTACTGGGATTGATGTGGCAACTTTGAAGAGAAGGAATCCCTGTCATTATTGCAAAACGTTGGGGCATTGGAAGTGGGAATGTAGTCTTAATCTTAAAAACCAAACTCAGAATTCAGGGTTTGCTCAACCCCAGACTAATAACCCCATATAGTCCCAAAATGTACAGAGACCAAGAATGCAGAATTTTAATGTGCCCCAAGTTCCAGTGATACAGGAGTTTCCTGTGTATAAAGCATTTGAGGATTACAGATCTCACCCGTCATTATGAAGGTGCCTGGGGGGGAAAGAAGATTGCATTCTTGGCGCAGTCTTAGAGGTATATCATAGTGTTCCATTTGTAGAAGGTGAGGTGAATGGCCACCCCGTATAATTTTTGATTGACACTGGTGCTACCTGCTCTACTGTTAGAACAGTGGAAGTTCCAAACCTACCCCTCTCGGGAAAAGGAATCCATGTTGTATGAGTTGCAAATAAGCATATGACCAGCCCAGTGACAAAGGAAATACCTGTTAAAATAGGGTCTTTTGAGGAGAATCACCTATTTGTAGTGTGTGATTCGAGCCTTGTGAATCTATTAGGTCGAGACCTGTTGTGCAAATTTAATTGCACCATTTACTGCAACCCAAGCAGTGGAGAGTTCCAGACTTATGATGAAGATGTTGCCTTCATATTGGCAAGGCACAGTCCAGACATTAGATTGTATCCCTTGTTGACAATGGATGAGCTACCACCAGATCTTAAAGATACAGTGAAACTAGAAGTCTGGGCCTTTTCAGAAAAGGACATAGGTCTCGTCAAAGGAGTTGAGCCTGTCCGCATAAAAATAAAGCCCAATGTTGAGTATCCAAGAACCCCACAGTATAATTTGACTCCAGAAACAATTGCTGGGATTACTCCAGTGATAGAGTGATTGACTCAATGATACAGCAAGGCATTTTGAAAGAGATCATGGTGAGTCCATGTAATTCACCCATTATGGGCTTGCAGAAGCTTAGTTGTAAGTACCGCATTGTTCAAGACTTGCGAAAGATTGACACCATAGTTGTTGCTTGTTGTCCCGTGGTACCAAATCCAGCTGTGATTTTATTTCAAATTCCATGTGAGGTTGGGTGGTTCACTGTTATTGATTTGTGCCAAGCCTTCTTTTCCATACCGTTGCATGAGGGCAGCCAGTTCCTCTTTGCATTTCGGTTCCAGAACCGTGTTTTGGAATGGTGCCAAGTCCACAAGGGTATACGGAGAGTCCGTCAATATTCAGATTCTCAAAATGAATCTTGAGTCCTAATAATGCCATGCAACTCAGTCTTAGTGCAATACATTGACGACCTGTTGGTTGCGTCGAACACAGGAGGCTTGCAAACAAGACACTATTGCCCTGTTGACCTGGCTGAGAATGGACATAAAATATCCCCGAGTAAGTTGAAGTACTGTCAAAAAGAAGTCCTATATTTCAGACATCACATTGAGAAGGGAGCACGGAAAGTGTCACAAGAAAGAAACTCAGAGATTCTGAAAATGAATCCGCCAACTATTCAGAAGGAAGTCAGGATGTTTTTAGGAATGGTGGGCTACTGTCGTCAGTGGATTCCCAACTTTTCCCTATTGGCCAAGCCTTTACAGAGGCTGACACACAAGGATGTGTCTGATACGGTACCTTGGGATAACAACTGTTTGGTTGCCTTCCTAAAGCTGAGAGAATATCTCTGTTGTGCCCCAGGACTCTGAATGCCTGATTACAATAAAGTATTTGCGCTCTTTTGCAGCGAGAGGGAGGGCTGCGCCCTCTCAGTGCTTACACAGCCTTGTGGAAATGTCCGAAAGGCAGTTGCCTATTTTCCTGCTACCCTTGATCCCGTAGCTCCAGCACTGCCTGGAGGCCTTAAAGCTGTAGGAGCCACAGGTGTCAGCATAGAGAGGTTTGAAAGTATTGTGATGGGTCATCCACTTACTGCTTTTGTGCCCCACTTTGTAGAGATATTGTTGACCAGTACCCAACATCTGACAAACAGCCATTTGACTCTCTATGAGCAAATCATTTTAGCGGCTGAGAATGTGAGTTTGAAAAGGTGTTCTGTTTTAAATCCTGCCACATTGTTGCCCCTCCCTGAAACTGAGGGAGAGGATGGAGATGCAGAGCATGACTGTCTCGATTTTACTGAACTATGCACCAAGCAAAGGCCAGATATCCAATAAGCCACTGCCTGAGTCCGATTTTGTACTGTTTGTTGATGGATCTTGTCTAAGAGACAATGAAGGAAACTTAAGAGATGCCTTCCGAGTATGCACAGTCTCAGGTGTAATCGAAGTCTCCTGGCTTCGAGGAGTGTTTTCTGCACAAGTGGCTGAATTGATCGCTCTTACTAGGGTGTGCTGTGTTTCTGCACAGTTGAAAGTGACAATTTGCACTGATAGTATGGCTTTGGTGTCGTTCATGGTTTTGGACAGTGTCACTTACCGGACATATCCAGCAGTCCGGAGACAGAAGTGGACTCGATTCTCCTCGCCCACCCCGGAAGTCAGGCGGAAGGGAGGAGCCAAGAAACCCTATGTGGGGCCGTAAAAGCGGAAGAAGGGGAGCAGCGAAGTGAAACTAGAACGCGGGAAGATACGGGAAACGTGGAAGCCGCAGCGGGAGAGGTGAAGAGGAACGAAGTCCCAAGCAAGCGCAGCGAGGAAGAAGCGGAATCATCCGGGAGAGTGACCAGCGCAGCAGTGCTACCAGAGGCAGCCGTCCGCAAATCCAGTATGAAGAGGATCCTCCTGCCCGTTGGGAGGTACGCTGACCGCGCCACACCCATGGAGGGACGTGGCTGCACCAGGTGCATGCAAAGCTCTCCATTAAGGGCCAGAGGGCAGTGTCGGGTGAAGGGGGGGGGAGAAGGGCTATAGGAAAGAAAGTCTAACCTGAAATAGAAGTAAACCTCCTATAAAAATTTAAAGTAAGCAACTTGGACTGAAGGAAGCAAACCTGAGTCCTTGCTTTAGGAAACCCTCATTTTTTCTTCGAAGGGGAAAAAGTAGGCAATATCCCCATTTACTTTATTCCTCTACTTCCCCCTCAACTTTTCTTGGTTTTCACCCCCTACCACTAACCTTCACCTACCATATTTTACCATGAAGTAAGACAATCCACACAGCCCTCAGAATCCTATACTAATACATCAGCTTCAGATTTCACAAGAACAAGATCTTACCTGCTTTTCTGTTTCTGTCGAGGGTACTGGCGGACAGGAACTCAGGAAGCCCTGAAAAGAAAGAAGACGATATTCATCCCTGTTTTGGACTTCCTTCAATGGACAATCTTGTCTACCTATAAAAGAAAGGATTTCTTTATGTTTTGATTGATGAAATAAAGAGAGAAAGGTTTACTTCAACCCTTCTAGTGTTTTCCTTGGATGACTCCCCGTCTCAACAGCTGACAGACAGTTATGGTCACAAAGAGGTTTCATGACCTCTGCAGGTTTCCCCATAGGAAACGGCGAAGATGTAAAGAGATTACTCAAGGCACTACAGTTGCCTGCCCAAACTACAGTTGTGAAATGTTCTGCTCATCATAGCGGAGATGATTATGTGACATTCTGCAACAGATATGCCAATGAGGTTGCACGATACTGTGCACATGGAGCTTGTACATTTAATGGTGAAAACAGTAACAAAGGGGAAGATGAGACCAATCACAACCTTTTGTTAACAACAGCAGACACCTGGGATGAGGTCAAGAGGTTACAGGAAGAAGTGTCAGAGGCGGAACAGCAAAGCTGGGTCAGAGCAGGATGTGTCAAAAGAGAAGATGAGATTTGAATTTCAGGAGATGGAAGACTTGTGTTGTTAGATAGTCTGTTACCCCCAATGGCTAGACATTATCATGGTCCGGCTCACAAAGGTAGGGACGCTATGGTCAGACAGTTTCTGCAAACATGGTTAAACCCCAGATTTAGATTGATGACTGAAGGGTTGTGTTACAGATGTGTCGTGTGTCAACAGATGAACGTAGGGAAAAGAACCGCGGTGACACAGAGCCACATAGGAAGATCAGGTGGTCCCTTCAACAGGATTCATTTGGACTTTATCAAAATGCCTGCGTGTAACGGGCTAAGATACATCCTAGTAATTGTGTGCATCTTCTCGTCTTCAGTTGAAGCTTACCCGACTAGAAGAAATGAATAGACTCACAGTAGCTAAATTTTGTTTGAGGGAGCTCATACCCAGGTTCGGTTTCCCGACTTCGCTGGAGTCAGACTGAGGGACTCATTTTAATAATGAGGTCCTGAAGATGTTATGTGCAGCATTGCAAGTGGAGCAGAGACTACATTGCAGTTATTAACCTGAGGCTTCAGGTATCGTGGAGCAGGTGAATGGGTCGCTGAATTCAGACTAGCTAAACTGTGTGCTTCAACTTCTTTAAAGTGGCCTGATGCTTTGATCTTGTGCTGATGAGTCTTTGCAGTGCTCCTGATCAGAGGACAGGATTGTCCCCCCATGAAATCATCATAGGCAGAGCGATGAGACTGCCAGCTGTGCCTGCAAATGTGCTTGTGAACATTATAGATTACATGATTCTTGACTACTGCAAAAGACTAGCTGATGTGGTGCGTTCTGTGTCTCACCAGGTTGGAGCCGCCACATCAGGAGCAGTGCCATAACCTCAGTCCCGCTGACTGGGTACTGGTGAAAAAGCATGTTTGACGTCCCATTTGGAACCTTGTTGGTATGGTCCTTTCCAAGTTATTTTGGTGACAATAACTGCTGTAAAGTGCGTAGGTCTCCCCAACTGTGTGCATGCTACTCATAATCGCAAGTAGAGTGCCTCCTTGATGATGTGACAGCACCTCTCCCAAAAATGCCATTGGTGACAAAGAGACCGCGGGAGCAGGTTATTCAAGCTGTCGGGGACCAGCAAGAGCTTGAAACAGCACATGTTTGGTCTGAGGGTGGGTCTTGATGTATCCACAAGTGAAGTAGAGGCTGAAGAGACTCGTTCTGTGATGTTGCCTGAACCAGTTTTAGACCTTGACGAAGGGTCTAGTGCTGTAGTAACGCAAGTGGGAGCTGAGTAACGTTGGCCATGAAGGCAGAAGAGAGAGCGCAAGTTTGCCAGAGGAACATTTGCCACCAACTATTCCAGAGGATATAGAGGATTCTGACCTGAGTGACAGTAAAGGAGAAGGGAAGAGAGCTATAGTGCCTTGTTGAAGGTACTCATCCCCTGAATGGACATACCTTGCTGCTAATGAAGGGGAGAGAGAACTTTGAGATCTAGAGGATAAAGGTGCAGCTCCGACTGAACCTCCGTGAATATATACTTGTGCCTGAACTGTGTTTGACTTTACCTTGCCACGCAATAGATTGACACAGATTATCCTTAGCTTGATTTCTAGACTGAACTTTGAAATTCTCTTTCAAATAGAGACAATTTAATAGACATTACAAAAAGAATTAAGAAGAGTACCTAGGCCCCAGTCTGCTGAAGGTGCGGAAATGTGTCATTTAAAAGAATATGGAGTAGGGCTAAGGAAGACTCACAAAGACCTTGTAAATAGCTTCATTTCACATTGCTGAACTTTGTTTTGCCAGTTGCA
The DNA here is from genome assembly GCA_963921515.1 of Calotriton arnoldi. Taxonomy (NCBI): domain Eukaryota; kingdom Metazoa; phylum Chordata; class Amphibia; order Caudata; family Salamandridae; genus Calotriton; species Calotriton arnoldi. The sequence goes on from CAWUFW010003022.1 coordinate 1,238,937, forward strand.
CAGGTGGAAATCGACAGAGAAGACACTGATGTTGCCACTTTCCCTTCAACGGTCTGTTCTAGAGAAGTTATGGAAACTAATAACCATAGTAGACGTAGGTACATAATAGCAGGTGTGCAAATGATTGTAGTTGTAGTACTGACTTTATTGCTTGTAGGGTTATACTCACCCAGGTCTTGGGCTGGACTGGCCGTAGCAGGCACCAGGCGTTTCCCCAGTTGGCCGGAAGGGTCGGGCCAGTTTTCTATCGGTGGGGGGCCCCTTGTAACAAAAGCGCAGTGGTCCCACTAGCACCACCTGGGGGGGGAGGAGGAGGGGGTTGGATGTAATTGCAAGGGCTGGTTTGCTACCCCAGTTCGGCCCTGCCCAGGTCCTTGAGTTCAACTGAGATTAGATCTAGGCCTACCCCTAGTACACCGAGATCTACTGATAGCAGTTTGCATTCATTAGATGAGAGGGAACTACACATAGATTCTTCTAGAGGAGAACTTTCTTCAAATGTTTATTTTAAGTTACTTTATGAGTACATTGACACAATAGATGCAAGGGATTGCTATGTCTGTGCACAATTACCTGCATCGGCTGCAGAAGGCATAACGTACCATCATATTCCCCTGACTTATGGTGTTACTTGTAGCCTATTAACGAGTCTTTTGTCTGGACAGGGTTATTTTCAATATTATCTTTCAAATTATGATTTGATTTTTTCAGAAATTCCCACACTTAAGCATTTAAATCGTCACCCGAGGCTAAAAATATAGAGAGAAATGAAAGGTTCTTTATGTTTAAATTGTTTTTATTGGAATGATTATAATCAAACAGTTCCATTGATAAAGGAGCAGGATTAACAGTAAGACATTGCATGGCATTTAACAAAATTTTGAAAATACATTTTCGCTAAGAGTCCCAACTCCCTCCCTCCCATCCTCCCCCCCCCGACAAATGAAATAGAAAATCAAAAGAAAAGGAAAAGAGGAAAATTCTCCTGGGTGCTATTCTAAAATGTGTCGTCACTTCCTCCCCTCCAATCTTTTACACCAGCCTGCCTAACCTGAAAGCTCAGCTGGCAGTTCGCAGCTTCTCTGCCTCTGTGTCCGAAGCGGCGGGTGGAGTGGGGTCCTGCGTGGTTTCTAAGAGCTGCAACAAGCGCAGGTACTTGGGGCAAGTTAGTTCCCTCATCTCCGTACTAAGTATAGATAAGAACGGGCGCCAGTAGTCCGCAAACGAGGCTCCGTCACACTGTAGTGTGAGCGTAATGCGCTCCATGCCTAGCACAGTCCATAGTCTACCCAGCCAGCCTTGGTGTGTTGGAATCCTATCTGTGCCCCAGTGGGACAGTATGTTCTGAAGTGCCGCCCCCAGGGCCTGTCCCATTTGCCTGCCTTTACAAGATTTGATAAGGAAAGTGAGTTTGTTGGGTAGGCCTAAAACAATGTATGCTGGGAAGCGTAGAATTTGCATATCAAAATGGTTATCAATGTCAGATAAAACTTGTTCCCAGTATGCGGAAAGACGTGAACATTCCCACAATAAGTGAGTCAGAGTGCCCTCTGCTCCACATTGTCTCCAACAATGTGAAGGGCGGTTTGAGTTCTATCTGTGCATTCTAGGTGGAGTAAGATACCAGTAGGTAACTATTTTAGTCGCGGTCTCTGCTCGAAACGTTCTGTGCGGCGCGCGCAATAAAAAATGTCCCCCCATTCTTCCTGCGAGTGTGTTCGGCCCAGTTCGGATTCCCACCTTCGTTGCCCTGGTGTAGAGGCCTCTTGTTCTGGTGGCCGCAGCATATGATATAGTTCAGTGATGAGGTGTGCATTTGTTGTCTTTGTGTGAAGCCACTTCATATGGTGTAAGCCGTCTCTGGGCCCCTGGACGCACCAGAGGGTGCATCGTCCAGTGTCTCACTTGGTAAAAACGGTATCTTTCGGACTCGGGCAGAACAAATTTGGATCGGAGGTCCTCAAATGTCAGGGGGCCCTCTGCATCGAACAGACAACCCTGAGCTTCCCAGTGACTGAACTCCTTCTGATTTAGTCCGGGGGAGAAATCCTCATTCCCAACTATGGGCGTTAGAGGTGACGGGAATGAGGTTAGCTCATGCTTGGCCGCTATGGAATCCCATGCCCTCAGTGTCGTGCGGATGATTGGTGAGTTATATATGCCTTCTGGACGCTGCGTTTTATGTAAAAAGAGGACCGCCCACAAAGCTGGTCCCGCGAGCGCCCTCTCCATAAAGAGCCAATGTTTCTCCAAACTCACTGCACGACCACTCCAACAAAATGCGCAGTTGGGTGGCCTGGAAGTAGCGAGTCAGATTCGGGACCCCCAGTCCCCCCTCTCTAGGTGGCCTATAGCTCAGTTCCCTAATCATGCGAGGCTTCTTATTGGCCCACACGAACAAACAGATCGCCTTCTGCAGCTGTTTAAGAACTCCGGGGGGAGGCTCTACGGGGAGAGTTTGAAAAATGTATAGGATTTTAGGCAATATGTTCATTTTGATCGCCACCACTCTTCCCAACCATGAGAAGCCGAAGGGTCCCCATCTGCCCAGCTCTCTGCGCACCTGGGACAGGAGCCGTTTGTAGTTCAGGGCTGCTGTGCTATAAGTAGAATTTGTGAGTTGAATCCCGAGATATGGGATGGATCCTGTGTCCCAATGGAGTGGAATTGAGCTTGCCAGGGTCTCTATGGTGGACGGTCGGAGTGAAAACCCCATGGCCTGTGACTTCGCCACATTAATTTTGAAGCCAGAGGCTAATGCAAATTTCTCCAGCTCGGCAAAGAAAGCGGGAACAGTGACCTGTGGTTCTTCCAACGTGGCAACCACATCATCGACGTACAAGCTGATGGCTTGAGAGTCTCCCCCAAACTGCACACTGAGGATCCGCTGATCCTCCCTCAACCTTTGTGCCATCGGCTCCATATAAAGCGCGAAGAGCAACGGGGAGAGAGGGCACCCCTGTCTGGTGCCCCGCAAGATCTGAAAGTGTTCAGAAGAGCACCCGTTGACTCGCACCGTAGCCGTTGGCTGACTATAGCCACTGAACACCCATCTAGAGAAGCGATCTCCGACCCCGAACCGCGACAGGATTATCTTCAGATATCCCCAGTCCACCTTTTCGGCATCAATCGATATCATAACCCGTTCTGTGTTTTGGCGCTGTGCTTTATCAAGGAGATGAAGTAGCCTTCTCGTATTATCGCTACACTGTCTAGTGGCTACAAAGCCAGACTGGTCAGGGTCTATCAAACCTGGCATCATCTGGCCCAGACGTGCTGCTAATATGCCAGTGAAGAGCTTCAGATCAACGTTCAGGAGGGATATTGGTCTGTAGAAGGCACAAAACCGAGCATCCTTACCCGGTTTTGGAATTACTACAATCGAAGCTCCGAGCATTGTGGGAGGGATGTCCCTGTGTCTCCAATCGAGTTAAATAATCTAGTGAGGATAGGGGCCAATGATGCGCAGAAAGTCTTGTAAAAGATGTTAGGGAAGCCATCTGGGCTGGGAGATTTGTGTAGTTTGAGGCGAGCTATGGCCGAGATGACTTCTTCTATTCCAATGGGATCGTCTAGGCTAGCTGCTTGGTCCAGGGTAAATTTTGGGAGATTAGCTCCTTGCACATAAGAAAGTGAAGCCTGCTCTGCTAATTGTTGTGCGGAGTACAGTGTAGCATAAAAATCCCTAAATGCCCGTGTTATGGCTATGTCGTCGGTGCATTCATTACCAGCCTCATCACACACTGTATGGACTGCGGTCAACTGGCACTGTGCCCGGAGTTTGTTGGCTAAGAGGCGCCATCACCAATTGCCCCCCACATAGTAGGAGTGACGCAATCTCAGTGCAGCATATTCTGCTCTGTCTAGGTGAATACCCGCGAGTTGCCGGCAGGCTGCCTCCAGCTGTCGCCACACTCGTGGAGCCCCGGTCCGCTTGTGGATGCGTTCTAGTTCTTGTACTTGTCCTGTGAGGTCCCTCCATCTTTCTTTCCTGATTCTGTTATCGGCTGCGGAGATAGCTATAAATTCCCCCCAGGCGTATACTTTAAGTGTTTCCCATAGTGTGATAACTGAAGTGTCGGGTGTCATTGAAAATGAGGAATTCCTTTATGGCGTTGTCCACGCATTTTATCATGTCCGAGCAGTGCAACAGGGTATCACGCAGCCATCAGGTGAATGATGGTCTTTCTGGGGGGGGGGGGGAGAGTGAGCATGAGAGTCAGCGCCGCGGGGTCTGAATGTGAGCGCAGCTCAATGTCTGAGGTTCGTGTGAGAGAGAGCAAAGAGCGGGAGCCGATAAAATAGTCAATATTAGCATACGTTTTATGTGCATGTGAATAAAAGGTGTAGTCTTGGTCATTTGGATGCATGGAGCGCCACACGTCTACCAAACCCAGGCCTTGCAACCACTCCCGCCCCAGTCGCACCATAACGTTGTGCAGAGCGATCTAGCTGGTTGTCGAACACTAGGTTAATGTCGCCACCCAGTAGGAGTGTCCGGTCAGGGGAGACAGCAAGGTCCATCACTGCCCTCTTCAGGAATGCCTCCTGTCCCTCGTTGGGCGCGTATATAGGGCCAAGGGTATAATCGCGTGCGTTAATGGTGATCGTGAGTGCTAGAAGCCTTCCTTTAATCTCTGCCTGCTTTGCCCCAACTTTGCCCCTAAAAGAGCGCGAAAAGAGAATAGCCACGCCTGCCGTTTTAGTAGTATGCGAAGAGAAACATTGCTGAGGGAAAGCCCGCAATCTAAGCCGATGTGTGTCTTTGGCTAGGAGGTGAGTTTCTTGCAATAAGCAGATTTGTGCTGTTGAGTGCTCTAGGACAGGGCAGCCCTCCTCTTAATCGGGCCGTTCAGACCCTTCACATTTAGGGTGAGGATTTTAAGCTCATCTAGCGCGCCTGTGGGGTCCCTGAAGATCCTGCATACTGAACTGGTGGGCCCCCATGTGTTCCCATCTAACGCTCCCTGGGCTGTCTGGTGTGTTTACCTTGCAGGTGACCACTGCCTCAAATAGTACAAAAGAGGTCCACGACCCAGGAGAAAAAGCAAATTCAACAAAAATAAAATAAAAAACCCCAATAAGAAAACTCCTACAACAAAGTCCCAGAGGACTAAAGTCCAACATCTTGGGATGTGTGTGATCCGAGGCCTATGCCCCGGCTCGAGACAGGGAAAGGGGAACTGGAAGGGGTGCCCGTGGCCAGAGTCTCTCCGCCCCCGCCCGGACCCACCCGGCCTTCTGTGTAGGATTTAAACAAAGGTGGCTACTCAGTGTCCGCTTGTTGCCTCCAGTTACTCCAAATGGCCATCGCCTGTTGGCTCCCCTGTGAGAGAAGCCAGGACTGCTTGGCGCTCCTTAGACATGGTGGCTGAGTCTGGTTTCAGTGAGTTTGTTGGAGGTTTGATCCGGGTCCATCCATGGCCGCTTCTCCTATTTCTGTTTGGTTTGCTTGGCGGTGTCTCCTCTTCCGCGGGGTCTGCAATGCCCAGGAGCCTGCTGGCCTCAGCAACCGATCGTATTTGACGAAGTTCGCCATTGAGAGGGAAAATCAATCTAAATGGATGCCCCATGAGTACGACACGCCAATGGATCGTAAGTGTGCAGTGATGGGTCGGAACGCCTTTCTTTTCAGTAGGGTCGAGGCGGCTAAGTCCTGATATAAAGTAAGTCTCTGATCTTTATATTTGAAGGTGGGGGCGTCTCTGGCTGCTCGTAGGATCTGCTCTTTCAGTTGATAATCATGGACGCAGGTTAAGATGTTGGCTGGAGGGGCCGAGTTGCTTCTTCGGTGTCCTACTCTGTGCGTACGGTCAAGCTTAATGAAGAACTCCTGCTCACCAAGCAGCGCGCGGAACATGTCCATCACCATGGCCTCAATGTTTGTGTCCTCCAACCCTGTTGTGATGCCTCGAATACGGATGTTATAGCGACGAGACCTGTTTTCGAGGTCCTCCGTATGCGCTTGGAGGTCCAGGGTTTGCTCCCGTAGGCGGATGACTTCCTGCTGTAGGCTCTCGAGCTCTTCTGTCTGGTTCGACTTGTGGTCCTCCAGGGAGTTAACCCTCTCTCCCAGTGAGTCTGTCGCGTCGCACCCCTCTTAAATCTGCGGACAGCTCTCGCTTCATAGTGGTGAGGTCCTCCCTCAAGGAGGAGAAGAGGGACTCCAAAAAGGAACGACTGACTGGCCCCTCTGCATCTCCTTCCCCCTCCATCTCCCCTGATGACCCCTGGGCGGTTGAGTTCTCGGACTGGGGCGTTTTTAAAAGCATGTCCTTGACCGACCTGTCTTTTTTCGGTCTGCCGGCTGCCATGACTGGGGGCACCCCTGGGGCCGCGTCCCGATTCCCTTCGTCTTCTGTAATCGCAGGTCGTGGAGCTCTCCCAGCGAGCTATGGACTTGGCCTTTGTAACCCAGCCTCTTATGTGTCCAGACTAAAAGGGGGGGGCCCTGTGACTTCCCGATGAGTCCTCTATCATCAGAGGTTCGCTGTGTGCTAGGCTGCTATCCCTCTCTCTCTCTCCACCGCTCCTCTCCTCAGTTCTTGTGCCCTGGCGCGCGATTCAGCAGGGCCCTGGAAATCGCGGTCGGGGCTCAGCCCCACAGAGCGTTCTTAATGGGGCCAATGCTCCCCCGCAGCCAAGCAAGTCAGCCTCTGTTCTGCTGTTTCGAAAGTGAATCCCCGGGGGCTCTGGCCTCCCTGGTATTACTAACAATGGCCCATTGTGATCAGGCCCTCTCTCCGCTTATTTGGGCCTTGTTCCACCTAGGCCTCAGCGCGCCGTTGGCAGCTACTTCCGTCTTTATAGCGGCGTGTACTCACTGTGACCGTATTTCGATCTATTCTCTGCTGCGTATGATGGGGCCTCCGTCAGCACCTGGTTGGAGGACCGGGGACAAAGCAGGAGCCGGGCTGCCGTTGGCCTACTCAAGGGCTCCGCTCGACTCGCCACCGGCGGGCACACTCTGGGGGGGGCAGGTGGTTTTGGTACGAGCGGGCAAGTGGGGCGTGCCCGGGGAGCCACAAACCGCATCCGATCGGACTGGGCTGTCTCCGCAGCACCCGGGGCCCACGCTCTGCGGCAGCCCGCTACGACTGCCACACTTGCTGCTCTTTGCTGCCTTGGCTCGCCGCGGTCCCTCTCACCCTCGCCGCAATCCTCCGTCTGCTCCAGATGGAAAAGAGAGCGGCAAGCATTAGGCTATAAACGGGGGGGGGGGCCTCAGTCCTCACCGCCTCGCGACACCAACCTCTCTCTTTGCGGGCCCGCTCCTCGTGCTGTCTGCTGCTGCCGGGGTTTCCAAGCGCGGCGTCCGCGCCAGTTGTCTCCGGACTAAATTAGGGATGCTGCCTAGTTCAGGCCGCGTCCGCCGGGTCTCCTCACGTCGGTCCAATCGCGGTCGCCTCCGCCACTTGCCACGGCCTCCCAGCAGGGTCCTTTATGTCGCCATCGGTCACTGGGGGGGGAGAATCCACCCCGGGATGGTGTCTTTTCGTGTTGGGGGTCGCACGGATCCGTGCCCGGCCATCTCCGTCGCTTCGCAGCCTTCTTCTTAGAGCAGTGGGAGCCCTCCAAGCCCGGCCTCGCTCCCGCACGCAACCACTCAGTCCGCACCAGGCGCCGCGCTGGCTCCGGGATTGCTTGTCCAGGGGGGGCACCTCTGCTCAGCCCAGCTTCCCCCGGGGGAGCGTATCAGCCAAGCCCCCTCTGAGTGCTGTAGAATTACTGAATTCGGCCAGGCGGGAGCAGAGAGACAGAAGAAAGCGTCCTACCGCTCCGCCATCTTGGCCACGCCCCCTGAAAGGTTCTTTAAACACACCATGACACTAGACACTGTCTATGCTCATCGAAACAATTTGACTTGCATTTTAACAGATGTTGAGAAGACATTCCTAAATTTAGTTGAGGGCAGAAAAAGAGCAATGGAATCTAAGTCAAATAAAGTTAAAATTGGATTTCAGTGGACTAGAGAGGAAATTGAGCATCAAGTGGCAGGGATTCAAGGAACATTGAGTTTAGATTGGCAACACAAAGAAAATTCTGCATATCTAGAGACAAGTCACACTTCACACTAAATTTATGGGAAAGAGTGAATGTGACCACACATTTGAAGCTAGAGGAAATAAGGATTTATTTTTGGCAGGTCAAGACCCTGCTATTCCGGGAGTTTATTATGTTTGTGGAGGATGCGCATATTTTAGGTTGCCCAAAGGATGGTATGGTGCATGTTACTTGGGTATAGTTTTCCTGAAAATTTATCATGTGGAACATTTTGATGATCCTGTGTGGGAGCAAAAGTCTAGGCCCAAAAAAGGAGCTCGTGCTGGAGAAATAGTGGGAGATATTTTTGGTGCAATGATTTCATCTGTGGGTGTGATCTTGAATGACATCAAGATTAAAAAGTTGCCCACCATAGATGATAAACTATCCACAAGTACAGCAGGAGCCTTAATAGTTGTAGATACTGAAATGATTACTGTGAGATCAATAGTTTTACAGAATCGCCTTGCTTTAGATATCCTCCTTGCAAAAGAGAACGGAGTCTGTCGGATGTTAAAAATTCAACACTGTTGTACTTACATACCTGACAAGAGTAAGGGCTTGCAGAAGTATATCAAGAACATTACTGATCTGAAGGGAGCTTTGAAGGAGTTAGAAGCAACGGATGCTTGGGAAGCAATTGGAAATGGATTTGCTGCAGTAGGTAGATGTTTTGGAGATTTGGGAAGTGGATTAGTGGGATATATCTTGAAGTCCCTTTTGATAATTGCTCTTTGTACAATATTCCTGGTTGTGGGTTTTAAGGAAAATAAGAGTATACAGCAAAGAGGGGAGTGAAAAGAACGAGAGCAGATGTAGAATTAGAGGAGAGTCAAGTAGATACTATGATGACATGAAACGTGTGGAGGAATCCAAATGCAATTATATGAAACCAGACCTTTCAACCCTCACAGTGGCACCGTGTGACACACGATATCAGCTCCCATCACACGGTCACCCGGTAAGAAGCTGATATCACACTGTGCCATGGAAAATGAGCTGAAAACCGCTGTAAATAGTAGACTTGCAGCTAGTTTTTCAAGGCTTTGAACTGCCGATGTCCATTAACACCCCAGGACATCGGCACCAGCCTCAGCAAGATTTTGTTTTGGAAGAGGAGGAGGGGAGGGGTTGGGGGCAAGGTGGGGACAAAAGTGCCTCTTAAGAACTTCTCCCCACGAGGCTCCGCCCTCTCCTCACACAGTGAGATTTTTCTTCAAGTTGGCAGGTCTGATGAAACACATGAGGTTTTGACTGGTCCATCTGATAAGATCTTGATTGTGATGGCTAGATTCGCTGTCAGAGGGAGGATTGGAGCAGCAAAATTTTAGCTCCCCTTACACATCACAGAAGCACAATATTTACGTGCCCTTAGCACCATAAACTCTGAGTCTTAACTTTACTAATGAGAAGTGAAGTATTCAAATGTTCTATTGAAATGCTTCCACTGTAGAACACTAGAGATTCATAAACGTGTGCATATTAATGCTTAGCCTAACTGTAAAAAATATAGTTTTGGGGGGCGTGGCCAAGCAAGATGGCTGAACGGTTGTGATCCGTTTCAGCTCCGGACCCCCTAGGTTGCCACGAGCGATCTCGGCGCCCACAGAGGGCTACACTTCGCATGGACTCGTCCGTCACTGGCCCGTAATAATCAGGAGCAGGGCACTGGACTTTGAAATTGGCTCCCTGGCCCAGGAGCGCAAAAGAAAGAAGGCGGATCGGAGGGCAAGGATCGGCCCCAAAATGGCACGGAGGTCGGCGCGGAGCGACTTTCACCGCTTGAACGCCCGCTGTCCTCTGGCGTTGCCAGTCCGCAAGCTTACCTGCGGTGTGTTTCCCCTACATCAGCGATGCCACAGGGGAGCTCCGATGTGTTTATCCGACCTCGGCGGACTGCTACGCGGCTCTGCGGGGGCAATACCATGCACGTCGGCGGTGGGGCAGAGCCACGAGACGTATGAGTCTCCAAGAGAAGGCTGAGGACCACGGATTGCAGAGGCATGACCGGGGAGAGCGTGCGGATTACTGACGATGCGACCATTCAGTCGGGTTAGTCGGCATTATTAGTTTGAACCTGAGCGAGCAGTGTCTTAGGGGGAGGCCTGTATGGAATAGCACTGCCTGACCTTAAAATGGCGCCCCCACATTAGAGAGCTCCCTGGACCGGCCCTGGCTCCGCTCTGCTGGCAGTGGAGGAGGAGGAGGTGAGCGAGGAATCTTTACACTGGTCGGCCCACCCTGCCAGGAGCGGAGATCTCCAAGACTTCCCCTCCGCTGCGGCTGCTCCTCTCCCAGCGCTGCCTGACTTTAAGATGGCCCCCGGGATCTGATCCTTGGCAGTTCTCCTCACCCACATCTTTATTGGGCGCTCCAGCAGCACCAGCTCCGATGCGACACCACACAGGGGGGCATCTCATGGCTGATCTTGATACCGTGCTCTGCCCTTATGCCACCAAAGAAGGCTGCGAATAAAGTCTCCCGTTATTTCGCACTCCAACATAAAAGCGCATCCCCCGCTGAGAGTGATCCAGCGACGACTATGGCTCTCACCAGAGAAGACTTGGTAGCCTCCCTTCGGGACTTCAAAGCTGAACTATGCCAGGAAATTAAGCAAGACCTTCGCGCGTCGATGGATCAACTCAAGGCCGATCTCACAGAGAAGATGGCGACACTCCGGCAAGATGTAGATGCGGTGGGCACTAGGGTGTTGGAGGTGGAAGAACAGACGCAGGACCTCGACGCTCGCACCGCGAAACTCCACGACACCCAACAGAGTCTCCAACTTCAGTTGCAACAGGTCCTCCTGAAGGCGGAGGATCTGGAGAACAGATCCTGGAGGGAGAACATACGTATTCGGGACCTGGACGAGGGCGCTGAGGGGCCAGACTTGGAGGCGTACGTGGTGGGTCTTTTCTCGGAGCTCCTGGCGCCTCGTCAGCTGAAACTCAAGATAGACCGGGCCCATCGAGTGGGGACTTCGCAAACTGGGGAGCGGAGACGGACTCGGGACGTTCTGGTAAAGATGCACTCATTTAAAGTTAAAGAAGCTATCCTAAATGCCACAAGGAAGAAGGAGGAGATCTCCTTTCAAGGATACAAGTGCACGCTCTTTGAGGACTTGGCACCTTCCCCTCTGACTAGTAGGCAGTCGTTCCGGCCTATCACCACCAAACTCCGAGAGGACAATCTTCGTTACAGCTGGACATTTCCCTTTGGTCTCGCTTTCGACTACAAGAATAAGTCCCATCATGTTACAGATCTGAGTGAAGGTCTGCGTATTTTGGGCCTACCAGCACCAGAGGCAGAAACCACTGCGGGTCTCTCAAACGACACAGGACGACCCCGAAGAGAGACCAGGTCCTGGCAAACAATCACGAAAAACAAGCACACCCCTGCCTGATATGAACGCTTTCCGGAAGGTGTTGAACGCAGTCACTAAGGAACTCAAGACTTCCCTTTCACAGGGCCTTACCGGTGTGCCACTAATCGCCGGGGCCCCGAAGCAGCAGTTTGATAATGGCTCCACATGTGACTCCTGGGGGCTAACACCCGTTGGTCTCAGACATTACTGGCTTTTTCTCTTTTTGCATGCCTTTTGTGTCCTTTTCAAATGGCAACCGGGGGGTGCGGGCCTTGTCTGTATCGCCCAGAATTTCCTTATTCTTCTTCGGGAAGAACCCAGCTGAGGGCCCGTTGGCCGCTTGGCAAAAGTTTTCTTGGGGATGTTGGGGGTTTGTTTTCCGGGGAGGGTGGGTTCCTGGTGGTGGTGACGGGGCTTCATTAGCCTACAGTGTTTTTAAAAGCAGGCGACCTGTGGTGGGGCTCTTCTTTGCGGTGTGGGGCTACAGGGGGGGAGAGATACAACTTGCGGAGATTGGCTCGGGTGAGGGTATCATTGATCAGGGGGGGTTCGTACAATTTGTCCCATGGTCTCTATAGCGTCCTGGAACGTTAAGGGCCTGAACTCACCCCAAAAGCACCAAAAAGTCTGGAAATACCTCAATGATCGTCAGTTTGAGGTGGTGGCTCTACAAGAGACGCACCTTAAAAAGTCTGAGGAAACTCGGCTACGCCACAAATCATACCCCTTAATTTATAAATCGTCGGCAAGCACCAAACACAAAGGAGTGGCTCTGCTCTTTAGGTCCACTTCCAAATTCCAGCGCGAGACGGTAAAGACCGACCGGGAAGGGAGAGTCATAATGGTGAAGGGGAGACTGCAGGGCACTCTTTGCACATTTATTTCCCTTTACGCACCCAACTCGGGACAGATGGCGTTCCTATCCAACACTCTAGATTTAATTGGAGGCTTCGCGGAGGGCCCAGTGATCCTCATGGGAGTCTTCAATTTGACATGGCACGAGTCTCTAGATAGCTCCCACTCTCACAGGGCTTCCCTCAATTGCTTTCCCAAAGGGCTTAAACAGAAAATACACACGCTGGGACTCTGCGATGCTTGGAGATCACTGCACCCTACCACCAAAGATTACACATATTTCTCCCATGTCCATCACTCCTATTCCAGGATTGACTACATTTTCATTAGTCAGACACTCATGGGCCCCCTGCAGGCGGCCCAGATCTTGCCAATATCAGTATCAGACCATAGTCTCATTTCCATCAGCCTAGCATGGGGGGGAATAAGTCGGGCACTTCTAGGTGGTACTTTCCGGTGTCAATCACCCGAGATAAGACCCTACGCGATGAATTGAGGACCTCTATCACCGAATACTTTACTCTGAACACTCCCCAGGCCACTACTCCACAGAACAACTGGGACGCTTTCAAGGCGGTACTGAGGGGTAAATGTATCCAACTTAATGCGGTCCTGAATAAGCAAAGAGCGAAGGAACGCTTATCGCTTGAAGAGGAACTCGAGATCGTAGTTAAAGCACATAAGGAAACTCCCACTCGAGTGCTACAGCGACAGCTTAGCGCGTTAAGGGGAAAAATACGCGCCATCTACAATAACAGAGCAGAATACACAATGCTGAAATTGCGACAGACATCATATACTCGGGGGGGATAAAGTGGGGTCCCACTTAGCGCGACAGCTGAGGGTGAAGAGGGAGCGAGAATTTATCGGGGTATCTTAGATGGGGCGGGTCATCTCACTCACGCGGATGACATTAAAGCCAACATCTTTGGCAAATTTTATGGGGAACTCTATTGCGGTGTTCCCCCCGATACACCCCTACAACAGCAATACCTAGACTCCGTGGATCTTCCTTACATCTCCGCGGCACTCGCAGAGCCTCTGAATGCTCCCATTACAGCTGAAGAGGTGGGTCAGGCCATTGCTAAACTTAAATTACATAAGGCTCCGGGACCTGATGGCCTTACGGCACAATTTTATAAATGCTTTGCATCCGAACTAACACCACATCTCACCGAGCTGTTCAATGCTATAGCAATGGACGCCAAGGTCTAAGATTCCATGGCCGAGGCAGTGATATTTGTCATTCCGAAACCCGAGAAAAATCCCCAGTTGTGCGCATCTTATAGGCCCATAGCCCTCCTTAACCTTGATGCGAAGCTGTACTCCGCGATCCTAGCCGCTAGACTTGAGGATTTGATGCCTACACTGATCCACCCTGATCAATCTGGCTTTATAAAGGGACGGCAGACGCATGACAACATTCGCCGCACTATACACCTTATTGAGAAAGTGTCTAAATTCAGACTCCCTGCAATCTTAGTGGGCCTCGATGCCGAGAAGGCCTTTGACAGGGTGGATTGGTCGTTTCTTTTCCTCACGATGCGGAAATACGGCTTTGGAGATGGGTTCATCAACATGGTCAGGGCCAACTATCATCTTCCCCAATCCCGGGTGTTGGTCAATGGTTTCTCGTCGCTCCCCTTCACTCTTAGCAGAGGTACACGACAGGGCTGCCCGCTCTCCCCCCTTTTATTTGCCCTCAGTATTGAACCATTGGCTGCGAAATTCCGAGCCAACGAGGAGATCCGAGGTATACGTTTTGGAGGCACGGAACATAAAGCGTCCCTTTTCGCGGACGACATTTTGCTCACGGAGCCGGCCTCCTCCCTCCGGGCGGTGCAGGAGGAATTGAGGAACTTTGAACTCGTAGCTGGTTTTAAAGTTAATTTATCCAAATCCTCCATACTAAACCTCACACTCTCCGACGCGGAAGCAACGAGACTGCAGGGTCAAACGACCTTTCAATGGGCTAAACACTCCCTTTTATACCTGGGCGTACATCTTACCCCTAAACTCAAAGACCTATACAAGGCTAATTACCCCCCTCTAGAGACACAACTTCAACAGGATTTTAAGAGATGGAAACCTCTCTATATCTCCTGGCTGGGGCGGATCAATGCCGTCAAAATGACGGTCTTGCCAAAGCTCCTTTATTTATTTCAGGCTCTTCCCATTGAACTCGACCTGGGTCTACTACCAAGCTTGCGCTCACTCGTTACTAGATTCATTTGGCAGGGGGGAAGGGCGCGCATCCCATTTCATGTCCTGCGTCGCCCAAAGAAAGAAGGGGGGATGGCACTGCCAGACTTTCAGTTATATTTCCAGGCAGCACAACTACGGGTGGGGATGGAATGAACCATTAGGGAGTCCGATAAGCACTGGCTCCACATGGACAGGGCAATCGCGGGCGAATGATATGGGACGTCCTGTGGAAGCCAAAGGCAGACAGGCCGACAAACGCATACCTAAGCACGCCCACGCGTACCACACTCACGGTCTGGGACCAGGTCATGAGGAGGGAGGGTTGGACATCTTTCCCCTCCCCTTCCACCCCAATCCACTTTAACCCGGCATTCCCGCCAGCACTGCGCGAGGGGCCCTTTGATTGTTGGATGATTGTTGGAGGGAGGGTGCTTAAAACTTTCGGACTTATTCCACAACTTTGATATGTTGACATTCGAGAGCTGCAAAAGGGAATTCCAGGTGGCGCACAGCGAGCATTATCACTATCTCCAACTTAAGCATTGGGTCACATTTCCACACATAAGAGAAGCAGCCACCAGGGAACTCACGACCATGGAGAGACTGGTTCTCAAAGCGGGTACCATGAAAGGGGCAATCTCCTCACTATGTGCCATGCTCTTAGCTACCGCACACGCCCCACGGGCGCGCTACATGTCCTTCTGGGAACAGGTGCTGTGAAGGGGGGTCTCTGACGAGGAATGGAAACATATCTGGGGCGATATTGCTAAGAATAACCACTCCGTTGCTTTGAGGGAGGCGCACTACAAGACACTCCTGGACTGGTACCTCTACCCCCACTAAACTCAAACGGATTTTCCCTGACACCTCAGATCTCTGCTGGCGAGGCTGCGGTGTACAAGGGGATTTCCGCCACATCAGGTGGGACTGCCCCGGTATTAGGCCGTTTTGGGAGGAAATCCTTTCACATATCAAGGACATGCTGGGGTATCCCATCCCGACAACTATAGAAGGGTCACTACTGGGCATTAGGGATCCTGCCTTGGTACACCAAACGAAAGCTGACAAGGCTATAATGTGGGCCTGTCTGGGGGCAGCAAAACTCACGATAGCAGCCGCGTGGAAAAAGAAAGACGCTCCAGCGATATCCTTATGGCATGCCCGCCTATGGAGAATCCTATCTATGGAACGCCTCGCTGATATCTTCCGGGACGACTATAAGAATTTTGAATATAAATGGGGCCCATTGGTAACTTACCTGTCCCGTGGCTTGCCCTCAGCAGTGTGCCCGCCCTCCTTAAGGGCGATGCATCTTTGTCAGTTTTAATTTCTCCACCGAGGGTCGGTTGACATATTCATCACCCCCTTCAGAGCCGTAGCCCTCTGTATACTGCCTCATTTCTTAGACACACCTGCGATATCTGCTCTTTCTCATACCAACCCACCACCACCGGGGGAGGGGAGGAGGGAGGGAGGGTTGGGGGGGTTTGATTTCATTTCTTTCTTCTTTTTCTGTGTTAGGGGTTACCCTTAAAGTTGAATGTTTAAAATCAGACATCTTCTTCTTTGGCTCCAGGGGGGTTGTAATAGACCTTGTGACACGTGAATCTGGACTATAATTAGCCGAATGTCTGGACCCAGGGTCCTGCGCACGCTCCTGTATGCTTGTTGTAACATTTGCTCATGATGCTGAATAATAAAAAGAATTTTGACGACAAAATGTAGTTTTTGCACACATTTACACGTTTTGAGTTATGTTGCATTTATTTGAAAATGCATTGCACATGTAACCATGTCTTACTTACTTGAGTGCATTTCTGTTGCTGTAGTTAATTTGAAGTTATACGTGCACACATAAACATGTAACCAAAGTGCGCATTTTAGTGTTTAACAAAGTTAATTTAACTAGCCCTGAATTTTGAAATTTATTTTCTGCTTGCTTTGCATGTTCTCTCCTCTGCAAGTGCCGTTTCAAGGCTTCAGTAGTTGGAGAAAGGAGCATTGTGTATTAGAGATAGTGAGGCCTGAGAAAGAAAATCGTGGCAGAGATGTGGCGAACTAATAAGCTGAAGAAGCCTCCTATTCATCACAGATCACGAACGGTGGGATACTCAAGGTCATTGTGTGTGCCCAGGTTTCGTGGGATGAGAAAACCTAGGGATGTTGCCATCACATAATGTGAAGTACAACACCACTGGTCCCTGGAGGGGTGGTGTGAATTCTGGGGGAATGATGAAGCATCTGTGTGTTTTAATTCTATGTCGGGACTGGAGGCGAGGATTATGCCTTCTATTCTTCACTTTATTACTCAGCAGCCATTACTTAAGAACAGACTACATTTCCCATCAAACCAAGGGAAACTGTAGTCAACAAAAACAACCAATAAGCAATGTCCTTAGTCCACCAATCAGGGTCCTCCAGCACCCATGTAGTCTGCTCTCACTGGCCCTTCCTCCTCTTTCTTCGCTGCTCAGCAGCCGAGTTAAGTGCTTTCCTCATTCCTCTCATATTGATATTTGTGACTTTATGGCGTAATTTTGTGATTTTACATATTGCGCGCGTAAGCGCTAAGCTGTATGGCGTTTCCGCTATGTGCTGATTATTTTCCCTGTTGATTTGTTCTGAATGTTTGGATATTGCTTTCCACAGCGTGCAATTGGATTTCTTTCTTCCGGCCCTTACGGCCTTCCTTTTAGCGCGGTCATTGTTTGCCGGTTAATGACGCGGCAGCGCCCGCGTTCGCCTGGTGTCTCTTGTGGTTTTTCCTTGTGGCGAATGCCCGCCCGTGTGTGGTTTTGAGCCGCGGGAGCTTCCGCTCCTACGCGGCTCGTCAGGTGTGCCCCGCACTCCTCCGCCCATCAGGGGGCGCAGCAGGAGTTCTACGGCGCGCGCATTTTAAACCCTGAAGGGTCTGTGCGACGCGCCGTAGTCGGGGGTTTTCCTGGCCTGAGGAGATTACGCGAGCGAGCTGCCTTTCCAGCGTTCATTTCCGGCTGCCCCTCGCTGTAACTACCACGCTCCATTAGGCATTTGGTGGAGTCTTGTAACAGCTTTGATATCTCACGCCCTCTGGGTCTGTATTATCGCACACGTTTTACGCTGATTGGGCACCGATTCCCAGGCCAGTTTTGAAGTTGTGTTATACATTTGGTTTCCACCAGACATTGGTGCCCGGGGTTCTTTAACCCCTTTTGCCTGCTTAATTGCGAGTTTTTCTCGCCCTATTACACGGCTGACACCCAGCCCTTTCTAACTGGAGCTTTGCCCTCCTGTTGTGTCCGTTACCCAGACCTTAAAGGAATTCTAACTCTTCTAGCTGAGGTCATGGAGTTTGAATATGACGGCGATTCCTATGGAGGGGATGATGCCCTGACCAACCTCCAATGGGATGAAGAGTTTTATGAGGCTGTGGACACCTCTATATATCGGGCAGTGGGAGAAGCAATGACTCCCCTGGAAGACCGGCTTACACAGTGCATTGACCAAGCACTGGCGCGCTTTGCGAACATCCCGGCGGCTACTACTCCGCCGCCCGTGGCTGTACCTGTGACCTCTCCCCCACCAGCCAAACGCCCACGTGACGCTTTTGACAGGCTTAGGCAGGCTTTTCTTGCTACGCAACCCAGCTTGCCACAGGAGCAACCCCCTGTTCTTCCTCCACCCTCCGGGTCAACTGACCAAGTTCCTGGGCCCTCCGTCCCATCCGATTCAGCCCCTCTGCCCGATGTTTCGGACATGTTTGATCCGGACGAGATCGTGCATCCCCGTTCCACGGACTGGGCTCCAGCAGACAAGGTAGCGGAGTATGTGGCACAACGAATCAGGAAACCCCTGGATAAAGACGCACGTAACTGCCTGCGAGCAGAATGTCCCCGGCCCTCTTTAGAGGGCAAGGTCGCCCTGACTCCGGAGACAGACAACCGCATGGCGACTTTTCTGCAAACGTTTATGCGAGACCCCAAAAAGGGTATTGATAGGTCCTGGCGGTCTTGCCAGGACAAGCTTTTGGATGTCCTTGGCCCTTTGACCAAAATTTTAGACATGGCGGAGGAAGCAAAATCTTCAGGATCCCTCATCTCCCCGGAGTCCTTGTCAGGATGGGCCCAGAGAGCTATAGTGTTCCTGGGCAACTCCAACTGCGCCATTTCAACAGAGCGACGGCGCTCTCTCCTGATTAAAGTTGACCCCAAACTGGGGGACCTAGCAGACTCAGAAGCAGGTGCGGTGGCCCAGGGCGGTTTGTTTGGTGAACCATTCGTGAAAGAGCTGGGAAAGTTCGTTAATACCTTTACTTCCCTTGATAGAGCTCAAACTACCATCAGGAAGGTTTTCCCTCGGGTTTTCCGGGGGGCCGGTCGAGGCAGGGGCCGCTCGTCCGGCCGAGGCACCAACAGCCAGCCTCGTGGGCAAGGCTCCGCAAAAGGACTGTATCAAGATCAATCACGTTTCGGTAACTTTTACCCAACGAGAGGCAGAAGAGGCAAAGGTCGAGGCTTCAGAGCAGCTGCTTCCTCTTCCAATGGTGAGTCTACTCCCTTCTTCCCATCTAAAAATAGGGGGGTGGCTGGGGAATTTTTTCCAGGCCTGGACTTCTGTCACGGGGGATCAGTGGGTCCTACAAACCATTCAGGGTTTTCGCATAGAATACCTGGGAGTCCCTTCACAGCGCATCAGACTGCACCCTCTGCAATTCTCTCTACAAGACTCTTTGCTCGTAGACACACAGGTTTCTTCTCTCCTCGCCAAAGGGGCCATAGTTCCCTCAGTACTTCACCCTCTGGGTTTCTTGAGCAACATCTTTCTCGTCGACAAAACAGACGGGGGCAAGCGCCCGGTTATCAACCTAAGCAGTTTCAACGAGTGGCTAGTGTACCGCCACTTCAAGATGGAGGGCATCCATCTTCTCAGGGACGTGCTCCGACCGAACGACTGGATGGTCCGTCTCGACTTGAAGGACGCCTATCTAGTGATCCCGGTTTATCCTCCCCATCGCCGGTTCCTACAGTTCGTTCGGCAAGATCAGGTTTTTGAGTTTACCGCCCTCCCGTTCGGTCTCTCTTCAGCCCCTTGGTGCTTTACCAAGGTCCTTCATCCGGTGGTGGAATGGCTGAGAGCTCGAGGCATTCGGATGATTGTCTATCTCGACGACATCCTCCTCATGGACACCTGTCCCCACAGGCTGCATCAACATCTTCAGATGACAGTAAATCTCCTCCAGAACCTGGGGTTTGTCATCAATGACTCCAAGTCAATGCTGGTTCCTTCTCAGACTATGATATTTCTAGGCTTCGTGATCGACTCGCGTGCCTCCACACTCAGTCTTCCTCTTCGAAAGGTTACGAAGATCAGGCACGAGTTACGCCGCACCCTGGCCGGAGCTCGGATTTCTCTCCGAGACCTAGCTCGCGTGGTGGGCTTGCTCTCCGCCTCCATCCAAGCGATCTTCCCGGGACCTCTGCATTATCGAGCTTTGCAGCGTCTCAAAGCGTCTTATCTTCGGAAAGGGTTTCCCTACTCTCACAAAGTGGACCTCTCGGAGGAGGCCAAGGAAGAGATTCGGTGGTGGCTTCATCACATGGAAGCTTGGAACGTACGCGCCATTTTCGTTTCCGCTCCAGACTTAATTATCGAGTCCGATGCCAGCAATCAAGGCTGGGGTGCCAGGTGCGGCGAGTTCTCTACCGGAGGGTTGTGGTCACAAGCCGAACGCGGTTTGCATATCAACTGCTTGGAACTTCTAGCGGGTTCCTTCGCGGTCCGCTGTTGGACCAAGGACCGCATTCAGACGTCCGTCCTCCTCAAGATGGACAACGTCTCAGCGGTCCGGTACATCAACCATTTGGGGGGTACCAGATCCAAAGCTCTCTCCGATCTAGCCGCCAGTTTCTGGCAGTATTGTCTGGACAATCATATTTCAGTGACGGCGGAATACCTCCCGGGTCGGGAGAATCTTGTGGCGGACTTCCAGTCCCGCAACTTCAGGGATTCCAGTCTCTGGAAGTTGGATTCGGGAGTGTTCCAACAGCTGAACGACCTCTGGGGACCTTTCTCGATCTTTTCGCCTTGCGGTTAGACCACCAGTTGCCCCGTTACGTCAGTTGGAGACCGGACCCTCTGGCGGTGTCTACGGATGCCTTTCTCCAGGATTGGGCTTCGGAGGTGGGCTATGCGTTCCCACCCTTCGCGATGCTGACCAGAGTGACTGCCCAAGTCCGGCGCCAGAGTGCAGAGCTGGTAGTCCTCTCTCCTCTGTGGCGATCTCAGGTTTGGTTTCCGGTTCTTCTGGAACTTTCCTGGGATTCTCCAATCCTACTCCCCCTGTTTCCTCAGCTTCTTCTCAATCCCGACGGAGATCCTCATCCTCTTGTCTTGCTCCACTCGTTGCGCCTGGTAGCGTGGAGGATTACCGGAGACGGTGGAAAATCCCTGGCCTTTCGGCAGCGGCTGAAGACCTCATGTCCAAAGCTTGGGCTGACAGCACCATCAAGCGCTATAGATCCGCTTGGGGCAGATGGTCCCGCTGGTGTCTGCGAAGGGGTTTCAATCCCGTGGACACGGATGTAGTGCATATTCTGAATTTCCTGGCACATTTAGCTTCCACCGGAATGGCTTATCGTTCCATCAATAGCTTTCGCTCTGCAATCTCGGCAGGCCACGTCCTCATTGACAGATCCCCCGTGGGCGAACATCCTTTGGTCTGCAGACTTCTCAGAGGGGTTCGGTTGTCTCTACCGCCGGAACCCCGGTACTCTTCTCTGTGGGACGTCAATCACGTCCTGAATTTGTTCCTATCCTGGCAACCGAATAGGTTCCTTTCCAGGAAAGAGCTTTCCGCAAAGTTGGCCATGTTGCTGTGCTTGGTCTCTTGCAGACGGGTCTCTGATGTCCGGGCATTGGACGTCTCCTCTAGGATATTCACCCCTTCGGGAGTGACTTTCACTATCAACCGGCGGACAAAGTGTCACACCACAATGGTTTCCTATCCGGAGTTTCCGGATTGTCCAAAACTATGCGTAGTTCGCTGTTTGAAAGCTTACGAGGAAATGACCGAGGAGTTCCGCCCCCCGGGAGAACGTCAACTCCTCATATCTCTCCGTAAACCTTTCAAGGCGGTATCTTCCCCGACCATCGCTAGATGGGTCCGGTGGGTCATACAGGAGGCTGGAATTAGCCTCAGGAATTTTGGGGCCCACTCGGTCAGAGGGGCCATGGCTTCAAAAGCATTTGGCTTGGGGGCCCGCTTAGAGGACATTCTCAACGCGGCTGATTGGTCTTCGGACTCTACCTTCAAAAGGTTTTATTTCAAGCCTGTGCTGGATATGGCTCACCTCGTAGTGAGCAAGCTTTAAACTAGCATAATCCTCGCCTCCAGTCCTGACATAGAATGAAAAATTTCCTAGCTAACGTAACGGAAAGTTTCAATTCTATTAAGGACTCGGAGGCGAGGATTATCCCACCCTAAAGACCGTTTCAGGTTTCCCGCCCCGTATGCCAGTAAGTAATGCATTTTGCTTTTTTTTCTGTTTTAGAGGGTGGACTGGAAATTTAATGTTGTGAAAATGACTTCCCATCCTAGGGTCATACGCATTTATTTGCTATTCCTGAGATGTCCTGATTGCAATTTTGATTGTCTGCCATGTCATGCTTGTTTTTTCTGCTGACAACTGTTTCCTTCGTGAATTGATGGCTCCTTTTACCTCTGTAGGGTCGGACTCCAATAAACAGGATGCCTGAGGAGTTTTGCCCGGCTGACTTCGCGCTCAGAAAGAGGAGGAAGGGCCAGTGAGAGCAGACTATATGGGTGCTGGAGGACCCTGATTGGTGGACTAAGGACATTGCTTATTGGTTGTTTTTGTTGACTACAGT
Source organism: Calotriton arnoldi (assembly GCA_963921515.1). NCBI lineage: Eukaryota > Metazoa > Chordata > Amphibia > Caudata > Salamandridae > Calotriton > Calotriton arnoldi. The sequence goes on from CAWUFW010003022.1 coordinate 1,261,270, forward strand.
TTCCCTTGGTTTGATGGGAAATGTAGTCTGTTGTTAAATAATGGCTGCTGAGTAATAAAGTGAAGAATAGAAGGCATAATCCTCGCCTCCGAGTCCTTTATAGAATTGAAACTTTCCGTTACGTTAGCTAGGAAATTTTTCATTAGTGCTCATTTTTGTTAGGCGTTAGAGACAAGATGAGATCTCCCTTAGGCTTTTAGAGGTACAAACCTCTCTGCTTCCCTTCTATTGTTACGAGTTTGGCTTTATGCTAACACTTGTTTATGTATCCCTGTTTAGAAGACTCCTACTGGAGTTTCCACTATGCTGACACCTTCCTGCATTTCTAAATTCCCCTGAAATCTTTTATTTTAAACCATCCTTGATTTAGATTTAGAGCTAGAGTAGATGTCTTTAGAAACTATTCATGTTTAAGAGGGAGGAACGGAGTAACTTTATAAAGAACTTCAATTACAAATTCTTGGCATCTGTATTGTTCTGTTATTACTCTATGCTTTATGCTATCAATACGGAATCTGCTTTGACGGCTTAATTTGCTGGTCTTGATTCTTTACATTTATAACATGTTCTTGATTTTTTCATCTATTGGATTGATTATTAATGTGTACTAAACCCACTAAACTTTAGTTATTGATTCTTGATCGTTATTGTTTTGTCAAATGGGCTACACAAGTTGAATTGTTTATTTGAATGCAGACTCCACTTTGCTTCTCAGTCTACCAAAAAGGTCCACCAGGTAAGAAATTGTAACCGCTTCCCGTGCACTAGGACCACCACAACATAATGCCTTGTTTACGCAAAAAACTGTTTTATTTGAAAAAGACTAACTACTGGCTTCGTAGATATTAGCAATAATGATTAGTGCTGCAATAATCTAGAACTCTCTACCTCCCTCCCTCCGCCTAACCACCTGCTTAGTCACCGTCAGAAAGGATCTCAAGCTCCTCCTATTTGACAGAAACCTTAGTTAATCACCATCAACCATACTTAAGTACACTCTCCACCAGGATCTGAGGGAAATTAGATTAAAAATATAAATTTGTCTTGCAGACCATGTTAAGATTACACCTTAGAATGCATTTAAACTGCTGCAGAAATGTTTTCACATAGAAAAATGACATGAAGATGACAGGTGCACATCACATGAAATGTGTAGAAACTTTGTAGATGCTGCAGAATATATTAATTAATCACATGTAGGGTTAAGAGTGCTCATAGAATGTTTACAAATTAATGTATGTGTGTAGCAAAATGCACTTTTTTGCATGGTTACCCCCCCCCCACACACACACTTTTTGCCTGACACATGATGCCCTTTGACTTGGTGTTCCCTGGTTCCATGCCAATCAGGTTCCCAGGGACTGTGTTCTTTCCCAAAACTGTACCTCTGTACCCACAATTGGCACATCTCTACAATTGGCACATCTCTGGCCGTAGGTAGGCCACTTGTAAAAGGTACCTTGGGTATCAGGGGCACTGTGACCAGGGAAGGCCTCTAAGGGCTGCTGCACCTATTGTGCCACTCTTAGAGGCCCTGTACCTTAACACCCACACAATGCCAATGCAGGCTGCGTGTTTTGGTGCAGAGAAACGTGAAGAGTTGACATGGCACACATCCCTGTGTGCCATGCCTACAACCCACTGCCTGAGGCCTAGGTAAGCCACCCCTCTAGCAGGGTGCCCTGGCCATCATGTGAGGGTCCACGGCATGAGCCCTGTACCCCTAGAGTGTATAAGCCCATTCTTAGACATTGTAAGTGTAGTAAAGCCATAGAGTATATGGACTGAGAGTTGGTCAATATGAACTCCACAGCTCCATAATGGCTTTACTAAAACCTGGGAAGTTTGGTTGCAAACTTCTCAGCACATTAAACCCACACTGATGCCAGTGTGGGATTTAATGTAAAATGCACTCAGAGGACATCTTAGAGATGTCCCCTGAAAAACAACTAGCCCTGGTGTGGTTCCTGAATGGCTGCCTGCCATTGTTATGTTATGTTATTTAAGTTTATAAGGCGCTCAGCTACCCCGAGGGGTTTCCCGGCGCCAGCCTGAAAAGGAGAGGAGGGGAGAGAAGTTACAAGTTGCCACCACCAGACAGGTTTCTGGACCCCTGGGTAGAGAACCTCCGCTCTCTGGGTCCAGAAACAAAGCCCATCCGGGGCAGAGGTGTCATGCCTCCTCCCCCAGGATGGGCTGGGTCCACGAAGGAGAAACCTCAAAGGCCTGCCGCCTTTGTTAGCTGTCCCTGCCTTTTTGCTGACCCAGCAACTAGCTCCCACCGGTTCTGCCCCCACTTTGGACAGTAAAATCAGCAGGAAAACCAAGCTAGGAGGAGAGGTGTGCCTACCTTTGCCAGCCCCACCCCTCAGGTGGGGGAGGCGAGGTGAAGCACACATCTCAGCCCCTTCCATCTTGAAGATGAGGGGACCCAGCCAATTAGGGAGAGGCTCCTGCCCCATCCCACTGGAGGGTGGCATAAAAGGGGGGTGTACCCACCCCAAGGAAGGGACCCATTTGTCCCGACCTAAACACTCCTTTAATGCCTCTAAATGTAGTATTTAGGGGCAACCCTGAACTTGCCTCCTGACATTCAAGGTAGAAAGAAGAAGGACCGAAGAGCCATGCTTACCCAGGAAGAAAAAGCCAGTATTTATAAAGCGCAAACTAATCACCCATAAGGGTCTCAAGGCGCTGGGGGCCATTGGGGAGATTAAGTGAGCTATTGCCCAGAGTTACATGATGCTGAGCTGATCTGCCACCAGCGCTGGGAATCGAACCGTGGGCGCCACGCTCCGGAGTTAGCCTCCATGGCCTCACCAACTGCTTTGGCCCCAGCCCTACCGGCCTGTCCTGTCTCCGACCTGCCTACAGCGAAGAAACACTGAGGCCAGAGACCTCAAACCTGGTGCCACTAGGAGGGTGGTAATGCCTCAACTGTATAGGGAGTTTCTACTCACTCAAGCCCATGACATCCCCCTAGCTGGACATCTGGGTCAGACCAACACTTAGGAAAGATTGGTCACCCACTTCTATTGGCCCCGGATTTCCCAAACAATTAAGGAGTGTGTAAGCTCCTGTGTTACCTCTCAAGCCAGTGGCAAGACAGGAGGACACCCAAAGGCCCCCTTAATCCCACAACCAGTGGTTGGGGTGCTCTTTGAGAGGGTAGGAGTGGATATAGTGTGTCCACTTGAACCTCCCATATTCTCGGGAAACAGGTTCATACTAGTAGTAGTAGTGGACCATGCTACTAGGTATCCTGGAGCCATTCCCCTTAGGACTACTACAGCCCCTGTGGTAGCCAAAGCCCTCATTGGTGTCTTCACCAGGGTAGGGTTTCCTAAGGAGGTATTATCAGACAGAGGTACCAACTTCATGTCTGCATACTTAAAACACATGTGGGATGAGTGCGGAGTGGTCTACACGTGCACAACACCTTACTACCCACAAACAAATGGCCTTGTTGAAAGATTCAACAAGACATTGAAAGGCATGATAATGGGACTCCCTGAAAAACTCAAAAGGAGATGGGATGTTCTGTTGCCCTGCCTGATTTTTTGCCTACAGAGAGGTGCCTCAGAAGGGAATAGGGTTTTCAACCTTTGAACTTCTGTTTGGCAATCCTGTAAGGGGACCACTCTCTCTTGTGAGGGAATGGTGGGAGAAACCCCAACATGTACCATAACAATCTGTGGTGGACTGTGTACTAGGCCTTCATTCCAGGATGGCAGAGTGCATGCAGAAGGCATCAAGGCCAGCCAGGAGCTCCAGAAGCTCTGGTATGACCAGAAAGCTGCACTGGTAGAAATTCAACCAGGGCAACAGGTGTGGGATTTGGAGCCAGTGGCACCATGGGCTCTCCAGGACAAATGGAATGGCCCTTGCCCTATCGTAGAAAAGAAGAGTGAGGTCACCTACTTGGTAGCCCTGGGCACTAGCAGGTCCCCCAAAAGGGTGATACATGTGAACCGCCTCAAACTCTATTGTGACAGGGTTGATGTGGCGATGCCGATGGTTACTGATGAGGATCAGGAGATAGAGAGTGAACCTCTCCCTGACCTCCTCTCTTACAGCCCCCAGGATGGGTCAGTAGATGGAGTTATCTATTCAGACACCCTCACTGCGCAACAGCAGGCTAATTGCAGACAAGTTCTGCAACAGCATGCACAGCTCTTTTCCTTAACCCCTGGTCAGACTCCCTGGTGTACCCATGATGTGGACACTGGAGACAGCTTGCCTGTCAAAACCAAAATCTATCACCACTCTGATCAAGTTAAGGAAAGCATCAAAGCTGAGGTCAGCAAAATGCTGGAGTTGGGGGTCATTGAGCCTTCTGAGAGTCCCTGTGCCAGCCCAGTGGTCCTAGTCCCCAAACCTCATCCACAGGGTGGAAAGAAAGAAATTAGGTTTTGTGTGGACTACAGAGGCCTCAATGCTGTCACTAAGACAGATGCGCACCCCATTCCCAGAGCTGATGAACTGATAGATACGTTAGGGGCTGCCAAATACTTAAGTACCTTTGACTTAACTGCAAGGTACTGGCAGATTGGCATGGCCCCTGGAGCAAAAGAAAAGACAGCATTCTCCACCCCTGATGGGCACTTCCAGTTCACTGTGATGCCCTTTGGTATAAAGAATGCCCCTGCCACCTTTCAGAGGTTGATAAATCAAGTCCTTGCTGGGTTAGAAGGCTTTAGTGCAGCTTATCTAGATGATATTGCTGTGTTTAGCTCTTCCTGGCAGGATCACCTGGTCTACCTAGGGAAGGTGTTACAGGCCCTGCAAGCTGCAGGCCTATCTATCAAGGCATCCAAATGCCAGATAGGGCAGGGAACTGTTGTGTACTTGGGCCACCTTGTAGGTGGAGGCCAAGTCCAACCACTACAACTCATAATCTAGACAGTTCTGGATTGGGAAGCTCCAACCACGCAGACCCAAGTCAGGGCATTTCTTGGCTTGATTGGGTACTATAGGAGGTTTGTGAAGGGGTATGGATCCATTGTGACACCCCTCACAGAGCTCATCTCCAACAAGATGCCCAAGAACGTGAACTGGACAGTTGGCTGCCAAATGGCTTTTGACACCCTCAAACAGGCAATGTGCTCAGCACCTATTCTCAAGGCTCCAGATTACTCCAAGCAGTTCATTGTGCAGACTGATGCCTCTTAACTAGGGATAGGAGCGATCCTATCCCAGACCAAACATGATGGACAAGACCAACCTGTTGCTCTCATAAGCAGAACGCTACTCCCCAGGGAGCAGCGTTGGGGTGCCATTGAGAGGGTGACATTTGCTGTGGTTTGGTCCCTGAAGAAGCTGAGACCATACCTGTTTGGTACTCACTTCCTGGTTCAAACTGACCACAGACCTCTCAGATGGCTAATGCAGATGAAGGGGGAAAATCCAAAACATTTGAGGTGGTCCATTTCCCTACAGGGAATGGACATCACAGTGCAACATAGACCTGGGACTGCCCGTGCCAATGCAGATGGCGTTTCCAGATTTTTTCACTTAGACGATGAAGACTCTCTAGGGAAAGGTTAGTCTCATCCTCTTTGTTTGGGGGGGGAGGGTTGTGTAGGAAAGTGATCCTTTTTGCATGGTTACCCCCCCCCCACCCTTTTTGCCTGGCAGTTTGACTTGGTGTGCCCTGGACCCTTGCTAATCAGATTCCCAGGGGACTGTGTTCTTTTCCAAAACTGCACCTTTGTATCCACAATTGGCACATCTCTGGCCACAGGTAGGCCCCTTGTAAAAGGTACCATCGGTACCAAGGGCACTGTGACCAGGGAAGGCCTCTAAGGGCTCCAGCACCTATTGTGCCACCCATAGAGGCCCTGTACCTTAACACCCACACACTGACATTGCAGGCTGCATGTTTTGGTGCAGAGAAAAGTGAAGAGTCAACATGGTGCCATGCTGACAGCCCACTGCCTTAAGCCTAGGTAAGCCACCCCTCTAGCAGGGTGCACTAGCCCTCAGGTGAGGATACAGTGGCATGAGCCCTACATACCCCTTTAATGCCCCCTAAATTTAGTATTTAGGGGTAACCCTGAACCTTGCCTCCTCAGATTCGAGGAAGAAAGAAGAAGGACTGAAGAGCCATGCTGACCCAGGAAGAAGCGATACAAAAGGGGATGATGGACGGAACGTTTGAGCCAATCAAACACTCACCCCCAGTCAACTGATCTGGGTTTAATCCCAGATCAGTTGACTGAGGGTGAGTGTTTGATTGGCTCAAACGTTCCGTCCATCATCCCCTTTGTATCGCTTGTTCGCCCTAAGTTGGTGGGGGTATGCCCAGACGTGGGTCCCTTGCTCACTTTGCCACTGGATTCAAGCAAGCCTGGCTGATGACGGCTGGAATGCCAGAAACCGGTCCTAGGATGCTTGTTTCCGGTCCAGGGAAGACATGGCTTGGCAGTTCGGGCTGGACTGTTCCCATGAGGCACAGGGTCAGACTGATTTGCATATGGCCATGTCTGACCTGGGGTGGTGGAGTGAGCTAAAGAATGATGATGGATTAAACCCAGATCAGTTGACTGGGGGTGAGTGTTTGATTGGCTCAAACGTTCCGTCCATCATCCCCTTTTGTATGACCCAGGAAGAAGGCACCTACTGCTTTGGCCCCAGCCCTACCAGCCTGTCCCGTCTCTGACCTGCCTACAAGGAAGAAACTGGTGTGTGCAGCAGTCAGCATCCCCCCAGAGCCCAGAGGACCTGCACTGCAACCATCTTTCAGACTCTGTCTCCCTTGAGCACCGGATTTGCTCAAACAAAGACTCACTCACAGAATCAGGATCCAGGCGGCTCAGCGATTCTGCACCACTCTGCACCCGAAGCCCACGACCCGAGTTCGAGTGGCCCAACACCACGAGAAGGTCTCCCCAGCGATCCTGACATGGGATCTGGTGATCCCTGCCCTCCCTCAAGCTTCAAGACGACTCCTGCAGCCTCAACCTGAAGGGCCTCCCAGACCGCAACCAGAGCTGGTAAGAAGACACGATGCCAGAAGACACCCCTGCACCCAACGCCCCACGGCCTTGGGTGGCCCAACCGATGGTGTCCAGTTATCCCCCAAGAACCCAACGTACCCCTGCAGCCAGTCGCCTTCAGGAAGTCTCTTTGCTCGAGACCGCAGCCTTTGTCAAACCGGAAGTCTCCATTGGAATCCACAGGATCCCTAATGTCTTCTTGGCACACTGCACCCAGCCGCCCCTTACCGCTGGTGGTGCAGCTCCTGTGTTGATGGTTCGCCCCTGCAGTGCCGACCTTAACCCCAGGAGCTTTGCTCCCACACCCGAGTGGCCTGCTCATAAGCAGTCCATGACCGAAGGCCCCCTTAGCCCCATTGGCTAACATTGGGCCCCTGCACTCTCTACCTGGCCACCCAAGTGCCGCTGATGGTGCAACGTGACTGCTAAAGATCTTGGGAAACCTTAGTCCTAACTCCTAAAACTCTCACTGATAAACGTTTACTTATCTGTGAAACTGATAACCATTTTTCTCCCATAGGAACCCATGTTATGAGTTTTTGGGCCTAAAATGTTTTGAGTGTTGAACTGCTGTTTTGTATGGAGGAAAAAGTAACTATAACTTAAACCAAGAAAACTCTTACTTACCTTGTATTGTGAGATCCTTGCCTAGCACTAGCAACTCGTTTACGAATATGCTGATTCTAACCTTGTGTTCATTCAGCTCCTCACCCCATGTTAAATAATTTATTCAAATACAATGAGACTTGCTGTGGCTGTTATAATAAATAATGATTTAGATATTTTATGCACACTATGTAGGAAGCTGGGTTTCTGTTGCGGTAACCCCCCCACTTTTTGCCAGACTACAGATGCACTTTGACTTGATGTGCCCTGGGTCCCTGCCACTCAGGTTCCCAGGGCCTGTGTTCTTTCTCCAAAACTGTACCTGGTACCCCCAATTGGCATCTCTGACCACAGGTCAGCCCCTGGTAAATGGTACCACAGGTACCCAGGGCACTGTGACCAGGGAAGACCTCTAAGGGCTGCAGCACTTATTGTGCCAGCCTTAGAGGCCCTGTACCATTACACTCACACACTGCCTTTGCAGGCTGTGTGTTTTGGTGCAGAACAAAGTGAAGTCAACATGGCACACATCCCTGTGTGCCATGCCTACAACCCACTGCTCTGGCATAGATCAGTCACCCCTCTAGCTGGGTGCACTATACAAGTGGTGAGGGTACAGGTGCATGAGCCCTGTACCTCTACAGTGTCTAAGTCCATTCTTAGACATTGTAAGTGCAGTGCTGCCATTGAGAGTATATGGTGCTGGGAGTCTGTCATTATGAACTCCACAGCACCATAATGGCTACACTGAAAACTGGGAAGTTTGGTATCAAACTTCTCAGCACATTAAACCCACACTGATGCCAGTGTCGGATTTAATGAAAAATGTACACAGAGGGCATCTTAGAGATGCCCCCTGAAAAACGACCTACCACTAGTGTCCAGGCTGAATGGATGCTTTCAGCTGCCACCACCAGACATGTTTCTGGACCCTTAGGTCGAGAGACTGCTGCTCTCGGGGCCTGAAACAATGCACATCATGGGACGAGGTGCCAAGCCTCCTCCCCCAGGATGGACAGGGTCCACGAAAGGGAAGCTTTAAAGGCTTGCCACCTTTGTGAACTTCCTCAGGCCACTTGCTGCTTTCAGCAACTGGTCCCCACTGGTTCTGACCCCCACTTTGGGCGGGAGAACCGGCGGGAAAAACAAGTGAGGAAGAGAGGTGTGCCCACCTCTGCCAACTCCACCCCTCAGGTGGGGGAGGCGAGGTGAAGCACAACTCTCAGTCCCCGCCATCTTGCAGATGCGGGGACCCAGCCAACCAGGGAAAGGCTTATGCCCCCTCCCACTGGAGGGTGGCATAATAGGGGGTGTACCCACCCCAGGGGAGGGACCCGTTGGTCCCAACCTTTTACCTACCTGTAACGCCCATAAATCTAGTATTTAGGAGGCAGCCCTGAACCAAGAAGGCAGACAAGAAACCAGAAGAAGAAAAGAAGAAGAAGGACCGAACAGCCGTGCCGAAGCTAACAAGAGGAGGACACCCACTGACTTGACCCCAGCCCTACCGGCCTGTCCCCACCTCGAAACTGCTCCTGCGAAATCCCGGTGTGTACCTCGAGAAACCCGGAGGACCTGCCTGCCTTCCATCCCAAAGACTCTGTCTCCCGTGAACACTGGATTTGTTCATCAACAGACTCCAGCTCCGCAAGGATCCGTGGGTCTGCACCCGACGCCCATGGCCCGAGTTCGAGTGGCCCAACACCAAGAGGAGGTCTCCCCGGTGATCCTGACCCGAGATCCGGTGATCCCTGACCTGCCTCAAGCCTCCAGCCGACACCTGCAGCCTCAAACCGGAAGGTCCCCCCAACCGCGACCAGGAGCTGGTAAGAAGATCCGACCCTAAAAGGCACCCCTGCACCCGACGCCCCGCGCCCTTGGGTGGCCCAACCGACGGTGCCTAACCAAGCCCCAGCATCCCAACCTACCTCTCCAAGTGGTGGTCGCACCCAGAAGACCTTCATCTCCGACCCTGCAGTGTGTTTGCAAACCGGAGACTCCCCATTGAAAGCAACAGGGCGCCTGATGCCAAAACAGCACTCTGCACCCGGCCGCCCCAGTGCCGCTGAGGGTGCACCTTTTGTGCTGGCTTGAACCCCCATTTGCCCTGAGCTTAAGTCCAGGAGCTTTGCTCCCACAACACAGTGGCCTGCTCGTCAGCAGCCACCAACCGGAGGGCCCCTATCCCCCATTGGATAACATTGGGCCTGAGCACTCTGCACCCGGCCGCCCTAGTGCCGCTGAGGGTGTAACAAGAATGCATCCTTGACCCTGGGGGACCCCTGAGTCTAACCCCAGAATACCAACTCCCACAACAAAGTACTTACCTGTTAGCCGATAACACTATTTTCCTCCATAGGATAACATTGACTGTTTTTCTATGAAAAGTTTCCAAGTGTGGAGTTGGAAAACCTAAGAAATCCTTTTAAAATTGTACTAAATAACAAAAACGCTTTTACTCACCTGTTTACAGGAAATGTCCCAGTGCAGTATCCAGGTATATTGTACTGTTTGAGAAATGTAATCTGCAAAGTAATCTATTGGTCATTTTACTAAAAAGCCTATACAAAGTATATGTACTGTATTTCCAAAGCATTGCATTCTCAGTAACAATACTGTAATCAAAACAAAGTGCATATACAATTGCAATCCAAACTGTGTTACAACTGCATTATTACTGTAAAGTATTTATTGCTTTACTGTGCCAGGCTTGCTTGGTTCTAGAAAAACAAAATAACTAAAAGAATATTTTTATACAAAAACAATTGGTCTGAAGTTCAGTCTTTGAGTGTGTGAATTAATTTGCTGACTGAGTGTGTACAACAAATGCTTAACACTGTCCTCTGATAAAGCCTTACTGCTCGACCACACTACCACAAATAGAGAGTGAGGTGCTTTCTACTTTACCTCTGCCTACCTTTTGGGTTCCACTGGACTCTGTGCACAATATACCTCACTTTGGTATAGTATATACAGAGCCAGCTTCCAACACACTACATCTGAATATTATTGATAGTTTGCCTCTGCATCTCCGGAAATGCCTTTGTCTTGCAACAATGTACAATCATATATCGACATGAATGTTTACTGTGGGAATCGGAAGGAGAAGCATCGGAAGATTGATGACACCATTGGATAATTCGTCCCCATTGGACAAGGAGCGTTACCGCCTAATAATGCTTGATACAATTTAAGTGACTTTATATTAATGAGTGTTCCTAGCCAGTTAGGAGTATTAGTATTGGGATTACTATTGAGAAGAGACTGCTATTCTATCCCTTTGACAACTACCTTTGGGAGATTGATGCCTTCGGACTGCTGATCTTCCTCTCCTTCCCGGGGACTCTTCTTTATGGAGAGTTGATTCTTTGCTTGTTACCGACAGCTATTGCTAAGGTGACTTACATTCTCCTATCTATTGTCTTTTCTTTGATCAATGCTACTGCAGAGATCTTTCTATTGCAGACAGTTGCTACAGCAGCTGTAGGAGACTTGGCTGAGTTTCTAGATCAGCCCTTCATTAGTAGTTCGTCTCACTCTTTTTCTTCCTTTATGTAACACTGTGTATTGATTTTATACTGTCTCTAACCAATCTTTTATTGAGATTTCTGTAAACCAACTAAACTGAATAAAGATGACAAAGACCATACTAATCTTTTAATATAAATAAAGGTGTTGAAACCTTCTCCAAAATCTCATCATTGACTGAACTTAAAAATCCTGAATGTCGATGATATATGTATGGTAAGATTTTGTTCTAGCTCCAATTCTTTGTACGGTGGAAAAGGTCCATCTGACCTCTCAAGAGCCATATGATTTCCAGGACGATATTTGGAAGTAGGTGTGTAAATCTTGAACCATACTTGGCTAATCTTTAGCCTCTTGCAGCTACTAGTAGCAGATATATGGTTCAAACCCTGAATGGAGCTTTAAAATTAGTACCCAATCTATTTTAAATAATCCCCGATTCCAGTGTCCGGATCCAGACGGAGTGACAAAGCGGTTGCGGTCTTGATGGTTGCGGTTTTGGAGGTGTGAGTATTAATAGGGAGAAAATGTTGTGGTTGTAAGAGTAGTGTTTGGATGTGTCTTTTCCTTTTCAGGTGGTTTGAATGAGCAATGAGAAATATTGAGATGTCGATGTTGAAGAGAAGTTGATTTCAGGCTGTTAGACTTGGCATCTTTTGGCGTGTTTCCCCTGACTTTTTGCTTTCTGACCTCCCGGTTTTGACTCTGTTTTTGCTGGTGTAATGATTCTGCGCACTTTCCTCACTGCGGTCCAGTGGGAAAGTGCAAGTGCTCCTGTATAAAATGCGTTATGGATTGGTGTTTCCATGATTGGCCTATTTGGTTTATGTGTCAGTCCCTTGTAAAGTGCACTGCGAGTGCCAGGGCCTATAGACCAAATGCTGTTGGTGGGCTGCAGCACTGGATTGTGCCACCCACCCAAACAGCCCGTAAAGTGTAACTCGGGCCTGCCAACGCAGAGCCTGTGCGCAGCATGGGGCTGCCATGTCGACTTGGCAAGTGCACACACTTGCAAGTCCCTAAACCTTCCCTTTGCTGCATGTTAGTCACCCCTAAGGTAGGCCCAAGGTACCCCTGTGGGCAGGGTGCGGTGTATGCGAAAGGTAGGACATGCCCGGGTGTGTGCGGCATGTCCTGATAGTGAATTACAGCCTAGTTCGTTTTTCACTATTGCAAGGCTACCTGTTCCCCTAGGCCAGAACGGGCGGTTTTGATTATTACAGTATATAATCCTAACTGACCCCGGGAACATGGTAGAAATTCGAGTTTAGTATGCCTGGACTCAGAATGATAAAATGCAGCTTTTAGTGAAGTTGGTTTTAACATTCTGTGTTTGAAAATACCACTTTTAGAAAGTGGGTATTTTCTTGTCTAACCATCCAAGCCTGCCTCTGCGAGGTTGTGTATTCCGTGTCTGGAATGTGAGTGACAGGGGCTGGGGGATGCCAGGAGACAGGGTGAGTCAGCGCAGGGCTGAATAGCCAGATCGACCTGTAGATGGGTGGGAGGGGTCGCACCTGGGCCCTGAATAGGACAGTGCCTTCCCTCCACAATGCTGGCTCCACCTCCTGTGGTGCGTCTGATGTCCCTGGCCTACTCACTGAAAGAAGGGACGGAGACTTGTCAACAAAGTGCTCCAGAACTGGTTTGGACTAGGCGAAGGCCTCTCTGCCTTCAGAGAACAAAGGAATTTGGGATATAAATATTGGGGCCCTGACCCCATGAATTTAGATCTCGCTGGAATCAAGGAACCTGCCAAGACGAAGAGCTGCCAGGAGGAGTACTGCCCCTTTGCTGTGTTGTTGCTTTGTTGGGTTGGCCTGCAGTTGCTGCTTCTGTCTTGGGCAGTGAAAGGACTGGACTGAACTTTCTACAATCTTGTGCTGAGTATCTCCAAGGGCCAGGAACCGAGCTGGCCTCCTGTTAAGAAGTCTCAGGGACTACAAAGACTTCACAAGCCTCTGGGTACCGCTTCTGGAACGCTGTTTCAGTCGCCACAGAGGAAGGGAACTGCAACCGACTCCGTCAACCGAATCCATCCCTGGCCGGTGACCTGTTTGCACCGCAGACCGCATCGCCCCGCTTCGCATCGCAACCCTGGTCTCACCGTGGGCGACGTCCGACGCCGCCAACATCGAGCCGCTGCTTGCACCGTGACCTGTGAGCACCGCAGTTCGCATCGCATCGCTTCACTGGGCCAGCCGGACCAGACCGACCCTGTCGCTGCAACTGGCTCAAGAGTCGTGACCGCACCGCATTTGGGGCACCGCTCGCACGTCTGCGACGCACCGCTCCGACTTGCACCGCTGTCCGACGCCAGCTCCCGCACTCCGGCTTGGTCGCCTGCATCGCAACCTGTCAGCACCGCATCGAGCATCGTCTCACCCTGCATCGCACGCCTTGGACTCACCGACTCCGTCTGCACGACGCTCATCGAGCCGCTGCCTGCACCGCATCGAGGGACACCGCACCTTGCATCGCTCCGTCTTGCACCGCAACCGCGACGAACGCCAACCGGCTCGTACACTCCGTACCAGCCACAACGAGAAAAGGTACTGTGACCGAGTCTGTTCACGACTCTGCTGGCCTGTATCGACGCGGTCGGCTGGAACTGTTAGACTCTGTGGTTTTCAGCATCACGGTAGGCTCGGACGGAGCTACCGACTCGTACGAACTTTGCTTTTGTGCTATTCCTGCAAAGAAGAAGTTAACGTATCAAGTATTCATTCGTAAAGCCTAGTATTGTGGATTTTTGTCGTAATTGGTCTTGTCTTGAGTATATAAAATATTGGTTATTTTTCTAAACTGGTGTGGTGTCCGTTTGTAGTGCTTACACTGTATTACTGTTGGTTATGTGCAAATGCTTTACACACTGCCTCTGAATTAAGCCTGACTGCTCGTGCCAAGCTACCACGAGGGTGAGCAGGGGTTACTTCACAAGTGTAACAACCCTTACCCTGACTAGGAAGAAGGGTCCCTACTTGGACAAAGGTGCAAGCCCTTGCCAACTAGAGATCCCATTTCTAACACAGGCTCATTGAAGTCAAAAGATCCTGGGAAATGAAACTTGTTTGCAGGAAAAAGTTGATGTGGAGTGTGAGGTACTATCATTTCCATCGGTAACGTTAGGGACAAGCTTTTGTGTGTGATTAATCTTTGTTAATGTTGGTGGAACCTAATTGCACAAATGTGTGAAGCTAGCTGCATTATTTGTCTGAATTTCCGTTGGTCGAAAAGTCACTTGTGAGTGTAGAACATCTTGAATGATTGTCATACTTGATTTCTTTAGGAGAGAATAAAAAAGCTAACAAGGAATTGTTTATAGAATACATTTTTTATTCGTTTTCACAACATCATAACGTCAAATATGCCCATAGACACTGGGTGATTTTAGAATAATATGCATATGGAAAAGGACACAGCTATGCGCCTACAACCCCGGGGGCCGGCAGCGAATTCAAAGATAGCAGTAGTATGTGTACGAAGTTTCGTGCCAGAGAAGGGCGAACTGCCATGTTTATGCTAAATCCTGTGGAACCTGGAGAGAAAGCAATAGGAGAAAAGAAGAGCAGAAGCAAACCAGGAGAAAGGACCCAGAATTACAATTATGAAAATAAATCCAACAAACAACAAAGGAAAACCCTCCCCCCCCACCCACATCTCCCCCGCACCTGGCATCCCACCCATGTCCTACCAATAGTGTTTATCGCTGTCTAGGACTGGTGCCCATCACTTCTCTGTGTGTCCTCTTCCCGGGTTGTGCAAGTGAGGCGAAGGATTCGTAGGAACCTGAGACACGTAACCGCCCTAAATTCTATGCTTAGTATTGTGATGAATGGAGCCCAAAGATCCGTTTATGTGTCGGCGTTGTTATCCGCCATCATAGATAAGCAATACATGGCTAGCACCGTGCACAGCTGCCTCATTCATGCTGTGTGGTCAGGGACCACTGCTGAGCCCCAGTGGGTAAGTGACTCTAGCCTTGCAGCATTAAGGGCTAGGGCTATCTGCCTCCCTCTAAGCGAGCGCAAGGGAAAGGTTAGGGGATTGGGGAGACCTAGCAGTGTATAGTCCGGGAAGCGCGGGGTATCAGTATTGAAGGCTTCGTTTACATCCTGGAGAATCAGGTGCCAATATCGTACTAATTTGGGACAGTGCCAGAGTAAGTGCACCAGTGAACCCGTCTGTCCTCATCCACATCAGCAGGAGGCTGGACGGTCTCTATTCCAGCAGTTTAGTCAGGCTGGCGTTAAGTACCAATAGGACGCAACTTTGTATGCTGCTTCTGTGCCCGGGATGTCATGTGCTGTATGATGGGTTGTGTAATGAATGTCCTGCCATTCTTTATCTGTGAGTGTTCTGCCTATTTCCTCCTCCCACCTCAGCTGCCCCTTAGATTTCGTGTAAGTGTTCTCCGCTGAAAGAAAAGCGTACAGTTCCGATATGATACGTTTATCGTCCTTTTTAGTAACTAGCCACTTTTCAAATTTCGTCAGGTGGCGGAGGGCTCACACTTTTATCTCCTGGGAGGTTACCCAGTGACGGGCTTGGTTGTAAGTAAACAGATCAGATGCTGGGATTGCGTAATCTTCCCGAAGCTGGTCGTATGGGATGATCCCATCCTGATCATATAGCGAGCCTACCCTCTTGCATCCCTTCTCACGCCAACGCTGAAACGGTTCTGATTTACATCCCGGGGGAAAGTCGGGATTGTCCACCAATGGGGTCATCGGTGAGGGGAACGTAGTTAAAGCATGACGGGTCACTGTTGCGACCCAGATTTTTAGGGTAGTCGCCGTTATTGGGGAGGAGTAGAGTCCCCACGCCCTATGTTTACGCGGAAGCCAGATCTCTCTCCATATATTCACTCCTGCAATAGCTTGGTCCATGAATGACCAGTGTTTCTCTGAAAGGTGGCGATTCCATTCCAAAATGAAACGTAGTTGGGACGCTTGGAAGTATCTTGATACCACCAAGACCCCCATACCCCCTCCCGATTTAGATTTTGTAATCTGTTGATGGCTGAGTCGTGATTGTTTCACGGCCCATATGAAACGATTGATGGCTCTTTGTAAATTACGTAAGGTAGCCGAGGGTGGGGAGAGGGGAACAGTTTGAAAGATATACAATGTACGCGGCATAATGAAAGATATACAATATACACGGCATAATGAAAGATATACAATATACACGGCATAATACAAGGAATTGTTTAAAGTTAATTGAGAAGTGTGTGCAAATACGGAGAAAATTGTGAAGGAGGGTGAATGCTGTGAGGAGTGAGTCTGACATAGTGTTTCGCTCTGGGATTGGACGGTTGGTGTACTTTTGCGCTGCCATTGGTCAGTTAATTTTCTGTGTTGCACTGTGATTGGATATTGTTGTGTGAGATCTGTTTCTGGATTTGGCAAGGGATAGTAAGGAAAATTAAAGCTGTCATTTAATTGGTGAACGAAATATGACATATGCAAATCAAAACATTTAGGTTTACATGAAATTTTGAAAATGTGACTGTCATTTTGAAATGTTTTAAGGATTTTAAAAAGCTTGTTAGGGGTGATGTCACTATTCCTGTACGAAAAGGTGAGGAGGCACCTCCTCGGGGTACTCCAGCATACATAATGACTACTGAGCATGGATTCATGTTTATGGCTAAAGCAATGGGAGAAAATTACAGAAGGTGAAGGTGCATTACGTTTTCCGAGATAGAGGACTTTTAATACCAGAATCCTAGATCATTTGAAGTGAAAATTGTATGAGATAAAGCCAGTGGCGGCTGGTGTCAGGGTAGAGAGGCAGGGCGCAGGGGAGGGGGAGCGACAGACAATGGAGGACGATAAAAAAAAATGTTTAAATGCACATAAGAACGTACCTGCTGCTTCACCGCCCTTTCGATCTTCAGGCTCCACTGCATGCAGCACAGGCTCCCCGACTCGCCTGTGGCCAATCCTGACACTGCTCTCATGTCATGAGAGGAGCATCAGGATTGGCCTGAGCGCCCTCGATTTGCGCTCCCAGGGAGACTGTGCCTGCTGCCTCCAACCCGGCAACGTAGCTCGGGTTGGAGACAGTTTTAGTGCGCATGACGGTTTGGCCGGTCTGAGACAGCCGTCCAATCGTCATGCACACTGATAAGTGCCCACCACCCCCCTGTGACTCCCCCCCCTCCCCACCCCCCTGTGATGGCTCCACCCCAAGCCTTGGCTCCGAGAGCAAAAATAAAACGACAATAAACACGTTTTATTATTGTTTTTTTTAACCTTTTTCAGACTGCTGACAGGGGAGGGGGGGGGGGGCAACGCTCCTCTGCCACAGCAGAGACCCATCGCTGGTGAAGCTACCACCTCGTCCAATGCAATATGAAGCATTTAATGCAAGGGAAAAGGTTGCGACGGAGAAAGAGAAGGAGAAATACCAAAGGACAGGGAGAGCAATGAAAAATGATGCAAATGCCCTATGGGATGAAGAACAGCATAGAGCGAGATAGGCGATAATTGAAGGAACCAGATTATATCCGGTCCTAACATCAGAAGGAACAGGAACGGGTAATAATGTGCAATGAGAGGATGACTCAGATACTGATTCGAGAAATGAAATATTAGAACAAACGTTGTCTTCCCGACCACTACCATCTGTAATGTATTCAGATCCAGGAGAAATAAGTGTCAGTGCCAGTCAGACTGTAGCTACTGTTCCAGTGGTTTCAGACCGAATTCCCATTGAACGACTCTTGCAGGTTTTACAAATTGCTCCACCAGTTGTGAGACGACCAATAGTTGTGGTTCCCACTGATACTGATCCAGTTACACCTCAAGTGGTCCCTACTGCACCACCTCAAATTGAGAGAAGTCTAGAGGTCTTGACAACACCAGTAGTTGGGAATGTACCGACAACTCAGAATACACAGTTAGTGGTGTGGAAACCCCCCACAAAATTTTTAGGCTCTAATAGATGGAGGTGGAACCTTAGTCTTTACGACTCCTTTGGGTTCAAATGATTTGACTGGGAATGGAGATGGAGGTTTACCAGGTTGATTGAGGAAATAACTAGGGAAAGAAGAGCAGAGGTTGCAGAACCCCCAAAAGACATAGGGCCAGATGTATCAACATTGCCTTTTGCGATTCCATAATAGCTAATTTTACCGATTCGCTATTAAGGAATCGCAAAATGCAATGTATGTAGGTTTCGCAAATAAAAGTGTGATTCCTACGCATTCATTATTTGCGACTCGCAAATTGCGTGTCGCAAATAAGGAATGGCTTCCCATTCATTCCTATGGGCCTAGAGGCCCATAGGAATGAATGGGAATTGCATGCGCAATTTGCGAATACCCAATAGGTACTCGCAAATTGCGCATGCAATTTCAAGGGTGCCAAATGGACACCCTGTTGCACCCCTGAAATATGCATGTGTGCACATGTGGCGCACATACATGCCCTAAGGGCATGTATGTATGCCACAAGGCACCTAGAAAAATGCAAAAAAGTGCATTTTTCTCGGAATTCGCAAATTACCACCAACTAGAAGTTGGTGGTAATTTGCGATTCCTTACAGCGAGGTCGCAATTTATTTTTGCTTCCTGCATTGCATTTAAGGAATCGCAAATTGCGATTCCTTAACTGCATTTGCAAAATAGGTAATCGCAAAAATTGCGATTCCCTATTTTGCGATTGCCTTTTGGGATAATACATCCCAAAAGACCTTTTTCCCGTTCGCAAACAGGCCGATTCTGTGAATCGGTCCGTTTGCGAACGGGAAAATGCTTGATACATCTGCCCCTTAGAAGCTAAGAAGGATAAACCATTGGACATTCCTAGATTAAAAATCGATTTAGAAGAATTGATCAGAGGGTACTTGGATTTTGATCATTTAGATCAAATCCAGAGACTTGAGTTGACTTACCTATGTAAGGAGATGACTCGAATAGCAGCTGCAACACATAGTAGCAAAGAAATATGATGTGAACCTCACCAACAATGTGAATCTGCATCCCAGTTATAGAGTCGAATTGGATGATCAGGCAATTTAAAATTTTAGAATTACAGGAATGCGAGTGCATATTATGGAACTGATTAAGTACATACGCAAATGGAAGGATGTGAAAAAGTAGGACCTTAGGTGGGCAAATAAGCATGAGAAGAAAAAGAGGGAAGCCGAAGGGAAACAGGACGAGTTAGATGCAGCAGCAGCATATCCATTGAGGGACGTAGCTGTAGGTACCTATGTACATGTTCCAAGGAATAGAGGTGATTTGACTGCATTTACAAACAATTTCCCAAAGCTGCAGTGGTATGCTCAGGTGGAGAGGTTTATAAAAATTTCGAAGGTTTTGTGGAGGGACTTGGACACATTTCTTGACATTGTGGTTCCAGACGATTTATGGGCAGAATGTAAGGTAGCAGTACAGTGGCCGAAAGCAGAACCCCAGAGAGAGAAAGGAACAGGTGCACTAGCACCAGTGGTGATGGAGAAATACGAAGCAGTGATGACTTTCCTGAAGGGAAAAATACCTTCCAGACATACTGATTGGTTAAAAATTAAATGAACTACCCAGGAACTGAAAGAAACAGTTCATTAATGTTATGAAAGGTTGTTGCAGGTGTTCAAACAGCACAGTGGACGTGAGTATCCTGAGAAGGATATGGGAATTTTGTGTCACAGTTCGTCTTGGGTTTAAAACCTGAAATTAGTGCGCACGCATCATGCAAAGTGTTATCTCCTGGCAGACGAAAACACTAGATGAGATCTTGTGTTATGCAAAGTATTGCAGTGATGAATTGTAGACGAAGCAGAGGAAAATAAAGGAGAAATTTATGTTGACTCAAACATGATTGGCTCAGAAAGGTTTTCAGAATCCTTCGTTTGTAGGAAATCAAGAAATGATGGAGGGAGAGGTTGCTCCACAGGCTAGTTTTGCAGGAAATCCCAAGACAGAGGTGTTCCCGCAGGTGTGGGATCTGGGACAGATATTGCTGCCATGAAAAAAGTTACCACTTGTCACATTTGTAATCGGGTGGCACATTGGAAAAGAGAATGTTGATTTAATCCTGAAAATGCTGTTGGATTGATGCAAAATCCCCAAGGTATGACAGGTCAGAGAATGCCCGCACAGCAAATGCAGACCCCTATGCACAATCAAGGCCAATTGATGCCCATTGCTCCTATGCAAGTGGGAAACCCTAGAATGAATTTGAATCAAATGCGAGGTTTAATGCAAACCCATTCCAAAATACAGTACCACAATTTTAAAATCAGAATCAAGATACTTTAGGACAATTTCCTTTGTTTGAGGCTGAGGAATTCACTTCTGATAATTCCCAATGATGGTGCCTGAGAGAGGAAGAGGATTGCGTACTTAGCGCAGTCTTAGAGGTAGACCAAAAGTAGCCCATATGTAGATGCAAATGTTTTTGGTCATGACGTGTCATTCTTGATTGACATGGGAGCTACCTGATCCGCAGTTAGAACAGTCTTGCCTCTCCAGGGAAAAA
Source organism: Calotriton arnoldi (assembly GCA_963921515.1). NCBI lineage: Eukaryota > Metazoa > Chordata > Amphibia > Caudata > Salamandridae > Calotriton > Calotriton arnoldi. Next base: position 1,281,893 of record CAWUFW010003022.1, read on the forward strand.
CGATCCAAGTAGTTGGAGTTACAAATAAACAAATGTCAAATCCGATCTCAAAAGAGGTTCCAGTAAGAATAGGGTCATTTGAAGAAAAACACCAATTTGTAGTGTAGGAAGGTAGGATCTGTCTGCATGGTTACCCCCACTTTTTGCCTGGTGTTTTGCTGGTTTTTGACTAGTCTGACGGGGATCCTGCTAATCAGGACCCCAGTCTATCTGCTTTCTCCCTTAAATTGACATACATGTACTTTGGTACACTCCAGATTGGAAACTGGGGTACCCTTATAAGTCCCTAGTATATGGTACCCATGTACCCAGGGCATAGGTACCCCAGAGGCCTCCCATGGGCTGAAGCATGTATTATGCCACCCATGAGAGGCCATGCAAAATGGAACTCCAGGTCTGCTACTGCAACCTGTGTAAGCTGGTGCTTGCACCACTTACTTTAGATATAGGTTCACTATATCTAGTGGTCACTACACTTAAAACTTTTAAGTCACCCCTATAGCGGGCCTTAACAATCCTGAAGGCAGGTTGCTGGGTTTTTAGTGAGAGGGTGCCCCTGCTTGAGCAGAGCCCTTCTGCAGCCTTCGGAGACCATTCTCCCGGGTTGTCTGTGACTCAGCTGGACATATAAGTAGAGGTGCATTATAACCTCGTGGTAAATGCTATAAATGCATAGAAACATATCGTGTTTGGTATCAAGCACCTTGGAATCATACCTCCACACCAGTAACTGGTGTGGGAGGTATGATTCCACCCTTCAGAAGCGAGCTTCGTGGGGTCACTGGTCTAACCAGTGCCAGCCTTCTCGACCCGGACAGCACAAAATGGATGCTGCCGACCAGAGACACATTTCTGCCCTCCTGCTGCTGAGCCAAGCTCGAGCAGAGGAAGGCAGCACAATAGGCATCCTGTCACAGGGAGGTGTGACCACCTCCCAGACAGGGTTTAGTGTATTGGGGCTGGGTGGGTGCACTCTGAGAGTGCCTGAAAGTCTGCACCTGGGGCACATTTGGGGTCCCTGTGCATAGTCCAGCTCAAACCAGTTCTGGGAGGCATTGGCTCCTGCTCTGGCGCGAATCTGGACAAAGGACATGGGTGTAACCACCCCTCTGTCCTGCCTCTCCCCTAGGAGGGTCCCCTGAATCTGTCCAACCCTCTCCCGTGGGTACGAAAGGGCTTACCTGGCTGTAAGACTTTAGATTTTACGTGGACAAGATTCTACAAGAAGAAACCACTGACCTTCGACCGTCTGGACACTCTGGACTTCGCTGGACCTCGACTGGGCTTGACTTCGTCCCCCTTTCCGTCTGAAGCTTAGTTTGTGCCTGTGCTCCATACAGGCTCCGTGCAGAACCTGTGGTGCACTAAAGACAACTGAAGAATCTCCCTTGGACTCACTCCCCTGCATTTGCAGGCACCTAACCGCAACTGACCGGTCTGCTGCTCCTGAGCTCCTGCGGACTCCGAAGATTTCAGCAACACAGGAGGTGGGTTTCTGAAGGTCCCTGAGGTCGATCTGCCCTCTCACCGAGTTTGAGGCCAGTATCCCTCGTGGGGACTGCATAACCCAAACCCCTGTGCACCCCGTCCATTTACAAGTGCATATGCTTGTTGGCGATTCCTGAGCTTGTGCATTGGACTCCGTGTAGTCCTGACCCTGAGCAGTATTTGCACCAAAGAACTCCGGTCTCCTCGCACCGAGTGCTCCGTGGGCTGGTACTTTGCAATCTTGCTCGAGGTCCCCTCGCGACTCCTGGTCATTTGGCCTGTGGGTCCTCCTGAGGGTCATCCTGATTTCTGTTGGGCTTTCCTGGTTGCTCCAGATGTGCCCTGACTATCCATTGCTTGGGGAGTCCCCTGGACCTTGCTGGTCCACACCGTAACCTGCTTGACCTTCCTGCGTGGGTTGCTTTTGCCAAGGCTTGTTGGTGCTCCCGCCGGACACCGACCCCCCAGCACTCGACATCCTTCGTGGGACAGCTCACCTCCGGCTCCTGGTCATCCTCGACATCTCCTGGTCCTCGTGGCTGCAGAGTCAAGCATCCCTTCTTCGCACCTGAAGCACCAGACATCGGTGGGCATTCGTCTACCGAGCCCCTAGTCACTCTGGAGTGACCCAGACTCTGTCCCCTCTTCTTTCAGGTTCCTTCCTTCCTGACTCCAGGCTTGAATTCCACCGGACCCTTTTTACTTTCAGGGCAGCAGTACTTCTTTGCAGCTCTCCATTGAGAACAACGTCAGTTTCCGACGCCACTTCAGACCTATGTACCCGGCTCCTCTGGGATAGGTAACTCGGGTACTTCGGTATCCACGGGTGGGGTGGCTCTTCAAACTCTTAAGTTCCAACAGGTTCGCTCAAAGTCCTCCTAGAAGGGTCCTTAAACTGTAAAAGTGTAACTGCGACTTCCCCATAGAATTGTACGGAGCCCGCGGTCGTGTTCCCACACTGCACCCGGCCTCCGTGGGGTCCCTGTCTACTCACCTTGGGTGGTTCCTTGGGGTCCCAGCGATTCTACGTGCTCCAGACCTTGTCTTGATCTCAGTCGTGACTGTTATACCACTATTTTAGTATATGGATTGGTCTCCTCCTGGAGCCCACTGTGTATTGTGCTACTTACAACTGTTCTATTGATCTCGTATTGTGTGCTTTGTGTTCTATCCTCGTGTAGAGGATAGTAGAGAGTGTTATATTAATAAATACATATTTTTATATAACTACTGTGTGGTTTCCCTTCATTTAGTCATTCAGTAGGTGATATTCTGGTAAAACAAGCTCCTTTACATTCCTTCAAGATTAAGCCTGAAGGCTGCTCTCCACAGCTACCACTAGGATAGCTTTCTAAAGGTTATCTTTGACCTCATACATCATAAGGGTCGTTTGGACTGGTGCAAGGTGCCCACTTTAATTAGTGGACAGCATATACCAGGCCAACTTCTCACATGTAGTCTATGATTCTAGCCCAGTAAACTTGTTAGGAAGGAATTTATTGTGTAAGTTCATTTGCACAATATACTATACACTGAATAGTGTAGCGTTTCAGACTCATGATGAGGATGTTGATTTTAAGTTGATTAAACAAAATGCTGAAACAGGGATGTTTCCTTTACTGACAATTTCTAATTTGCCAGAGGATCTCAGAACCACTGTAAATGCTGAAGTCAAGGATATTGCAGGGAATTACATTGGACTTATAAAAGGTGTAGAACCAGTCCGAGTCGAAATAAAGCCAAATGCTGTCTTCCCAAGAATACCACCTTATACTTTGTCCCCAAAGACGGTTGCAAGAATACAGCCAGTGATTGAAGATATGCTTCAGAAAGGCATACTAAGAGAGATGATTGGAAGCCCCCGTAATTCACCCATAATGGGTATCCAAAAGCTGAATGGCAAATATAGGATTGTTCAAGACCTGAGGCGGATCAATGAGATAGTGGTGCCTTGTTGTCCTATAGTACCAATTCCCTCTACAGTGCTTTTCCAAATCCCATGTACAGCAGAGTCGTTTACAATCATTGACTTATGTCAGGCATTTTTCTCAGTGCCCTTGCATGAATATAGCCATGTTTTTATTTCCTTTGTCTTCTAGCAGAAGACAATCACGTGGTGTTGCGTTCCTCAAGGGTATACAGAGTCCATCGATTTTTAACCAAATTTTAAAGAAAAACCTTGAGTCACTACAGATGCTTGTGAGTCTAACCTTGTTCAGTATATAGACGATGTATTGGTAGCCTCAGATACACGTGATGCTTATAAAAATGACTCAATTGCATTATTGAATCAGAAAACGGACACAAAGTGTCTCCAGGTAAACTGCATTACTGCCAAAAAGAAGTTCAATATCTTGGACACATTATAAAAGGAGTCAGGAAGGTGTCACCAAAAAGAGTGTAAGCCATCTTGCAGATGAATCCACCACTAATGCAAAGAGAGCTCAGGATGTTTCTGGGAATGGTCGTCTACTGTAGACAGTGGATACCAAACTTTTCCTTAACAACAAAGCCCTTACAGAGGCTGACAGATGTGTCCGATCCACTCCCCTGGGACAATGAATGCACCAAAGCGTTCCTAGAGCTGAAACAGAAATTGTGTCGCGCCCCAGTTTCGGGAATGCTAGATTACACAAAAGAGTTCACTCTGTTTTGCAGTGAAAGAGATGGGTGCGCACTCTCAGTTTTAACGCAGACACATGGAGGAGCCCGAAAACCTGTGGCATAAATTTCTACCACCCTTGACCCTGTGTAATCCGACGACAGTCCTCGGGGTTGGTTTGATGCTCTAATGGGTCCACCTCCCAATCGCTTCAAGTCTAACTGCTATAATACCATAGACTGTTGAAGTGATTAAGCGGGGGAAGGAAAGGATGGGATCAGCGGGGAGGGAGACCTGCAAAGAAAACAAGACACTATCAGTTTATGATTTAGTCGGTAGCAGAATCTTAAAGGTAATACAATTCTCCCTTTTCCTTTCCTGAATGGCCTACCTGTAAAGTAAAACAACGGGTAAAAAAGGTAGGTTGAATCTTCACCATGGGAAATAGTATAGAAATGCTAGGGATAGGAACAGGGAAAACGAGAAGCTACATAAATATACTGTAGGGAAGGGTGACCTGTAAATTACACTTAGTGATAACACACATACCCCGGTCTTTGCAACATCTGAATTCACAGGGGTGGTGGACGTGAATCCTCACGCATTCCACTGCTGAACCCCTGTTACAGCGTAACAAAAGCACAAAACAATGAATTAAAGTAATGTGAATACTGGATAACCTCCTTGAGTGCATACGTGTTATAGCAATTTGTAACACCACCCAAATGGCAGGTTCGTGGTGGAAACAATAGTATAGCTTAAATGTCAGTAGTTGATGTTATCCAAAATAACGTGAACCTTCATATCCCTCAGGGTTGCGAAGTCGAGCCACTCCGCTCCTATGAAGACCGGCACTGAATAAATGCCGAACGCAATTCTCCCCCGGCTGCAAGGATCAAAGGGAAAACCCACCAACAGCCGGGAGAATAAATAGCACAAAACCAGCCCCAGCAGTTACCGGGCTGTAAACGAGAAAGCAACACACTCTCTCTTTCTCTCCCCCAAAAGGAAACGAATACTGAGTGCCGTGTCAGAGACACCCTTACCGGACCTGCTCTTCACGGACCGCAATTAGGAAACAAAGAATAATCGGCAGCGTTCCCTGCCCCGGAACCAGTTTTAACCTTGAATGGCAGGTCACGTACATGACACACGCGTCCCTGCCCGCACAGGCTGCCGGGAATTGTAGTCTTAGGCATTCCCGATGTCAGAGTTCTGATGGGCGCGAGACGATCGCACATGGGACTTGACACCTTGTGGAGTCAGGACTCCCCAGCTGCTTGAAGGCAGTGGCCGCGATGAGTACTAGTCTGGAAAAGAGTGAGATCACAGTGATGGGACAACCCCTAATTGTTATGGTCCCACACTCAGTCAAATTATTGTTAACTAAAACTAAGACTCAGTACCAACCCACAGAAGGCTCACAAAGTATGAGCAAGCCCTACTTGCCTCAGAAAATGTTTCTATTAAACATTGCAATGTGTTGAATGTTTCTGCTCTGATGCATGTTACAGAACAAAATGACAAATGTGAAGAGTTTGATCATGATTGCCACTTAGCTATGTACTAAACCCAGACCCGATATTAAGGATGAACTACTAAATGAGCCCTATCATGTCCTCTTTGTTGATGGTTCATGCCTAAGAGGAAACGAAGGCACACTAAGAGCAGCATTTGCTGTGTGCTCCATAAATGATGTGATCGAAGCCTCCTGGCTTCAGTCTGCTTTCTCCGCAAAAGTTGCTGAGTTAATTGCCCTCACTCGAGCTTGCAGTTTTGACTGCCCAGATGAGAGTTGCCATCTTTACCGATAGCCAGTATGGGTTTGGCTTAGTTAATGATTTTGGGCTATTATGGATGCAGCAATGATTTTTAACTTCCACATGAACTCCCATCAGGAATAGACAAAATGTGAAGGATTTGCTCGAAGCTTTACAGTTACCTAAAGAAATTGCTTTTGTAAAATGTCCAGGACATCAAAAAGGCAGTGGATACATTGCGATGGGCAACCGATACGCTGACTCTGTGGCCAGGGACTGTGCATTACTAGCTGCACATTTAATGGAGGTTTCACAAATGAATCTGAAGAAGAAAGTGCTTTTGCAATGATGATGGAAATAACCGATACATGGGAAGAACTAAAAAGAGTGCAGGGAAATGTGTGAGAAGCAGAGCAAAATGGGTGGATCAGATCAGGATGCACAAATGACATGGATATAAGCTGATGGACAGCCAGCGTTGCCGGATAGCTTGTTGTTTCCAATGAAAAGGTATTACCACGGGTATACACAATTAGGGAGAGATGCCATGATGCACAAGTTACTAACTTGTGTAACGATATATCTGTAAGAGACAGTAGTTAGTGACAGATTCCTTACCTTAGAATATCCCCAGGCGTCAGGCTGGATCCGGAAAGTTTTTTGCGTAGCAGTACCCTTGCGCGTCGGTAGGCGGCATCGTGCGGCTCCGCGTCCGTCGTCGGCGTCGTGGTCGCCGGGATGACGTCGCGGGCAGTACTTAGACGCCGCCCCTGCGCGCTGACGTCAGTTCTGTACACGACTTTCCGCGCCAGGAACGCAGAGCCATGCAAGAAGCTGACATAGGTGTCTGAAAAATACTAGGGCCCTGAAAGAGATGTGCTTAACCCTAGAAATCAGTTCGCAGAACGGGGAGGATGGGTGGGCGGTAGGGAATCTGTCACTAACTACTGTCTCTTACAGATATATCGTTACACAAGTTAGTAACTTGTGCATCTGAAAGAGACACGTTAGTGACAGATTCCTTACCTTAGAATAGATACCCCAGCAATACCAACCCCGGTGGTGGGTCTGCGAACAAAGATCAGACAAGGAAGTCCCGGAGGACAGAACGGCCAAAGAAGCCGTCCCCGGAGGACCTGACTGTCAAGGCAGTAATGCTTTGTAAACGTGTGCAGTGAGGCCCACGTAGCTGCCTGACAGATATCCTGCAGCGGAACACCGCGGCCCAAAGCCGTGGTAGCAGCCGTTGCCCTGGTGGAATGGGCACGCAGCCCAACAGGAGGCTCCTTCTTAGCCAAAGAATAGCAGGCTTTGATACACAAGGTTACCCAGCGGGAGATGGTTCTCTTGTGCACTGCCCGACCTTTTTGGCGCCCACGTAGCCAACAAAGAGCTGGTCATCCACCCGGAAATGGCGTGTGCGGTCGATGTAAAAGGAAAGCGCACGTTTTGGGTCCAGACGGTGGAGCCTCTCTTCCTCTCTGGAAGGATGCGGAGGCGGAAAGAAGGTGGGCAAAGTGATGGTCTGCCCAATGTGGAAGGCAGTAACCACCTTTGGCAAGAAGGACGGACGCGTCCTAAGAACAACCTTGTCTGGATGGACAGACAGAAAGGGAGGTTTACATGATAGAGCCTGGAGCTCACTCACCCGCCGAGCGGAGGTGACGGCCACCAGAAAGGCAGTCTTCAGAGTCAGAAGACGAAGAGGACAGTTATGTAGAGGCTCAAAGGAGCGCACATAAGAAAGGTAAGAACCAAGTTCAAGTCCCACTGAGGCATCACAAACGGAACAGGAGGGAAAAGGTGTGTAATGCCTTTTAGAAACCTGTTAACAACAGGGGACTTGAAAAGGGAGGGCTGATCAGGAAGCCTGAGGAAGGCCGAGATGGCACAAAGATAGCCCTTGATGGTACCCAGGGCAGAACCCTGTTGGGCCAGGGAAAGAAGGAACAGGAGAACCTCAGAGAGAGGGGCAGAAAGGGGATTCACAGCCTTTGCTGTGCACCATGCCACAAACTTGTTCCACCTGCAGGCGTATACCACCTTAGTGGAGGGACGCCTGGCTGCCAGAATCACATCACAAACTGCGGGAGGCAAGTCGAAAGGAATCAACTGCCGCCGCTCAATCTCCACGCAAGCAGGTGGAGGCTGGACAGGTTCGGGTGGAGGACCGTCCCCTGCTGCTGCGACAGAAGATCCTCCCGAAGAGGCAGACGGATCGGGGGATCTACGCTCATACTGAGTAGCTCGGGATACCAAACTCGTCGAGCCCAGTCCGGAGCCACAAGAATGACTTGGGCCCGGTCGTGCCGAATCTTCTTCAACACTCTGGGTAGAAGTGGTATAGGCGGAAAGGCGTACAATAGACCGCAACTCCACTCGTGACGAAAAGCGTAGCCGAGCGAGTGCCGCCTTGGAAATTCCAACGCGCAGAACTGATGACATTGCGCGTTCTCTTCGGTGGCGAATAGATCTAACCAAGGCTCTCCCCACTGTAGAAAGAGTCCTTGCGCCACTTCCGAGTGAAGACGCCATTCGTGATCCATCATGCACCTGCGGCTGAGTTCGTCCACCCTGGCGTTCAGGGAACCTGCCAGGTGTTGAACCATCAGGAACATGCCCTGATGTTCCAGCCATGTCCAGAGGCGCAGAGCCTCCTGACAAAGGGGCCACGACCCCACCCCGCCTTGTTTGTTGCAGTACCACATGGCGGTGGTGTTGTCTGTGAACACCTGCACTACCTTCCCTTTGACAGAGGGAAGGAATGCCTTGAGTGCAAGTCGGATCGCCCAGAGCTCCAGAAGGTTGATATGGAGCCGGGACTCCGCCGGAGACCAGAGGCCTCTGATCTCCGCCTCTCCCATGTGACAGCCCCATCCCAGAAGGGACGCGTCCGTCACAACTGTGTGCTCTGGCTGGGGAAGGGAGAGGGATCTGCCCATGACCCATTGCCGGTTCGAGAGCCACCACTGCAACTGTTTTGCAGTCCCCTCCGAGATCTGGACGTGATCGGACAGGTTGCCCCGGTGCTGCGCCCACTGGAACTTCAGGTCCCACTGCAGAGCCCGCATATGCCATCTGGCATGATTGACCAGCAGGATGCAGGAGGTCATGAGGCCCAGCAGCCTCAGGGGCATCCGTACCGAAACCCAGGATAAAGGCTGAAAGATCGGAATCATAGCCCGAATATCCCGGACTCGCCGTTCGGGAGGATAGGCCCGAAACTGCGTCGTGTCCAGAACTGCTCCGATGAAAAGGAGCTGTGGAGAAGGAATCAGATGCGACTTCGGCACATTGATGGAGAACCCCAGCGAGTGCAGGAGTTCGGCCGTAGTCTGGAGGTGGGAGACGACTGCCTGGGACGAGCCCGCCTTCAGCAACCAGTCGTCGAGGTAGGGGAAGACTGGAACCCCTGCCCGGCGCAGATGAGCTGCGACCACCGCCATCACTTTCGTGAACACCCGAGGGGCGCTGGTAAGGCCGAAAGGGAGCACGGTGAACTGAAAATGCTCGAGGCCTACCGCGAACCGTAGGTAACGCCGGTGGGCCGGCAGGACGGGGATGTGGAAATAAGCGTCCTGCAAGTCCAACGCTACCAACCAGTCTCCAGGGTCGAGGGCAGTCAAGACCTGAGCTAGGGTGAGCATCTTGAACTTCTCCTTCCGGAGGAAGCGATTGACGTTCCGGAGGTCCAAGATAGGACGCATGTCCTCCTTCTCCTTTTTGGGCACCAGGAAGTAGTGGGAGTAGCAACCACGCCCTACTTCTGGGGTCGGAACATGCTCAATGGCCCTCTTGGCCAAGAGGGCCGTGACTTCCTTCTGCAGAAGTACCAAGTGATCCCCTGACATGCGGTGGAATTGAGGTGGCATGGCTGGGGGGGTGGTCTCGAAGGGGAGGGAGTAGCCCCTTCGGACAATGTCCAAGACCCACCTGTCCGAGGTGATGGGACCCCAGTGGTGAAGGTGATGGCGGACCCTGCCCTCTACTGGCGTGCAGTGCACCGGAAAGGAGGGACTAGGAGGGCTTGGAGGCCGCGGACGGGTTGGAGGTGGTGGCCTGACCCGCACGCTGGTTGCCCGAACTGCCACGGCGGTATCCACGTCCTCGGCCACGCGTAGACGCTTGCTGTGCGGGCCGGTGGCTGGGCAGCTGACGTGACTGGGCGCCCCTTCCGTGGCCACGAAAGGGGCGAAAAGCAGAGCCGAGCGGAGGGCGTACAACAGAAAGGCCCAGGGACTTGGCCGTAGCACGTGAGTCCTTAAACCGCTCCAGCGCATGTTCTGCCTTTGAACCAAAAAGACCGACTCCATCAAAGGGCATGTCCATGAGTGTATTCTGGACATCACCCGAGAAACCAGTTGTCCTCAGCCAGGCGTGGCGACGTAGCGCCACCGTCGTAGCAAGCGATCTGCCCAGCGAGTCGGCGGTATCAAGGCCACAACGGATGGTGTATTTAGCCGCATCTCGCCCTTCCGCAATGGCGCGGGTAAGCAGTGTCTGGACCTCCTCAGAACACTGCGGCAAAACAGCCGCCACCGAATCCCACAGGGAGTGGGTATATCGGCCCAAAAGGCAAGCGGTGTTGACGGACCGCAAGCCAGCACTGGAGGAAGAAAAAGCCTTCTTCCCAAATTGGTCCAGGAGTTTGGATTCCCTATCCGGAGGGGCGGTAGGGAAGGCGGTTTGGGAGGCAGAGGCTTGGACAACCAAGCTCTCAGGGGTGGGATGTTGGGAGAGAAACAGGGGGTCGCCTGGAGCAGGGCGATGGCGTAGGGCCACGTTCCTATCCACAGGAGCCCCTGTGGTGGGTTTGGACCAGGTACCCAAAAGAACGTCAGTGAGTGCATCATTAAACGGCAGCACAGTCTCCGAAGAGGAAGCCGCCGGCTGAAGCACTTCTGTCAGGAGGTTAGTCCTGACGCCCACAGTAGGCAACTGGAGATGTAAGGCTCCAGCTGCTCTACGCAACACCGTTGCAAAATTAGCCCCCTCCTCCGTAGCCACGGGAGGAGACAGCATGCCAGTGTCAGGGGAGGTGTCTAGACCACTGGCATCCCCAAGTTCCTCAACCCAGTCCGGGTCAAACTCACACTGTTGTGTGAGAGGGTCCTCAGACCCCTCCCAGCTCTCCTGGTCCTCCTCTTGTTCAAAATATGGAGGAGGAGGGACATTTGGGACCCAAGGTCTCATCGGCGCCGGAACCAGCGTCGGGCGACGTCGGTCCGGCTCCATGTCCGGAGCCGGAGAGAACCGGGGAACGACGCCGTCCGGAGCCCCGGACGGCGTCAGGAAAGGCACCGGGGACATCGGCGTCGGCGGAGGCGTGGTTAGATCAACCGGCGTCGATGGGGGTTGCGGTAGCCGGGATCGAGGCCGGAGCCGGGATGAAGGCTGGTGGGACAGGCGGCGCCGGGAATGGAGTCGACGGCGGCGCCGGGGCAACCCCATCAGGGCCCGCGGGGCCCGAAGGCGCACCGGAGGGACCTGAAGGCCTGAAGAGGCGGGCCATGGCCGACAGGAATTCCTGTATTTCGGCCGGAGTCGGCCCCGACCCCGGAAAGAACGGGTAATTCGGGGGCGGCTCTACAGGCATGTCCGGGGCCGGCTGGGACGGTGCCGACTGGGGCCTCAGCCGAGTCGCGAGACCGGCGAGGCGAAGTCTTAGAGCGATGACGCCGCTTAGACTTCTTGTGCTTCGACTTACCGGAGGAGCGCGAAGACTTGGATTCCGACGAACGGCGGGGACTCCGGGACCGGGGCTTGGTGCGGCGCGGAGCCGACTGCCGGACCTCGAGCAGCTTTCGAGACCGCTCTCGCAAAGCCTTCGGATGAAGTTTCCGGCAGTCAGGGCACGACTTCGTGTCGGGGTCTCGGCCGAGACAGAAGAGACACTCGAGATGCGGGTCCGTGATCGACATCATGCGACCACAGGCCTCGCAGGGCTTAAAGCCGGGCATCCCTACGACACCTTAGGAGTCGTGAAGACTCGTTGAAGAAACAGTGAAAAAATTCACAAAAAAGGATAGTCAAAAAGTGACTAGGGCACTGCTCTTCCCGGATCTGCGCTTACTGGCACGGAAAAAGAAGAACTGACGTCAGCGCGCAGGGGCGGCGTCTAAGTACTGCCCGCGACGTCATCCCGGCGACCACGACGCCGACGACGGACGCGGATCCGCACGACGCCGCCTACCGACGCGCAAGGGTACTGCTACGCAAAAAACTTTCCGGATCCAGCCTGACGCCTGGGGATATTCTAAGGTAAGGAATCTGTCACTAACGTGTCTCTTTCAGATATGACTTTTTCGACAAAGTTGTTTAACCCCAGGTTTTGCATGATTGCTTTATGAGAACTGCAGACAGTGTTGTATGTCAACAACTAAATGTAGGAAAGAGAACACATGTTAGAAGCACACACATAGGGAGATCATATTGCTCCTTTAACAGACTGCAGGTGGATTTTATTGAGATGCCTGTACATAATGGGATGAGATATATCCTGGTGATTATCTGTGTATTCTCAAGATGGGTGCAAGCCGCCTACCCGAGGAGAAATGACAGTCTCACTGTAGCCAAGTTGTTATTACAAGAGATCATACCAAGTTTCAGGATGCCGGTCCTTCTTGAGTCAGACAGAGGAACACACACTCAACAACGAAGTGATGAACATGTTATGTGCTGCACCACAGTTTGAACAGAAATTACATTGCAGTTATAGACCAGAACCGTCAGGCATAGTTGAGCAAATAAATGGAACAATAAAATCTAGATTGGCAAAGGTATGCGCTTCAACTTCACTGAAATGGCCACATGCTTTACCATTGGTGCTGATGAGTGTCCGAAGTATTCCGGACAGGAAGACAGGATTGTCTCCACATGAGATACTCATGGGGAGGGCCATGAGATTACCAGCCGTACCTGCAAATGCACTAGTGAACATCACAGGTGACATGGTTTTGGACTACTGGAAGGCATTTGCTGATGTGGTTCGTTCTGTTTCTTTTCAGGTATTGGCTGCTACATAAGACCCTCATCAAGAACAGTGCCATGACCTTAATCCTGGTGATTGGGTCGTGATCAAGAAGCACGTTCAGAAGACTTGTCTTGAACCCAGATGGAAATTATATTGACGGCGAACTCTGCTGTTAAATGTGCTGGAATTCCGAACTGGATTCATGCCTCACACACCAGGAGAGTGAGTAATCCAGACGAGGCGTCTTTGGTCTATGATCCAGAGAGAAGAGCACTAGTGGTTGCGTCATCAGTTGAGAGACCACTTAGACCTGCAGCACCAGCACACAAAGAGGCACCAGAATAGGTGCAAGGAAAAGTGCAAAGTGAAGTGCAGAGAGAAGGGTGAAGATTGTCAAGTCGAAAGACAAGTACAAGTGCTTAAAGTATCGCAAAGTGGCATCAAGGTCTCAGAAGGAGTGTTGTAAGTCCCGTGCAGGCCCATTGTCGTTTTCCCTATGTCAGCATGAGCATGTTGCTGATTGTCCTCTGCTTTGCACACGATACCTTACAGATATATTTTTGCTTTGTGCCACATTGTGCTTTCACACAGAACATGCTGTTGTTTTTGCACTCTGTTCTTTCATGGAATTTACTCTGAACATGTAGACAAGGTCGAACAACAATGCCCCTTGTTATTTTGTTCTGGTCAGGCCCTAGCACCTGGACAAAACACGCAAATGCAGCTGTTGTTTGGGCACACGCACTTTGTCATATAGGTATGCATAGATAGGTAACACACATTTGGAGAGGGACCTTTCCAGGGAAAAGATCGTGACAACGTCTGGGATGTAGAACTTTCAACTGTGTATACTGAGGTACGGGGTCTGCTGCTAATACCTAGAGATCTTCTGATATATAATCATTTTGCTTCTGTACAAGGGGAGGGAGGTTAGTCTACACTGTCGTATCTAATGACAGCTCCATTTATGATTTACGGACTACTTGCTATGCTAACCGTATTTGTGTTAGGCATTTTCCTACTTGTTGTGGCACATATACTGCATACTAGAGCATGATAGTTAAAATAAACATTTAAAACTTTCCTCGTGTCTCTGTCAGAACTTATTGTGGACTAGTACGAGTGTGTGAGCGAAAAAGTGTGTCCTGCAACCGCAATTCCTGAGAGGGTCGGGAATGTTGTGTTCTGGGGTGTCTAGTCACTTGTTCCTCTGTGAGTGAGTAGGAGGGCAAGTGAGACACTATAGCTAGTCGGTCCCGGGCTCATGGGTACTCAGGTGGTAGGATGACGCAGTCCTTACCTACTAAGGTCCCATAATCCCAAGCATAGTTCTGTGACTCCCCAGAATCCCTGCAACAGGACATGTAGCAGAAACTGAACGGCATGCTGAAGAAGTCTGTGAAAACGCACAAGGAGAAGAACAGGACCCCATTAAAGGAACAAGACCTGGGACAAGAAGAAGCTGTTGTCAAGCAAAGTGGCCAAGAAATAACAGAAAAGAAGGTTTCAAAAGGAGCTCATCAGCTATGGTCCATATACTTGTCGCCGTCTCTCTCGGCGAACCAGAACCTGAGGGAGCTAACACACTATTGTGACTAAATACTTCAAAATATTTCAATATCAGCCCTACTTACAGCGGTAGGCCGACTTGAGTTTTAATTGAAAACCGTTGGTAGGATAGGACTTCATCTAAACGATATAGAATTTGTCAAGAGACTGAAATTTTGCCCTGAGGAAGTCTGCTGTGACAACAACAGCTTGAGACGAAACACCTGTTGGCAAGGGGCTCGTATAACAATTAAGGAATAAAAAGACCTATGAAACCACAATCTCAATTTAGCTCTGTGTGCCTGGAGAACAGTATTGTATTATGTGTATGGTTTTCGTAATAACAGTAATAATGATTGTAATAGAACTAGTAGGATTTTACCGAACGCCTGATTCAGAGCTCTCTAGGATTAACCACACACTTACACTTACACAAAACTTTAGGGATAGTACCTTTTCTAAAATGTTTGTGAGTTACAAGAAAGAAGATTACTTCACTAATGTATATTCTAGATTAGTGCAAGAGTACACTCATGCTTTAGATGTTAAGGATTGTTATGATTGTGCACACTTGCCAACTTCAGTTTCAGAGCAAGTCACCTATTATCACATTCCTTTGTCATATGCAATCTCCTGTAGAATTGTGCTTTGACTAGTGTAGCGATGACATTTTTAATATTTTTACTCCAACTATGATTTAGTGCTATCTAGCATACCCTTAAGAGAAAGCATGAATTTACACCTGCATACTAAAACTATGGATACTGCTTGGTATTATTTCTTTCTACACTTGCCCATAGATAGTGTAAAAGCTTACAAGCACAATTTAACCTGCTTAATGCGACCTGAAGAGAAGGCTTACATTATGGCTTAAGAAGAAAGATACATGAACATGACATGGACAACGGATAGGAAGGGAGACGTTCTTGAGAATGTATGGAAAAAGGAAGAAAATGAATTTAGAAAGATGGTCTACCTGAAACTCAGATTAGACAGCGGACACAAGGGGAAAATTTGCTTTTACAAAAGAAGGATACAAAAGAGAACAAAACATGTAGGGATCAGCAATTGCGAACACACATTTGAATTAATGGGAGGGCCATGGCAGATCTTACAGGGAGATGAAAACGCAATACCAGGATGGTACTATATACGTGGACAGAATGCTTATTTCTTGTAAACCTGCTAATTGGGAGGGAACCTGCTATTTAGGCATACTAGTTCCTATGACGTACCATGTCACACACATAGAAGCATTAACTTTAGCACCATCATGCAGACAGAAACGTATCATAGGGACAGGAGCTTCATTGGTAGGAGACATATTTGGAGCAGTGAGACCACCAGTGGGAATCATATTAAATGATGAAAAGATTAGAAAGTTAGCTACTGTAATTGACAATGGCAACGAGCATATCAGGAGCTTTACTCTTAATTAACATTGAACTAATTGCTATAAGGTTTATGGTTTTGGAAGACTGTCTTGCTTTAGACATCCTTCTCGCAGAGAAAGGGGGAGTCTGTCACATGCTGAAATTAACCCACTGCTGTGCGTACATACCAGACGAAAGCAAGCATATAAACGCTTTTGCAAATAAAATGTCAGGATTAGAACCTGAATTACATGAATTGGAAACACCAAGTTTATATGAAAGTTTTGGAAAAGGACTGACCGCAATTGGTTTTCGACAGCTGGGAAGGGAATAATTAAAGCTAGACTAATGCCTATACTGATAATAGGACTATGCTTAATATTTCTTTATGTCCTATTTCTGAGCTGTAAATATTTTATCCACAAACGACAGGATACTTTCCAACAAACAAGATACAAAAAAAGACATGGGTTTGATGGGAATAATGAATGACGACTACATGAAATCACTTCAGTTTAACCGGCGAATAAAAAGAAAAAGACAAGATTTATCTGAAGAAAAAATGCTTTCTAGACTTAAGATTTGAGTGTGAAACCTAAAATAGTGTGATGATTTACAATCATCAAAAGAGAGGGAACTGAGGGAATTTAGATTAAAATACAAATTTGACTTACAAACCATGTTAGAACTACACCTTAGGATGTGTTTAAACTGCTGCAGAAATGTTTTCACATTGAAAAACAACACGTAGATGACAGGTGCACATCACATGAAATGTGTAGAAGCTTTGTGGATGCTGCAAAATATATTAATGAATCACATGTATGGTTAAGAGTGCTCATAGAATGTTTACTAATTAATGTATGTTTTAAAAAAAATTCACACTAAGCAGTAATTCTTAATTGTGCCCCTTTACCTAAGGCCCAAAAAGCCATTTTTTCTTTTCGACTCTTGCTCATACTCCATAGACATTGTTTGGTATAGTCTGCCTAGCACTAGCAACTCATTTAGGAATGTGCTGATTCTAACCTTGTGTTCATTCAGCTCCTTAACCCATGTTAGATCATTTATTCGAATACGAGACTTGCTGTGACTGTTATAATAAATAATAATTTAGATATGCACACTACATCTGAATATTACTGATAGTTTGCCTCCGCATCTCCGGAAAAATTCACGCTGAGCTCATAGCGCATCCTTTAGCTTAGGTAAGAAGGTTCTCATGAGAACTTTCCCCCATGTCACAAAGTCTCGCAACAAAGTAGAATCATATATCGACGTGAATGTTTACTGTGGGAATCGGAAGGAGAAGCATCGGAAGATTGACAATACCATTGGATGATCCGTCCCCATTGGACAAGAAGCATTACTGCCTAATAATGCTTGATACAATTTATGTGACTTTATATTAATGAGTGTTCCTAGCTAGTTAGGAGTATTAGTATTGGGATTATTATTGAGGAGAGATTGCTATTCTATCCCTTTGACAACTGCCTTCTGGGAGTTTGATGCCTTCGGACTGCTGACCTTCCTCCCCTGCCCAGAGACTCTTCTTTATGGAGAGTTGATTCTTTGCTTGTTACTGACAGCTACTGCTAAGGTGACTTACCTTCTCCTATCTATTGCCTTTTCTTTGATCAATGCTACTGCAGAGATCTTTCTATTGCAGACAGTTGCTACAGCAGCTGTAGGAGACTCGGCTGAGTTTCTAGAACGGCCCTTCATGGCGAGTTTGTCTTACTCTTGCTCTTTTCCATAAAGGACTCTTCATGGGTGTAAGAAAGTGGGTTTCTGTTGCAGTAACCCCCCACTTTTGCCAGACCACTGATGCACTTTGACTTGATGTGCCCTGGGTCCCTGCCAATCAGGTTCCCAGGGCCTGTGTTCTTTCCCCAAAACTGTACCCAATTGGCATCTCTGGCCACAGGTCAGCCCCTGGTAAATGGTACCACAGGTACCCAGGGCACTGTGACCAGGGAAGACCTCTAAGGGCTGCAGCACTTATTGTGCCACCCTTGGAGGCCCTGTACCTTTACACACACACACTGCCTTTGCAGGCTGCGTGTTTTGGTGCAGAACAAAGTGAAGAGTCGACATGGCACACACCTCTGTGGGCCATGCCTACAACCCACTGCCCTGGCATAGGTCAGTCACCCCTCTAGCTGGGTGCACTATACCAGTGGTGAGGGTACAGGTGCATGAGCCCTGTACTCCTACAGTGTCTAAGTCCATTCTTAGACATTGTAAGTGCAGTGCTGCCATTAAGAGTATATGGTGCTGGGAGTTTGTCATTACGAACTCCACAGCACCATAATGGCTGCACTGAAAACTGAGAAGTTTGGTATCAAACTTCTCAGCACATTAAACCCACACTGATGCCAGTGTGGGATTTAATGAAAAATGCACACAGGGCATCTTTGAGATGCCCCCTGAAAAACGACCAGCCTCTGGTGGGTTCCCTGACTGGTACACACCAGCCTGCCACCACGAGACATGTTTCTGGACCCCTAGGGTGGGAGCCTACGCTCCCTGAGCCCAGAAACAAAGCCTTTCCTGGGCGGAGGGGTACACACCTCCCCCAGGCCATGAAGAGCCATCTGTGGCAGGGGAGCTTCAAAGGCCTGGCAGCCTTTGTAATGCGACCCCCCCCCCAGCCTCTCCTGCTATCAGGAGCAGGCCCCCTTTCTGTCTCCCCTCCCTTTCGGCGGGAAGACAGGCGGGAAAAACTAGCCAGCCCAGGAGGTGTGCCCACCTCTGCCAACTCCACCCCTCCGGTGGGGAGGCGAGGTGAAGCCCACTCTCCAGTGCTCGCCATCTTGCAGATGGCAGGCACTCCCCAATCAGGACTAGGGATTGTGCTCCCCACGTGGGGTGAGCACACCAAGGGTGTAGTCACTCTAAGGTCAGTAGCCCATTGGCTACTGACCTCAAGACCCCTAAAACGCCCCCTAAATACAGTATTTAGGGGGCAGCCCTGAACCAGGACGGCAGATCCAGACTACCTACAAGAAGAAAAGAAGAAGGACGAAGAGCCGTGCAGAGCTAACAAGAGGACGACGCCCACTGACTTGGCCCCAGCCCTACAGGCCTGTCTCCCCTCGATCCTGCTTCGGCGAAATCCCGGCGTGTCCAGCAGCCAGCAACCTCACAAACCCCGGAGGACCTGCCTGCCTTCACTTCCAAGACTGTTTCTCCCGTGAACACTGGTCGTGTTTAAACTGCAGCTTCTGGCTCCGGCCGGACACCGCGAATCCAGCCCACTCTGCACCCGCCGAACCCGGCCCGAGCTCGAGTGGAAAAACACCACAAGAAGGACACCCCGGCGATCCTGACCCGAGATCCGGCAACTCCTGACCTGTCTCAAGCCTCCAGACGACGCCTGCAGCCTCAATCCAGAGGCCCCCCTCTACCGCGACCAGAGCGGGTAAGAAAATCCGACCCTAAAAGGCACCCCTGCACCCGACGCCCCACGGCCTTGTGTGCCCCAACCAACGGTGCCTAACCAACCCAAGACATCCCAACTTACCCCTCGAAGTGGTGGTCGCACCCAGAAGGTCCTCGTCCCCAAGCCTGCAGTGCTTCTTCAAACCGGAGGATCTCCATAGAAAACAACAGGGCGTCCGACGTCGAAACAGCACTCTGCACCCGGCCGCCCCAGTGCCGCTGAGGGTGCACCTTTTGTGCCTACTTGTTTCCCCTTTTGCCCTGACCTAAACCCTAGGAGCTTTGCTCCCACAACCCAGTGGCCTGCTTGCCAGCAGCCACCAACCGGAGACCCCCTATCCTCCATAGGATAACATTGGGCCTCAACACTCTGCACCCGGCCGCGCTAGTGCCGCTGAGGGTGCAACAACAGTGCATCACTGACCCAGGGAGACCCCTGAGTCTGACCCCAGAACCCTAACTCCAAAGACCGAATACTTACCTCGAAACCGATAACCTGTTTTTCCTCATAGAGTAACATTGACACTTTTTCTCCTAAAAAGTTTCTAAGTGTCGACTTTTGAAAACTAAGAATATTCCTTAAAAATCACACAAATAACCAAAACGCATTTTCTCAACTGTTTTCAGGAAATGTCCCAGTGCTGAATCTAGGCATCCAGCACTGAGTAAGAAAAGTAACGTTAAAGTAACTTACCTGTGAATTTAATTTCCTTCCATAGGATAACATTGGTGGTTCTAGCTGAAAAAGTTTCTAAGTGTCAACTTTTGAAATACAAGAATATTCTTTAAAAATCGTACAAACTACAAAAACGTAATTACTTACCTGTTTTAAGTAAATGTCCCAGTACTGAATCTAGGAGTCCAGCACTGGATTACAAAAGTAACGCAAAAGTAATTTTACCTGCATTTACCTTAAAAAGCCATTCATTTCAATGTACTGCATTTACTAAGTATTGCAACCTACTGCATCCCCTGTAAATCAAATAAAGTACAATCTTCATTGCTTTTTAAAACTGTGTACAACAAGTAACCTATTACTGAAAAGAACTGAATGCTTACCTGTATCAGGCTTGCTTGGTTCTAAAATAAAATAACAGTATATTTTTTATACAAAAACAATTGGCCTAGAGTTCAGTTCTTGAGTGTGTACATCAAATGCTTAACACTGTCCTCTGATACTGCCTTACTGCTCGACCAAGCTACCACTATTAGAGAGTAAGGTTCTATCTAACTTTAACCTCTGCCTACCTTTGGGGACTCTTGGACTCTATACACACTGTACCTCACTTTGGTGCAGTATATATAGAGCCAGTTTCTTACAATGGGTACTACCATAGGCTAGGTTAGATCCTTTAGCTAGTTTATCAATTCTTCCTTTATGGAACACTGTGAATTGATTTTATGCTGTCTCTTACCAATATTGAGATTTCTGTAAACCAACTAAACTGAATAAAGATGACAAAGACCATACTAATCTTGTAACATAAATAAAGGTGTTGAAACCTTTTCCAAAATCTTGTCATTGACTGACCTTAAAAATCCTGAATGTCAATGATACATGCACAGTAATATATTGTTCTAGCTCCAATTCTTCATCGGTGGAAAAGGTCCATCTGACATCTCAAGAGCCACAGCATTTTCAAAGATGATATTTGTAAATTGGATTGTAAATCTTGAACCATACTTGCCTAATCTTTAGACTCTCACAGATCCGAACTACCTTTGTTTGTGACCCCCACCATCTAAATCAATGCTTCAACTGGTACGAGCTTTGCTCAACTGCTGCAATTGTCTCATGTGGTAACTCCTGCTCGCATCCACCGATGCAAACGTCTGAGTTTAGTTACTGGAACTCGCTGTAACCAGTGGTCGAAGTGGGCAGGATTGGCAGGGCACGGAGTGCCCCAACTTTTTAAATGCGTCCCAGTACGCCAGAAATAGCCATGGTCTATAGATAAGGCTCGGCTGTTCACTGCCGTTCGGGACGGGCGGGGTGGGCAGAGAAGGAAAAGGACTCTGTCTTTTCCTTCTTGCGGATAGAAGACAAGGACAGTGTCCACTTCTCCTGCTCTGCCGCTGGAAACTGCCTTCCCCTCTCTTTCTTTCTTCCTCTTATTCCCTCTCTTTCTGTCTCTGTCTCGCTCCTTCTCACTTGCTGAATGAAAACCGTGACTTCAAGGAACAGCTCTTACCCTCTCTTTCCTCTCCTTTCCCTCATTCGTTCCGCTCAGTGCTTGAAATGGAAATACAGAACTACAGGTACTCTGTACAGGTACTCTGTACCAGAGTACCTGCTTGTTTCTGAGAAGTGCCGGTACTCTCCAATTAAAAGTATTATGTTTTTCTTGAGAAGTGCAGGTACTCTCCCTCTCAAAATAAAAAAGTGCTGTTACTCAGTACCGGACAGTACCAGCCCATTTAAAGCACTAGTTCCCCTGTGAAATGGTTCTAAAAAAGAAAGAAACACTTTAGCTGGAAATGTCGTCTTTTACTGACATTTTTCTATTACAAAGTGCAGCCTCGGGAGGGAGAGAAAACAAAAGTTCAAAATACGAAAAATAAATGAATAACTAAATAAAGCAAGACAGAGTGGTCGCAAAGTGGCCAGATTGATTTTATTCACACCCAAACACTTTAGCATCACTTTACGGAATTTGCCAGTTAAGCGCTACTTTCGTTTTCTCGCCTTTCTTTGAGCAGCATTGTTTTCCTCGGTGGGGAAGTGCACCATTCCTAGAGGTACTGCAATACCTGGGTAATGCTTGGGGTGGAAAATGTTTAATGTGATCCTTATCAGCTGTTTTCCTTCTTTTAGTTCATAAAATGTATACCGCGGCTCTGTGTTCAGGGATTTGATCTTTCTAAACAATACTGCTTACGTTTGGTAAGGATATAAGAATGAACATTGAAACGGCCCTTCAGGGCCCTGTAGTCTTGTCATTAACTTTTCAGGCAAAAACACTCATTGATTTCTGAATAACGAGTGTAAAAGCGTTAAGGCAACTATGTTGTTCCTCCTTATATTTCACATGCTTTACTTAATCTTGCATTCCCTATGATTGCTTTTTCCAGGATGTCAGGCAGCATATTACTCTTGTCTAGTGCCTAATATGAATTGAGTCCCATCCAGGAGTTTATAGTGGGCACAATTGGGTTGTAGCTGAAGGCAGTGCGAGTTTCTCTCAGTGGGGGAGTATGGTGTTCAGTGGGGGAATGGATGTGACACTATGGCCAGAGCAGCCGAATTTGGAACTGGGGAACCAGGTTCAGCCTTCATAACAAGTCCACCAGACTACTCTCCTGAGGGAGCACATTCCCATGCTAGACCTTAGAATCCCTGGTGTCTTAGCACCAGAAGGTGGACCGTAGCGGTGGCAAGTGTGGGTTAACCTTGAAGGCCTGTTCACCACAATCCATACTGAAGTTCACCTCAAGCCTTGCGGACAGCCTAGAGCAACAGTGACTCTTAAGGCCAGTCTGCCATACCTATTTGTTAGAAATGGGGGGTCTCTACTTGGCAGAGGTAGGTACCTTTGTCCAAATAGGGACCCTTGCTTCTAGTCAGGGTAAGGGGCATACACTTCTAAAATAACCCCTGCTCACCCCCTTGGTAGCGTGGCACGAGCAGACAGGCTTATCTCAGAGGCAGTGTGTAAAGCATCTGTGAACACATACAGTAATACAGTGAAAACACTACAAATGGACACCACACCAGTTTAGAAAAATAGTAAATCTTTATCTAAATCAACAAGACCAAATACGATAAAAATCCATCATACAATACTCTTGAAAAGTAGTACTTGTGCAAAATAACCTTTAATTTGCAGGAAAATCAATAAAACACAGTTCCTCCGACTCGGTAGCTCCTCCAGGGGCTACCGTGATACTGAATACGACAGAGTCTAACAATTCCAGCCGACCGCCTCGATACGGGCCAGCTAAAGCGTCGACAGACTCAGACATAGTACCTTTCTTGTTGCGACCAACAGGACGGTGCGAGTCGGTCGGGGCTAACGTTGCGGTCGCGTTGTGAAACGGAGCATTGTGGCGGACGATGTCCTCACGATTTGGTGCAGGCAGCGGCTCGTTGACTGAGTCACCCCACTGCTTTCAAGCAGACTCAGGAGAGCAGGAGCAACGAAGACACGGGACCCAGCCTCGAGGTAAGATATCTTTCATTTAAATATTTACAACACCTGCTCACACACACAGCCCCGCGTCCCCGCCCCATCCAGTGTCCTTTCCGGCGTTTCCCACCTCACAGCTGTCCAGTTCCCCCCGCAGCACTTCTCCATGGCGGGCGCTGTGAGCCCATGCGCAGCGGGCGTACCACTGGTGTGCCAAAGGTATATATGACGTAACAGCGCATACCATTACATCGCATTCCATTACAATGCATTCTAATGCTACACATATTGCAACAGTAGGGAAAGTGCTGGATAGCGGAGATGAAAACATTACTATTCCCACTTCAGTGAGTGCAACCCTAAAACTAACCCTTGCACCCCAAAACACACCCTAAACCCTAAAATTCATCTTTGACCCCCCAAAACACACCCCAAATTTCACATTTTACCCATAATACACCCCAAATTTCATCTCTGACCGCCGAAACCCATACCCACACTAAAACTTAAAAAACACCATTACTAACCTCACAATGCGTTGGAATGGAATGCGATGTAAAGGCCCCTGCATTGTTGTAGTTGCGTTGTAAAGGCATTATGATGTAATGCCTGTGTTGTAATGGACGTTTCCCGTGCCAAAGGCAAGCCATAGGCAAGCCCGTCTGCATCCGTCTTCCCCTGGACCGCGCTCAGCACCAAGGCCCCTTCCTCTCGGACACTCCACCGCTACGACGCCAGCACCCTCCTCGCCATCAACCCTGGACGCCACATCGCCTGCCAGGACCAACCTCTGCTCCGGACCGGACATCGCCATCACTGACGGCTACTAAATCACCCGTAAGTACCACCCCGACCGTCCAGGAGGAGGCAGTGCCATCACCTACAGAAGCACACTCCGACTGACCACGCACTCTAATGACCCAACGATGACCATGGAACACCTCAACTTCCAGATCCGGACCAACCCCAACCTCTGCGGCACCCTCATCTGCAGACCCCCCGACCATGGACCCCCATTCTCCGATACCATTGTAGACCTCATTGCACCCCAGGCTCTCCCATCCACCGACGACATCCTACTCGGTGAACTCTACTTCCACCTGGACAACCCCAGTGACCAGAACACCACCCCTTCCTGGGGAAGCTCGCCAACATCAGACTCAAGCAGCTAGTCACCGCAGCAAGCCACATAGCAGGACACACGGTCGAGCACGTCTCCTCCGCCAGCGGGAACTTCAACTACAGCCACACCACCGGACTCTCCTGGACCGACCATCATTGTATACATCACGTCTTCACCATGCCCACTGTACACCACTGCCATCATCGCCCCCCGTCGCAGCGGGATCAAAGCCACCGAAGAACTTCTCGTCAACTCCCTCAGCTCCACCACTCCGCCAACGCTTACAGGTGATAACACCACAGCGCGCAACCGCCACCGATGGATCTCCAACTGCGCCGACACCCCTCTAGAAAAGACCAGGCAAAATCTAGCACCACGTTGCGCCGTATTTGCAAAGTGACACATGTAGGCTCATGTGTGACCTTGTAAAGCCCTGTGCCACATCATGCCTGCGTCAGGTATGATGTATGCAGGGTGTGCGTTCCCACGCGACAAGGCCTCATAGGAGTGGCACAGTGAAATCCATCAGATTTCACTGCAACAATTGTAGGACGGCACTGCGTCAGTACCTTACGCCTGCCTGATGGCAGGCGTAAGGGTGACGCAGTGCCACATGGATAGGCTGGCCCCATGCATTGCTGGAGTTGCGTCATGCTTGTGACACAACTGCAGCAATGCGTGACTTTGGCGCAGATACGTCAGGATTCCAGACGTATCTGTCATTACTTGCGTCATGGAGCGCTGTCCAGTGAATACAGCGAATCCATGGTGTCGCAAGAAGGGCGTAGTGAAAAGTGTTGCAATGCTGTCTTGTCGCAGCGCTGCAACACTTTTCATGACTGAGGCCCAGGAATGCGCACTATCTTATTGATGGTGCGCATTCCTGCCCTGTAGTTTTGTCGCAGGGCAGCACAGCAACGTTGCTTGCAGCGCTGTCCAGCACCAAAACCTGCTGAAGTGAGGCCCCAAGTGTTATCTCCATTTTTAAGAATAGCTATTTTCTGGTCTTAAAAAACTGCCTCTAACTACAGTTAGAGGCAGTTTTTTGGATCCTCCTACCTTCAAGAATTCCCTTGTAAATATCGCGAAGTGGGGTTAGCAGCCGTTTTTGCATGGGAACGCCTCCCTTGCATGTCATTATCACTAACAGAAGTGGCGATCTTTTCTATGGACGTTTTCGCTGGAAAACTGCTGCTAACAGAGGTTAGCGACAGCTTGTACATATGGCGATGAAAATATCGTCGCCGAACCGTCGGAAAAGTGCCAAGGCGGCGTTAACTCCATGTACATATGCCCCTAAGTTTGCAAACTTCACGGTATCTCTGCTTCATGCACAAGCACTTTTAACATGTGCTGCCTGCTTTGGGGCCACTGGAATTATGCAGCAATGGACGGCAGAATTATATCGCAGTGTTGACTAAATTATGCAGCAAAAAAGGGCTGCAGCGTAATGCGGTACATTTTCTGATACCTTATTATTTTTACATTTCTACACATACTAACAGTCTCTCCAAAGATTTTGCCTCATTAGTACCATTGTAACATACAAGTGCAGCAGTGAGAAAGGTGACCAGTCAACCTTTGCAAAGGGCCCTCCACTTCGCAGCAACATAAGTCACGTTTTTTTAGTAACTTTTGATCCGTTTGAGCTACACTTTTTTTGTTAAAATCGTCAGATTATGCAGCAGATGATGTATTATGTGGCAAATATGGCAGAGTCATAATTATGTGGAAAACATTTGTAAACTAGGATATTTTGCCATCCATGCTTGAACTGCCCTTGTGGAAAAAAGGAGAAGTGCTGATGACAGAAACTGCAAGGCTCGGAGGCAAACTGTTTGTGATTTTATTTATTTATTTGCAGAGTTTTATATAGCGCTGGCTAGACCCGGAGGTATCAGAGCGCTTTACATGAGGATTAGCAAGTTACAAATTACATCCGTTACTGGAGCCTAGTAAAACATAGGGAAAAAAACAGTGTTACGCAGTAACATGAGTTCCTAGAGCATAGCATAACATAGACACACGTCCTATGGGGCATAGAAGGTAGAGGGGGAGAAGTTAAAAAAAGGGGGTTGGAATGCCGATCAGGTCAGGTAGACCAGCAAGGGGGAAAGAACTTCAGGGGAACCAAAAAGTCAAAGAGAAAGTGTAGTATGGTAAGTGTGTAATTGTACTTCTTGTTATTGTGGTATGTTCCTTTAATGTAGAATTTAGAAGTAGAATGTAGAATGTCTGAATATGCTAGCCTTAGGATTATGTGGTCAGTATTGCTGTGTTGTTAATGCTGGAGGTCGTGGGTCCTTTCTTCAATAAAACTTCAACTTGGAAGTTACCTTCTGGCCTCGTCTGGATTCATTCTCTAAAGGAGCCTACTACATTATTTGGCGACGATCTTACAGGACCCACCGACAAGAAGAAGTAATCGTGCATTACTTCCTACAAAGGAGTTTTCGTTAAATTCCTCGAAAAGCCACTTCTACCCTTTAATCAATCTTCAAAACTGTGCTGCCTCGCATCAATCCTCAAGAACTGTGCTGTTTCGCATTATCTGAAACTATTGGTAAAGTACTTTTGTTTCCTATGCCTTTTGCGCTACTAAAGAAGTTCTTGTCGTTTTGTTGCCGGCATTGCTCTTCGCTTAAGCGCCAACGTTACTTTCAGCACGTTTAAAATTGAAGTTTGGTGATTTGCGCTACTAAAGAAGTTACTGTCGTGTTACTGCCGGCATTGCACTTCGCTTAAGCGCCAACGTTATTAAAAGCATTTTTCTGGTTTTATTTCAAATTGAAAGTCGCTTCAGCGTCAACGTTTTACAGCATTATTTGAAAAACGCATCACGCGCTTACCGGAGTGCTATGGAGGCAAGGGCTTCTTCATTGTTTTCTGGTATTCTGTTGGCATTGTTCAGACACGCATCACGCGCTTGTCGGAGTTCGGTAACTGCAGTGCTCCGGTGTCTTCTAAGGAATCTATTGCCCATTGCGCGTCTATTCTACTGTACCACGTGAGCAACTTAGACGTCACCACGCTCACCTACGTGTTCAAAACAAGTTCAAGTTCCTTTGGAAAGCATGTAGAGCTTCTCTCATTACGTTCTGCTTTCCATTTTCCTCTTCAGGTTGCCGTTTTCAAGACTTCGACGAACAACATATGCAAAGCGTCTGTCAATATCGTATGAAGTCTAGAAGTAAAGCGTCCCAAAGGAAATTGTCACATGAATTTATCGGTATTTCTACACTTTGTTCACACACACTTGTAGCATAATTTAGTAAAAAAAAAAAAAAATTTTTTTTTTTTTTTTAATTTGATTTTTTTCTTTCTCGTTTTATCTCTTTGTTGTTTATTAAATTGACAGCAGCATGGCCTCAAGTAGCAACAACGTAATGCAACCGCCCCCATTCTTGGAAATCTCTGGTAAACCAGACAAACCTTGGCACAAATGGTTTAGAGTATTTGAAAATTATCTAGAGGCCATTGATGCCAGTCAGTACTCAGCGTCAAGGAAAAGAGCACTTCTATTTAACCATCTAGGGAATGCTGGACAAGAGATTTTTGACAATTTACCCATTGTTCAAGCACCTTTAGGCGATGAATCATGGGATGTTTTTAAAGAAGCTTTAGCACGTATGGGAAAACAGTATGTCGACGAACCATCCGTGATGGTAGAAAGACACAAATTCTTTAAACTGAGACAATTAGCAGATGAATCTATTGAAGATTATTTAGCTGTGTTACGTGTTTTAGCTTCTAAGTGTGTTTTTGGGAACTACTTGGACACTGCTTTGAGGGATCAATTAGTATTTAACTGTTACAACAAAAAGATACAAGAACGGATTTTGACATGTAAAAATCCGTCTCTTGATGAGGTCATGGATATAGCAAGAAGTATAAAAGGTCTGTGGTTTCATCAAAGATTATAACTGATTCTTCAATCTCCAGGTCTTCAGATAACATAGGTATAGCTGTAGTAGAATCGAAACCCAATACTAGCATGAATGATACAGCCATTAATGTGGTCACTAGTAAGAATGTTTTTAAGAAGAACGTTCAGAAAAAGGTTGGAGGCACCTGCTACAGGTGTGGCTCTAAGTTCCACATGGGGAATTATCCTAATTGTCCTGCAAAAGGGAAACGGTGCACTTATTGTAAAAAAATTGGTAATTTTTATACAGTGTGTAATGCCAGCAGAATGAAGGTCAGAGTTAATCAATTGGACGTTGAAGAAGATATTCTATCAGAAGAAATTAGTAATGTGTCATTATCTGTGGAGGTCAATACTTTAGGAGAATCAGAAAAAAGGTGCAAAGGTCCAATATGCAATGTACAAATTGGTGTTATTGATTTCGGTATTATGGCTGATTCGGGATCCCCTATTACTATTTTAGCGGAAAAGACGTTTAACAGACTGTGGTCTGAGAAATTACTCAAGTCTACGTCTATCAACCCTAAAGCATTCGGCGAATACGATATAATAATGAAAGGTTATTTTGATGATTATATTGTATTTAAGGAGGAGTATTGTTACTAAAATTTATGTTGCAGTCAATGGACGTGACATATTAGGGTGGCAAGACCAAGCCAAACTAGGTATAATCCTTAGACCAGGACATGCTGAACCTGTAGTTTTGGGAGATTTACCTGTGTTAGCTGTTCAAGATACCAATGAGATAGATAGTATTACTAAGAATTTACAGATTAAATTTCCCGAGGTATTTTCTAACAGAATAGGGATGATCAAGAACTTTCAGCATACTATTGTTTTAAAGAAAAATGCCATTCCTGTGATACAAAAAGTTAGACCTGTTCCACTCTCTGCCAGGGAAGATCTCAAAAGGCTTCTTGATGAAATGTGCGTTCAGGGAATTATCAAACAAGTAGAATCTTCAGAGTGGGTTTCGGCGGCCGTTGTCGCACGAAAAAGCTCAGGGGCTATACGCCTATGTGCAGACTTAAGAGTTCTCAACAGAAATATTCTAGTAGACTGTCATCCCCTCCCAAGAATTCATGAATTATTGGCTAAGTTAGGAGGTAGTAGGTATTTTTCAACTATAGATTTACGTTCTGCGTATCATCAGATACCTTTGTCCGAAGATTCACAACACCTAACCACATTTGTAACACCTTTTGGTGTTTTCCAATATGCGGATGCCGTTTGGATTGGCATCCGCTGCTAGTGTTTTTCAACGCTTAATGGATCAGATGTTTGGTCAACAAATTGGTATACAGGCTTTTCAGGATGACATTTTAGTACACACTGAGACTTTGGATCAACATTTTGCATTATTGGATGATGTACTAAGTAAGTTGAGGTCTCAGGGTATGACTGTTAACATAGACAAGTGCAAATGTATTGCCCAGGATGTGAATTATTTGGGACATAATATCTCTAAGGATGGTATTAAACCTAAATTATCTTTATTAAAAGGTATAAGTGAGGTTTCCGTTCCCAATGACAAGGACTCGCTTAGAGCTTTCCTAGGTCTTAGCGAGTATTACGCAAGATTTGTACAAGGTTATGCTGTTATTGTGCAACCTTTAAGAAATCTGTTAAAAAAGAATACCAAGTTTGTGTGGTCCGAAGAGTGCCAAGAGGTATTTGAAACAGTTAAGAAGTTAATCATTACAGCTCCAGCTATAAGATCTTTTACTCAGGGTGCCAAGTGTACAATTACTGTAGATGCTAGCGCTAAAGGTTTGGGTGCTGTCTTAAGCCAAGTAATAAATGGTCGAGAGTATACTATAGCATTTGCATCACGCACTCTTAGCGATGCGGAAAAGAATTACAGTACTATTGAGCGTGAGGCACTGGCTTGTTCATGGGCCTCTGAGAAGTTCAAAATGTATATTTGGGGTACTAAATATGAATTGCACACTGATCACAAACCATTAATATACATGTTAGGAGATAGTTGTTCCAACAAGGCATCGTCAAGACTCATAAGATTGTTATCACGATTACAAGAGTTTAATTTTGATATAAAGTACATTCCTAGTGGCAAAAATGTAAGGGCTGACTGTCTATCACGTTTACCTGTCATTGTGGATATTGTTGGTGACAGCGAGAAGAGTAGGGAGGATTTGGAGTATGTATTCACGGTTAACGATGTTAATGAGATGTTTAAAATAACTGAAGAGGAATGGTTGAAGTGTTGTGATCAAGATGATTGTATGGTACTAGTGAAGAAGTTTCTAGTTGAGGGTTGGCCAAACGATAGAAGCTTGACTACAGATTTAAGAAATTTTTGTCAGGTAGCTTCTGAGTTGTCAGTGGTCAATGGCTTATTACTGAGACAAGATTTATTTATTCCCCCTAGTGGTCTTAGGTCCAAAATTGTTTCCTTGGCTCACGAGGGACATCTAGGAATTTCTGCCACTTCCAAGAAGATTAAACAGATGTACTGGTGGCCTGGCATAGATGGCCAAGTTAGAAGATTTGTAGAAAGTTGTGCTGATTGTTTGTGTTCGGACAAACATTGGAAAACCAGCACCTTACCTTTACACCCTGTTGTGTGGCCAAACAATGCATGGGAGAAATTAGGGCTTGATTTTACTGGTCCTTTCAGTGCGTTAGGGGAGAACAGAAGATTTTTAATTGTGGCCATTGACTATTATTCGAAATGGATATACTTTTCTTTTGTGAAGTGTGCTAATTCTTGTTCTGTCATTGCATTTCTTGGAAAATTGTTTAATATAGAAGGAAAGGTGACGGAAATTGTTACCGATAATGGATCTCATTTTGTGTCAGAGGAGTTTAGCAAATTTCTCAGCAAACATGATGTTAGACATAATAGGGTACCGGTTTATAGTCCAGCGTCTAATGGTTTAGTGGAAAGAGCAAACAGATTATTGAAAGAAGGTATTCAAACAGCGATTGCCAATAAGTTGGATATTGCAGAATATTTGCATTTTAAAGTATGGAATTATAATATAACTCCACAAAGCACTACGGATGTGGCTCCATTTGTTCTGTTGAGGGGTAGGAAACCTATTTCTGCAATTAGTCCCACGTGGTTACTGGATAAAGTTGATCTGCACCACAACATAGATTTACAAAAAGTGCGTAGTCATGTAAAGGAGAAACAGGAGGTGTATAAATGTAATTATGATAAAAGAATGCATGTTAAAGAAGGATTGTTGAGTATTGGCGATTGGGTATTGGTAAGAAAGCCCAATAAAGTGTGTAAGGGACAGTCGAAGTTTTCTGAACCAGTGAAAGTCTTAAAGATTACTAATACCGCGGTTTTGTTGCATGGTAAAGGATGGTGGAACAGGAATGCATTGGTGAAAGTCACTAAGGAGCAGGCCAAGATCATTTTACAAAGAATTGGTACAGAAAATGGGCAGGAGAGACGTGATTGGTATGATTTAGTCACTCTGACACAAGTAAGGGCCAACGAAGGAGAACAATGGACTCAGAGTAACTTAAGTGGAGGTGATAGTCTGGATGTGGGCCCTAGGTATAGTTCTGGTGTCATTTCTGGGCCTGGGGGTGATAATGTGACTAGGTCCAGTCCTTGTCTGAGATCAGCTTTCACTTCAGAGTTAAGAGTCATTTCAGGAGCTAGATGTGACAATGTAACAAGGTCCAGTTCTAGACTGAGATCAGCTCCCAGTTACTCCAAAGATTATGTATATTATTGATGATGTATAGTACTAGGATAAATTGTATTCATACTTTTATCTATTTATTTATTTGTTTTTTTTTCCTCTGTTTTTTTTATATAGGAAGGGGGGTGTGTAGTATGGTAAGTGTGTAATTGTACTTCTTGTTATTGTGGTATGTTCCTTTAATGTAGAATTTAGAAGTAGGATGTAGAATGTCTGAATATGCTAGCCTTAGGATTATGTGGTCAGTATTGCTGTGTTGTTAATGCTGGAGGTCGTGGGTCCTTTCTTCAATAAAACTTCAACTTGGAAGTTACCTTCTGGCCTCGTCTGGATTCATTCTCTAAAGGAGCCTACTACAGAAAGTCAAAGCAAACCGGCTGGGGACCAGCAATCATCACATCCAGAGACGCTGTGATTCCACTTTTAAGCGTATTTGGGACATTCTGTGACTGGAAACATATCCCACTTTGTGAATGTATTTTAATGTCAATAACTCATATTAAACCTTAAATAAACATGTGTATCCATTGGTTGAATTAAATAACGTAATAAGCTGTAACTCGTCAGTGAAACGCCAAATAAAATCACAATGTTTTGTTCTTTCTGGTCATATCTCCGACTCTTCCCACTGACCCAATCCTCGGGTTATACGCGCCCTCTGATTCTCCGCCCAAAGTTCCCTACTTAACCCCCCCCCCCGACTACTGGCTGTAACCCTTGTACCCTACTATAGTTGTAAAGCGCTCTGATGCCATGTCCGTGCTATATACAATCACAAAAATAAATAAACATAACAAGCAAACCTCAGGTAAGGTTAAATGTAGCACAAAGGTACAAAGTAATCTGACGCCGCACTCGAATCCCACTATGACTTCACGAGAAGTGGGTAATGCCGTGTGCAGCTCCTCCTCCTTCCTTTTCCCCGCCCCCTACACATGGGTGAAAGGTCGTGCCGCGCTTCTGCTTCCGGTATGCTTTACTCCAACCGGATCTTGCTCCCTTCTTCCTCCTTCTTCTCAAAACTCATCGCGGCTAAGGTGGAACTCTAGCCTTGCTGCCACCGCTTGAAGTCTCCTCGTTCCCCGCCAGCGCCCCCGTCATGGGAGTCCCGGCCTTCTTCCGCTGGCTCAGTCGCAAATACGCAACACTAGTTACGCACGCTGTGGAGGAGCAGGTGGGTCTGACCACGGAGGGGAAGCGGCACGCTTTTGTTGTGCAAAAATGGGAAAACGTGTGTTTATTCTCTACTGGTATTAACGTTTCTTCAGCTGTAGGGGTTTTTCATCGTGTTCCTCTCAAAGAGCGGAGGCCTGCTTATCTGTGTCTTTCTCAGAATTTTCAATGGTTAGACTGCTATAGCTTGAGTTTGCACAGCTTGGTGCCTGGTTATGTTTTGAATGCTAACGGGTGGGTTGGTGGACGACCTACCAGCTGGGGGCTGAAATAAACTGCTTAAGAGTTTCCGATGTTCCTACCTTTAATTCTTCAGAGTGCATGTAGAAGATCACAAAAGGGCAGCACGAGGGACATTGGTCTGTTCTTGAACTTTGAGATGTTAGTTGTCACACAAACCTGGTCTCGGGATGTTTATTTGGCACAGCAGTGTTACTGTAAATGACGAAGACGGCTTTGCCGTTTGATTACTGCAATCGGGGAATCGACATTTAGTTAAAATAAAGGGCAAGTTTTATATGTTTAGCCATTTAACTGCAAAAGGGTTAAAACACATTTGGCCATGAGCATACTGACCATCGACATACCCACTGCATTTATGGAATTTGAATGTCTACTATCTGTTGAACAAACTACCCTTCTGTCACAGCCAGATCTTTACTTCTGAAAGTCCGGGTCCGTATCGTTATGCCTAAATCCCGAGTGCCTACATAAATGATAATCCACGCTGGGTGTAAAGGGTAATCAGGCGCTCAAACAGTGTTCACACAATATTCAATACACAAATTAATCTTAATATCTTACGGTGCATTCAACAAGGGGAGAAACACCCTAAATCCCCAAACCTCAATCAAAGATTGATTAAACTATTAACAATTATTGAAGCACACGTATTTTGTAATAAGGTAAAATTCAGTAATGTATCAGAAAGTAGAGCAATAATAAATTGGGCTTTTGTTTCTTCTTTTATTGTAATTGGGTCTTCCACTCCCTTGTGCCAACGCGTTTCGTCGTTTTTTTGGAAATCAAGCCTTTACCTGTATCCGGGTGACGGCTGTGGTCAGAGGTGCCCTGTACTACAGGGACCTGTTGTAGCTCTCGGAGGGATTGTCTCCGTGTTATCGGGAATACGTCGTTTATATCATTTACTTACAGCAAGCTTTTGTTCAGGTACCCCATACACAAGGGACCTACATTACTATTTTTGGATTGATTCCGCATTAATAAAAAGCAATATAGAGAATATTGGGTATCGCGATTACATCTATCTGGAGGATCGTGGAACAACTTTGGTTCTGGATATTAGAAACCATAGATTGAGATTTATTGGATGGAGGATATGACCTCTTGAAGAGAATAGATGGGAAGAAGTTGTAAGCCCTGAGGAAGTCGTTGGGTTATTTCCAAAAAAACGACGAAACGGGTTGGCGCAAGGGAGTGGAAGACCCAATTACAATAAAAGAAGAAACAAAAGCCCAATTTATTGCTCTACTTTCTGATACATTACTGAATTTTACCTTATTACAAAATACGTGTGATTCAATAATTGTTAATCGCATACATGCATTTTGCTGACAGCAGAGCTCGAAACTACTGCCCTGTCTTTCCGAGTTTTGCTGCTAAAGCTTTGTTGAAATGTAACTTGTTTCTGCTCTCTATAGGCCCAAAAAAGTGCACGGGGCCCTTTCTGTGTTGGCACAGCACTAGGCCTATGCAGAGGGCCACTGGAATTATGCGGCAAGGGACAACCAACTTGGTCAACAAGGTTGACTACATTATTTGGTTATAACGCCTATTGTGCGGCCTAATGCTGCGCATTTTGAAGCAATATCACTTCACTAACTTGTCCGTTTTACGTACGTCATCGCTTTATGGGCGTAGGTGTCGCATCAATAATTATCTGCTTAACGCCAAAATACGGCAATCAAGAACTGAAATGTAAGCTGCCTCTTCACAACAAAGGGTTTGTCGTGGGCATACTTGTGTGTATGGTCTTGGTTCTTCTAGCATCTTAGCATTTCAGGCTGAACATATGTAACTGGCTAAATATTACCCTTTCATTGTGGGGGGAGCTGAAAGTTATGGCCTCGCATGTAGCTCAAAAGTCCCACTCGTAATATTTTTCTTTGCGGAGAGGCAAAGAATTGAAAAGCCATACAAGTTTCAATGCGTGACGAACAACACACCCTGATGTACGCTTACTGGTATTAGAGGAATGTTAAATGTGTATAAAATATGACCAAGGGAACAGAGTGCATCGTCTTTTTCTCGTACTTAAAAAAGAAAAGAAAAAAGTCCTCCTCTCGGTGCCATGCAGTGAGGTGGCAAATTATGCCAGTGTTTTCCTGCCAGAGCTCTGGCAATGGCCTCTGTTAATGCCAAGGCTCCTATTATATTCGGGTTTGGGTTCTGGCATAGCTGTGATTTCTTTTTTTTTTTGTTTGTTTTTTTTTGTTGTTGCCATCTTTCTGCAACTCTATATACAGGGGGTGAAAGTAAGTGGAAAGAAAGCGGTAGTTCCCGGGTTGAAATATTGTTAGTTTGTCCAAACTTGTATGTTTGAATGTTTCCACACTCTTTCTTATCACACTGGGGAAAGGTTGGAAATTTTATTTCTGCCAAGCAGCGGTAAAACGTTTTATAGGGTGGGAAAAATGGAGTGTATGGAAAGGAAAAATAGCAAACGAGCATCAGATTTTCACATGAGCAAATATATACGCACAGAAGGAATTCCCAACATTTTTCTGGGAATATGGTTTCCAGGCCTACTCTGTAAATTTATGAATCCATAAATCTACTCCGAGAAGGTCATTTGCTTGCAGGTAAACTTTTATTACTCTCTGCCCTTCATACATTTTCATGTTGCCAGTATTGGTTTTAAACACAAGGAGACGATGGACGGAGCGCTGATACTTTTCAGACACTCGCCCCCAGTCACCGATTTAGGTGGAATCCATCATTGTACTTTAGCTCACTTCACCACCCCAGTGGTCACACCCATGCTACTCCTTGGCTCGAGCAGCGCCGCCAAACTCAAACGTCCCGAACCTGATGCAGTGCTTGCTGGCAGTGATGCAACCTCTTCATACTGGGCTGCCGTATACGGGGGCACTACAACTTGCATGCTGCAACCTCAGACGGCTGTAATTCACACCACAGCACTCTCTGCTGCACACATCGGCAGACTTGTCGCTTCGAGTGCCGTGAGCGGTAAGCTGCCGTAAGCAAACCACGGCCAGCAATTGGCCAACAATCGCCATGCCACAGACTTTCCGCTTCCTTGCAACAGCTGCTCCAAAACCAAGGACTTCCAGTGTCCCTCCTGTATTTCGCATCCTAGCGTGTGCTCCCAAATGCAAAGTAGCGTGGTCGTGGGGACGGTAGTGTGTGGAGCAGTAAGGAGTACAAAAAAGATATTGTGCCTGTGTTCGCCCTAACTCCTTTCAGAAAGCGCTCCACTTGTGAGTTTTGTTACCGCCTCCCTAACGTCTGGATGTAGTGCCCAATGCCGCAATTGCAAATAATGGAAGTGTTTGTGTTATATCTAGGTTTCTACCTTACATCTTCCCTGTTTCTCTGCCTCTGCTGTTCAGCCAGTGAGAGTAGAATGTTAGTGTGAATGTGATGTCATTGGAATGTTGGGTATGCTGTGAGTGGGACTGTCAGTTGGATCCTGGGCTGAGCGGCAGAGAAGCTGCTCCTGGTGGGGCTTTATTACATCTATACTGGAAAACCTATCTGAACATCTAAGATCAATAAACTTATCATCTGTAACCTAACCAAGACTACTGGAACTACTTACCTACGATATAACATAAATTGGCGACGAGTTGGATTCAAAACCATGCGTGAGGACTTCTTCAAGCTTGAAAAGGTACTTTCATACAAGATTTTACTTAAAAAAGAACTTACCTAAGGATCTTACGCCCTCCCGCCCCACCAGTGTCCATATTCACCGGACAGCCCATAGACAAGGCGTAAATTTCCTGCTACCTGCTTCTTCCTGCCTGATTTCTACTGCCTGCTTCTTACTGGGCATGTTTCCTGCTACATGTCTTTCCAACCTGATTCCTGCTACTTTAAAATTTCTACCATTGTGTGGATCCGGCATCTTCAAAGATTGGCACTATATCTAAGAACCCATTTTACAGGACGCATGTTTCCTGCTACATCTTCTTCCTGCCTGATTCCTGCTGCCTTTGTCTGCCAAATACTGCCTGTACCTCATCCTGTGTACCTACTCTTTCTACATGGGAAACACTAACGTTTGCACCCAGCAAGCAATTTGAGCAAGCGCCATCCATACAAACTGCCGATGTACCCTGGCTCTACATCAGAGGTGTACCTTCTCTTCATTTTGCGAGCACTTCCCAAACCCGTTGTGTATTTTGGGATGCTTTCGTGGAACCAGTGACTAGCATCAACTATGCCAAGAATCAACTTTAGACACCCCAGAGACTGAGCTTTGCTTACTCGCTGACACTTTACATGGATCCTGTTTGGTGGCTAGTATTGTGAACATTTTGAGGTAAATCATAATTGATTTAATTATGGGCCTCGGTTTCCCCTCTACATTTGGCAGTTCAACCGTCCTGTCGTGGTTTGAAAAACAACGCGCGCCATGCTCAGCACGCGCTCTTACCTTCTCGTGGATCCTCTGATCTTCAGTGACGCTTTCGAATCCTTCTCCGTCTCAGCGTTACCGTGCAGCAATTTTGGGTGCACGCACTTGCCTACAACCACCCAGCACTGCGTCACCGAACGTGCCGCCATCTTGCGGTTGGACTCATCAAGCTGTTCTCAACATATGAAGTGTCTCGCAGGATTCAACGTACTTCAGCATCTTGCCAACCACGTTTTTCTTTTCTTGCGTGCCAATAAAGTATTTCAAGCGTTGATGTCATGCAGCACCTGGGCTTTGCTGACAGTTTCCCTCTCCTGGCTTTGCTGTCTTGTGCACCTCCGCAGTGCGCTTCAGTTACACTGCCTCCGTACTTCTCGTCTGAGAAACTGAATTTTCAAGGGATCCATCATTTATTTGGAGCCGTCACTTTGCCTTACATTCTACATGCCGGAGCAATTGTATTTATTTAGATGTGACATATCTCAAGGAGTGAAGTCACTCTTCTTCATTTTTACCTTACAGCGCTTACTGCCAGCGTCCTCTATAGGGTAATCTTCAACCAAGGTACTGTTTTCTTATCGCTACATCTTCTTTAAGCCCAGCATGTTTTCTTACGGACCACGGTGACTACTTTATTTGTTTTAGTTCATTGTTTTGAGACTTATACCAACTTTATCATTTTTATTACTGTAACTAATACTGTGCTACATTTCTTTAATGTACTGCCATATTGCCTATTCCATGTTCATTTTCTCATCTTTGGCTCCCATTACTACGGTGCTCTATTATTATGCATTTTTATGTTTCTACGTATACCTACATTGATTTTTTGCTATGTTACCATGCTAAAGTTTACTTATTTACCTGTTTTGATTTATTCTTGGATGTACCTTTGATCATATTACTTTATACATGCTACTGTATTAGTAATGTATTTGTTGCATGGCATGCAGGTTTTCTTACGTTTTGCAGTCTGTACTTTGTTATGGAGCATTTTTCTTGTTCCTTTGATTCTTTACATGATTTTTACTTACGGTGCATTTGTTATATTGTGCGCAAGTTTTCATACGTGGTCTAACTTGAGGTGTGACTGAATTTATTTGCTGTGTAGTTCAGTTCACCCAGATCGCACTTTCCCTGGAGCATTTTTCTTTTCCTCTGATTCTTTACATGATTTTACTCTCTGTGCTTTTGTTTTATTGTGCGCAGGTTTTCATATGTGGTCTAACTTGAGGTGTGACTGTACTTTTAATTTTTATGTTGTGCAGCTCTCCCTGATCGCATTTTCTTTGCACTTTCATGCGTGGTCTAACTTGAGGTGTGACTGTACTTTTGCTTTATATGTTGTGCAGCTCTCCCAGATCGCATTTTCCTTGCACTTTCATGCATGGTCTAACTTGAGGTGTGACTGTACTTTTGATTTACGTGTGGTGCAGCTCACCCAGATCGCATTTTCCTTGCATTTACTGCTTGGGGATTCACTATTTTGTGTTTTCACCTCTGCTTGATTTCTGGTAGGGTGTAAGTCACCCGTTATTTACTTATGATTGCTTTCTGTTTGGGTGTTTTTCTCTTCCTGCTTTTGGAATTCACCTTTGCTTGCTTTCCGTTTTGGGTGCTGGTCACCTTTTGCTTACATTTGTTCTTGTCGTTTTCCTTCTTCCTGCTGTGTTCAGTGTTTCCATCCTCCTCGCCAGTCTGGCCAGTTGGTGTGGTTGTGGTGGTTACATTGGTGCACTATTTCTTTGTTAATTTTTCGTGGTATACCTCTTTCTTGTTCATGTATGTACGTTCTTTTACTATTTCCTTCCTTTTGAAACTTCTTGCTTCAATTTTTTGCTCTGCTAAGGAAGGAGATGTGTGTCTTTTCTAGTTTTCAATTTCCTTTACTCTATCTTCGTGTTTACTCATTGCATTACCGTTTACATTTTGCAATTTCTTTTCCTTATTGCTTCCTTTTACATCACCTTTCTACTTGCTTATTTTAGCATGTTTTTCATAACTTATGTGCAATTTGCTATACTTCTTCTGGCAAGTTTATTCAGTATTACTGTGATGTTACTGCAATGTTACTATTTATATTTGCTTTCTCTTTGTTCATTTTATAAAGAGGGAAGGTGTGTTATATCTAGGTTTCTACCTTACATCTTCCCTGTTTCTCTGCCTCTGCTGTTCAGCCAGTGAGAGTAGAATGTTAGTGTGAATGTGATGTCATTGGAATGTTGGGTATGCTGTGAGTGGGACTGTCAGTTGGATCCTGGGCTGAGCGGCAGAGAAGCTGCTCCTGGTGGGGCTTTATTACATCTATACTGGAAAACCTATCTGAACATCTAAGATCAATAAACTTATCATCTGTAACCTAACCAAGACTACTGGAACTACTTACCTACGATATAACAGTTTGGCATCTGGAAGTTGAAAGTCCTGTTTACAGTGTTCAAAGGTTAGAATATCCCAGTTGTGAAATATGTGGGATAATGAGGCATCCCCC
Source organism: Calotriton arnoldi (assembly GCA_963921515.1). Taxonomy (NCBI): domain Eukaryota; kingdom Metazoa; phylum Chordata; class Amphibia; order Caudata; family Salamandridae; genus Calotriton; species Calotriton arnoldi. The sequence continues at coordinate 1,322,230 of CAWUFW010003022.1, forward strand.
TTCCTTCCATACATCAAATGGACCCTGTTGAAGCACGGGCGGATAGGCTGGATTGTAGTGTATGAGAGTGAAGGGGGAGGGGAACGTTGTCCATTCAGCCATCTTGACCACCTCCTCCCAAACTTGTAGTGTCGTGACATCAGTCGTTCATCAGTCGTTCATCAGTCGTTCATCTGTGTTAATGTCTCCCTTGAGACACTTTTTCATGTTACCTCAACATAGCCACAGTGAAGTTCATCTACCGCGACGCCAGGGCTGAGGAGGGGGCCAAGCCCACTGAAAACTGGGAGATCCTCGCGGGTCAGGGAGAGTGTCGGACTACACTCCCCAGACTCCCTTGCTGTGCCCGTCACCGTCCCAGCGCCAGGAGGCGCCTACATATCCCCAGCGCGAACACCGCAGCGCGGGAAGTTCATCTACCGCGACGCCAGGGCTGAGGAGGGGCCAAGCCCACTGAAAACTGGGAGATCCTCGCGGGTCAGGGAGAGTGTCGGACTACACTCCCCAGACTCCCTTGCTGTGCCCGTCACCGTCCCAGCGCCAGGAGGCGCCTACATATCCCCAGCGCGAACACCGCAGCGCGGGAAGTTCATCTACCGCGACGCCAGGGCTGAGGAGGGGGCCAAGCCCACTGAAAACTGGGAGATCCTCGCGGGTCAGGGAGAGTGTCGGACTACACTCCCCAGACTCCCTTGCTGTGCCCGTCACCGTCCCAGCGCCAGGAGGTGCCTACATATCCCCAGCGCGAACACCGCAGCGCGGGAAGTTCATCTACCGCGACGCCAGGGCTGAGGAGGGGGCCAAGCCCACTGAAAACTGGGAGATCCTCGCGGGTCAGGGAGAGTGTCGGACTACACTCCCCAGACTCCCTTGCTGTGCCCGTCACCGTCCCAGCGCCAGGAGGCGCCTACATATCCCCAGCGCGAACACCGCAGCGCGGGACGCGCGCGGGGTGCGCCCGGACGAAGCCCGGACCAAGGGCGGACCCGTCTGTGCCCGTCAGGGGCCGAATGAGGCCGGGCTGGGCCAGCCCTCTAAAGCCTCATAGCCTTATAGCTGACTCGCATTTGGACTAAGGACTACCTGTTCAAGTAAGCACCCTGAATTGTATGTTTGCAATTAGAGAGCCTTAACAATGTCCAAAAGGAAGTTGAGCCATGTAGGCAACATAGTAAATGTACCAGGCCAAACATCACTGCTGTCTTACCTCACCGGGGCTATGGGGGCTATTGAAGACCAAATTAACACAGTAGAGGAAACCCTATCTAAGGGAAGGCGGGGCTCGGGAGGGGAGGCGGGAGGTTACAGTCTTAATGCCACAACAACCCTAAGAGAGATCCACATAGCTCAGGGTACTCAAAACGATAGTACATTGGAAACTACAGCCCTCATAGATGGGGGAGATGTGAGCGACTTAGCGGAGGATTTACGACCCCCCCCTTAAGCGTATGAAAAACCAGAGCAAGGGAGAAAGCCCCCAAGCACAGAAAACGGGAGTGCAAAACCCGGCGAAGCGGGCCAAACACACGCAAGGCAAGAAAAGGAAAACCCCTGGTAAACTGCTACCTTCAAAACAGCCTGTCCGTAAAAACTCAGCTATTACTGGGAAAACTACCTTGACAGCCCAAATGGAGGGACAAACACTGGTACTGGAAAATATATCTAAAAGTATAGATGCATTGCATAGCTACATGGTGGGAGCCCTAGAAAAATTGACCGAGAGAGTAGCAAACTTAGAGGGACACCTAATGGGAAAAAGTAACATTAATAAAAGAGTGGGTATCTCCCCGACTACACAGACAGAATCACGTCCAAATGGGCCCACTAGCACGAATCAAATAGTCATCCCAACCATAGCTGAGAGGGAGATTATCACCAGACCCTCACCTTCTGGACCCATTTTAGGCACTACGGATATATATAATGATATTGGGCCTAATAGATTGTCCGTAGAAAACACCAGATCTAAAAACAGTATGGGGATAACGTCCATGGGACCAAGGCTTAACCCGGACCATGTATTGTGTAATCGCCTTGATTTGCCCCCGGCTGCAACGCCGTATGTTGTAATTCTCGCTAATGTCCCTACTTTGTTGACCCCGGGACATGAATCATGGAGTGAACTTCGCAATAAATCACTCCATTGGTTGGGAAGACATTTTGGCTCTTGTGATACGCTATTTAAAAAATTTAAAATGGCAAGACTAGTTGCTTGGCTGGGCAAAGAACAAAAAGAATTTCAGGGAGACTGCATAGTTCTGACGTTTAGTGACCCCATGTTAGTACATGCCATCTTAACTAAGATGGGGAACTCTTTCTACAACAATTATGGAATTAATGTACTACCGCTAGGAGCTTTTTATCCACCTCATTCACTCACCTGCAGGCCCGATGCCAAAAAACCTGTAGGGGATTCCCACATAGAACCCTTACCTCGAGGAAATATTGCACTCTGTAATCGCTTTGAACCCCTAACCTCGTTGGAAGAGCTGGATTGACTAGCTCCAAACCAAGGGTGTGAGGTTCAAAGGGGCGACCCCATGTATTCTAGGGAACATGATACTCGCACTCAGGATGAGAAAGCAGGAGGCAAAATACCCAACAAAGACAAAATCATGGGGGGGGGGGGGACATATGTGTAGACCCACCTAATATTCAAAGTAGTACTGATAAAGGTTTTAATGAACACACCACATATGGGCTGCAAAGGATTGCCGAAGGAGAACTGACTAAGCCAAATACTAGTGGGATGTGTAAAATATTAACCTGGAATATCGCAGGGCTGGCAGCTAAAGCCAGAGATCATCAGTGGCTAACGCTCATAGAGGAACATGCCATAACTTGCCTCCAAGAAACGTGGGCAGTTAGGGATATACACTTACAAGGCTTTCAAACTTTCAACATCCCAGCAACTACAACTAAACAGGGGCGAAATAAAGGGGGCTTATGCACCTATGTTTCTAATGTGGCAGGGGTTAACAACGTAAAAAGTGTAAATGCCAGTGAGTTTTATCAGATATTGACAATGAACATGGGTGGGGAAAAGGACGTTGTACTGATAAATTTTTATAATAATATTCCTAAAACTTTGATAACGAATGTTTTCACCGACCTTTGTCGACTTTTAAAACATATTGAAGGCAAAATATCCGGGGATATGTTTATCATATGGGCTGGTGATTTTAACTGTTATTTGTGCAAACATAGTGAACAGGGCATTTGTGGTTTGGGTAAGGACAGGGAAGATACACCCCCACATTTTGCCCATTCAAACAATGGGGACCTGTTAAATGAAATGATTTTCCAATTTGATTTAGGATATGCAAATGAGTTGTGCTCACCCCCGATACCCTTTCAAACGACCTTTAATGGTAGGGGTTGTAACTCAATTATTGATTTTGTTCTATTGTCTAAGAGGTATTCTTGCAATGTACTCACCTGTAATACCCTTGACATTGCAATGAGTGACCACTACCCAATTTGTTTAAATCTCTTATTGAGAGGCTTGGCGAGAGGAATTAATAGGAATACACGATATAATTTTGATATTCATCTTGCAAGTACTAACGGGTATACCTTAAATTGGGCAAAAGTGGATCCCGGGGCATTCCTCCAACGACTACTCAAGAAAACGAGAGAGGAAATAGATGTATGCCTCTCACAGGGCAGGGATGATGAAGAAATATTTTATGCTTTCCTTAAGATTACTAATGAGGCTCGGAAACTATTAACCAGGGAAAAGCGAGATGTATCGCGCAGTCCTTTGGGCTGGTTTGATAAAGAACGTACAAAGACGCACACTCTCCTGAAAAATACCTTGCATAGTGCGCCTAGATGCAAGGAAAAAATAAGGCAGGCCAGAATATCATATCGATCAGCCCTAAAGAAACGGAAAGTACAAATAAAAAGGGAAGCTTGGGAGTCCTTACATCAGGCCTGCTTAAGGAAAGATAATATTGGATTCTGGAAAGCGGTCAATGCTCCTTTTTTATTAATAGAGAGACCGATATTATAGACACGGCCATCACAGGAGAAAAGTGGGCAGAATTCTTTATGGGACTATATAATGAAGAGACCGTTAGTGAAACCATTACAGTAAGCGCAGTATTGGGCACCGAAGATAACATTAAATATGGACCCTTTCCCCTAGACATTGACATTTCTCTTGAGGAGGTTATCAGAGCGTTAAAGGAAAGTACCTCAGGGAAAGCACCGGGCCCAGATGGTATCCCGGTGGATGTTTACAAATCGAACGTGGGGCTGTGGGCCCCAATCTTAACAAATGTCCTAAACAGCTGTAATCATTATAGGTTCATTCCCACGTGGATGGATGCCATTGTGATCCCCATATTTAAAAAAGGGGATAGAAATGAACCAAGCTGTTATCGCCCCATTTCCTTACTAGATGCTCTCATGAAAGTCGCAGGGAGGGTCATTTTAAATAAACTCCAGACATGGATTGAAGACATGGGAGTCCTATCAAATCTTCAATACGGATTCCGCCCAGGCACAACGGAGCAGGGACTCAACCTATCATTAATCATAGATAAATATACAAGAGCAAAGAAGGGTAAACTTTTTCTTACCTTTGTGGACTTAAGTTCCGCATTTGACTGTGTTAAACATGAAAAATTATGGACCATTCTTGAAGAATTAAAGGTCGATCCACCACTGCTAACGTTCATTAAGGAATTATATAGGGGAGCCGGGGCGATGGTCTGTTTTGGGAGACAGGGGAGTGCTCACCTAAGTTCCCTATAAAAAAAGGAGTCAGGCAGGGGTGCATACTTGCCCCTCTGCTTTTCTCACTTTATATTAACAGTCTGGGACAACACTTGAGCACATATCAATGTGATTACCCAACCATAAAGGACACTCCCGTCCCCATCCTTTTATATGCGGACGACGCAGTGATAATGGCGCGGACGCAATTAGGACTACAAAGGTCTGTTAGTAACTTTGTTGCCTATATGAATGATAGGGGTTTAAGGGTAAATATCACTAAAACATATACCATGAGTTGTGGTACAAACAGGAAAAAGATATGTGACATTTTTATTGATAGTAAAAAAATCGAAAGTACAGATACCTTTTCATACTTAGGTATAACCTTTGATAGGAAGGGGACTTGGAAAGCGGCCATGAAGGCTAGAAAATTGAACTTCTTAAGAGCTATAGGAGCGGTTACCAACTTCTCTAAGAAACTAGGTGGCAGGCCAGTCCCAGAGTTGCTGGCCATTTATAAATCCAAATGTATCCCAACAGGGACATATGGAGCTGGCATCTGGGGCATTGAAGAAGCAGAACAAATCCAATGCTGCGAAAATACTTTTATTCGTTACTTGTTGGCTGTTCCTAGTTCCACCGCTACTTTTAGCTGTCACAGGGAACTTGGCCTTCCTTACATTTCTGATACCATCAAAATTAACCCCTATTATTATGGCATAAGGTTTGGTCATCGGTGGAGACCGGTTTTAACAGAGATGTAATTTCTGATTGCCTTAAATCAGAGAGTGGCTAATATGACATGGATTAACTATATAAAAAGATTCACATATGAAATTGGCCACCCAGAATATTTTGACTCCCGAGTACCCTGGAAATGGTATCTAGAAAAACGCTAAGAGACAACTGCCTGAACCATCTTGAGAATAAGCGTTGGCTAGCGGAGAGGGGGAAAAACAGTCATGGACAATCACTTGATGACCACATGTATAGGCTTACAACCTTATTTGGTATTGGTTCAGAGTAGCTTTTGTCGCATGCTTTTGGCTCGCTTTCGCTGCGGGTCATTCTTTAGGTTGATCACATTTCCTGAAAAAAATGATTGGTCAGAAAGGTTGCCTATATGTCCATGCGATGATATTTCAATACAAACAACCTTGCATTGTACTCTGTTCTGCAAATATTATGTTGTACCAAGGAAAAGTTCTTAATGCCCACCCTAAGAAGCTGGGGCTTAAAACAATGTAGAACAGCCTTACTTGGGTTACAACTGTTGGAAAATGAACAGATTATTATGATCATCTCCTCGTTTTTAAAGGCTGTTAGGTATCGGAACACAATGTGATTTTTAAATTTGTTTAGTAATAGTGATAAGTTCCGTATATCCGTTTTAATCATTGGTATGTTTTATGAGACTGGCCTATCTGATCAACTTTTTCTTTTAAAGGCTGCTGTCAGGTATTGGCACTCATATATATAATGGATTGTTTTTTTGGTTTTAGTAGCACGTAACACATTTAGGAAAATAAGATTTGTCCCTTTTATGTCATTGAATTATGTAACATAATTGTGATAAGTTTTGTATACTTGTTTTTATCATTTGTGCTTTCATGATTTTTTTTTTTATTGTATTCAAAATAGATTAAGGCACATTTGACCTGACTTGGATTTTAACGATTTTATATTTAACCTTAAACAATCGATTGTTTATGGTGCCCAACCCTAGATATTTTTAACCAAGCCTTAGGATATTGTGCCTTTTTTATAAAACGCTTGAACAACTATTTTATGGAGATCCTTGTAGTTTTGCACATTTTTCAAATCAATATTTTACATGTACAATAGTTTTAATTTATTTTTCCTGTATCGACAATAATGGAAATATGAAAATTGTGGTTTTGTTATGTAAGCATGATATCTAAATTTCTTTGAAGGGTTTTTCATGGTGTTTTTTAAGAAAAAGGGAAGAAGAAAGAAAAGAAAAAAATAATCATGAATCCTTGGATTTTTTTCTTTTTTTTTTCTTGAGAACTTCATTATTTCCTTCTATGAATGCTGAATTTATTGTCCTACTGTATGCTTTTATGGATGTAAATATTACTCCGAATAAAGCTGTTTTGATTTGATATGGCCCTACTGCTCGGATTCCTTCTCCATGGTTGGAAATGTTGGACTCTAACAGTTCAAATTGCGTACCAGTGGAGAAGGACCTCCCGGATGTGGGCTCCTTTGTTGGAATAAAGAAGAAAAACCACTTTCACCCCAAACTATGCTTCCGTTTGGATTTATTACTTTTTGTTCATTTTTGAAAAACCATTCCTCACATTTTGGCGTCCGATGTTGCCAACGGATGTAAATCCCAAGGTATATGGAGAACAAGATATTACCATGTTTTTTAATTTTTTTTTATGAATGATTCCTTAGAATTTCTTAGGAGACAAACTGTCACAAAAATGTATGTTGCCTTAAAAGGTAAATTGTTAATAGAATGGCAGGATTTGGCCAAAATAGGCTTAATGTTAGTCCCTGGTTTAGACATCCAATTGTTATAACCCAAATTTTGTACACGAGATTAAATATCTACTCAAAGCTTATCCTGAGGTTTTTGAATGTAGAATTGGTGTCATTCAGAGTGCTGAACACGAGAACATTGAAAAACCATGCTATGCCGATTGCACATAAACCAAGACCTGTCCCTTTATCCATCCGGACAGAATTGAAATCCTTATTAGATAAATAGGTCATGGAAAAAAATAATCATTCCCACGGACTCCCCCGAATGGATAAGCCCCATTGTTGTTGTACGAAAAAGGGAAGGAGACATATACGTTTGTGTGGCGACTTGCGCACCCTCAACAATAACATAGTGGCTGATTGTCGCTCCATCCCTAAAATTCAAGATTTACTAGCAAACCTTGCTGCTGCAAATTTCTTTTCTCATTACTGGATCTATGCTCGGCATACCACTAGGTCCCACTCGTGGCAGACACCCAAGACTTGACAAATTTTGTCACTTCTTTTGGCACTTATACATTTTTAAAACTTCCTTTTGGTTTGGCGTCTGCAGCGAGTGTCTTTCAAAAACTTATGGACACAATTCTTTGTTATAAAAGGCACACAAGTGTATCAAGATAATGTATTGATTTTTGTGAAATCATCTGAACACAATCTTATTTTAATACAGGTTTTAAATGCTTTCAAGAAAGTTGGTATTAAATTAAAAATGTCTTTTTTAGTGCAGGATTTAGATTACTTTGGTCACCATATTTCGAAAGATGGTATAAAACCCAAATGTTTTTTAGCAAAATCAATCTCTGAAGTGCCTCCACCCAAAGACAAAGAAAAGCTGAAGTCTTGTCTTGGCATGCCTGAGTAATATTCACGTTTCATCCAAAGTTATGCTTTCATTGTACAACATTACGAAATTTACTTAAAGGTCAAAAGTTTGTTTGGAATCAAAATACAACTCAAGCTTTTGACTCAATCAAAAACTTAATTGTACAGGCTCCTGCTCTAGGATCCTACAAATCTGGAGTTGATTGCACTTTGGCTTATTTATTTTGAAGTTTTATATAGCGCTAGCTAGACCCGTAGGTATCAGAGCGCTGTAAAAAAACCAAAGGGAATTGCATTACATCGTAGGAAGGCAGTAAGGAAGCAAAACAGAGATTAAAAAATACAACATGAAAAATAAACAGTGCAGCGGAGGGAGAGAAAACAAACGAAGGTGGTTCACACAGTCCGGTCACCACTATCCTTGAATGTCGAGAGAGAGAGGAGTCAACTCGGATATTGAAGTCTAGGTTAGTTAACGTTGGTCAGGAAAGTATTTGTTAAGGAGATGGAGTTTCAGGTCCCTTTTGAAACAGGAGAAGGAGGGGTTGCATCTGAGGACTCTAGGGAGAGCGTTCCATATCCTGGGAGCGTTGCCAGAAAACGATCGGTATTGGGTGGTTTTCTTTTTCAGTTTCGGAGGGATAAGGAGTGAGTTAGAACTTCTCAGCGTTCTGGATTGACCTGCTCTTACCAGTTTGTTGTTCAGGTAGTTGGGGGCCGGAGAGTGAAGGGTTTTGTGTGTGATGCAGGCCAGCTTGTAAATACACCTCCCTTCCATGGGAAGCCAGTTGAGAGCTGGAGTGATGTGTTCAAATCTTTTCACTCCAGATATGAGTCGAGCGGCCATGTTCAGCACTGCCCTTAGTGGGGCTAGGTGAGCTTTTGGAGTCCCTGTTAGGATGGCGTTCCCGTAGTCGATTTTAGAGAGAACTAGGGATTGAACTACTGTCTTGAGGTCATCCTGGGGAAGAAAAGGTTTCAATTTCTTGAGGTTTTAGTGAGAAAAGAGCACCTTTTGCAGAGTTTTTGATGTGGGCCTCCATTGATAAGTTCTTGTCAAGGGTGATGCCTAGAGACTTAACTGAGTTGGATAGGACGAGGGGGCAGTTTAGGGCAACCAGATTCTTGAGCCACTCTTGGATTGGTCGATGGTTGCTTTTTGGAGAGAATAGGATTAGTTCCGTTTTATCTGGGTTGAGCTTTAAGTGGTTAGCGTTGAACCAAGTTTGGATCTCGGTTAGAGTGACATTGAGGTGTCGGATGTCGCTGGGAGACTTGATTTTGAAATAGATTTGGGTGTAATCAGCGTAGAGGTGGTAGTTCACTCCCGCTTTTTTCAAGATGATTGTGAGGGGCTCCATGAAGAGATTGAAGAGGGACGGGGAGAGGATCGAGCCTTGCGGGACCCCAAGTGTGACTTTTGTTGGCTTCGAGAGACAGAAGTTGATTTTAATTTGTTGCGAGCGGTGTTGAAGGAAGGAGGTGAACCATTTTAGTACTGTGCATTAATGCCAGAGCGCTTCGACAAGGTCTCCAGAAGAGCTGGATGATTTACAGTGTCGAATGCCGCAGATAGGTCAATAAGGATGAGAAGGCAGGCATCACCTTCATCTAAAGCCTTGTGATTATCGTCAGATGTTGAGCATAGCTGTTTCAGTGCTACAACCTTTCCTGAATCCTGATTGAAAGGTGTTGAGGAGGTTGAACTCATCAATGTGTTTGAGTTGGTGGAGAACGCATTTCTCCAATGTTTTCGCAAGGAACGGGAGGTTGGAGATAGGTCTGAGGTTGTTAAGATCATTAGGGTCGGCCCCTGGTTTCTTGAGAATGGGTGGGATTTGTCCTAGTTGAAGGGAGTCTGGGACACAGCCTGAGATGAGAGGCATTGATGATTTTTGTCCCGAAAGGGGAAATGGTGTGGTTGAGTTGTTTTATAATTGTGGATGGGAGGGGGTCCATAGTGTGGGAGGAAGGTTTTGGGGTAGAAATTATACTGAAGACCTCGTTTTCCGACATTAGCTCAAAGTCTGACCAATGCGCATTGTTTTTTAGCTGGAGGCAGACCTGATTGTCCTTGGTAAGAACTCTTTCTGATTGGTCAAGGGTGGTTAAAGGGGGGCAGGTTAAGAGGGAAGGAGGGTTTGCGATTTGGAGGAAGGATTGATCAATTTTGAGACTTTATTAGAGAAGGTGACAATTTCTTCACATCGCTCTTTGGTGGCTTTGATTTCGTTAGAGGGAGTGCAGTTTGTTTGGCTTTTGACAATGTTGAAGAGTTCTCTCGGTCTGTTTTTCACCAGATCTAGTTGGTTGCGGAAGAAAGACGCCTTTTCACTGAATGTGTTTATTGTATGCCTGCCGAGCAGATCTAAGTTGCGCTAGGTGCAAGGTCGAGGGGTTTAGTCTCCAAGACCTTTCCGTTTGTCTGAGTTGACGCCTTTCGTTATTCAGATCCACATTGAACCAGGGTTTAGATTTGGTTCGCCTCATTTGTTTGAGTTTGAGTGGAGCAACTTGGTCTAAAACCTGTCATTTTTGAGTTAGTGTGTAGTGAGGTCATCGGCCGTCCATGATGAGGGTTGGAGTTGTAGATGGGCATGAATCCTGGATTCAAGTTCGGGTAAAGGGACTTATTTGATGTTTCTGGTCCAGTGCTTAGGTTTGTCATCACGAATAGGTTGGTGTCTGACAAGTGCATCAATCTTGAACAGAATGAGGTGGTGGTCTGACCAGTCAATGGGAGAAATTGCTCTGAGACCAGTTCATTGTTGGTAATGATCGCATCCAGTGTTGCACCTTTTATGTGAGTTGGTTCATTGCAGAGTTGTTTGAGATTGTATATTTCAAGTAGGATGGATAGGTTCTGGACAGTGGAGCCTTCTGGGTCATTCCAGTGGATGTTGAGGTCACCCAGGAACACGTCTTTTGTGTCTGTCATGGAGAGACGTGTTATTAGGTCTGTTAGTTCTTCGGGGAAAAGGGTACGCTCTCCAGGAGGATGGTAGATGGTGTGGAATTTGATGGGAGAGTTGCCCTTGGCAGTGAGTTCGACACCCAGGTATTCAAACGATAGGTATTCTGCAGGTTTAAGTTTGGTAATCTGTATTCCAGCTTTGTGAATGATGGCTAGTCCCCCCCCCAGTTTTGATTGGCCTGGCTTGTCTGATGTTGTACCCTGGAGGGGTGAGAATGTCAAGAATGGGGGTGGAGTGGACATTGAGCCAGGATTCTGTGAGGAAAGCGATGTCAATTTCTTCAGCGAGTAGAGCTTCAGCAATGTCTGTGGCGTGTTGTACTGCTGATCTGCAGTTTAGGAGCATGCAAAAGAGAGGGCTGGGATCCTTGATGGTGGGGGGAGCTAGGTGGATAGAGGAGTATTGAGCAGGAGGTCTAGGCGAGTGGACAGTTTTAGGGATTCTGTTAGTGCCAACAATAACAGGGATGGGGAAAGGGGCTGACTTCTGGCTCAGAGCGAGGTAAGAGTCGTTGATCACATCAGGTTTCAGTACCGAAAGGGGGTGGCGATCCCGGTTGGGTCGAAGTGCCTGACTCGTTGACCGACTGGAGGGTCGGGGGGGTGCTCTGTGGGGCCATGGGAGAGGTATTGAGGGGGGTATGAGCAAATCTACCCGGGGAGAGGGAGCACAGTGGCTTGGTCCTGTTGAGAAGGTCTTGTTGTAAGTATAGGAGATCGGCAGCAAGGGAGTTAATTTTTTGCTCCATTCTGTTCAGTTGCTGTGTTATTGAGCTGAAAAAGTTTAAGGTTTTTGGCAGGGGTCGAGAATGACTTTGGTCTATGGAGGGAGAGTGAACAGGGGGTCAGGGATTGGACGGAATCAGTGGTATTAGGAGAGGTTGGACGCGGGGAGCCGGATTAGTAATGCTCCCATTCAAGGAGTTCAGAGGAGGAGTAGAGGGTCTACTGTCCAAGTGAGGAGGGAAAGAAATTCTAGGTAGGAAGTCAGAGTTCCGGGGAATGTCAATGAGATTAACGGTGGAGGCAGGTTGTGTATGTGGGTGTGCGACGGCGGACGGGGAGTGGGCAGTGATAATAGGGGGGAAAGTGTCTGCCGGATAGGTGAAGACGTTGGACATGGGGAAGTCACGGGGGTTGTCAGTGAGGTAAGCGGTGGAGACAGGTTGTGCCTGTGGATGTGGGACATCGGAAGGGGAGTGTGCAGTGGTGGTAGGGGGGAGAGTGACCGCTGGATTGGAGATGACGTTGGACAAGGGGGAAGTAAGGGTCGGGGGGGGAAAAGGGTCTGTGTTGGAGGAAGGGGTAGTTTGAGAGGGAGGGTTCAGATTATCAGGGGTCGAGAGGGGAGTGCCTGTGGGGATTTCAGTCGTGGGAGGGCTGAGGATAAAGTCCGAGCTGACCAGATCGAGATCGGCCTTGTGGTGTTAGTTAATTGTGATTTTGTTGTTCCTGGTGTGATCAGTTGATGTAATAATGGTGGGTGTTTGGCGGCGTAGAGTAATGATGGGGGTAGTGTGATTGTAGTGAGTGATGGTGGATGTCCAAGAGTTGAAGAGAGGTTCTTCAGGGCAGGGAGATTGGATCAGTTCCACGTTATTCGTGAGGGTGGTGGGGGATAGGGGAGATAGGGTTTGGTGGCTCAGTTGAGTTAACGAGGAAAGAAGTGTGGGGAAGTGGCGGTCAAGTGGTGAGGTGCGGGTCGGGGGGCCTGTATGAGAATGGTTCCAGTTCTGTAGATGGAAATGGTGAGTTCCCCTTTGAAGGTCGGAGAGATAGTGGTGGAGATTTTTTCACCATATGGAATGATTACTGACTTGGCGACTTTAAGGTGAAGAGAGAAGGTGTTTTTCCATTTAGTCGGGCGATTAGTGTAAAAAATGAAGTTAGTTTTCGTGTTGCCGTTGGTCGCTGTGTGGTAGTTATCTACAATGAGTGTTTCCGGGTGTTGTTTTAGAGTACTGTGCTTGAAGTTCTTTTTTGCATTACTGGTCAATTTGTCTGGGTAGTTAATGGACCAGGAGTTGGGTCCGTAACGCACGAGATTCGAGTTCCGGGAGGGGTTAGGCGGGCGCATGGTTGAATGGTAGAAATGCCGAGGCGCAATCAGGAATCAAGCAGTAACCATGCTTTTACAGTAAGCATCATATATATGGGCTTTGATCTATTTCTAATCAGGTTACGAAGAGTCGCCACATACAGTCACTATGTTCTAAATAAGCAACAATCCCTTTTACGTGCACTGACTATAGAGGAATGTGCGGGACTCCGCCTTAATCGTTGCTGTACTGGAGCCCTAATTCTTACCATCAGTCAGGAGTGCTCATCCACATAAAACATGGGAGCCGATGCGTTTCCGGAGGTCAGGTCAGCGGTTGTCACCACTTGCATGAGGATCGACGGCAGCCAGGTCGTGGAGACGGGCAGGGGGGCTCAAAGATCCAGCGGGAGAGCCGATGCAACCTTAGGGGCCCAATTAGCAATTTAGACCATGCATTGCAGGAAGAGTTGAGAAGACCAGCGACGAGTTCCGCAGCGCTCACCAGTCAGCTCAGCTCGGGGTCGTATGAATCGGAGTAATGGTTGATTCGAGTCAATTCAGACTGGGCTCAGCCCTAACACAGACGATTCGGGGGGGGAGTGAAAAAACAATTGGTTTCACATCAAGGTTACTGCTAAAATATGAAAGGCCTATAGTACCATAGAGAAGCGCTAGCATGCTCATGGACCATAGAAAAATTAATAACATTCTTATGGGGTACACACTTCATGCTTTACACAGATCATAAACCACTTTTGCACATGCTCAGTGGCAGGGGTTCAGGGAGGGCTTTAGCCAGACTTGAAAGACTACTTTCCAGACCTCAAGAATATATCTTTACCATGGCACATATTCCTGGGAGCAATAATGTGAGAGCTGATTGCGTCTCTAGGCTACCCACAACCATTCCCGATATGCAAGATCTAAAAAATAAGTGTTGTGGCGAGTCTGGATGATGCATTTGAATTTTCTAGCACAGTCATTTCTAAATCTGAATGGTTAGATGCTCTGAACAAAGATGTCTTATTGAAAGTCAAAAAATACATGCTAAAAGGATGGCATAAAGATAAATCTTTGATTTCCCCCTTAAACCTCTTGGTCAAATTCAGGACGAATTAACAGTATCCAGTGGGATTCTCATGAGAAATGTCTGTATTCCACCAGCTATTCTCAGGAACAAATTAATTGAAGCAGCTCATTCAGGACATTTAGGTGTAGGCTGCACAAGCAAAATGTTTTAACAATTTTTTGGGTGACAATCAAGTGTCCAACTGGGTCTCTAAGTGTAATACTTTTTTACTTTCTGATAAACGTTGGTTGACTCACAATACACCTTTACATACTGTTCCACTTCCAGAAGAGATTTGGTTTAAGGTTGCATTAGACTTTACGGGACCATTCGAAATTCTTCCTACACAGCAAAGGTTTTTAATTGTTCTTGTAGACTACTGCTCAAAATGGGTCTATTTTGACTTTGTTCCGTCTGCTTCAACAAAATTCGTAATTGAATTTTTAAAGAAGATTTTTGAAATTGAGGGTGCACCAAGATAGTTGATGACAGACAATGGCAGACATTTTACTTTCGATTCCATGAAGGATTTTGTAAACCAATACCATGTCGAGCATTTACAGGTGGCACTTTATTGCCCCACTTCAAATGGTCTAGTTGAAAGAATACATCGATTTCTGAAAGAAGGGGTACAGACCGCTGTGGCCAACAATTTTCATGTAGATAATTTTTTTAGACCAACAATTTGGGTATATTGTACAACTCCACATGGTTCCACTGGTATATCTCCTTTTTGCATGCTAAGGAAGAGCTCTGCTAAGACTGCGATTTGCCCTGATTGGATTAGGGATATTACTGCCAAAAGAAAAGTGTTGGTGTAATCTCAACAATATTGCTATAAAAAGGGCTTTAAAGGCACAGTCGATTCAAAAGAAATATTATGACGCTGACCATGGAGTTAAAATCAAAGATTTTGAAGTTGGAGACCAGGTAATGATTAAATCGCCACACAGGGTAAGAAAAGGGGAAACAAAGTTCTCTGCTCCAGTTAACGTGATAAAAGTGGCCAAAGATTCTCCCACCATTTGAAGGAAAAGGGTGGTGGAGCAAGAGGTCTGTTAAACTTAATCAAGAACAAGCTCATTTGATAAACAAACAGACTTAACAGTAACAAGCCACAAGGGGAAGATGCGCCCTGGATAGCATTGCATCAAATTAATTGTTCTAATACAGCATCTAATGCTTTGAATGTTGTCTACAAGTATGGAGAACAACCTGTATGTGAATTATGCCATACCTACTCCTAGTATGTCTTCAATAAATCCACAAGCAAGGTGTGCTAGGGTTGCACCCAATGCTCCTTTACTAGCAAGGTTTAAAGAGTTCTACATGCATTAGCTTTACTAAGAAAAGCATTTATTGTGAGTAAGTTGTTTTGGTATACCTGTTTATATTTCAGTAACAGATTTATTTCATACTCTTTAGTGTTCATTCTTTTTGTTAAAAGGAGGGAGATGATGTAGTGTGGTGACAGTCCTTCATTTGGGTTAGTGTCTCCCTCGAGCCACCTTCTCAGGTTACCATAATATAGCAACAGTGTATTTATTTGTTATAGCCCTACTGTTCCGGTTCCTTCTCCATGATTGCATTCGTTGGACTCTTTAACAGTTCAAATTGCGAACCAGTGGAGAAGGACCTCCCGGGCGTGGGCTCTTTCTTTGGAATAAAGAAGAAAAAAAACACTTTTCAACCCAAACCTTGCTTCTGTTTGGATTTATTACTTGTTGTTCATTTTTTTGGATAAACCATCCCTCGCAGTCGTCGGTGTGCATTGGGTGGATGGAACGCCTTTGGTTTCTACAACAAGTCCCATATAACCCACCCTGCTATCGCTCTGTCCATATGGAGCCAGTGCTTGTCAGACACTCTCTGAGACCATTCTGCAATGACAAGTAATTGGGCGGCTATATAATAGAGATGAAAATCCAGGAGTGCTAGCCCCCCTTCATCTCTTGGGCAACGAAGCAGATTGAAGGGGGGCGGGCTTTGTTTTGCCAGATAAACCTCGTCCGTAAGTGTAGGAAATTTGGCAGGACCGCCATCTTGATCGTATGTATTCTACCTGGCCATGATAGCTATATTGGGGCCTATCGCTTAAGATCACTCTGTAATTTGCGGGGAAGCGGAACGAAATTGGCCAAATAAAGACTAGAAATCTGGGGAGTTAGTTTGATGCCCAGATAGGTAAACTCCTTCTTTACCCACTGAAAGGGGGTCGTGATCACCAGCATCCCCACCTCTGTGTCTGGTAGTGTCAAATTAGAGGATTTAGATAGATTTATGCGAAAGCCTGCTACTCCCTCCAAGAGCTTGAGCTCTTCCTGCAGTGTGGACAGGGAGCTTCGGGATCTGTGAGGGTCAATAAAATGCTATCGGCGAACAGTGAGATTGTATGTACCACCGATCTGAAGCTGATTCCTTTAATCGGTTGGTGTGCCCCTTTTCTTTGACACGAGGTTCTATACTCTGCGCAAAGAGGAGGGGAGAAAGCGGGCACCCGTCTCGTTCCCCTCTTCAGAGGAAACGCTGCATAGTAAGCCTTGGCCGTCGCAATGAAGGTTTCGCAAAAACTGAATCGCTTCAGGGTGCAGAACAAATGGGACGAGTTCACCCGGTCAAACGCCTTCTCTGCACCCAGACCAAGCAGCACTGCTTGGACAATTTTTTTGGCTGGCCTTCTCGATTAAGTGTATTACTCTTGTACGTTGTCATGGTTCTGCCGGCCCTTAATGAAGCCTGATTGATCCGAGTGGATCAAATTAGGCATCCGATCCTCTATACTTGTGGCTAGGAATTTGGAGTATAGCTTTGCGTCGAGATTGAGGAGTGCTGAGGGGGAGGGGAGTTGGAGTCACAGCTCTACAAGTCCTTGCCAGGTTTTGGCAAGACCGTGATGACTGCCTCTCTCATCATTGGAGTTGCCCTCCCCATTGCCGCAGTATGATTAAAAAGGGAAGTCTAGTGGGAGAGCAGTTCTGTAATATCAGTTTTATAAAATTTGGCAGTCGGACCGTCTGGGCCCGGCAATTTGTGGGGCTTCAATGTGTTGGCCTGTCTATCCTCTTCCTCACTAATAGGTTCCACCAAGTGTTCATCTTGTATTTGTGTCACTTGTGGCACAGCTACCGTGTGTAAGTGGTCTTGTTGGGCTTGTGAGTTGGCTGCGTCTGCTGTGTATAGAGTTGTATAAAACTGCCCAAAGATTTGTGCCTTTCTCTGGTCCGAGGTTTCCACTTCTCCTGAAGGGTGGCATATGTCTCCTATATAATCGTTTTCTCTGTGTATCAACTGTCTTGCTAGGTGTACCCCCACCTTGTCACCCTGTGAGTAGGATGTTTGCTTAAGCCACAGGAGCGATGGCTCCGCTCTTAGTATAAATTGCATTGTTTCCCCATCACAGCTGTCACTTTTCTTTGGAGGGCTAGTGTGGAGGGTCTGTTTATGAGCCTGCTGTAAGGTGCGTAGTTCCCCCTCCAAGGTCAATCTATCCTTGGTCCTTTGTTTATTTAGGGTCGAGTTTAGCGCCAAAAAATGGCCCCGCAGGACTTCCTTAAATGAGTCCCAGTTGTTGGACAGGGATGTATCCTGGGGCATGTTCAGTTGGTAAAAACCCTTTGATGCTTTTGCAGAGCTCATGCCGCAACAGCCTATCCTGGAGCAAGGCATGGGGAAAGAACCAACGCTTGCATTTAGGTGTTGGGTTGGTCCACTCGAGTGAGTCTATCACTGGTGCATGGTCTGATACAGTGATTGAGTAAATCTTCCTTTCCTGATTTTCTTGCGCGAGAGCCTGACTAAGGAACACGTAGTCCAACCTGGAGTATGTACGATGGGCATGGGAGAAAAATGTGTAGTCCCTAGCTCTGGGATGTTGCTTCCTCCACCTGGCCTTCTTTTTTGACTGTACATGAACATCTCCGTTAGACCTCTTGTTTATGGTGGAGGGTGGAGATAGGCCACATGCAAATATCTTCCCAGAGTAGGGAATCTCCTGATTAGAGCGAAGCCTACTGTATTTTCTGTATTGTAGCAGTCTTCCCTGGCTAGGTCAATATATATGCCGGTCTTTGTCTGTAACAAGGAGAAGTTTTTAAGGGAGAGCTAGCTTTACCGGGCAGGGATGTGTAAAATGGACATACCAAATATAACTAAAAGGAACCCAGTACAAGAAAGTGATAGTGGCGGGCCACCATCACTTCAGAACCTTCTTGTATACTATAATCACATACCTTGGCAGCATGCTTTTAGTAGGCAGAAGGGACAGTGGCGGTTACAAGTTGGTTGTGGTGGGAGCGCAACCTAACCAGTTTGAAGGGCAGACGGGGAGATCTCTTGCAATAGAAGAAACTGCTGAGTAGTGTGCAGCCACCATGGCAAGGCAACAGTTCCCAGGAAAGGAGAGAAATATTATTAAAGGAGATGTGGCCAAGGAGCCTGACCTGTATATTCAAGCATATCCCTTTTTTTATTTTTATATTTTAAATATATTATAAACCATATTTTATTGATTTATAACATAATGATCCACGTGGACCACAAAATGGTCATTCATCCCATAACTGCTGAGGCGTTTCCATCTTAGTGCAGAACCCTTTTGGGTTACTTTGTACTTGCGCCTTTATAACTTTTTTTTTTTTCACGCAAGGACGTAAATTAGGCGGTGCATACCATTTTCCCCCAACATCATTGGGGTTCGAATTGTACCGAGCAACAAAGTTTAATGTACTAAAATCACAATCTTCCCAACTTTTAGAAAAATGCATATCTGTATCCAAACACTGTTTGTTACCGCAGTTGTGGTGTGCGTGTATTTTGTTTGGTGATGCCAGAAAGCTATACATTTTCAGGGATGTGGAATTCCTATAGCCCGACGCCCAGGGCATATTGTTTGAGGTCAAGGGCAACAAGTTTAATGTGTATTTTGTCCTTGGGACAAGTAGGCCCAACCCCCTGCAGCACAAACCCTTTGGCTGCCAGTTTGCAGTACCACATTATGGATCAGGGAAGGGAGGGCACTGTCTGCAGTTAAGGTAATATTTTTGCCTTTATAATAATGCTGTTCAAACTTTTAGTTAGCTTCATTAATTGAAAGCCTTTATTATTAGGGTGAGCGCTCGAAGTAAATGTTGTAAGCTCCGACTGCACTACTGACAGTGGTTCCAGTATAAAAACGTGTGCACACGTTTTCAAAAGTTAGCAATATGAGGCTATGTATAATGCTTCCAGATTGCTCTCTGATTTGATGCAAATATTTGCAGAAGCTTGAAAGCAAGATTGATTCTTTGCTTTCAAAATAAAATGTTTGTGGAAAAAACATTTTGCTAAACTACTGGAAAATTTCAGGTACCATTTCTTTGCAGCATCATTTAGTAACGTGTTGATGCAAGCTATTATTGACCAAAAATCTTCATAATGGAAAATTAGTGTCAAGATTGGAAACAAAAATAAACAAGCATTGGCAAAGCAAGTAGGTCTGAAATTGGTGGTCAGCTTTTTAGTTTTATCAATGTGACTTGTTTTGGCATGGTTTTTGTAAAACCTTATTGGTGTGGGAGCTGCCGGGTCCTCACCATTATAACAAACATTGGCAAAAGCAAAAAATGTTTTTTGGGTCTCAAAAAGCAGACACTGCCACAGTAGTTACTGGCACTAAACAAAACTACTTTGTGTGCCGATATGCTCCTTGTGAAAGAGCAGAATCCTGTCCCTCACAGTGAAGCCAGCCGATACAGAGCGAGTGAGACAGAATTTTAATAAACACAAAAGGTCACGGTCAACGTCGGACCACATTAGGGGCCCAATTATTAAGGAAAGCCTCAAAAGTGCACCCAGTATATGTCCTTGCAATAAGTGCAGCTATACGGCTTTCATGAATTTACAGAAGTAGGACAAGAAATTGTACTCCTAGAAAATATTTGTGAACTGCATTTTAACATGAGCAAATGTGCATGTGTAGATTTGCTCATGCGAAAATCTGAGTGTTTGCAAGTTCACCTTTTCCCTCCGACCACTTTATTTCCCAACTCTGGAAGAAGCTTTACGTCTGCCATTGTCGGGAGTAAATTTCCAACGTTTCTCAGTATTGGAAAAGATTAGAGAAGAGTTGTTGAAAACCCTTAAAACATGCAAGTAAGTAGGTGTGCACAGACGCAAAAGGGCGTTCTAACCCTGGAACTATTGCTTACCACTAACTTCAGCCCCATTAGTAGATCTGCGGAAATGTGGCAACATAAGGGGATTGCAAGTATTCAAACACTACTATGGTATGAGCCTTGGCATAATCGGAAAGGCTCTATCAGAGCTCTTATATAATGAGATTGCTGCCATAATTTGTCACTGCCCTACATGGCACTAAAGGGGCAAGTGTGTTTTTTTATAGGACAAGTAGCTTTATGAAGGCAACTTGCCCCATGGACAAGTAGATATTTTAATAAATTCCACACCCCTGCATTTTTGAAAGGTAGGAAAAATCCTGAGGTCAGCAAGGCATCATTTTTGTAGATTCCTCAAGGTTTTCCCGGAAAGATTAACTTGAAATAAAACAATATTGAATACTAGTAGGAAAAAACAGCATTTGTGGCAACATAATATTCTGAAACTTCTTATCATGATGGCTGATTTACAAAGGCAGTACACCATTACGTCCTCTAGACTGTGCTAGCCACAGGCCTGAATAGGGTTTGTAGGCTTTCTAAGAAACCAGAACGGTACCCAGAGCTAACAACTGAGCTGCATTGTACGTGTTTTTATTGTGTACTAAGCCATTCATATAGTAAACTATAGAGTGTGAAAAGGGCGAGGCGGAAAGATGACACCCGAGGGAGGCAGAGGAGGCCTCCACGGGAAGCTGCGAAACTCCGACCTTCACACTCACTCTTTAATGAACCCCCAGAACACGGCCTGGACTGGGCGCGCTGCCACCAGATGGCGCCAATGACCAGTCAGATCAACGCGGGGAGCTATAGATCATTATTAGCGTGTTCTACACCTCCTGGAGCCAGGAATAGGAAGAGTTTCTAGATGACAGAAACCGAGTCCGCTGTACAGGCTGTGTTCTTGTGTCCTGCTCTCACCCAATTCACCAAAGCATTCTGTGATCTCTGGGAAACTTCGCGATCCGTTAACACCTCACATCTCTCGAATGGCTGCAATTTTTAGCAGGCGGTTCATCATAGGTGACGCTTTTTTATTATAACTTTTCTGCCTGATGCACAGCAGTCGCACTTCTCTACAGCATAAGTCAATATCTCTGGCTAAACGCTTCTAAGGTCCCAAAGGTGAGACCTATTGGCTATGCCAATGCTTGTTTTGGGTGCCGCTGTAGCTGTCATGTGATAGGTTGACCTTTGCGATAGCCGCGGTAGGATAGGTTGTTGGTTGTTTATCTTTTGAGTTTATTGGGGTTGGGGGATATTTTGAGTGAGATTAATGGGTGCTGTATTGAAAAAGCCTAAAGTTCCTAGTGTATCTGTTACTGAGAATGATCTTGGTGATGCCCTGGTTTACTTTTTCAATGCCCTCTGTGAAGATAAGGATGTCATCCCCGTAAGCTGCGGTTTTATAGATTTTAGGTCCGAATTGGAGACCCCGAATTTCAGGAGCAGCATTGAGTTGTTTAAGTAAGGGGTCAATAGTGAGTAAGAAGTGGGAAGGAGGCATCCCTGTCTTGTACCTTGGTGCAAATCGAAGTATGACGAGGGGTACCGTTTATCCTCATTGTGTTTTGTCCCTCGTACAGTCATGTTTTTGCTGACGTACACCAACTCTGCGTTTGACAACCAGCTGCCTTACAAATTATGACCGAACAATACTGGTGACTGAGAATATTTCAATAAAAATGTGCAACACTTTGAATCTTGCAACATTGATACTGTTTCCAAACAATGAAGACCCTGACCATCATTGTATTTCTGTAACTGAATTGTGTGCCAAACCAAGATGGTCCCCATGGAATGCGGATGCTTCTTATCCGAGAGACCATCAATGGATATTGAGAGCAGCATATGCAGTCTGTTCTACTTCTGAAATCATTGAAGCATCATAGTTATCTGATGTATTTCAGCACAAGTAGCCGAGTTAATTGCCCTGAAGGGCCTGTTTGGCTGAAGTGTAACGTCTTCTACAGACAGCCAATATGGATTTGCAGTGGTGGATGATTTTGGGCAGTTATGGTCACGAAGGGACTTCATGACCTCCTCTGGTAATCTTATCCTAAACGGGTCATGTATTCTATTCAGCAACCTAGAGAGATCAATTGTCAAATGCATTGCCCATAAGTCTGTTCATAACCTGATCACCATGGTTAGTCCCTACGCTCACCAAGTTGCAAAGTGCTCTGCCCTTGAAAATGTAACGGTCACATCAAATAAGCACACAAGAATCGGAACATTGTGAAATTGATCTTGAATATCGATGGTGTAAAAAAATGTGAATTGTATTTTGTTAAATTCTATACAGACCACGCTAAAGGAACGTGGAGTATTGCAGTAGGAAATGCCAGAGGGTGAAGATATGCTTTAGCTGGCTCTTAGAGGGATAATAATGCTTTCTGGGTAATTCCAGGTTATCAATATGTTCTTCCTGACTATGCTTTGGAATATTGCCAGATCCCTACATGTCAAACCCATTTAGGGAGAGATGGAATGGTCTGGTTATTCAAGAAGTACTGGCACAATACGATTTTTAGAAGTGTAACAGAAGATTTATGTCAAAGATGCAATACTTGCCAGAGTTAATCAGAGTAGGCAAACAGTTACCATGTGTGTCACAGACCAATCTGAAGACCCATTTACTAGACTTCAGGCAGACTACATAGAGATGCCCGTTTACAATGGGCTTTGATATGTTCTTGTGATAGTCTTCTTGATCTCTAAATGGGTGGAGGCCTATCCAACCAGGAGAAGTGACAGCCTGACTTGTAGCCAAACTCTTGTTCAGGGAGTTAATGCAGTGCTTTGACATGCCTACTTCCTTTGAGACCGACAGAGGAACCCATTTTAAAATTGAGGTCTTAAAATTATGTGAACTGCTCTACAGATAAAGCAGAAGTTCCATTGCAGTTACCGGCCAGAAGTCTCAGGTGTTGAAAAGATGAACCAGACTATCAAATGCAGACGTGGCAAAGTGTGTGCCTCGATTTAAACCGGAAATGGCCAGATCTACCGCTTGTTCCCATGAGCATTAGAAGTACTCCAAATAAAAAGACTTGACTCTTGCCTTATGAAGATCTTTATGGGTGGAGCTATGTGAATCCTATATGCTTGTTTAGCAGCACTTGTGTCATTAATGACTTTGTGTTGGATTACTGTAAAGGTCTGACTGATGGGGGTGAAATCTGTCATCCGGTGAATTTGGCAACAAAATTGTCAAAAGCCTGATGCGACCCTCTGCAACCGGATGAAGAAGTGATGACGACAACCTCTAATTCAGAGTCAAGCTCAAGTTCGCTGCGCTGATCTAAAGGGGGAAGATGGTGAGGATCCTGGTGAAGGTACAAATGGCTAGTTTAAAAATTGGCAAGCTGAAAATCAAGAAGAAACATTACAAAGTTACGAGCAACAAGAAGAAACAAACTGTTCCGGTAGGTGAAAAAGATTAAGCTGAAAATCCAAGTCTCAAGAACCTTCATGGCAAAGCCGTTCACATTGAGCCACGTGCTGATCAAAGCACAAGCTAGGCAGTGAATGGAGAAGATTCAGCAGTAGTCGCAAGTGAAAATGCTTGAATCTAGAATGTGTGTCGGAGATGAGTGCCCAGAGTCCCTAAAAAAGTAGTAAAAGACTACACTGGAAAAATCAGAGACCAGGGTGAATATGAGAAGAATCGGCGGCAATTGAAATTGATTCTGAGAATAGTGAGTTTGAATTGCCTGTTGATAAAAGGGCAACAAGAAAGAGGGTTCCAAACAGAAAGCACACATCACCTGAATGGACATGTGTAGCAACTGTGTCTGAAGAAGAATCAGTTGTTGAAATCTATGGTCTGATAAACTGTTGCAAATTCATCTTTGAAAACCAAGCATAAGAAAAGTTGCCTTGAATTTTGCTTAAATCCAAATGAGTTTTAAAAAAACTTTTGCAGAATTTTTTGTGTTAAATATTAAGATAACTAAGTTTGTTTTGGGAGGGGGCTACAGGGGTGATGGGAACTGTTGAAGCCCTGATGTTAGAAAAGAAAAACAGTAGCCCTAAATACTGACCGCTGTTACACCCTTCAGTCGAGTTTGAAGAACACCACCTTACAGGAAAAATCTGTGGTGAGAAATGGTCTCTCCTTAATTTTCTAGAAAGGGTATTCAGAATTCATAGCATCCAGACTTGTGATTTGGAAGGCAAGGCCACCTATTGAAAAAGATTTCCTACCTTCTTACAGCACCTTTTGTTGCCACTCTACTATCAAAGATGAAAGCGCCTTGGAGGACCTACAGAACTTTCTCATTTCTGGATTGTCCTTGTTTTCCAGGTGTGTGTTGTGACCCACACACAATTTGTCTGGGGACGAGCTAGGAATAATTTCCCTATAATGTTGAATTTTGGAAAATGCTTGTAGGGAAGAGAAATGGGGGAAGTTGCGTTTTCATTAACTTTCAACCTTGACTGTTGGACAAAGAATGTTTAGCTCTGGCAGTGTCTCATTCTGTAATCACACTGTGGTTACATTATTTCAGGTTTTTAATCATGAACTGCTTTTGCCCCTTTTAAAGAATCTTCGAAACTAGTATACATGCACTTTAGAATGATCCTTTAAAGATTACTCTAAGCTGTTGAGGGGCAAAGGTTATGAGGTTCCCAAAAATTGCTCTAATCATTTACACTACCATAAGAATTTTTGCTGAACTCATGTAGTGCTGAACCTATTGGGGCGGTGGTCCTGGGAATGGGATACTCTTTTCCTTCCCTGTGAAGCACAAATATATTCGGGATGTACTACAGTAACATGCATTGCTTCCCCATCTAAGGAACTAGGGAGGCAGCCACAAATTATGGCTGTTTTCCACATCTATTTTTAGGTCTCGCCTAGGCAGCGCTTGCGCTGTCTCTTCGAGACAAGCTGTATTCAGGTATGGACTTGAAACTACACCCATCTTTTTAGGTCTCGCCTGAGCCAGCGCATGCGTTGCTCTGCGAGACATTTAGAAAGCGGGTTTTCAAAGTGCTACCACAGGCATTTTGGTGGCCACAAGCTTGCGTGCGTGCACGCGCGCAGCCGCCATCTGTCTTTCCTCCTGTCACGGGTCAAGTGGATCGCGATGCACTTTCACGGGGCGCGCGCATACAACTCCTGGTTTCCTTTTGCCGTCACGCGCACCTCGCTTCAATGCCCCTCCCCCACCACAGAGCACGTCTCGCAGCCTGTTTGTTCTATGTCAGTAAAATTGCCTAGCATGTTTGTACAATTGAGTACAATAAATACGTCCATTTCAATATGATATGATTCTTTGCAGTTCTGCTCTTGGGTTCATTTCGTACTATTAACCCGCAGAGGGCAATTGAATGAAGCATGATGCTGCAGCGAATTTCTTTTAGCTACAATAAACACATCCATAACTTGTCACAAGTAACCAAGAGTCCGAATACAAAACTGTATATTTTAATTATTGCGTTTAGATGTATGTACTTTCAGAAGCGTATGTTCGGAGGCCACGCCCCTTTTTGCACTTCCTCTGCAACGCAGCTCTGTGGCGCTTTCTGGACGTACCTGGTGGGCTAGTTGGCCCCCAGGGACCCTCAGGATTGAAGGGAATTTAATTCCCCATCTTAAAACGCGCCACGGGGCCTGTTTGCACACATGTCACCTGAAGCCCCGCCCCCTCCCTTCACCACTGTGCAAACGCACCCTGTGGCGCGTTTTAAGTTGGGGGATTAAGTCCCCTTGAATCCTGAGGGTCCCTGGGGACCAACTAGCCCACCAAGTACCTCCAGTAAGCGCCACAGAGCTGCGTTGCAGAGAGGTGTAAAAAGGGGCGTGGCCTGGACCACCTCTCTGCAACCCAGCCCTCTGGCGCTTACTGGAGGTACCTGGTGGGCTAGTTGGCCCCCAGGGACCCCCAGTATTGAATGGGAATTATTTCCCCAATTTAAAATGCGCCACAGCGCGCGTTTGCAGAGTGGTTAAGGGAGGGGGCGGGGCCTGACGAGTCTTTTTCTTTCTTTTTGTTTTTTTGAAGGGGGGCTGTGTGGCCCCCCTTTTTTACTTTTTGGGGCCCTGGGGACCCCATCCCCCAGGGCCTGATGCCCTTTTCCTTTAAAAAAAATACTTTAGAGGAAGGGGGCCGCGTGGCCCCCTTCCCGTGGCCTATTCCGGCCCGGGGACCCCATCCCCCGGGGCATGGCCACTTTTAAAAAAAAAAAATAATTTTGGAGGGGGGCTGCGTGGCCCCCCTCCTAAGGCCTCTATTGGCCCCGGGGACCCCATCCCCCGGGCCGGCTTTTTTTTTTTTTTTTTAATATTAAAAGCAGCCTAGGGGGTCAGGGTGTTTCTACCCTGCCCCCTTTTTGCGCTTTGCGCACTTGTTTTTCTCTTTTCTTGTTCCTCGGTTCTACCGAGGAACAAGATGGCTGCCAACACTTCCCGGTTTGAGTGTTGACAGCCAATTAGCATAGCTCGTGATCGGGAGGGTGCGCGGACCCTACGCGGCCATAGATAGATATGTGATTTTCTTTTGATTTTCTCAGGAACTACTGAACGGATTTACACCATTTAACAAAAAGGGTTCTTTCTGAACCAAGAACTATCTTTTGCCAAATTTGGTGTAATTCCGTTCAGCAGTTCGAGCTGTAGCCGTGGCTAAAGTTTCCTATGGGAAAATGAATGGGAAAACACGTTTTGGAGCCCCCTTTTCTCGGCCCCGCTTGACGAATCAAACCGACTTTCAGGATAGGAGCCGACCGAAGCGGGCCATAAAGTTTGAAAATTTCGCGAAGATTCGTCAACCGACGCAAGAGTTATTTCAAATAGAATGTTGCGGATTTCCTATGGAAAATAGGTCCTAACTATAACTATCTACTGGCGACCGCCAGTAGATTATTTATTTATTTATATATATATTCTACTGGCGGTCGCCAGTAGATAGTTATAGTTACAACCTATTATCCATAGGAAACCGCGACATTCTATTTGAAATAACTCTCTTGCCGGTTGACGTATCTTCGCGAAATTTTCAAACTTCGTGGGCGCTCCGGTCCGCTCCTACCCTGAAAGTCTCGGGGTGATACGTCAAGCGGGGGCCGAGGAAAAAGGGGGGTCCCAAAACGCGTTTTCCCATGCATTTTCCCATAGGAAACTTTAGACACGGCTACAGCCTCGATCTGCTGAACGGAATTACACCAAATTTGGCAAAGAGGTAGTTCTTGGTTCAGAAAGAACCCTTTTGTTAAATGGTGTAAATCCGTTCAGTAGTTGCTGAGAAAATCAAAAAGTAAAAGTACATATATATCTATGGGCACGGAGGATTCGCGCACCCTCCCGATCACGAGCTGCATGTTAATTGGGTGTCAGCTGGCTGTCAACATTCCGATTCAGGAAATGTTGGCAGCCATTTTGTCCCTCGGTAGAACCGAGGGACAGAAACAAGTGCGCAAAGCGCACAAAGGGGGAGGGTAGAAACACCCTGACCCCCTAGGTTTGCTCAGGGGTCCCACAAGGACCCCTGGGCAAAAAAAATTTTTTTTTTTAAATCGGCAGGATGCGCTCAGGGAGCGCGAAGCCTGCCGAAGAAAACCGAGCGCGGTCTCCCGCGCTCGATAGTTAATTGGCCTCGGGTGGCCCAAGTCCCGGGGGCATGCTGGGGGGGTTAATTTTATGTGTGGGGGCCTCTAGGGCCCCTCAAGCCCCGGGGACCACCACCCCCCGGGGCTTTATGTACAATGGTGCGGGAGGGCTCTGAGCCCTCCCGCAGCCCCGGGGACCACCACCTCCCCGGGGCACTAAGAAAAATTACAATGGGGGTCCGTTTTGGACCCCCAGAGCCCCGGGACCACCACCTCCCGGGGCTGTGCACTGAATGGGAGGGGGCCGCGCGGCCCCCTCCTGGAGCCCTTGATGGCCCTGGGGACCACCACCCCCAGGGCCGGCTCCTGCAGTGTCCCGGGTGCCTACCCCAGGACACTGCTGTTTGCAATGACAGGACAGGAGCCTCGCGGCTCCCGTCCTGTCATTGCAAACTTGCTTGGATATTGGAAGAGAGAGCAGGAAACCTGCTCTCTCTTCCAATATCCAAGCCGATAGCTTTCCACATGGGGAGCTGCATCTTAGCAGCTCCCCATGTGTAAAGCAATGCCGGCTCCCGTAGGACACGGGGAGCCGGCGGGACTGTGGGGGATTGGGGACCCCCCCACAGTCCCCAACGAGAGGGCCAGTCCCGGGGGATGGGGTCCCCGGGGCAAGTAGTGGCTCGGGGAGGGAGCCACGCGGCCCCCTCCCCAAAAAACAAAAACAAAAAAAAACGATCGGGCCCGCAGGCCCCGCCCTTCCTTCACCACTCTGCAAACGCGCCCCTGGCGCGTTGCAGAGGGGGAACGAATTCCCTTGAATACTGGGGGTCTCTGAGGCCAACTAGCCCACCAGGAACCTCCAGTATGCGCCAGGGGCTGCCTTGCAGAGAGGTGTACAGAGGCCACGCCCCTTTTACACCTCTCTGCAACGCAGCTCTATGGCGCTTTTGGAGGTATATGGTGGGCTAGTTGGACTCCGGGGACCCTCAGGATTCAAGGGACTTAATCCCCCAACTTAAAACGCGCCACGGGCGCGTTTGCACAGTGGTGAAGGGAGGGGCGGTGCTTGAGGTGACATGTGTGAAACAGGCCCCGTGGCGCGTTTAAGATGGGGAATTAAATCCCTTCAATCCTGAGGGTCCTGGGGCCAACTAGCCCAACAGGTACATCCAGAAAGCGCCACAGAGCTGCGTTGCAGAGAGGTGTAAAAGGGGTGTGGCCTCTCTACACGTCTCTGCAACGCAGCCCCTGGCGCATATTGGAGGTTCCTGGTGGTCTAGTTGGCCCCTAGGGACCCTCAGGATTCAAGGGAACTTAATCCCCAACTTAAAACGCGCCACGGGGCGCGTTTGCAAAGATGTCACCTCAGGCCCGCCCCCTCCCTTCACCATTGTGCAAATATTCCTCTAAAATCAGCCGAAATAGGAATTCCGATTTACTCACCTGTTATAAGGAGAGACCTCAGTGCTGTATCTTTCAGCCCAGTACTGGTCCTGAAAAGTAATTTTAACCGTACTTACCGGTAACTTGAATTTCCTTCATAGGCTAACATTGACTGGTTTCACTTGGAAATTCTTCTAAGTGTGGAGTTTTGAAACATACAAATATTCCTCTAAAATCAGCCGAAATCCGAATTCTGATTTACTCACCTGTTATCAGGAGAGACCTCAGTGCTGCATGTTTCAGCCCAGTACTGATCCTCAAAAGTAATTTTAACCGTACTTACCGGTAACTTGAATTTCCTTCATAGGCTAACATTGACTGGTTTTCAGCAAAAAGTTTCAAAGTGTTGATTTTCACAAACTACAAATATTCCTTAAAAATCGCCTGTATGACTTAAACGCATTCTTTCAACTGTTTACAGGAGATGCACCAGTGCTGGATCCAGGATCCAACACTGAGTAAGAAAAAGTAACGATAACAGTTTTTACCTGCTAAGTGAATTTCCTTCCATAGGATAACATTGGTGATTCTATGAGAAAGTTTCAAAGTGTCAACTTTTAAAATACAATAATATTCCTTAAAAATCACGACTGTAACCAAAACGCTTTTACTCAACTGTTTACAGGAGATGTACCAGGACTGAATCTAGGATCCAGTCCTGTGGTTACAAAAGTAATCCATAAAGTAACTAATTGCATTTAACTAGAAATTCACATTGAGCTGAATGTTGCATTGTGTTTGAAAATGTGTTGCCCATTGCAACAACTGTAACTACTGTACTTAAAAGTCTATTGCCTATCTGCAAAGTATTTAAACTAAAGTAATTCATTCTGAGAAAGTATTTTTTGTAATGTATAATGTAATTACAATGTAATTTGACAAATAAAATATGTAAAAAAAATGTTTCTAAAAATGTAGTAAATCAGTATGAAAAAAATTAATATAACAATTAATACATTTAAAAATTGTCATTTACAAAACCTTTGAAATTCACTGAAAAAACCGTAGGTTTCAGGCACGTTATAGTTAGAAATTAGCATTTAAAAAACCTTTGAAATTCACTGAAAAAACCATAGGTTTCAGACACGTTATAGTTACAAATTAGCATTTAAAAAACCTTTGAAATTCACTGAAAAAACCATAGGTTTCAGACACGTTATAGTTACAAATTAGCATTTAAAAACCTTTGAAATTCACTGAAAAAACCATAGGTTTTAGGGACAGTTATAGTTAGTTGGACATTGCACTCGTACAAAACCCGTGAAATTCCCCCGTTATAGTTAGTTCAGCTAACTATAACTCGCGCCCCGCAATGCACTGCTGATGACGTCACATATTACATCACTCATGACATGGTCAGTGACATCACTGATGACATCACTGATGACATCATCCACGTGATAATCTGATGCACCTCCTCACACCCTAATATAATCTTTGATACACCCACTCTAAATTACAGACTGCCATTCGCAAAACCATAGACACACCAACACCAATAACTACATACCCACTCACTGATTCTTAGGTCTACACACACACATCCACTCACTCACCCGTACAGTCACTCATACTTACGGTCACTCAGTACAGGACTATCATATGCACTCTTACTCCTATATAGACACTCAAACAACGCCACTCATCCATAGAGATACTCACACACCTAGTCAGTCATGCAAATAATTAAACACACTGCCATTTACTCACCTATACAGTTATACACACACCAGCTCACTTACTCATACAAATAGTAGCACATTGTTACGCTCTTATACAATCACAGATACAAGCACACACTCATCCATACAGCCACTATCACAATCACTCACTCTTGCTTATAGCTATTTATATACTCCAACACACATATATACTGCCTTTCACATATGTAGTTACTCACACATGTACCACTGGGACATACATTCACTCACTAACACACTCTTACACACACACTTACCCACCCATACAGTCTATCACAGATGCACTCTTGAAACCATCCACCCAGTGAATCACCCACTCACACATCTATGCACAGAGTTGCACACACCCCTCCCACACAAACACTCAGGCACCCATACAGATACTCAGACAAGCATTCAATAACTCATATAGAAAATCATTTAGCTATTCACAAACACATGCAGCCACTTACACAGCAACAGACAGACGGATACAGACATACACCCAGTTTAGTCACTAACCCATGCATTCAGTAAGATACGTTAAATCACTCACTTATAGAGTCAGTCACGCACCTACTAAATCATCCATACAGACACTTAGACACCCACTCATTCTTCAATACGTCTTTTCCTATATATTTTAAAAATATTTAAACTTTACAGAAACAGTCACTGGATGATGTCATCAGTGATGTCATCAGTGATGTCATTTGAGATGTCATCAGTGATGTCATCAGTGATGTCACTGACCATGTCATGAGTGATGTAATATGTGACGTCATCAGCAGTGCATTGCTGGGCGCGAGTTATAGTTAGCTGAACTAACTATAACGGGGGAATTTCACGGGTTTTGTACGAGTGCAATGTCCAAGTAACTATAACTGTCCCTAAAACCTATGGTTTTTTCAGCGAATTTCAAAGGTTTTTTAAATGCTAATTTGTAACTATAACGTGTCTGAAACCTATGGTTTTTTCAGTGAATTTCAAAGGTTTTTTAAATGCTAATTTGTAACTATAACGTGTCTGAAACCTATGGTTTTTTCAGTGAATATATATATATATATATATATATCGTAATTGTTACAAATTAAGTTCCAAATCCATCATAAAAGTAAAGCAGGATGAACTATTTACCAAATTACTGGCATGGAAAAACAGGGGATTAATCAATCAGGAAGAATTAAAGTTTCTTAAGAATGAACACCCGAGAATGCCAGTAATATATTTCATCCCGAAAATTCATAAGGACAAACTGAGACCCCCAGGCAGACCAATAATATCTGCCAAGGAAAGCCTTTTGGAAAATGTATCTGTGTATATATAGACTCGTTTCTTCAAGAGCATGTAAAATCTCTACCGTCATATATACAGGACACTACAGACTTTTTAAGGCAATTACATGATCTCAAGTGGCAGGATGACTGTTCTGGTGTCCATGGATGTGTCCAATTTATACACGTCTATCCATCATAGGGATGGGTTAAGGGCAGTGGAATATTATCTAAGTACAAGGCCCATTAAGTATCATGTACATAACAAAATGCTTATTGACCTCATTAATTTCTGTCTGAATAACAACTACTTTATGTTCCAACAGCAGGTATACCACCAGGAGAGAGGTGTAGCTATGGGCGTGAGTTTTTCGCCCAGCTACGCCTGTCTCCATATGGGGTGGTGGGAGGAGAAGGTATTGAAAATAGAACATAAGGAGGCCCGGACAGAAAATGTGGTTAAATGGGTCCGCTTTATTGACGATCTGTTAATAATATGGCGTGGGGACAAAGAGTGCTGAGAATTTTATCACCCAACTGAACAACAATGACATGAATTTACAATTTACATTTGATATAAGCACAAAGTGTATGTTTTTGGGATGTGGAGGTATATGTACAAAACAACAAGGTACATACACGATTACATCGTAAGCCTACAGCAGGGAACACAATCCTACATTCAAGCAGCTTCCACCCTAAACATACAGTGCAGAGTATCCCATATGGGGAAATGCTGCGTATTTGTAGGATTTGTAGCAATGATAATGATTTATATATAGCCCAACAGGAATGCAAATCAAGATTCCTAGCGAGAGGCTATTCGCAAAAAACTATAGCTCGAGCAATCTCACGAACTAAATCCATGTCAAGAGAAAATCTGTTTAAGCCCTCACATAGCAAAATGAAAGTCAAACCTCTCAGAAAATGCGACAAACACCCCCAGGCTAATCCTAACATGTAACAAACAGAGGGATAGTCTAAGTAAAATCAAGAAAAATTGGCACCTTATCTTAAGTGATCCGGTTATAGAGGATAAAATGTCAACTTCACCCACTATAACATTTAGAAAAGCGTGCAGCACTAGTGATTATCTAGTTAGCAGCAGTCCTGAAATTCCCACCAACACTAATTGGTTAACAAAACGCAAAGGCTTTGTGAGGTGTACAACATGCACAGCATGTAAATATGGAGAAAACAAAACTACATTTCATACACCTTTTAATGACAAACCAGTTTTAATCAGCAAGTTTTTAACGTGTAAATCTGAGTTCGCTCTTTACGTATTAGAATGCTCTTGTGGACTGAGATACGTGGGCAGTACGCGTCTCCAGGTCCACAAGAGGATATTACAGCATCTACGGGCTATAACCAACAATGATAGTTCTTATCCGGTAGCCCGCCATTTCAACGAAATTCATAATAAAAATCTTAATCAGTTGAAGTATTACGTAATTGACAATGTGCCCCCGCTGAGAAGGGGAGGAAATAGAGACGCAATACTCAGAAGACTCGAAACTAAATATATCTTAGATTTAGATAGTAAGAGTCCACACGGATTAAACACGACTGAAGATCTGTATACTTGGCTATAATATGAATATTTTTGCACTGACAACATATCCTTTTAAATATATTATAGGATTTTAAATTCTGTCCTCACTTCCCTTAACAAAATCCTGCCTTTTTACCAGTGGTGCACATGGGCTCATGGCACACTGGAAACAATAAGCTAAGCACGGTGTCACTTTATTGTTAAAAGATGAATAGTAATCATCACATCAGCACTTTTTTGAGAGCACGCTTTGCACGAACTATGTACTGTATATAGGAACTTAATTACAGAAAATGTTTGGGCTCAAATTAGGATTAATATCAATATATGTAAGGATGGACATTGGAGTACACTTGATTAGCCATGAAGAAAAAGTAGACTAATAGTATTAATAATTGGCGTCATAATTTGATCTGATTTTTAGTATGTGTAATTTGTTTTAACAAAGTATTTATACAGCTATTGTTTTAAAATGGCAAATTTGCACATAATGGCTACTCATAAAAATAAGAAAAAGAAATGAAACTGATGAGGAAAATATCCCTTCATGCATTATGCAGAAATAAGTTATATTTGTGTCCAATTGTCATCTCCTTTTTAATGTGTTTAATATATTATCTATGTATTTATACAGCAATATTTATGAATATATGTATTTTTTTAACACCGGTTTTTATGAAAATGCCTTTAAATCTATATACGGTGAAATTGGTTAGAAGCATGGTGTTGAAACAGAGATCGAATGGATAGTCTGTTTTTTTTAATATTTATTTTTCACATAATGCACTGTCACTTTAAAAATGGGGAAAAAAATGAGAGCATGTCATGTGATCAAGGGCTCTGGGTAGCCCGAAACGCGTCATGAAGCACAAAATAAAATATCAATGCACGTATCAAGTGGAGTCCGTTCCGTTTTCTTTTTGGATTCAAGGAAGGAGTATTGAATGTATGTATGTATGTATGTATGTATGTATGTATGTATGTATGTGTATATGTATACATATATATATATATATATATATATATATATATATATATATACACATGTATACACATGTATACACATGTATACACATGTATACACATGTATACACATGTATACACATGTATACACATGTATACACATGTATACACATGTATACACATGTATACACATGTATACACGTTTGGAGAACGCTTTGGCTGTCCTAGGTGATGTTTGTCTCCCTGCAACCTGCCAATAAAGATGGATTTAACGCGTTTGTGTGTGGCGCCTCAAGTGTTGGGCAGTTCATGTGGATATGTGTGTGTGTGTGTGTATATATATATATATATATATATATATCTATATATTCTACTGGCGGTCGCCAGTAGATAGTTATAGTTAGGACCTATTATCCATAGGAAATCCGCGACATTCTATTTGCAATAACGTTGGCGCCGGTTGACGAATCTTCGCGAAAGCTTCCAACTTGTTGGGGCGCTCCGGTCCGCTCCTACCCTGAAAGTCTCGGGGTGATACGTGAAGCGGGGGCCGAGAAAAAAGGGGGTCCCAAAACGCGTTTTCCCCATTCATTTTTCCATAGGAACCTTTAGTCGCAGTTACAGCTCGAACTGCTGAACGGAATTACCCCAAATTTGGCAAAGAGGTAGCCCTTGGTTCAGACTGGTGCCTTTTGCTAAAATGGTGTAAATCCGTTCAGTAGTTCCTGAGAAATTCACAATTAAAATCGGATATATATCTATGGGCGCGTCGGATCCGCGTACCCTCCCGATCACGAGCTGCATGCTAATTGGCTGTCAACACTCCAAATCAAGAAGTGTTGGCAGTTATTTTGTCCCTCGGTAGAACCGAGGGACAGAAACAAGTGCGCAAAGCGCAAAAAGGGGGCAGGGTAGAAACACCCTGACCCCTAGGTCTGCTCAGGGGGTCCCACAAGGACCCCCTGGGCAGAAAAAAGTATTTTTTTTAAAAAAAATCGGCAGGATGCGCTCTGAGCGTGGATCCTGCCGAAAAGAAATCGAAGCGCGGTCTCCCGCGCTCGGTAGCTACTTGCCCCGGGTGGGCCAAGTCCCGGGGGCATGCTGGGGGAGTTTATTTATGTATGGGGGCCTCTAAGGGCTCCCAAGCCCCGGGGACCGCCACCCCCGGGGCTTTATTAGAAAAGTTGCGGGAGGGCTCTGAGCCCTTCCCGCAGCCCCGGGGACCACCACCTCCCGGGGCTTCTTTATTTATTAAATTAACCTGTGTGGGGGACTCCAGCCCCCCACACGCCCCGGGACCACCACCTCCCCGGGGCTTTGAAAATGTGGGGAGGGGGCCGCGCGGCCCCCTCCTGGAGCCAGTGATGGCCCTGGGGACCGCCACCCCCAGGGCCGGCTCCTGCAGTGTCCCGGGGTGCCTACCCCCGGGACACTGCTGTTTGCAATGACAGGACGGGAGCCTCGCGGCTCCCGTCCTGTCATTAGCAAACTGCTTTGAATTTTGGAAGCAGAGCAGGAAAGCTGCTCTTGCTTCCAAAATTCAAAGCAGAATTGCTTTTCCACATGGGGAGCTGCATATTAGCAGCTCCCCATGTGGAAAAGCAATGCCGCAGGAGGCGGGGAGCCAGCAGGGTCCGTGGGGGAGTTGGGGGTCCCCCCACGGACCCCAAAAGGATAGGGCCAGCCCCGGGGGATGGGGTCCCCGGGGCCTAAGGAGGCCATAGGAGGGGGGCCGGGCAGCCCCCCTCCATCAAATAATAAAAAAGGTTCCCCCACGGGAGGGGGCCCACGCGGTCCCCTTCCCAGTCCTTTTTTTATTTTATTTTTTTAAGGGTAGACAGGCCCTGGGGGATGGGGTCCCCAGGGCTCAAAAAATTACTAAAAGGGGGCCACACAGCCCCCTTTAAAAAAAAAATAAAAAAAAAAATTTAAAAACGGCATCGCGAGGGAGGCCACGCCCCTCTTGACAGCACTCTGCAAACGCGCCCCTGGCGCGTTTGCAGAGGGGGAACGCATCCCCTTGAATACTGGGGATCCCTGGGGCCAACTAGCCCACCAGGAACCTCCAGTATGCGCCAGGGGGCTGCGTTGCACAGAGGTGGACAGAGGCCACGCCCCTTTTTACACCTGTGTAACGCAGCTCTGTGGCGCTTAATGGAG
The DNA here is from genome assembly GCA_963921515.1 of Calotriton arnoldi. Classification (NCBI taxonomy): domain Eukaryota; kingdom Metazoa; phylum Chordata; class Amphibia; order Caudata; family Salamandridae; genus Calotriton; species Calotriton arnoldi. The sequence continues at coordinate 1,359,161 of CAWUFW010003022.1, forward strand.
GTAGCTGGTGGGCTAGTTGCACCCCAGGGACCCTCAGGATTCAAGGGGAGTTAATCCCCCCGACTTAAAATGCGCCACGGGGCGTGTTTGCACAGTGGTGAAGGGAGGGCGGGGCCTGAGGTGACATGTGTGCAAACAGGCCCCATGGCGCGTTTTAAGATGGGAATTAAATCCCTTCAATCCTGAGGGTCTCTGGGCCAACTAGCCCAACAGGTACATCCAGAAAGCGCCACAGAGCTGCGTTGCAGAGAGGTGTAAAGGGGTGTGGCCTCTCTACACGTCTCTGCAACGCAGCCCCCTGGCGCATACTGGAGGTTCCTGGTGGGCTAGTTGGCCCCTAGGGACCCTCATGATTCAAGGGGACTTAATCCCCCAACTTAACGCGCCACAGGGCGCGTTTGCACAGATGTCACCTCAGGCCTCGCCCCCTCCCTTCACCATTGTGCAAATATTCCTCTAAAATCTGCCGAACTACGAATTCTGATTTACTCACCTTTTATCAGGAGAGACCTCAGTGCTGCATCTTTCAGCCCAGTACTAATCCTGAAAAGTAATTTTAACCGTACTTACCAGTAACTTACATTTCCTTCATAGGCTAACATTGACTGGTTTCACTTGGAAATTCTTCTAAGTGTGGAGTTTTGGAACTTTATAATATTCCTCTAAAATCAACCAAAGTACGAATTCCAATTTACTCACCTGTTATCAGGAGAGAACCCAGTGCTGCATGTTTTAGCCCAGCACTGACCCTGAAAAGTAATTCTAACCGTACTTACCAGTAACTTGTATTTCCTTCCATAGGAATCCATTGTCTGGTTTTCAGCAGAAAAGTTTCGAAGTGTCGATTTTCACAAACTACAAATATTCCTTAAAAATCGCCTGTATGACTTAAACGCATTCTTTCAACTGTTTACAGGAGATGCACCAGTGCTGGATCCAGGATCCAACACTGAGTAAGAAAAAGTAACGATAACAGTTTTTACCTGCTAAGTGAATTTCCTTCCATAGGATAACATTGGTGATTCTATGAGGAAAAGTTTCTAAGTGTCAACTTTTAAAATACAATAATATTCCTTAAAAATCACTACTGTAACCAAAACGCTTTTACTCAACTGTTTACAGGAGATGTCCCAGGACTGAATCTAGGATCCAGTCCTGTGGTTAGAAAAGTAATCCATAAAGTAACTAATTGCATTTAACTAGAAATTCACATTGAGCTGAATGTTGCATTGTTTGAAAATGTGTTGCCCATTGCAACAACTGTAACTACTGTACTTAAAAGTCTATTGCCTATGTGCAAAGTATTTAAACTAAAGTAATTCATTCTGAGAAAGTATTTTTTGTAATGTATAATGTAATTACAATGTAATTTAAAAAATAAAATGTGTAAAAAAAAAATTGTTTCTAAAAATGTAGTAAATCAGTATGAAAAATAAATATAACAATTAATAAATTTAAAAATTGTCATTTACAAAACCTTTGAAATTCACTGAAAAAACCATAGGTTTCAGACACGTTATAGTTAGAAATTAGCATTTAAAAACCTTTGAAATTCACTGAAAAAACCATAGGTTTCAGACACGTTATAGTTAGAAATTAGCATTTAAAAAACCTTTGAAATTCACTGAAAAAACCATAGGTTTCAGACACGTTATAGTTAGAAATTAGCATTTAAAAAACCTTTGAAATTCACTGAAAAACCATAGGTTTCAGGCACGTTATAGTTAGAAATTAGCATTTAAAAACCTTTGAAATTCACTGAAAAAACCATAGGTTTCAGGCACGTTATAGTTAGAAATTAGCATTTAAAAAACCTTAGAAATTCACTGAAAAAACCATAAGGTTTTAGGGACAGTTATAGTTAGTTGGACATTGCACTCGTACAAAACCCGTGAAATTCCCCCGTTATAGTTAGTTCAGGTAACTATAACTCGCGCCCCCGCAATGCACTGCTGATGACGTCACATATTACATCACTCATGACCTGGTCAGTGACATCACTGATGACATCACTGATGACATCATCCATGTGAGAATTTAATGCATCTTCTCACACCCTAATATAAGTTTTGAAACACCCACTCTAAATTACAGACTGCCATTCTCAAAACCATACACACTCCAATACCAATAAGTACATACCCACTCACTGATTCTTAGGTCTACACACACACATCTACTCACTCACCCGTACAGTCACTCATACTTACAGTCACTCAGTACAGGACTATCATATGCACTCATACACCTATATAAACACTCACACAACGCAACTCATCCATAGAGGTACTCACACACCTAGTCAGTCATGCAAATAATTAATCACACTCCAATTTACTCACCTATACAGTTATACACACCAGCTCACTTACTCATAAAAATACTAGCACATTCTTACGCTCCTATGCAATCACTGATGCAAGTACACACTCATCCATATAGCCACTCTCACAATCACACACTCTCACTTATAGCCATTTATATACTCCAACCAACATATATACTGCCTTTCACATATGTAGTTACTCACACATGTACCACTGAGATATACATTCAATCACTAACACACCCATACACACACTCACCCACCCATACAGTCCATCACAGACGCACTCTTGAAACCATGCACCCAGTGAATCACCCACTCACACATCTATGCACAGAGTCACACACACCCCACCCACACAAACACTGAGGCACCCATACAGATACTCAGAGAACCAATCCATAACCCATATAGACACTCATTTAGCTAGTCAGAAACTCCATGCAGTTGCTTACACAACAACAGACAGACGGATACAGACATTCACACAGTTTAGTCACTCACCCATGCATCCAGTAAGATACGTTTAATCACTCACTTATAGACTCAGTCACGCACCTACTAAATCATCCATTCAGGCGCTTCTACACCCACTCATTCTTCAATACGCCTTTCCCTATATATATTAAACATATTTAAACTTTACAGAAACACAGTCACTGGATGATGTCATCAGTGATGTCATCAGTGATGTCATTTGAGATGTCATCAGTGATGTCATCAGTGATGTCACTGACCATGTCATGAGTGATGTAATATGTTACGTCATCAGCAGTGCATTATGGGGCGCGAGTTATAGTTACCTGAACTAACTATAACGGGGGAATTTCACGGGTTTTGTACGAGTGCAATGTCCAACTAACTATAACTGTCCCTAAAACCTTATGGTTTTTTCAGTGTATATGTGTATATATATATATATATATATATATATATATATATATATATATATATATATATATATATATATATATATATATATATATATATATATATATATATATATATATATACACACATATTCTACTGGCGGTCGCCAGTAGATGGTTATAGTTGGGACCTATTTTCCATAGGAAATCCACAACATTCTATTTGAAATAACTTTGGCGCCGGTTGACGAATCTTCGCGAAATTTTCAAAACTTATGGCCTGCTCCTATCCTGAAAGTTTCGGGGTGATTCGGCAAGCGGGGGCCGAGAAAAAAGGGGGGGGGGGGCCAAAACGTGTTTTCTCCCATGCAATTTTCCATAGGAACCTTTCATCGCAGCTACAGCCCGAACTGCTGAACGGAATTACACCAAATTTGGCAAAAAGGTAGCCCTTGGTTCAGTCGTGCCTTTTGGTTAAATGGTGTAAATCCGTTCAGTAGTTCCTGAGAAATTTGAAAAAGAAAACGCATATATATCTAGGCAGAGCCTAAACACATGTCATCGTGAGATCTGATTGGCTGTCAGCACTTCATCCTGGAATTGCTGGCAGCCATCTTGGGACCAATATAAATGATAGTACCCCATCGAAATGCATTGTAGTGAATCGAAGATTTTGAGGGTTACCAAAAGGAGAACTATAAAGGGTGATAACAGACTTTAGTTACATTATAATTCATTTGTTGATGGTACCATACTAATTTCAGGAATTGTGGTGTGTTCTAAGGTGATTTTACCCTGTGAAAAACCTTCTGCTGGGATATCATGAATCATGTTTGAGAGAACTATTTTCACATGCTTGTCCCATACAGTTTTGGAAGGTGCTCCAGAAGCTAAAATGAGAGCATATTTTCTGTAAATTCACATTATCTTTCTCAGTCATGTGAGAATGAAGTCTGACATTCTCAGTAAAACATATACATCCAACAAGGGCAGAGACTGTCAGTTGATGCCTTTGTGTTCTACTGCAGCTTCCCAGAGTGTTCTAAAGAACAACTAGAGCGCTAACAGTCTTACTTATTACAAAATTATGGCACACCTGAAGCCATCTTGATTGGAATAAACTGGTAACTCTTAAAACATTTAATTTAAAAAGGAAGAAAATGAGGGGGTTCATTTTGTCATAGAAATTATGGTTAGTGCTGTAGAAAGAAAAATTAGTGCTAAAACACTACCCCCAGCACGACTCCCTACACTACCCAAACACCACTGCACTACACTAAACCCTAAATATACCCCCAGCATGAATTCCCACACTACCCAAACACCACTGCACTGCCCTAAACCCTAAAACAATACCTCCAGCACGACTCCCTACACTACCCAAACACCACTGCACTACCCTAAACCCACCCCCAGCACGACCCCTACACTACCCAAACACCACTGCACAACCCTAAAACACTACCCCAGCATGACCCCTACACTACCCATACACCACTGCACTACCCCAGCATGACCCCTACACTACCCATACACCACTGCACTACCCCAGCATGACCCCTACACTACCCATACACCACCCATACACCACTGCACTACCCTAAACCCTAGAAAAGAAACGCCCACCCCATGCCCAATCCCCCTTACCTCTCACTCCTCATGGTTCCTCTCTCCTCGTGGTTCCTGCTTCACATCATCTGAGGGGCGGTGCACGTCGTTGTGAGGAAACGGAACAGCCTCTGTTTCCTTACGACATGGATCGTCCATGTTTTTTAGAACGCATGGTCATTTACCATACATACCTTTACAACAAAATTCGTTGTAAAGGCATGCGTGGTAAATGACCATGCGTTCTAAAAAAATGCGTAGTAATGACTTCGTGATGTACAACGCATTAGAAATTCATTGAAAAACCATAGGTTTCAGGGGCGTTATAGTTAGTTGGACATTTCACTCGTACAAAACCATAGAAATTCCCCGTTATAGTTAGTTCAGCTAACTATAACTCGCGCGCCCGCAATGCACTGCTGATGACGTCACATATTACATCACTCATGACATGGTCAGTGACATCACTCATGACATCACTGATGACATCTCAAATGACATCACTGATGACATCACTGATGACATCTCAAATGACATCACTAATATCATCCAGTGAATGTGTTTTTCTGAAAATTAAATATGTTTTATATAAGTATATCTCAAGGTCGATGGAAGAATAAATGGGTATATATGTCTAAATGGATGATTTTTTTTTGTAAAATTGATTGTATAACTGACTAAGTGTATCTTAGTGAATACATGGGTTAGTGAGTAATGTTTAAATATGAAAATATCTATCAGTCTCTCACTTTGTGTATAAGTGGCTGCATGGGTTGGTGAGTAGCTACATGAGTGTCTATATGGGTTATTAGTTGGTTTTTTGAGTATCAGTATGAGTGAGTCTGTATGGTTCGGTGGGGGTATTACTTAGTGCATAGATGCATGAATGAGTGACTCACTGTATGTGTTGAAGACAGCATGTGTGCGGGACTGTATAGGTGGATGAGTATGTGTGTGTTAGTGAATCACTGTCTCAATAGTGTCTTTATGAGTAACTACATGTTTTAAACTAGTATATGTGAGTATTGGTGTATAGAAGTGAGTATGTGAGTGAGAGATTGGAAGAGTTCCTGTACAAATAAGTAGGTGTTTCTATAAGTGATTGTTTAAGAGTAAGTATGTGTAAGTTTCTGTAGAAGTAAGTGTGGTAGTGTGTATAACTGTATATGCAAGTAAATGGATGTTTGATACTTTGTATGTGTGTGAGTAACTCTATGGATGAGTGGCGGTGTGTAACAGGATGTATAGGTGTATGAGTACGTATGATGAGTACATGTATGAGTGACTGTATAGGGACTGTTGGTGAATGAGTGGATGTGTGTGTAGATCTTGGAATTACTGAATAGGTGTGTTGTAACTGGTATTGGTATGTCCACTGTTTTGAAAATGTTAGTTTGTATTTTTGAGTGTATCAAAGGTTATATTAGGGTGAGAGGAGGTCTGCCACACTATCACAAGGATGATGTCATCAGTGATGTCACTGACCATGTCATGAGTGATGTAATATGTGACGTCATCAGCAGTGCATTGTGGGCGCGCGAGTTATAGTTAGCTGAACTAACTATAACGGGGGAATTTCTATGGTTTTGTACGAGTGAAATGTCCAACTAACTATAACTCCCCTGAAACCTATGGTTTTTTCAGTGAATATATATATTTTTGTTGGTCTCCCCGTTTCTCCCCCCCCGTTCATTTCAACATTCAGTACACAGTCTGGAGAACAAAAATGTGATCATACACTGATAGATTCACATGGTAGCAGAAAGTCTACCACTGTAACACCTTTGTGTCTTTCAAAGCTCAGTTAGCAAACACAGTTCCTTGTTCCTTGTTTAGTGTTAGTCCTGTTTTCCTGCTCACAGATGGTACAAGGATACAGTAGTTGCATACGATTTGGCATCAACAACCCATGATATGCAATACAGTTGGACGAATAGATGCAAGCAATTAACCAGTCTGTTTCAGTTGCCATGGGGGTCTTTTGAGGTCTTTGTATGTATGTGTGCATGTTGTGTCTAAGGAGGTAATCTCTGAAGGGTCTAGAAGCTAATGGTTGGCCATAGCAAATGTATCAATATGAGCATAGTAAATCTGTCCTTCAGCTATTCAGCAACCATGGGCACCCCACGTATCGACCATTTTATCGCCACTCTACATTTGGCCAGCAGGAGCGATTATCGTTATCAAGAGCAGCACCCCTTGTGGGAACCCATTTACATATTCCAGCAAAGCTATGAGTGGATTGGCATCAATGTGCTGTGATGTCATGTCTTTCATGACCTCTACTATCTCCAGCCAGTACTAATAGAATGTGGCATGTCCACGCTAGGTTCTGGAAACCAGCAAAATCTTGGCTACCTCTGTGGCACTTATGTGAATACGCTTGGTCAGTTCTGTGCTGGTGTAACAACGCTTGGTGAACGAATTTATAGTGCAATAATTTGTTTATTTATGTTCATGGAAGTATTTCATTTGTGCAGCAGTATGTCCATTGGGATTTGGACAATAATTCCCCTAGCTCTGCCTCCCATGCTTGTCTGGATATGTCCGAGTCTCCCACCCTGCATTGTCACAACAGCCGCATACAGTATGGAGACAGACCCATATTTGTCTAGTGACGTGATCAACTCTGTAAACTGAGTACGTTCAGCTGGGTCATCCTGACAACCTGGCAGTTTTTCTTTAACGGTATTACGCAACCTAGCCTATGTGAACATATCAATCATGGTGGCATTTCACCTAGAACGGAATTAATTGTTCCAGTATTAAGAATTTTCCCACTACATATAAATTCCCAGATTCTAATGGTGCAAGTTTCGTCAAAGTGTTCCTCACAGTCCGTTCTGCAGTTGGTGCCAATGAAAGGTTATTTATTCACTAGAGCGGAGGTGAGTAGAGAAGACCCCTCTGCTTTGCGTCATAATGTTCACCAGGCCAAACTTGAAGTTGCTGCATTTTTAACATCTCTGTGGTCTGGGTAGGCACATTGGAAGCAATGAAGTCAACTGTATGCCCTTGGTTTGGTCCCTTTCAAGGCTGAGATATGGGGTGCTACCATTCAACGTGAACCAATATTTCACCAAATGACATTTTGCCACAAAGTAGTACATTTCTATATTCGGAACATAACCAACCCCCCTCCCCTGTATGGAAGTATCCTCATGTTCAGCTGATCCGAGCCAGCCCATACCAATTTGATCATTGTTTTAGTGTAGTAAAGAGGTGTTTATTCAAGAGCATGAAGATGTTTGTAAAGAGGAACAAACATTTAAGGAGCACGATCATTTTTATCAATGCCACCCATCCAGCCGGTGACAATGGAAGTTTGAACCAGTAGTTCACCTCCTGCACATTAAATAGCAGTAGTCGAGCTGAATAACCCCTGGGTTTTTTTTTTTAACGAATAACAGATTATCTACATAGATGGACAATAGCTATCCATTACGAAAATACTGTCCCATATCTGAATGCTTCCCTTGTAGTTGTCGAGCCAGAGGATTTGTTGCTAATATAAACAACAAGGCAAGTAGGGTAGACGTCTTGTCATTAGCACGTACCCGAGCTATGGGCTTTGCATATAGCAACTTTACCAGTGTGAAGACTATTCTATTTGGGATGCCATATCATTTGAGTCTCATTCCAAAAAATCAGCCGCCTTTTCGGCGTCCAGTGCAGCTGCTGCGATTATTTCAGGATATATCTGATGCAAGACAGTGTGTAAATTAAGTGTTGATTTATGTGGAACAAATCCTGGTTGTGCAGGAGATACTATACTCTCCAGAAGGAGACAATCGGGTGGCAGTCACTTTGGCCAGTATGATTGTTGCAATTTATTAGGGAAAGCGGGCGCTAAGAGGCACACTTATTTGGATCTTTTTCAGGTTTCAGAAGTATAGCTGTTAGTTTCCACATTGATGGCAGCCGCAGTCTGTCCTGCCAAGCCTTTTTATAAGCTGCTATAAGGTGTGTGACCAGGAGATGTTTGTGTGCCTTATAAAAGTTGGTTGTCTCTCCAGACGATCCCGGGGGCCTTCCCTCCCGCTAGCAAGTCTATGGCTGGGACCACTTTTACCGAAATGGGGTGACTCCAGAACTTTTCATGGCAGTTCTCTACCTAAACTAGCGCTATTTTTGTCGCAATATTTAACTATCTTCCTGTGGTTCTGTCCCACGTTAGGTGTATAACCATTCAAAATATGGAACAAACTTGTGTAGAACCCCATTGTTGTCTGTGATCAAAGAACCAGTCTCCCTTTCTATAGGTTCAGTGTTGTTTCTATGTCGGTCTCTTCCCAGTAACCATGCTAATGTTTTGCCCTGCCTTTCACCTTCTTCAGATTGTCTACCTACGGCATGCTAACCCAGAAAGTTAACCTCTCTATCAGCTAGGTCCCTGTAGCTTTGTAATAGCTGATTTTGTTTATGCAGGCAAGTCTTTAAGGGTATCTATGCGATTGCAGATTCCAGTGTTCTGAGTTCACGTTCTAGGCACGCAGATTGTCAGCATATGTCCTTAAGTACCCTTGCATGGTTAGCTATCACCTTCCTCGTATATGTGCCTTAAATGTCTCCCATAACATGCCATATTTTGTGACGGAGCCTATATTGATCTTGAAATATTCCCCAATAGAGGCTTTAAATTCAGTTTCTGAAAACTGGGTGTACAAAGGACAATGCTATTATCCTCCAGCATAGCCTGCAATGTCATCATCCCGGCAGGGCCATTGTAAAGGTTCCTTGGGGAACGATCTGATAATGAACGGAGTAAGTGTAACGCCTATCACCCATGCTCACAGATCCGTAAAGGCTATCCCAATAGTCTAAGAAAAAGAACGGGGTTTCTATATTTGGTGGACATGTCATTCTGGGCTAGATTTACATTCCCTAATGTGTATCAGTATTAGAAATCACCCTTCCTAATCTAATTCTCATGTTTATGGTGCAGTTTAAAGTCTACGTGAGGTCTCGGGATACAGACCTTTCAGGATTATGAACTGCACTGACTATTTTGAAGCAAGAGTGTGGTGTCCAAGTGTGACTCTTGTAGGAATGTAATGTCAATTGCATGTCTGTATAGGTATGTCAGTACTTGTCTTGGTTTGCAGCAGTTGTTGAGACCCTTAATATTCGATGAAGTCGGGTGAGAAATGCTCTGAAATGTTTACAACTGTCGCTAGAAAGTGGTCTAGAAATATGTTGCAGCAATGTATAATACCACAAATTAACAGCCTAGTGTCCCCCCCCCCCCCCTTCCCACACCGAGACTCCTGTCAGCTATAGAACTTGCCTACAACATTTAAAAAATTTTTTTTTAAAAAACCCATCAAAAAACAAATTAGATACACAGTGAAAGGTGATAAAGATCACGAGGCGTGTCATCGCCCTGCTGTGTTGTCTATTGAATCATAAGAAGGAAGGATAAAATGGCTGGGTTGGGTGGGAGGAGGGCAGCAGTTGAGGTGTTAATACAGAATACTGTTTTGCCGGCTTGTGAAAAGAGGTGAATTGTGTTTCATTGAAGTAGCATAGGTACCACCTAGTATCGGAGGTAGAGGTACAGAAAAAAAAATTGTTCTCTACCTGTGCCAAACCACTAAGTGTGATGGAAATCCCTGTGCCTGTAACATACAGAATCCCTCCCTAAGTGTGGCAGCTGTAAGCCATGTACACTAATTATGTAACAAATGCGGTTAATACTTTTATGGTCCTATTCTAGGTATGTAATGTATTGTGGAATTTGAAATAACGCTTGATCTTCTATGGGCCTCCTGAAAAAAGGTTCTGTTGAGCGTGTTAGGGTGGATACATGAATATCTTAAACATGCACATATATGTGCACAGACTACTCAAACCTGCATCCACACAGACCAACTCTTCCTACTCACCACAGCAACATCTATACACACACTATTGGGTAAGCCAGGAATGTTTATTTGGTGTAGAATAGATAATGACATAAGATTCCAAAATACTTTAACTGAGAGAAAATACTGTGTAAGTTGTTTTCGGCACAGGCTTGAACAAAGAAAAGCTGTAAAGCGAAACTTGTAGTGACCTCAGGTGAAATTCCTAACTCAATATGGCTTTAAAGCGAGAACAAGTGACAAGGTATTTTCCACCTACAAATTCAGTTCTATCCATATGATGCTGCCTCTGATATCCAGTCGGCAATCTTGCATATCGACTGAAAAGGATCCCCATACCAGTGAGTGACTGTTAAACTTAATGTTTAGAAAACAGAGTTCTCACCTTTTGAAGTGTATCGGATCCATGAAGGAGTAGCTAATTCAGCCCAGGATTTTAATTTCACGAGGACTTGTAGTTTTCTTTATTCCGTTGTGCGTTCAGAACTGACAGTCTAGTATTAATGTTGCATTGTGCTGCAAGGTCTCTGAAACTAGTGAGCTTCATTCAGTTACTAACACAGATTGCAGGGGATTTTGTTGATTTTTAGAGACAGTAAGTACATTGTCATTAGTTCCGCTTCCATGAAACTGAACAGAAGTAACAAGCTTTGGCAATGCCACTAGCTTTGGCTTTAGAGGGATGTTCTGTAGAAATGTGAAGCATTACACATAGATATCATGGGACTGGGTATGTATTTGTGTGGAAGCTAAAAAAAATTGAATAATATTGGTGTAGATTAAAAGGATAGGTGATAGTTGCACTGTCAAGCCAGACCTAAGCATCTGTAGTTTGACTGCCCTCCTTCCATTTGTGCTGTCAGAGAGAAACACTATAAATTCTCCAGTTATCTAAGACACTTTAACAGCATTGCAGTTTTGTATGCCCCTGTTAGTTCAAGCTCAGGCAGCTGGATAAATTAACAAAATGATCACAGCCATGTGGAAGCACACAACTTCTGCCTAATCAAAACATGTACTCGTGGCTCCCAACATGGGAGGAGCCAAAGTCCCTCTGTGATTTTCACGTAGTTGTCTGGCTACAGCTGAGCTGTCAAACGAGACGATGAAAACAGACTGCTGATACTGTGACCTTCGAAAGTGCTTCTTATGTTGAAACGGCAGGCTTTTTTCCCCCTCATACAGGGTTGATGCAATCTTGATTCCTAATTCAACAATTCCACTCCCCAGCTTCCAACTTTCTTTCTGCAGCGCAGGTTTCTGCTACTTCTCCAAGCATCCTATAGTCCCATCAGGGGAGGGATGGTCCTCTTCTCTATTTTTACATTTATATTTTAAACATGCTTTTAAAATGTATGTTGCCGCCTGTGCCTGGAGAATGTCAGAACACATGCATTTAATTATTGGCCACATATACTCGGACAGTTGTTTCTGCTATCTGTCAAAAAGTCCTGTAAATAGTTCTGGGTTTGGCGCTTGATGCTGGTCTGGTTTATGTAGTGAAGATGTCTATATCACTGAAAAAGGTCTGCAAAAATTAAAAAAGGACAGAGTGGATTTACGTGTCCTAACTGAGTTCAAGTGGCGTTGCTTCCTGTGATAGATTCTGCCTGTCACTTGCCTCTGACTCCATTCAAAGGCTCTGAGGATGGTGATGTTCCACAGTCCAGGCGAGGTGAAGCGCATGTCAGTCCCCCCTCCATCTTGAAGATGAGGGGACACAGCCAACCAGAGCGAGCCTCATGCCCCCCTCCCACTGGAGGATGGCACACTAGGGGGTGTACTATTGGTCCCGACCTGCGCACCCCTGTAACACTCCTAAATTTAGTGTTTAGAGGTGACCCTGAACCTTGCCTCCTCAGCTTAGAGAAGAAGAAAGAAGGAATGAAGAACCATGCTGAAGAAGGGAAGAGGTCACCAACTGCTTTGGCCCCAGCACTACCGGCCTGTCCCAACTTAGACCTGCACCCAGCAAAACCCTGGCGTGTCCAGCAGCTATCCATAACCCGGAGGACCTGTCCTGCCTTCACCAGAATGACTCTGTATCCAGTGAGCACTGGATCCTGCGGCTCCGCAGTTCGTCACCACTCTGTACCTGACGCCGACTGCCTGAGTTCGAGTGGCCAAACACCACAAGGAGGTCTCCTCGGCGATCCTGACCTGGGATCTGGTGATCCCTTGAGCTCCCGACCGACGCCTGCAGTCTCAACCGGAGTGGTCCACCCGACCGCAGCCGGTAGAAGATCCGACACCTAAAGGTACCCCTGCATGTGACGTCCCACAGCCTTGGGTGGCCCAACCAACGGTGTCCAGGCATCCCGCAAGAACCCAACTTGCCTCTCCTGTCGGTGGTCACCCTCAGGAAACCTCCTTACCAGAGCCTGCAGCTTTTCTTCCAAACCGGAGATCTCCATTGAAAATCAGAGGGCGCATGACTTCTCCTTGGCAATCTGCATTCGCCACCTCCGTGCCGCTGAAGCTCCTGTGCTGATTGTGGGCCCCCGCAGTGCTGATCCTAACACTTGGAGCTTTGCTCCCACAACCGAGTGGCCTGCTTGTAAGCAGCCCCTGACCCCATTTGCTAACTTTGGGCCCCTGCACCCAGCTGCCCTAGTGCCGCTGGTGGTCCACTTCGAGTGCCAACTTGAACCGTGGGGAACCTTGGTTTTAACCCCAAACAACTCTTCTTGTAGGCCTAACTGCTCGAACACACTAACACAAAAAGAGCAGTTCGTGATTATCGAATTGAGCCTCTGCTATACCTCTGGGGATCCCCTGGACTTTGTGCGCACTATACCTTACTTTGGTATTATATATACAGAGCCAGCTTCCTACACCTCTTTACTAAATGTTCTTTAAATAACTGTGCTGGCTGGCAAGTCCAGAAATCATGTTCAAGCCCTCATTATTGAGAACCTCCTGCCCCCAATCATGATTAGATCCACACTCCCTTGTGTCACTACCACGCCCAGTTCTTAAAGCCTGGGGCATGCAGACGGGTGGGTAGAGACCGCATAACGATTGGATGAGGGAAGTAAACATGGAATGCTTCCATAGCTTTGGATATCACAATGTGAACATTTTATTTTTTCAGTTACTCACCAGCTGTTTAAAGAAACCAATTCCAATACCTTCTCATCGACCGTTGGTTACAGGAGTCCTTTTTGTCATGGTCTACCTAGACATTAAAAACTAGAGTCATGGTGTGGCTGACTAATTTGTACAAGTGAGTCCCTGGAGGGCATTGTGTACATTTTAGTTGGCGTTTGCTGCTTTTTTTTTTCTCTGTGCCCAACAGCCACAGAGAACACGATTCTTCCTTCACAAGAACTCTGCAACGCTCTAGTGAAGAAAATCCACAACAAGATAGCCACCATCTGCAGGAACTTCGAGCCCCAGCCCACAGACCTCACTCCAAGGGAAGCCTCCTCCGCCCAGCAACTCGCTGCATGGGAACAGCTCACACATCGAACACCGCAGCCATCATGAACTGCATCCACTAGGGAGCACCCATGGACTCCTGCCCCCACCGCATTTTCAACCTAGGCAGCAACGAGATCAGCCACTACTAACTCACCATCATCCTCAATGCATTCATCACCACAGCCAGCTTTCCCCACTCATGGAAACATGCAGAAGTCAGCCCTCTCCTCAAGAAACCCTGCGCCCACTCCTGCGAACTCCAGAACTACCACCCCATCTTGCTGCTCCCTTTCCCCGCCAAAGTCCTGGAAAAGGCCATCAACCGACAGCTCACCGAACACAAGGAGAGAAACAGCCTGTCAACCACAGCACCAAGACCTCCCTGATCGCCGCCACTGACGACATCCGCACCCTACTCCACCGTGGGGAATTGGCAGCCCTGATCCGCATAGACTTCTCCGCAGCTTTCAACACCGTATCTCACCACACCGTTGTAGGAAGGTGGAATCTGACTGCATAGTTGCCCCCACTTTTTTCCTGGTGTTTTGCTGGTTTTTGACTTAGTTTGGCTGGGATCCTGCTATTCAGGACCCCAGCCTATCTGCTATCCCCTTAAATTGATTGCATGTACTTTAGGTACACTCCAGATTGGATTCTGGGGTACCCTTATAAGTCCCTAGTATATGGTATACTATGTACCCAGGGCATAGGTACCCCAGAGGCCTCCCAGGGGCTGCAGCATGTATTATGCCACCTCTGAGAGGCCATCCAAAATGACACAACCGGTCTGCTACAGCAGCCTGTGTAAGGTGGTGTATCCACCCCTTACTGAGATATAGGTTCCCTATATCTCCATATCACTGCACATGTAAACCTATCAGTCACCCCTATGGCCGGCCTTAACAATCCTGAAAGCAGGGTGCTGGGTTTCATGTGAGAGGGTGCCCATGCATGAGCAGAGCCCCTCTGCAGCTTTCGGAATCTTCATTCCGGGGTTGTTTGTGATGCAGCCAGACCATTTATTCTTAAGTGCATTATAACCAAACGGTAAATGCTAACTTTGGAGTGGCTGCATGGAAAACTGTCGTGTTTGGTGTCAAACACCTTGGAATCATACCCCCACACCAGTAACTGGTGTGGGAGTATGATCCCACCCTTCTAGAGGGAGAGACATGACAGCACCGGTATACCCGGTACCAGCTAACAGAGCCCTGGCATCACAAAATGGATGCTGCAGCCACAGTCACGATTCTGCCCTCCTGCTGCTGGACGAAACTCCGGCAGGGGAGGCCTGGACAATAGGTTTCCTGTCACAGGGAGGTGTGACCACCTCCCAGACAGGCTTTATTGTTTTAGGGCTGGGTGGGTGCACTCTCAGAGTGCTTTGAAGTCTGCACTGGGGGCACATTTGGTGTCCCTGTTCATAGTCCAGCTCAAACCGGTTGCAGGGGCACGCAGCCCCTGCTCTGGCGCGAAACTGGACAAAGGAAATGGGTGTAGCCACCCCTCTTTCCTGACCCTCCCATAGGTGGGTCCCCAGAGTTTGTCCAACCCCTTCCTTGGGTATAAAGTAGGAAACCCTAACTACAGGACTTTAGATTACACCTGGACTAAACTCTGATACCAGAAACCAAGTACTTCGACGATCTGCACGACGCTGGACGACTGAAGAATCTCCCTTGGAGTAAAGGAGTTACTCCCCTGCAAGGCAGGCACCTTTAACGCAAATGACCGGTTGGCATCTCCGAGCTCCGACTGACTCCGAAGAATATTGCCACACAGGAGGTGGGTTTTCCTAGGTCTCTGAGGTCAATCTGTGCCCACAGCAAGGCTGAGGCCCGTATCCCTCGTGGAAGACCGTGCAACCCGAACCCCTGGACACCGTGACCATTTACAGAAGCATCAGCTTTCCGGCGACCCCTGAGGCTGAGCTTTGGGTTACTTGTAGCCCTGACCCCGAGCAGTAATTGCACTGAAGATTGCAGGCCTACACTCAATGAGTGTTCCGTGGGCCGCCATTTTGTGATTCCTTTCGAGGTACCTTCGCGAACCCTGGTCCGTTGACCTGTGGGTCCCCAAGAAGGCAACTCTAACTTTTAGTGGGCTTCCCTGGTTGCTCCAGACGTGCCCCGACTCTCCATCGCTTGGGGAGTCCCAAGGACCTTGCTGGTCCGCACAGAAGCATCTTGTCTCTTCCTGTGTGGGTTGCTGTTGCCAAGGCTTGTTGTAGTCAATCAGATCACTGACACCCCAGCACTCGACATCCTTCGTGGGACAGCTCGAATCCGGCTCCTGGTCGTCGTCTACGTCTCCAGGACCCCGTGGCTGCAGAGTCAAGTTTCACCTCTTCGCACCCGACATCGGTGGACATTCGATTGCTCCGCTCCTGGTCACTGGCTAGTGACCCAGACTCTGTCCCCTCTGCTTTCAGGTTCTTCACATCTTCGATCCAGGCTTGGATCACACCGGACACTTTTCTCCTTCACGGCAGCAGCACTTTGCAGCAGATCGCCATTGAAAACGTCAACGATTGCCGACACCTATGCACCCGGCTTCCCTGGGTGAGGTAACTAGAGTACTCCGGTGCTCACGTGGGTGTTGGCCCTAGAACCCCTTAAGTCTAAAGGGGTTTGCTCAAAGTCCTCTCCTAAGTGTCCTTTAACTTTAAAATTCCAACCGCGAGTTTCCGCATTGAATCCTACGGCGCTCGCGGCTGGGTTCTCACACTGCACACGTCCCCCATGGGTCTCCTGTGTCACTACCTTGGGTGGTTCCTTGGGGTCCCAGCGATTCTACGTGCTCTAGGCACTGTCTAGTCAAGTCGTGGTTCTTATACCACTTTCTTAGTATATGGTTTGGTCTCCCCCTGGAGCCCACTGTGTATTGTGCTATTTATTGTAGTTTTAATACTGTGATACTGTGTATCTTGAACTCTAGTCTCATAAAGGGATTAGTAGTTAGTGTTTAGAAATACATATATTTTATATATATCTTGTGTGGTTCTCCTTTCATTTAGTTATTCAAGAGGTTATAATCTGGTAAACCAAGCTGCTTTACACTCCTTCAAGACTTAGCCTGAAGGCTACTCTCCATAGCTACCGAAAGGATAGCTTTCAATAAAGGTTGTCTTTAAACCTATCATCAATAAGGGTCGTTTGGACTGGTACAAGGTGCCCACTATAACTAGTGGACACCATATGCCAGGCCAACTTCTCACAACAGTCATCAAGAGACTGCACCAGATCGGGATCAAAGAAGACTCACTCGGATGTATTGCATCATTCCTCACGGGACGAATGCAGAGAGTCCGCCTACCTCCCTTCACCGCAGAACTCATGAGCACCATCTGCGACATCCATCAAGGTACATCCCTCAGCACCACCTTCAACACCTTCATGCCACCTCTAGCAAACCTCATCGAAACCCATGATCTCAACATCATAGCCTACGCCAACGATACCCAGCTCATTCTCTCTCGGTAGACCCCCACCATCACTAAGACCATCCAGTCTGCGACGTTCTTCATGCAGTTGAAGGACAACTGTCTGAAGGTCAACACTGACAAGACCGAAGTGCTGATCTTTGGCAACCATGCCTCCCTCTGGAAGGACACCTGGTGGCCCATCGAACTCGAACCACCTCTCGCACCAAAAGAACATGCCTGCAACTTCAGCATCATCCTGGACAGCAAACAACATGAAACAGATCAACAGTCTTCTCTACCTGCTTCCACGCTCTCCGCCTGCTCTTAAGAATTTTCAAATGGCTCCCCATCAGCACAAGAAAGTGTCACATGTCTTAATCACTAGCTGGCTGGACTGCGGCAACGCACTGTACGCAGGAACCACCACCAAACTCATGAAAAGGTTCCAGACAATACAGAACTCTTCGGCCAGACTGATCGTCAACCTGCCCAAACAAATCCACATCACCTAACACCTGAGAAACCTCCACAGGCTCCCCGTCCAGAAAAAATGCCAATTCAAGTTACTGACACGCCTACAAGGACCTGCATACATGAACCAACACCCAAACTTCCACCACCTAAACTTCCACCAACCATCCAGAATCCTTCGCTCTGCCTTCTTTGCACTGATACAGCACAGCTGCTGTAGCCACAATGGAGGCCGCTCATTCTCCCACCTCGCGGCCAAGTCCTGGATCGCCCTCCCCCCTCCGAACATCACCCCCTCTGACTGACTTCAGGAAGAGACTCGAGACCTGGCTCTTCGACTAAACCCAACTCCTTGACGCCCTCACGGGTGATAAGCCGCGATTTGCAAATACTGATTTGTAGGTAAATAGAGCTGTATATACAACACTTTAAGTTTATAAGGAGCTGACTTTTTTTCCACCTGTACTGTTTATGATGGTTCCATGAGGCATAGTTATTGTTGCTTCTGTTTTCACAATGAAGCCCTCCTTTGATCACCAAAAGTAAAGTGCTGTTTTTCTGTAGCTCATAAGTAATACTGTGGGAGAATTATTCTCCGTACTAGTCTTCAATTTATATCTCTGGTTCTCCAGTGTGTTTGACAGACTGAATTTTGGTTTCTTGTATGGCATGTTGACTAGTCTGTTATACGTTTTATTTAGACGGTGTTGAACAAGTAAGTGTTGTTTCTGCTTCCTAAAGCACATACTGAATAGTGATGTTTGTTTCCTTTCCTCAGCCTAAAGAATGCAATGGCATACAGATCCCGATAGATACCAGCAAGCCAAATCCGAATGAAGTGGAGTTTGACAACCTGTATCTGGACATGAATGGAATCATCCATCCTTGCACACATCCTGAAAACAAGTAAGAATTAAACTGATATTTTAGTTAAATGAATACTCCGTTCCGTTTTACACATATATTGGTGGTAACCCTCTGCTGTTAACATTTCAGGCCAGCTCCTAAAAATGAAGATGAAATGATGGTTGCAATTTTTGAGTATATTGATAGACTTTTCAACATTTGCAGACCAAGGAGACTTCTTTACATGGCGATTGATGGTGTGGTAGGTATCGCATTTTTTATTGCTGCACTTGTATAGCCTTACTACCTCTGTGGGGCATATTCATAACAATTGCTAATATGCTGTTTCTTTATGGTTGCTCGATTTTGCTGGCTCATTGAATTCCTAAAGAAGGGTTTGGCACAACTAGTGATAGTCCGGGGAAGTCTGATTTGTTCTTTCCCACCCCCCCCCTCCCCCCCCTCCCCCAAGAGAACATATCATGATCACATTAGTTATCAGTGTGCCTTTGTATACCAATAGTACATTATGTATCCGTTACATCAGTCCAAATTTTAATATCTTGTGGAACTATGCAAACTATACAACTTTGTATGAGCAGTTGGCACACTCCTTTCCCACCCTACCTCCCTCCAAACTGTCTTGCTCCAAGTTTTGCTACCCTAGTCATTTCTGTTGAATGTTGTTAAATTTCCGAGACCAACCTTTCACCCTCGTTTATTTACTTTTTAGCCGCTCTACACTACTCCATATTAGTCTGCCATGCATCATTTTGCAGGAGCAGTGGCTTCTGCAGTGTGTGTATATATAGTATGTGTATGTACTCCACATACTTCAAATGAAAAGATGCTCGGAGTATGGAGAAAAGGAGCTGAAAGACAGAGTTCTGGGGTTGCAAAGGCCTGTCATTTATTAGTTTGGTGTGTCAAAGGAACTGAATAAAAACCTGGTCCTTTTTCTACTTTAAAACAGAAGGCTTATTTTTTGTGTGGTCCGGAGTTTAAATCTTGGGTTCAAGTTAGTTGAAATGTTAATGTATTAATTGAAAGAACTCTTTATTCTAGGCCCCTCGTGCCAAAATGAATCAACAGCGCTCTAGAAGATTCAGAGCATCAAAGGAAGGTGTAGAGCTAACTGAGGAGAAACAACGTGTCCGGGAGGAAGTGCTGAAGCGAGGTATGTACTTATTTCTATGCATTTCTAAACTTGAGCCCTTTGGTCTAAAGTCTTTCACAATGGCAGGTTATGGATGTTTCAGGGAATGTATTCTGTTTTTTGATTGGTCCTTGTTGCAACTGAAGATACTGCGAGGCTCAAGACAGTTTCCACAGAATTATTGGAGATGCCAAGTGAATTGAACCTTCAGGGGTCCCCCCCTCCCCCTATCTGAATGAAAGCTCTTTGTATTCAGCAAGATTACACCATACGTGCTCCTCTCGGAGCAAAAGTTTATAAACTAATACAAAATCCGGATAGAGAAGTCTAATAAAAAAAAAAAAAAAAAAAAGGCCAACTTCACTGGAGTACATAAGCTAACTATATAATTAATCTAGTGAATTAAGTTTGGGGTTTGAAGGATGCATGCAATGTGGTGCACCTGTGCCACTTCACTATCCAGTTGCCCTTCTAAACATTTCAGCAAGTTGCTATTTTGCATTAGTAGCTCTTGACATTACTTTTGTAGAATTCTGTCCCCATTGAACACAACCCCATTCTCAGGCTTACCGATTTGATAGACCCCTTGTACATACACCTAGACACCTCTTATTTGTGTGAACGTATGTATTGTAATTTGTATAGCACAAGTAGAAGTAACCGAGCACTGTACATGACTTGGGAATGGGAGATGATCTACAAGATCACATACATCCAGTTAGGGTTACACAAACCCAGTTCACACATTACATTTTCCATCTTTAGGCACAGGAAGATTAAGTGAATTGTCCAGACTCCTAGGATGTTGAATCAAACGCCAAAGGTGGCATTTGAACCTGGGTCCCCCGGTTACAATGTCAACAGCTCTAGCCTCGTCTCCTCCACTTGAACCACCCCTCCTCCCCAGGCTCTTTAAACTCGGAAATACCTTTAACAAAACAAGATCATTAACATGCATTTTCACTACAGAACCTCCCATCTCAAACTCACTCTTGTGAACAAGTCTTTAAGTTATTTCCTCAGTGGTCCAGCAGCTTCCTTTTTTTCACAGCCATCACCATCTAAGATGGGTATACTTCAGACATTTTTCCACTTCCTGTTGTCAGTTCAAAAGGATGAATTTACCAGTCTCCATGTTCAGTGTGGTGCTATATGACCACAGTAACGCTGACAGCTTTCATAGTATCCACCTTGCTTCTCCAAGCACTGTGAAGACATTGTTTTAAAACTTAATTGAATCTTAACACTGTCCCAGTATGCTGATGGTTGTAAATCGCTGTCCTAAGATGTTTAATAGCGGAACTGTCCAAGTACTCCATTATCCCAAGTGTGAATTGTACCCCATTGTGACATTGCATACTGCACCCGGCCGCCCCTGTGCCGCTGGTGGTGTTTGGTGCTGCTTTGTGCCCCCCCCCGTGCTTAACCTAACCCCCAAAGCTTGGCCCTCTGCACCCAATCTACTTACCTGCAAGCAGTGTGGCTCCCGGCACCCACAGTCTCCATTGAAAAGCATTGGGCCGAACTCCGATTTTGACCTCTGCACCCATCCGCCACTGTGCTGCTGGTGGTGAGGTTTTGGTACACACCTGACCCATGGCCCTCTCTGACTTTTGGTTCTGAAGACTGAGATTGTAAGTGCATTACTTGCCTGTATAACCGCAATATTGTTTTCTCCATTGGATAACATTGAACTGTGCTGAAAAGTTTCTAAGTGTCGAATTTTCAAAGTGAAAAGTATGTTTAATTAAAAACATGCTTATTGCGAAGATCTTGGTCTTAAAATAAAGCACAAAGTATCATTTTCTAAAATTGGTTTGGATCGCCTTGAGTTGCGTGTCCATTATTGATCTCTGTTGTGCAACAAATGTCTTACACTCCTCTGTGTTAGGCCTAAGGCTGCTCGCCCATACTACCACTAATAGAGCCCTTTGTGTTTTACATTGAGCCCTGTAAACATTTCGGGAACCCTTGGACTCTGTGCATGGTATAACCATCTAGTGGTAATGCCATATATAGAGCCAGCTTCCTATACTGTTGATGGAGCCTCTGCTGTCCAGTGTGACCGTAAACCTCTTCTCCAATAGCCTTCCTTTAAACAGAAGTGAAACCAGCTTCTCACGGTGCACCTACACTCTGACAGATTAACACTTTACTAAATGGTTATCTGATAATGATGCTCTGCCCATAAATCTTTTTTGTCAAGTAAGCCATGTGTAGGTAGTCAATTTTGATCATGTGGCGGCGTGAGGGGATTGCCAGTTCTCTAGGGATTAGGCGGGCCTGTCGTCATTGAGTTCCCCCACCCATACTTCCCACCTCTGGCGCAGGGCGGAGAAATGGTCTGGCGCATTGACGATCAGAGAGCTGTAGTTCTTAAGTTCCCTTGCTCAGCCTCCATAACAGGAGCTTGGCTTCAAGGGGGGTTAAAGTCTGGGATCTGGGTACCTGTGGGAATATGGTCCGATAGGGTGCGGCATAGCTTTTGATACCGGTAAAATCGAGTACGGGAAAGTCAGTACTGTTCTTCATGTCTTCGAATGACACAAACACATCATGCCAGACATCCTCCAGGTGAGTAAAAACAATCTGAATTTAGATCATGCCTGAAAGGCCTTACTTCAGTGCCAATTTAGCAGTACACGTCTTCTTGAAGGACCCGAAACTTCAGCCAGTGAGGTAATGCTGTCCCAAGCACCACCCCTTGCCAGAGGCCATCTCATCTCAGATTTTTAGCATGTGCGCGCACATAGAGTATAACCGTAGGTGATCCTCCATAAGAGGAGGAAAGAGGACCACGCAAATCTATTACAGATACCGCACTGGAGAACTACAGTTAGAGGTAAATGACTTTTTTGCTCCTCCAACTTTGGATCTTTGTCATGCTTGAATCAGATTAGTAAGCCGCATCAACCTCTATTAACATTGCAGACCGTGGGCAACAATAGAAAATGTGCTCTCGTCATCAGTAAAGATGACTTGCTTATCCCACTGCTGTATCCCATCTGCTACTTCCTCTAGACAGTAATGCCAGGTAAATAGGTGGCTGTTTTTCCATGTCTCTGCTTGAAAAATATCCAACAAAGGCACTCCTGTATAGAGGGCTGCTTGTGCTCCTATGCTTCTCAAACCTCTTGGTTGGATAAACTGTACCTCTTTTGATGGCTTGAAAATTATATAATCAACTGATCTGATTTCCCAAAATATTTTATGATTCTGAAACTTCAAACTCCTCCTCCCCATCAAAAGATGCATATAACTCCTGACTGCCTTTTAAGGGTATTGAAAGAAAGCATTGAATATGTCTGGCTCATTCAGATGGAAATCGATCAGGACCTTGGTATGCAATGTGGACTTGTGCTTAGCACTTTTTGCTTAGTGAAATGGAGAAATGTTTCTTCAGCAGTGAATATTTGGAATTTGTTTTCACTCTTCTGGCTGCTGTTAATGCGAGAAGCACTACTGTTTTCCATGAAAGTTTTTAAGACTTGTCCTATTAATCGGTTTAAATGAGGTAATCATTAATTGCTGTGGATTATAGAAACTTCCCATCTTGTTGGTGGGTATTGCATTAGTGAGGATGCCCTGTAAAGACCCATAGTGAAGTCTTTAATGAATCTTGTGGCCCATATTAAGAGGCGGCTACAAGTCCAGTGAAATATTGTAGCCACAAACTGTACTTTAATTTATGTACTCTTATTACCAGATTGTGCGAGCTCCAGAAAGTAAGGCATTATTTGATATGGCTGGACAGAAAAGTTGAAAACCACTTAATGAGCACAAGATGCAGAATAATTTCCTTTTTCCCATGTTTGCTGTTGGTGAGATTCAGTTCTTGCTTGTGCAAGAATGTCTCTTCAGTGAGCAGAGATATGTAGTTGAGAAAATTCATTGTATTAGGCCCCTTTGACTTCAGCTGTCCCGGGCTGTAGTGGATGACCTGGCCCTGGCATCTTGAAAAGAGATCTGGAGGGATGCTCTGGATTGGTTGCAGGGAGTATATTTTTACAGAATTATTTTTTCCTCAAAACTAACCTTGGAGGAAGGCTTTCTTCTTACAAGGTTTATCTTGGAGGAACATGAATCCACCTTTATCTAAAACATGGATCTCCAGAAGCCTTCCCCACCTATAGTATTCGATTTCAGTTTTAAAAAAAACTTATTTTCGGTTTAGTGACATTCACTTTGAGTCTCTGGCTTACAGGCATGGTTTTAATGTTGTTGGAAGTATAAATGCCTTACTTGTGAAGCTTTCATTTATGCAGAGTAGATTTTCCATAACACATTTAGTGTGTCATGGAAAAACGCAGAGCAGGTATTTAATTTTACATTGGTCCGATTTAAACTTGAGGGAATGATCCGAAAAAGGCAATATATTAGTCTTCTGAAGTTTTTGTGATCACCCTTTTGTTTAATCTGAAATATTTGTTTTACAGTTCTTTTTAGTGAGGTTAACTCAAGGTTAGGCTGATTTGCCTAACCTATACTCCCAGTCCATTTTAGGGGCAAGTCTGCGAGAGCATGCACTTGGAGCCTCCCCCGTTGCTGACCATTTGCTGGTTTGCGTGGCACTGTTCTTTGCAGCCTCGTAATTGTCAAGGCAGGCCTAACATTTCCGTTCCTGTCTGTGGAGCATTGACTAAGCACTGATTTAGTTGAATCAATCTGTGCCCGTCAGCTGCTCCCAACTTTATTGACTTACTATTTTGTTCTGTTTAACTTTTAGTGCCCTGCGAATAGAACGCGTGTGTTTGGCAAAAACGTTCCTAAACAAAAATAGCTTTCTTTTATTTTGTCAAGTCTTCTTTTCTGACTTTGCACTCCTTTTCGCTTTTGTTTTTGCGCATGGGCGCTGTTCTAAAAAGATGTGGATTATCTTATTGCAAAGGAACATTTGTTCCTTTCTTATGTGCTATTTCTGACATGTTTAACACAATCATGCAGTACACCCCAATCCGCCCCACTCCAATCCACCCCACCCCAATCCCATCCCTCTCCAATCCTCCCAATCTGCCCCACTGTAGGAAGTTGACTATGTGATATATCAGTAATCTGGAATGCCAGGTAAAGAGTCCAGGAGTTCCCTTATAAGTGGACAGGGGCTTGCTCTAGCAATCCCAAGGTGCTTTGTTAGGGGTAGTGTGGTCGAGCAGCCTTAGGCATAACCGAGAGGAGTGCAGGACATCTGCAAATGCTCACAATGATGAATAAATGATACACACGACTCCAGGAAATCCACACATTTATAAAAATAGCAAGTATCTTTATATATTTAGGCATCTGAGAGAACTTGTTCAGGTAAGTACGTTTTTAAATATAAATTCTTTTCAGTTAAAGTGGACACAGTGCAATTTTTGAGTTTGGCAATGTTCTCCTAGGAAGGAAGAACAAGTATTGCAAACAGGTATAGTACAGCAACTTACAGGACCAATCTTCAGGAGTTAAGGGGAGTTGTGGGCAAGGTCCAAGGCAACACCAACTTTAGCCACCAGCGGTAAGAGGGTGGCTGGGTGCAGGGTACAAAACCGCATCAGGAGCCCAGTGTTATTCTATGGAGATTGGTCATTGCAAAAAAGAGGCTGCAAGTTCTGTCTGGAAGGCCAGTCGGGCTGACCCAATTGGGTGGGTTGGGGAACGGGGAAATCAGGCTTGCAATTCTCGGGGACGTAGAGGCCCCTTCGGTCCTCTTCTCCATGGCCCAGGGCGACAGATGCAGAGGTGACTTTAGGAATTGGGTTTTCTTACCGGAAGCAGTCGCAGTAGAGTGGGCCTGCGTGCAGTGGATGCAGGCGGTGTCTGGTCCATGAGGGGTGCAACCACGATGGACTTGCGCTCTGGAGGGCTGGGAGACCTTGATGACACTGTTGGCCTGCTTTGGCTGGGAGCCTGCAGTGGTGGCTTCAGGTGTTCTGGAGTCCTCAGTCTTTTTTTCTTTTCGAGTTCCTGCAGGATTCAGGGGAACAGTTATGCTATTCTTGGAGAGGTCTTCGTCTTTATTGAAGGCAGGCAGTCCTCCCACGTTTTGGAGGCACACAGCCGCAGGACGAGACCTCTTTGGCGCAGTTCAGACGAACGGCAGACAGGTCGTCTGGGGCCACGTCAGGTGCTCTCCAGTCTTTTGTGGCTCTTCGTGTCCTTTGTAGGTCATCAGGATCTGCTTCTCTGGTGTCAGGGACTCCCCTAAATTCTGAATTTAGGGATGTCGGGGGAGCGTAGGGTAGTAGCCAATGGGCTACTGACCCTTGGGGTCACCACACTTCCTATATGTCCATTTCCTGTAGGAATATCCCTGTCCCAGAATTCCGAAGTATGGCATTACAAAGATGGCTACTAATGAAATATCATGTCCACCTAAGTGTAGATCACCTTAGGGGTGGTACTAGCCTGGAGGTGGTACGCCTACCTGACTAGCTAATTTTCCTGCCTGTCCCAGTGCCAAGGGGTTCCTGGACAAAGGGGGGCAGCTTCCTCTCCTGTGAGGGGAGCAGCTTCCTCTTCTGTGAGGGGAGCCAGATTCACATTCCAAAGGCGGCAGCTCTTTGAAGCTTGCTGGCCTGTGGAGGCTACTCTGCAGGTCATCCTGTGGGAGGGGATGTTGCACCCTCTTCCATGACAGGCTTTTGTTCTGGGCCTCCTGAGAGCAGAGGCGCTCACTCTCGGAGGTCAAAACAGTGTCTTGGATGGCAGGTTGGCAGAAACCAGTCAGGGAGCACACCAGAGGCTGGTAGGTTTGCAGGGGGGCACCTCTAAGGTAATTGCTAAATCTATCACTGGAATCGGTGTGGGTTTATTGATACGAGATATTTGATACCAAACATCCCTAACTTCAGTGAAGCCATCATGTAGATGGGGAACTAGTTTTCACCAGGGTCCAGCACGTTTTAAAATGGCTTCCCTGGCCCCTTGTACTGGCAGTATTAGGACTGCCAGCACAGGGGCATATCTGCTCATGCAGGTATGGCCTCACAAGTAATATTCAGCACCCTGCCTTAGGGCTTGCTGTAGGGGAGACTTACCAATATAGGGGAGACTTACCAATATTACCTCCAGTGTTTTGAGGAAATGCACACAGGGATGTGTGACATGTCTTATCACTTTTGTCTGCACCAAGACACAGCCTGCAATGGCAGCCTGCATGTGCTTAGTGAGGGGTCCCTTAGGGTGGCACAATTTGTGCTGCAGCCTTTAGGGACCCTCTTTAGTACCTCAGGCCCTATGTACCAGGGGTACCATTTACTAGGGACTTAGAGGGTGCTAAAGGTTTTGCCAACTGGGGAACAATTGTACAGTTTTGGGAAAGAGCTGTGGCACTGGGGACCTGGTTAGCAGGAACCCAGTACACATCCAGTCGCAATCACATTGGTTACCAGGCAAAACGTGGGGCTGACAATGTCAAAAAGGCTTACTTTACTACACCCACTCCAATCCAGAACAATTTGCTCCACCTCAATCCAAAGCAATCTGCCCCACTCCAATACAAAACAATCTGCCCCAATCCAATCTGGCCCAATCCATTCCGAAACAATCTGCCCAATCCAAACTGGCCTACTCTGCCCCAGTCCAATCTGGCCCGATCCAATCCAAAATAATCCGCCCCACTGAAACCCAATCCACCTCGCCTCATTCCAATCTACCGCACTCCAATTCATCCCCACTCCAATTCATCCCCACTCCAATTCATCCCCACTCCAATTCATCCCCACTCCAATTCATCCCCACTCCAATCCAATTCATCCCCAATCCAATCCATTCCACCCCTCCACTGTAATCCAATCTAATTCATCCCAAGCCAATCTAATTCATCCCGGTCCACGCCACTGCGGTCCACGCCAATTCTCCCCGCTCCACCCCGGGGCACTCCACGCAAATAACTTTTAGCCATGTGGAACAGCAGCCACACTGGTGTACAACATGGCAAAAACACATTGCCAAAGGCAATAGCTCTTGTACAGGCGAGACCTATTGGCTTTGCCAATGCTGGTTTTGTTTGGCTATTCAGCATGACCGGCTAAGATTAGGAATGTGCTTTGGATTTCGTTTTTTTGCTAAATAACTTGTTCTCTTGAAACTTCTTAGGTGGTTATCTTCTTCCGGAGGAAGTAAAAGAGAGATTTGACAGCAACTGTATTACTCCAGTAAGTGTGTTTATTTTTTTATTTTAAAGTTATAAAATTTCTATACTCCTAAATGGCTCTATCCCAACCACCTCCGTGTTCCTACCCCTCCACCCCTTTCAACCCATCTGTCATGGGAGGTTATAAGCATGTTTTTCTTAATTCTGGTTGTAGGGAACAGAGTTTATGGACAATCTTGCAAAATGCCTTCGTTATTATGTTGCTGATCGTTTGAACAATGATCCCGGATGGAAAAATTTAACGGTGAGTTGAGAACCTTAAAATACAGTACCTTTGTTTGTATATAGGTTATGTTAGCTGTTCATGTCTCGAGTGATTGGAGGGGTTCCATCCACCTTTTGCCTGCTGTTGGGCAGAGTGTCAGGGACTGTCGGGAACACAGTCAGGGACTTGAGCAAGGACTGGGTAGAAAACGTACCGTGCACAGAGAAGTACAGCACTGCCCAGGATCACACTGAGTCAGAGGAGAAAAGGGATCCAAAGGGGAAGCCTGTACAAGTGAACAAGATGGCTACGACTCAGAAAGGAAGGGCACTCACGAGGCAGTTTAGCATTCAGACTAACTACACCCAGGACGGACGTGCAAGACATATATATAAAAAACATTAACAATAAAGGGAATGTGGGGTAAAGCACTCGGGAGCTCCACACGGTAAGACTGAAGCTCAGTAAGTTCCTCACCCACAATTGCTGTTACAGATACGGACTGCAAATACCCACATATAGGATATGCATGCAAAGGCAGGGTCTGTGGAGCCGATGCCTATGGTGATGTCATAAATGTAACACAAAGACCATACTCCAAGTGAACAAGAAACACCACCTAGGTAGTCAGCTGTGCCCATTGATCCTGGCCATCAAACAGGAACACGCAAGGCAGTGACAGCAAAGGTGTAGAACTAAACACAAGCACAATAGACTAGGAGCTAGCAAGGAGGAGTGCTTAACAGTAAAAGAAGGAAATCGCAGGGCACACTTGGCAGAAAGCAAGTAACAAACATACATGGTAATAGAAGCAAGACGGCAGAATAGAGAGACAGCAAACTAGGAATTGGAACCAAGGAAAGGGGGGGTGGGGGGAGACGGGGACTGGAAAAGGATATACAGAAGGGGAGGCTTGAAGGGTATACTAGAATAGTGCTGGATCAGGAGTCCAGAAAACAAAGTAGCACTGAAGGCAGAGCTGGAGCAAGAACAAGAATTTAGCAAAAGCTCAAAAGCCAAGGCGGCACTGCAGGCAGGGCTACTTCAGGAACAAGGGTTAACTGCTGCACCCTAGGAACAAGGAATGTTAAGGCTCAGGAGTCAAGGTAGCACTGCAGGCAGTGCTAATTCAGGAACAAGGAAAACCGCAGCAGCTCAGGAACGAGGAATAACTAAAGTTCAGGAAACACTGGAAACAAAGATATCAAAAGCTCAGGAAACCAAGATCGGTCTCACCGGTAAACGGCTACAATGACCAACCTTGGCCTGAAAGAAGCTGGAGCTTAAAAGAGCTCACAGTAATCACCTGCATCAGGTGTGAGCAGGCTAGCAGCAGCCAGCCACAGGTGAGCTGAATTCCTCCACCCATCCTTGGCCTGCAGGGGTGGAGACGAAGCCGTGAGCTGGGAGTTCTAGGTAAGAGTGTCGAACATTAGCAGGCGGGCTTTAAGCATGTGCAGGCTGGCTTTCACAAAACCCGGCGTGGATTGGGAATGGATGTCAGTTCCCAAATAGTGACCAAATGGATGGAAGTTTGGATATGCATGCAGGGGAGTATCTGGAAGCTTATTAGAACACAGGAAAGTGTCACTATACACCCCTCTGGTGGTGGGCACGAGAGTGCAGGGAGCGAATCGTAACACAGAGGTACCCATCTGGGTGTCATAATGCCGCAGTGGTATTTTGTTTGTGCCTTTGATCTTATAGGAGGCCATTGAAGTTTGTCTTAAGATGATTCACTGGCTTCCTATTAGCAAACATTTGGCCTCTCTCATCATGGCCTTAACAATTCTGGTCCACTTTACGTGAAACCCTTTTGAACATATTGTCCGAGCTCTATGCGTCCTCGTCTTCATTGTTTACTCCTCCTCGCTACAATTGTGCCTGATTGGCGGTTGCTTTTCTTTTTTGAACAACCAAGCATTGGAAGTAATTTCTCTCCTCGTCTCAAAACCCAGGATCATTTATTCTTTCAGAAAAATGTAAAGACCTAGCTGTTCATCAAATACAAACTACTCCGATCCCCTATTGCCTCCTACCAATCACCAGATCCTTACTCCTTATGGGGTAACGATCATGTGTTATAATTTTATTTCATTCATGTATTCATTTATCTTGTTCCATCAGCTGTTGGCGTTGTTGACCCCTTTTTACTTTGTGCTCCCATATTTTTTCCATAGACCTACGATTTCAGCTTGACTTTCAAATTCAGTTTATTTTTTCCATTCTTTTACCATTTTCTTCCAGCTTGCTTCAACCCTGCGCAGTCTACCAGACCAGTGTGATCCTCTTGCTTGCTATACTCATTGTTTCTTCTGCATTCATGTAGCCTACAACACCTCTTGATTTAGTCTTGCTCACAATCTGTTGCCTTTCCATCGGTTCACCGGCTGCTTGCTCTCGTTATCATCTTACTCTTGGTGTCACTTCCGCGAATGTCCTGATCCCATTTTTTGGAATCTCCTTTCTTTCAGCCATCTTACCCACTTTTTGAACCTTCTCCCATCACACTCTAGTACATTCAAGCTCCCGAATTACAGCTTCATTATATTGCTTTTACACTGACCCATCTAAGCCAGCATTATTCCTATTAATTATATACCATTGGGTATTTGGCAATGACATTTGAGGGGGTGGGGACGTTCGGGATGAGGGTGGTTTGTACGGTGGTTTGTGAGGCGGAGGGTCTGAGGGTGGTGTGGAGTGTCCGGGTCAGTGATCGTGCGATCCCTGCCTCATACCCTGGTCTACCCTTATAGCACTGGAATCTTTTGCGTTAATCCTGACTTTTGCGGCTTCTCGGCCATACCATGACAAGGACTCTTCCAGGCCTCTCCTTTACTACATCCCTGAGAAACCACCCTATGACACGCCGCCTTGGCATCCAAGTTCAGAAGCACTAGCTCCCTCTTAAGCTTTGGTGCTGAGTCGACCAAATGGGGTATGTTCTACCTGTTGTAGCTACTCTTCTTCTCCCAACTAGCCCAGATTGGTCTTGATGTATGATCTGTAGCTGGATCCTGCTCAATCTTGAAGCCCTATCCCTAGCAGACATTTTTACATTAGTATAAAGAAGTGAAATGGGTCTGTATGGTCCACATTCCTCTCCATCCTTCCCAGACTTCAGCAAGCAAGAAATTCTCACGTCCGCCATGGTTGGTGTAATTCCAGTCGCTTTCACAGCGGAGTTGAACAGCCTAAACATTAAAACCATACTCTGAATATTTTATAATTTCATTGTGTACCCATAAGGGCCTGTCACCTTGGAATCCTTTAGGGACTTAATCAGCTTATTTTCTTCATACTTGTACATTGGTCCAGTTCCTCGCTTTTTTCAAGTGTAAGTTTGTCTAGAGCTGCATGACTCAAATAATCAGCCACCCCCTCGGGATTTAAAGGTTCTCGTAGTATGTAATCTATCTAAAATCCCCCACCACCATCAGGGCTTATTCCTCCCCCCACCTCCATCCCAGATAGAAAGAATACCATCTTAAAGATTTACCATACTCGTATGTCTTCCTAATTTTGCCCAAATCATATTCACTCTAATTGCCTGAGGTGGCCCCTTAAATGCAAAATCTGTCTCCAGAATTTTCCTACAGGAATTCTCTGCAATCTACAATCCTCTCAACTTCATCCTTATTTTTCTTATCTGTCTGAGGTGGTAATTCTCTGTTATCAAGCACGCGCTCACTGCTATCTGGCCCCGTACTGCCATTCGCCACTGCAATGAAGCATGTCTCCGACACTGCCATTAGTGTCTGAGACATGCTTCATTCAGTAGCCTAGCCTACTCTGCTCGGTCTTTCCACCCCTCTTTTTCCACTGCATATGGTACCGGGCCATGATCGGAAAGGGAGATGACCCATGCTGTGTTTCCCCTTCCTAGCGGATCACTGTATGATCTTAGAAGACTGTCTATTGTGGCATAATACCGGTTTGAAGCAGAGTAGTGGGTGTAGTCGGGGTTGGGTTGCCTAAGACTTTTTGAAAGTGTAACAGTACCCTGAATACATGCCCGGTCTTGTACTACCTAGTTTCTATCATTGGGTTCCATTCTCCTCCTAATATCAGTGAGCAAGAAGAAGTCACTGAATAGTGGACCTGGGGAATCCCTCTTGTCCCACATTTGGTACATACATCTTTACCCCTCTGGTGCGTGTTCAGAATAAGCCACCTCTTTTCTCTTTATCCGTGAATGGCTCAGTCACCAAGAACCCCACATGTGGTGCAAACAAGGTTTCCAACCTTGCTATTTTGTTCTTAGCTGTGTCGAAATATTGTACTTGGCAAAACATGAGTAAAACCTTGAGACATCTGTATATAATAGGGGAGTCTCTCGTAAGAGAAGTATTTCTCTTATCAGTTTACGGGTGTTATGCCATCAAGCGCTTGTTTGAGCTTTTCAGTCTCCTAACATTAAATGAAACCATCTGTAGTGACCTAGCCATAGACTTATTTCGTTCTATACTGTTTGTTATGGATGGTGCTCTCACCCTCGCCCACAGCCGTTTCCACATATCTTGCTTGCCCACTGCATTCACTCAAACCAGTAATTCTCTTCCAGGGGATACTCATCAATAGTCATAAGCACTGAATAGTCCCGCCCACGTGCGGGGACCCCATAGCAATAGCCAATAATATGCATATACCTACATATACACATATGCCTATATATATATATATATATATATATATATATATATATATATATATATATATATATATATATATATATATATGCAGCCTAATAACCCATACTAGGCTGAAAAACTGCCCAAATGCACTGTAAACTTCTTACATTTGAACAATAAATAAACCTCATTGAACAGATAAGTAAACTGCTTTAGTTTGCTTTGAAACACAGCCTTTATTTTCAATGGTAAAGAAGAAGACCCTAGAGGCAGATTAGCCTAGAGAGGCTGCAATATAGAAACAGTAGGAGAAAACTGGCGCCGTGCCTTTAAGACCTCTTGGAACCCCCAGGCTCCCATCATGCACCACAGGTGACAGTTGGGTCAGTTCTTTTTTCCGGCTCCTTCTGAGGATCCTGGAGTTTGAGCTCCCCAGTTTGTGGTATTTTTATCACTTTTCTGGTTTTTTGGGTGGAATATTTTTATTTCACTCGACGTCTTTATCTAGCTGTCATATACAGCTGAATTTTTCCTGATTTTTATCTTTTTTTCCTCTCAAAATGCCAGCCTTATTCAATAAGTGCCCGGCATGTGGGAAAAAGATGTCCAAATCAGATCCTCACTCGGTCTGTATTGCTTGTCTTCCGTCATCACACAAGCCAGACCAGTGTTACCATTGCAGCAAGCTGTCGAGGCGAACCCTTAAGGAAAGGGAGAAGATCAAGCTGCACTCCGTTAGAAAAAGGAAGTAAGGCGACAAGTGTTCAAGGGGAACGCTCTGCTAAAAAACCCTCCTCTCACTCAAAAGGGAGTAAAGATCACGGTGAGAAGAGGAAACGTCTATCGCCGTCGAGGGACAGATCAACATCAAAGTTACCTGTGGGTTCGGAGTCTGCGTCGAAGTCGATGTCGAGACGTCCTTTGCCGTCGAAGACGAAAGCTTCAGGTGAGAAGTCCCATCTGGTGGCTCGTAGGCGGTCCAGGTCTGGCTCGCCTACGACGGGAGGCGGTGAGAGATCAACGTCGGAGCAACGACGTCGAAGCCCGCCTGCGAAAGTACCACCACCGACGTCTAACACCGCCGCCGTCGAAGATGGCACAGACATTCGCCATCGAGGCAGGTGTCCCACAGAAGGTCGACGTCGAGGCACCCTAGATCGCCGTCGAGGTTCGCCGTCGAAGGTCAAGGTCGCCAAGGCGCAGGGCGACGTCAAGAAGAGCGCAATCGACGTCGAGGGGGATCTCCGTCGACGTCGAGAGCATTGTCGAAGTCCAGGTCTCCTTTCAGTAGATCAACGTCGAGGAGATCGGGGTCGGCTCCTAAGGATGTCCAAGTGGCCTCTGAAAGTGCTTCTTCCTCCCAGGGCCTTCAGATCACGCCTGAACCATCTCCAGCTCCTCCTGCACCGACTAACCTCTCCCCTAGATGGCTGGGAGATATAAGGGAATGGAAGATTAGGAAGGTGACAAGGGTCATACGTTCCAGCACATGATCCAGATCGCCTCTGATTCAGTCCGTGCATTCCTCGGAGAGGCAGGAGCGACGAGCCATCTTGCATAAATCTCCTTCGGTGAGAAGGCATGCGTCTCGTTCTCCCAGAAGTAGAACGTCTAGGCACCATCGGCGTTCTCCCAGGAGTAAAAGCCATAAGTCACCATCATGGTCTTCATCCTCCGGAACATCTAAGGCGGACTACTCCCCTACGCTGTCTTCTACGCCTCCAAGTCGGATATCACCTATAGATGACATCACCACCTTTAATGAAGTTTTGTGCAGGGGCGCAGCGAAGCTTCATATCGAAATGCCGGTCCACACCCCGGTAACATCGATAATCTTTGAAACGCTGCATCAGAGAGCGTCGTCCAGACCGCTGCTCCCTTTGGTTCCTGGCCTGCTGGAGCCTGCAATACAAAAGTTCTTAACTCCAACTTCGGTGGGGGCCGCTCCCTCAAGGGTATTGAAAAAATACAAAGCTCCTGAGCAGGATCCCCTGTTTTTGAGATCTGATCCTTCTCCGGATTCAGTTATTGTTTCGGCTGCCAGGAAAAATCAGTCAGGAGCAACTTCTTCAGCGGTTCCACCTGACAAGGACAGTAAAGCAATGGATTCCATCGAAGAGGATGTGCAACACCTCCGCATCTGGTATGAAGGTGGCCAGCGCCACGGCCTTGCTGGGTCGTTATGACCGATCCCTTTGGGACAATCGCTCACGTTTCACGGAGAAGCTCCCGAAGGAG
Organism: Calotriton arnoldi; assembly: GCA_963921515.1. Classification (NCBI taxonomy): domain Eukaryota; kingdom Metazoa; phylum Chordata; class Amphibia; order Caudata; family Salamandridae; genus Calotriton; species Calotriton arnoldi. Next base: position 1,394,359 of record CAWUFW010003022.1, read on the forward strand.
GACAGACAAGACTTCCTGGAGGTCCTTCAGGAAGGGGGGCTGGTGTCTAACCAAATCATAGGTGCATCAGCTGATGCCTCAGACCCTTTTCTTTAATTTCCTGATCGCGACTTTCTCCATAGAAGTTAACGGCGTATCGCGGCTGTGTATTTACACTGCACGCGTCCCCCGTGGGTCCCCTGTGTCACTACCTTCGGTGGTTCCTTGTGGTCCAAGCACTTCTAGAGGCTCTAGGCCTAGTGTCTAGTTCAGTCGTGGTTCTTAGACCACTTTATTGGTATATGGGTTGGTACGCCCCTAGGGCCCAAACGTGTATTTGTGCTATTACTGTGTTTAAATAACTTATAACTTGTGTACTTCGAACTCTAGCCTCATAAAGAGACTAGAGGGGTGTGTTTAGCAATAAATACATATATTTTGAATATATACCTGGTGTGGTCCTCTTTCATTTGGTCACTCAAGAGATTATAGACTGGTAAAACAAGCTGCTTTACATTCCTTCAAGACTTAGCCTGAAGGCTGCTCTCCATAGCTAGCACTAGGATAGCTTTCAATAAGGTTGTCTTTAACCCATCTCCAATAAGGGGTTGTTTGGACTGGTGCAAGGTGCCCACTATAATTAGTGGACAGCATATGCCAGGCCAATTTCTGGCTACTCACACGGCATTTGTGCCTGTCGGTCGGCCTGGCTGAGGTTGACAGGGTTGAAGCCAGAGGCGCAACATAGGATTTTGAACTTGCCGTTCAATGGATCCTCCCTCTTCGGTCCTCATGCCGACGATGAAATGTCCCGCATGAAATTAGAGCTGGACACGGTCAAAGCAGTGGGTCGGGAGAAGAGAAAAGATTTTAGACGACGTTACCGCCCCTATGATCGGCGCCACTACCAGCAGAGGGTTCAATCCCCTCACTGGTCCTCGCAGCAGCAAGGAAGATCTCAATCTGCTCAGCGACGTCCTGGCAGAGGGCGAGGAAATGCTTCCAGGCAGTCCACACCAGCAACCAAACAGCAACAGAAGCAGTGAGACCTCGCTTCCCCTGACTCCGTTACCCACTCCGGTGGGGGGGAAGTATCCGTTTATTTCTGGAAGAGTGGACCAAAATCACGCTGGACAAGTGGGTACTGAATATTGTAGAGAATGGATACTCCATCAGGTTCAAGTCCCCTCCACCGTCTATTCCTCCTCAAAAGACTGTTTCCCATCACATGAGTCTTCTAAGGGAGGAGGTATCTACTCTACTCTTAAAGGAGGTCATCGAAAGGGTTCCATGGCACCAATGTCGTCAAGGGATCTATTCCCACTATTTTCTTGTACCAAAGAAAGGTCTCAGCAAGGAGTTCAGGCCTATACTCTATCTCAGGCATCTCAACAAATTCATTCTCAAAGAAAAATTCAGGATGCTGGCTCTGCATTAAATAATTCCGCACTTGCATCAACAGGACTGGATGTGTTCCATAGATTTCCAAGATGCTTACTTCCACATTCCAATCTCTCAAGCATCGGAAATTTCTAAGGTTTCGCATTCAGTCCGACCACTTCCAATTCAGTCCTGCCGTTCGGACTCAAGTCAGCTCCGTGCGCTTTCTCGAAGGGCATGGCAGTAGTAGCGGCATTCTTGAGCAGGAAGAGCATCTTCGTCTACCTTTACCTAGACTATTGGCTTCTCAAAAGTGCTTCTCCAGAGCTTCTGCGACATCTCGTTCTCTGCATTCGACAGCTGCAACGGCTGGGTCTCCATGTCAACTTCAAAAAGTCCATCCTCAACCCAACTCGGAGGATACATTACCTGGGGGCAACTCTGGACACAGTAAACGCAAGAGCGTATCCTTCGGAGGAGAGACTGTCATCTATTCTCCTCAAGTGTCAAAGCATCTTGCGGAGCCCTCTTCCGACGGCCCGTCAATTTTCTTCTCTGCTGGGGTCTATGGCCTCGTGCATCTTTCTGGTCCCGAATGCAAGACTCAACATGAGACCTCTGCAACAAACTCTGGAGGATCAATGGTCCCAGATCTCCAATCGCTGGGAGGACACGATAGCCATACCTTTTTCCGTTCGGCTCTCCATCAGCTGGTGGATGAGGAGGGATCATCTACTGGTGGGCACTCTTTTTCACGAGGACCTTCCAGATCTGACTTTGGTGACAGATGCGTCCCTTCAGGGATGGGGCGCTCACATGGGATCACTCCAGATACAAGGTCTTTGGTCGGAGAGAGAACAGCTCTATCGCATAAACATGCTGGAACTCAGAGCAGTCCATCTGGCCCTCAAGGCGTTCTTTCCGTCCATCGCATCCAAGACTCTGCTTGTTCAGACGGACAACACTACAACAATGTACTACCTGAACAAGCAGGGGGGCTCCAGGACTCTGTCTCTGGAAGCGCAGGCGATTTGGAGGTGGCTTCTGGCTCTGGGCATGAGGATTTCAGCAGTCCACCTGCCAGGCGTCCTAAACGTTCAAGCAGATGGCCTAAGCAGGCATTTCACGGAAACTAAAACAAGAGGTGGCACAATACCTCTTTCATGCCTGGGGGAACCCAGACATAGACCTCTTCGCAGATGCAGGAAACGCAAAATGCCACGTCTTCGCCTCCAGGTTCCCACAACCAGGCTCCAAGGGGAATGCCCTATGGATAGACTGGTCAGAGACATTACTATATGCCTTTCCACCGATCCCCCTCATTCCTCTAGTGATCAGGAAGCTGTACGAATCCAAGACAAGGATGATCTTGGTGGCTCCAGACTGGCCTCGCCAGTGGTGGTACCCGGATCTTCATCTTTCGTCAGTACCGCACAAAAGGCTGCCATGTTATCCAGATCTGTTGACCAGGGAAGACAGCAAGGTGTTCCATCCCAATCTGCCGTCCCCGAAGCTAGCAGCATGGCTCCTGAATTCATCCAATATGGACACCTAGATCTCCCTCAGGACTGCATGCAGATCTTGAAGGAGGCTCGAAGACCTTCTACAAGGAAAACATACGCTTTCAAGTGGAAGCGGTTCTACATGTGGTGTACTGCACAGGGCCATGATCCTATAAGGGGTCAGGAACAGGTACTGTTACCATATTTACTGTATTTGGCCAAAGCAGGATTGCAATATTCATCCATGAAAGTTCACTTGGCCACGATAACGGCATATAGGAAATCTCCCAATCAGGTTTCTTTCTTTAAAATGCCAGTGGTCAAGGATTTCTTGGAGGGCTTAAAGAAAGTTTATCCCCCAGTGAAGGATCCTTCTCCTTCTTGGGAACTAAATTTGGTTTTATCTAAATTAATGGGCCCACCCTTTGAACCTATACATAAAGCTTCCCTGCAGCATCTTTCATGGAAGACTGCTTTTCTTGTGGCGATCACGTCTGCTCGCAGGGTGAGCGAGATACAGGCCTTGTGCTCCTCGGAACCTTATCTCGTTTTTCATGCAAACAGAGTGGTACTAAGGACTCACCCGAGGTTCCTTCCTAAGTTGGTCTCGGAGTTTCACATCAACCAGTCCATTACCCTTCCCACTTTCTTTGTGAACCCTGTCACACCTGCTGAGAAAGCACTACACTCGCTAGACCTCAAAGGGTGTTGAAATTTTACTTGGATAAGACCAAGACTGTACGTAAATCGGACAGATTGTTTGTGAATTATGGTCCTCTAAACACTGGTTCTCCGGCCTCTAAAAGGTCTATCGCTAGATGGATTGTGTCATGCATTATGTTATCTTATCAGCTAGCGCACAAGCAGCTCCCAGGCAGGCCGAGAGCCCATTCGACTAAGAGGAAAAGCCACTACCGTGGCTATGTTGAATAATGTACCTATTCAAGACATGTGTAAAGCGGCCACTTGGCGTTCAGTGCATACTTTTGCACGCCATTATTGTCTTGATTCTGACACTCAGGCTGATGCTAGGGTTGGTCAAGCATCCCTGAGAAACTTGTTTGGGTAGTATAAGTTGTATTTGGTGTTCATGATATCCTGGTGTTCACCCGCAGAGTATGGGGATGGGCTTGCTACTCTATTCAGTGCTTATGACTATTGATGAGTATCCCCTGGAAGAGAAGGATAAGTTACTTACCTGTAATCCTAGTTCTCTTCCAGGGGTATTCTCATCAAAGTCATAAGCAACCCTCCCGCCTCCCCGGGTGAATACCAGGTTCATGTGTATTGTATATGCTACCTATCCTGTGATTACACTGTTTACGCCGTCCAAAAGAACTGACCTAACTGTCACCTGTGGTGCATGATGGGAGCCTGGGGGTTCCAAGAGGTCTTAAAGGCACGGCGCCAGTTTTCTCCTACTGTTTCTATATGCAGCTTCTCTAGGCTAATCTGCCTCTATGGTCTTTTCTTCTTTACCATTGAAAATAAAGGCTGTGTTTCAAAGCAAACTAAAGCAGTTTAATTATCTTTTTACTTGAAGTTCTCATGAAGTTTATTTATTTATTCAAATGTAAGAAGTTTACAGTGCATTTGGGCAGTTTTTCAGCCTAGTATGGGTTATTAGGCTGCATATATTTATGTATATGCATAGTACCTGTGTGTGTGTGTGTGTGTGTGTGTGTGTGTGTGTGTGTGTGTGTGTGTGTGTGTGTGTGTGTGTGTGTATACACACACTAGGATTACAGGTAAGTAACATATCCATTTCCCCCATCCCATAAACATAACCCTGCTGAACCAGCATGTGGAACATCAAAACAGTGAACATCACTTCATCATCCTCTTTCTTACCTCTCCTCTCACCCTTGACTGTCCAATGACTAACAAGACTATAGTGAGACCTACTCCACTGTGCTTCTGCCCTTTTTGTTGTGTTTTGACCACTATTAGTACATTGGGCTTTTCTGGCATTGGTCCATTCGTTAGTTTCCTACTCCTTCAGATGCTGAATCTCCTTTACTGTGGTTTTCCTGGTTTTCCTGGTCTTCCTGATGGCAAATCTACCTTGCCTGGTATTTGGCTGTCTTCCTCTCCTCCTGCATGTTGTTGGAAGGTCCAATAGCATTTTTTCCTCCATGCTACGGACCTCCAGCTATTATGACCAGGGTGGCTCCTGGCCCCTAATCCTTCTGATCCAGCAGATCCTGGAGTGTTAGCATTTTTTGCCTCTTTTGAGGATCTTGTTTGGTGTCTCTTCTCCTTCATTTCAAAGGTAAAGCAAAACAGTTGCCCCAGCAGCACAGTCTCTTGTAAGCTCAAAGAAAATCTGTGACTGACCTGAATGCCTTTTGGCTTATGAGGGTCTAGGTGGGCAAGTACTGGTACAAGAAGATTCTTGTCCCCTTGGAGATAAAGGCATCCATCTTCACGCCTCCTCCATCCTCCATTATGCGCTCTTTAATTGCAAGTGGTGCACCCTAGTCAAGATGTTGGGCTCCTTACCAGTACTTGGTCCCGACTCTACTGTGGCTGCTTCCTGCCCAGTTCCAAGTCATCCCTTTCTGCCAACAAAGTCCTGGCTAGGTGCTTGATATAGCCCCAGTTCCAGGGTCTTTGTCTTTCAAGGATGTGCCTTTGTGGCCGATAACTGGCCTGTCGCCCACCTCTATTGTAAGAAAGGGTGCATTTATAGACTGTGGTTCACACTAGTAATGTGTTTATATATACCTACCGGCAAGTTTCACTACCTGTATCTCCTGCACCAGTCTCTGGCCACAGCTTTACCTTTGTCCATGTTTTCTCGCTAATTTTGAGCCACCATGCCAATTGTACCGTCCTTGTATACTTTGTATGATTTTTTTTTTTTCTCCCCTTTTTAGTTCTTGACGACCCCCGCCTTTCCCCCCTTGGGTGGCGTGTTTCTGAATGGCACCCGTTTCCAAAATTAGCTGGATGTCACCATCGTTCTGATAGAGGCCCTGGAGCAGGTGTGCCGAGACAGTCCTATCAGCTCGCCTTGCTGTCTGTCATCATGCTCACTCAGTGTCCTTCCTGATATTCGACAGGGTTGTGCTTCCTGCTTTCTTCTCCTCTTTACATCTGGCTGCTCCCCTTTTAGGTACCTCGATCACTCGTTCCATGCCACCCTGTGGTTTGTGGCACAGCTCATTGGGCAAGCCATGGGCACTCGCACTCTAGAATGTTCATAGCTCTTGCTAGGTCTCCCAACCGCTAGGCCAGAGTTTGCTGCCTCCATCAACTCATTGCTCGTGCTGCTGGTTCCAAGTGGGAGAATGCCTCCCTGAACCTTGCCACCACAATACATCCCCAACTGCACAGCATAACTATGCTATGGCAGTGTCTGTGCCTCCCTTGATGTTCCAGCTTTCAAATGTCTGGCATCTTGTCCTCTGCTGCGAGTGCCCTCCCTCGTCTGATTTCCCAGCAAAGTCTTTTTTAGGTCGAGCCTAGAGTAGCGCGCATGCGCTGCTCTGCGAGACTTTATGTAAGGGGCTTCCAAAAGCTGACCACCCGCTCATGCACAATGGCCTTTTCCGTGCGGTTACCCGCACGGCCGCCATGTGTTCAATTATCGCGCCCGGCAGCTGTGCGGGTAACCGCAAGCAATAGGCCATGGTGCACGCTCTCGCGCGCCCAACGCTCGCGGGCTTCTTTTTTTTTTTATTGCTGTCTTCCCGTGGTGAAGGTGACCACGCAAAACGTGTGAACAGCCAGTGTTTTGACGTTTGGGGTTCTTTAATTATAGGAACACAAGCATTCTATAAACGCATGTTTACCTCCGTATGAATGTGCAAATGCTGATACTGTAATTTCGGCATCAGCAATTCCAGCTTTAAATTGAACCTTTTGCGCACCCAAGTTTTAAGCTTTGAATAGTTGGCAAAAGGTTTTGAATCCGACCCCCCCAGTGGACTGCAGCTCTTTTGTCGTCAGTGGAATCGGCAGTATCCCAACGTATCCCACAATTCGTCACGGTTGTGAGGTCACATAGATAAGGGTGGCAGATAAGGACCCATAGCCCATTTCGTCTACCCTTGTGATAACCTTTACCCCTTGTTAACCAATATTTGTAGTTGTAAAATGGCCGTTGGCAGCAGGCTGGGTGTAATCAGTCTGACGTTTACATTGTTGTTGGACAACTGATGCTCTTAAGTCGAGTGTAAACACAGCCCCAGAGGTGTGTAGTGCGCCCCCACCCAGGCACGTCTGATCATCATGGGGTCCACCGTGGTCCTTCTGCTATGCGTGTGGCCGCTTTGGCGCGGCCTCGGCCTGCAGGAGTGTGCCACGCCCCTTCCCATACCCTCTCTGCTGGGGGTCCGGAGCATCCGTCATGCAGCAGACCGGGCCCTGCCGCTGTGTAGGGCACGGGGTGTCTCGCGCCAGCTCTGATGCGATCACATTTTCCATGTGTTTACGCCATCGCTGACCTCTGTTTCACCTTTCTGCCGCATTCCGCCGCGGGCAGCCACCTACCTCCTATCACGTACCGCTGTGTGCTGCTTGGCATTCACACGAATACATTTATTTACGTCCTCTCGCCAAAGTACCGCAAGCCCCGCCGCTTGATGGGCGCTTTTCATTTTTGGGCGAGGAAGGCTCGTCACCCTGGCATCTCGCGCGCCGCCATTTTAAAGCACGCCACGGTGCATTTGTATTGCAGGGATGTGATGGGTTTCATTATTCATGGTGGTGTAAATGTGAACATGACGAGGGAAGTGTGGGATATTTCATATTTTCACTTTTACCAGTACGAACATATTTCATGGCCATTGCAACACATTTTGCTTCTCTCGAGGTACAGTGGCCACATGACTGTTTCATAAGGACACTGTTTCTATCCCTGAGCTTTTTAAGAACAAATCGTTAATGTCTGTTATGGTCGTCCTAATTAGGTCCGCAGAAGTCAAACAAGACTATCACCCAGAATGCATTAGGTAGTCCCATGAAGCCCAGGACTGGGAACTGCATAATGTTGTGGGTGAGGTGGTCCCCCTAGCTGAACTACGTGCCATCTCGCTGTCTTGGTAATGTTGTAGCATGCTGCTTGCCCATGGGGGGATTTGGGGCACAGCCTTTAGGTAATGAATCGGGTCACTTGCAAAGCCTTGGCTCTGATTGGTTTGAGCACATCCACCTTGATGATTGAGAGGATGTCGCATAACGACTAGAGCTGCCAACTTTGTCACTGGGGAACCAGGTTAGAGTCTCGGTGTCAGCTTAACATCCTCTGATGCTGGGCATATCACTTAATCTCCCTGTGCCTACCAAAAATGAACGTGTCCTTGTGTAAAGTAACTGGTGCTCATGGAAAGCGCTCCAATACCTTTGAGTCGAGTTTGCGCTATATATAAATAACCTTCATTGACTCTTCTGTGATGCCCGTTCCACTTGTAAGTATAGATTGGACATGGTGGCGTGGGAAGAGTCAGGGAAGAGTGCTCCATGAAGTACTCCCAGGGCCGGCTTTTGGCATGGAAGAGCTGGGTCCAAGCCCAGGGTACCAATCTTCAGCGGGGCTTAAAAAGCCGACTGCATTAAGGTCACGCAGACAGCAGAATCCCCGTCACCTTGTTATCCAGCACAATATCCTTGGTGCAACATCAACTGCTGCATGGCTAAACACTTATAAGGTCCCAAAGGTGAGACCTATTGGCTATGCCAATGCTTGTTTAAGAAGGCAGGAGTGATACTTCCATGAATGCCCCAGCCACCGTACCGCTGTTGGCTTGTCCAAGCTGTGCCTGGATTTCAGGTGATGGGCCAAGGTCTGGCGCCTGGAAGGAACCATCTAACTGTCATCCACCACCATGCCTGCCCCGGAGAAGTGTGGGTACCTTTGAAAGGTAGGTTTGCCTGAAGTTGTCGAGTTTCGGGTCACAGAAATGGGAAGGAATTGTTTACCCATACTTTGACGTTTGCAGGGGATTCTGGGTAATATGTTGGGATTCATGCAACCACATCATCCTGGATTTCTGTCTCTAGTTTTCAGTGTTGTCTGGGTGATGTAGGATTCCTTTGGTTCCAGCTGACTCTGGGTCCAAATACTGCAGAAATCCCCCATCAAAAACAATCCCTGTATCTAGTGTGTGGATTCCTGCTCAAGCCCATGGAAAATCCACACTGATATCTCCCACACTCAGAAGACCTAAAGGAATACAGATTTGGGTCAAGCCTCATAAATGATATGTTCCTGTGTGATGAACACTGAAGGAAACTACTGAGATTTTCAAATATTTTCCCCAAAATCAGACAAATGTTCAGCAAGTTGTCCTGGCATGCAAATCGTGGCAATGGTGGCCTGGCATCCAGGGATAGAAACCTTAGGATGTGTAGATGTTAAAAATATCTGGTTGTGGTATGTTTCCTTATCTTAATTGTCAGGGTGACCTCAACCTCCAAGTGAGAGTGCAGAATAAATATTGCTGGATAAGCAAGAGATCCAGATCACCTTTGAAGCTACCTCTGCGTGTATATATGTATACCCAAAGAGATTCTTTTTATTCCAAGTTACATAGGGCAGAATTAAAAACCAAAGGTCGGAGGCATAGTGGGAATTTCGGTCATCTCTTCCTTTGTAAATGCCAACATGTTTTAGCCCTAATGATGGCCCTCTCAGGGTCTCGGGCCTTCGTCTGGACTAATGGGATCTCCAACCTAATTATTACATGTGGCCAATCTGCACACTGATGCCTACAGTTGTTTTGTGCTGCGATGGGGCGGAACGAGTAAAAAAAGAAGCTGACGTTGCGCAGGGTTGCTGCTTGTATGCAGCTCCACTTTGTCACTTCTGGGGCCAAAGACAACGCACAGCCACACTGTGCTACCTAGCGGCACACTGGAACATTGCTGTGACAGCTTCTGGATCTAGTCTAGCACCTGGGGATTTTGTAAAGGTGAATAATCTGCAGTTAGAATCTCCACCTTAATCTGATATGGATCTATTCCTTCTGTTCTTCTATTTGACGCTACTTATAGACGCTTCAATGCAAATTCAATTACCCAAGTCAACCATAGACATTCTGCAACTAGTGAAATTAAAGTTTAGATGGTACTATTTAGTGATGGCCCTAATTCTCGCCTGTCAAGTCTTTCAATGGCTCTGAATGAAACATGGAAATCAATGTATGCTTTTTAAATTGCCTTTATTTCAAAGTCATGTTAAGCCCTTCAAAATCGTTTCAGTTGGAGGACTATATTGTGTTGATTTTTGGATATTTAAGTGCGATATCAATAGTATTCTTCAAGCTAACTGACCTATTTTAAAAATGTGGTGTGTGTGTGTGTGTGTATGTATGTGTGTGTATATATATATATATGTATATATGTGTATATATATATATATATATATATATATATATATATATATATATATATATATATATTCAATACAATGAGCACTCGAGAGTGCTCGGTTTCGAAAGAGGAACACTGCTCGGGATTAGTGAAGGCAAGCAGGATTCGCTTTCCTTTGGAATAATTTAAAAGCCTTACGCGTTTCGGAGCTCTGGGCTCCTTGTTCACAGGCAGCAATGTCAGAGCGCAGGAAACAGAAGATGCACTTCAATCAGCATGTCTTTATTTCATGTTTCAGTAACCAACAGGTGAGTAACATTTGTATTGCATGCTGGGATAAGTAGTTCCCTTGTTGCCTTAGTAGGCTTTGCTGTGCCTCTTCCAATTGTTACCCTCAGTGGGTTCTGCGTTTCAACATTATTTTTCATTATTAATTTCGCCCTCCAGTGGGCCTCCGCAGTTCCAGGTCCTCACACAGCAGATTACTTCATTCGAGGGCCTGGTTGTATCATCCTAATAGCTGGAACACTGATTTGGCCAGAGTTCCTCTGATTTACAGGGCACCCCTGAAGAACATTCTTTGGTCAGCAGCTCTCCTCGTCCCCCATCTTCAGAAATTCTGCAGGAGTAGCACTAACCCTTGGAGAACTGCCCTTGTCTGTTCTACATGTAAAGTTGCATGGAAAAGGTAGTGGGCAAATTGTTTAAGAGTGACAGTGATCTGTCCTGTTAGTCTTGTCAAACTATTTTATAACGGGAAAAGATCCATGGATAGTTATTTATTTTGGTTGATGTGATTATCGGATCTCTGAGATTGATGTAAAATGGAATGGGTATTTTGTTGGTTTTGATAAGTAAGATGTGTAAGGGTCACTAGTGGGTTATAGGGTTTGAGGTGTTTGTTTTTGCCAGAGCTTGCTCCCTTTTATGGAATTGGAACTCATCAGTGCTCCTCTGATTTCTCATTTCACCTAAGGAGGCTGAGAAATGAGGCGTCATTTTCTATTTCTGAAAATGACAAGCAAATCTAAATAAAATACTGCTTGAGGACTACTGTTACAGGTTTGTATAATCTTTTCACATTTTATATACTGGAAAACAAGGCACCCTTTGTCTTGTGTATATGTGCAGGCACTTCATACTGTGGTTACTTGAAACCAACAAAGATTTTGACCTTATGTCTTTTTACTTGCAGGTTATTTTGTCTGATGCCAGTGCTCCTGGTGAAGGAGAGCACAAAATCATGGATTACATTAGACGCCAACGAGGTAAAATTTACTACATAAAAATAGCTTGCTTCATGTTTCAATAGAATATTGAGTTTTCCCTAAATGCTTCCCTTCATTTGATCTAGGTCAGCCAAACCATGATCCAAACACACACCATTGTCTATGTGGAGCGGACGGTAAGACTGCTATTGTATTCCATTTTTTTCCCCCTGATATTTTCAGATGTTGAGGATGTTTTTCTATATTACCTTGAGAGGATGTGGCATGGATGTACATTTTAAAGTCTCACTAATCTGTACTACAACAACTTCTTTTTTGTCTTCAATTAATTATTAAAATGTATTTAATGCCTGTAAAATGCGCATGGATTCCAGAGCCAGTCCTGTGGTTCCAACTTAACACAAAGTGCTCTCTTACGCCTATTTACTTATGATGCTCTGAAGTAGTTATTCGGACATCAGAGCACATCCTCGATTGAGAAGTCTTTGCTTATCTCAGGCTGGACTTTTGGGTTACTGTTTTTTCAGTATATTGCTTTTTTTTACTCCTAAGTTGCGTTTTGGTCTCAACTAGTTGTCCAGGCTCCTGCCAGTTGGAAGTCATGACTTGATGCCATTATTGTCCTCTGAAACGTGTTTTATTTGCTACTTCATTTTTCATTGTTTGATCTTTTTCCAGCTGATCTCATTATGCTTGGGCTAGCCACTCATGAACCAAACTTTACGATCATTCGAGAAGAATTTAAGCCAAACCAGCCAAGGCCTTGTGCTCTGTGTGCCCAGGTTGGTCATGAAATCAAAGACTGCCAGGGTTTACCCAGAGAGAAAAAAGGGGAGGTAAGAAATGGCTTTTATAATTTTGAATGTAAATTCATTGAATAAATTGGCTCAGTCTTTTTTTATGTGCCTATTTCTGTAGATGAAAACTAGTTATGTTTTATTCGGCATTAGGACGTGGTTGTCCAACTTTAGGCTAAGGAAATTTTATTTGTCATATCTTGATTTTTTTAGCATGATGAATTTGCTGACAGCTTCCCTGGATCAGACGTGGAGTTTATTTTTATTCGTTTGAATGTCCTGCGAGAGGTAGGCACGTTTTAAAGATTTTGTTCAATGCTACATAAAAATAATGCAAACCTGACTATACATTTATATAATTTTTTTTGTTTTAGTATTTGGAGAAAGAACTAACAATGGCCAGTTTACCATTCCCGTTTGACTTTGAGAGGAGTGTCGATGATTGGGTCTTCATGTGTTTCTTTGTGGGAAATGACTTCTTGCCACATTTGCCTTCCTTGGAGATTCGGTATGTAAAGGAGTTCAAGCCCTGCTATTTGATGCATAGACATCTTATGAGCTTGTGCTTTACCACAAGTTTCCAGCTGTTCTTTGTCAAAATGCATTTGTTTTACTGCATTGCCTTTAATATCCAGATTCAAAACCTTTTTGCTGTGTGACAATCTGTTTTGCTCTTGACATGCCGTTTAAGAATAATTGTCTTGGTAGTGTAGCAAATTGAATTACATGAATTTTCGCTTCTGTCGACTATGGGTATGTTTTATGCCTAAGATTAATACATTTTTGTAAACCAAGCCTCTTTATAACACATGTTTTAGTCGTCATTTCTATTGAAAAGACGCTATATGAATCCTTTGATTACGGCCCCAGGACAGATGGACGTTACTCGTTATCAGTGTTTACAATTTAATTTTTTTTTTAACCATTTTCATAGGCCACAATACTGATGCACTTCAGTTTTGTGACAGATATACCCCTTTAAGGCTTGGTGTTGGAGTTAGACTGAACACATAGCAACCAGTAAGTAACAATCCATGTCCAGTCAGCACTTTACATTAAACAGATAAGAACTTGAATTCTGTATAAGAATTTACACACACAAGGAAAAATAGTTGTCTCTAGTACCGTCTTGGTCTAAACTGACCTCAAATAGATGTAGACTTTAAGCACTAAAATTAGATTACCTGTGAGCCTTGCGCCCAATGTTAGTCTTGGGGTAGAAATCCTTTGATTTATTGAGAAGCCTTCAGGCACCAAAATACAGTAGCTAGTTTCAAAGGGAAAACCATAATAGACCATAAAGGTTAAAGGGTTGGGGTTTTGATAGTTGTGGTTTGCTTTATGATACAAATCTCTTTATTGGCATTTCAAAACAGAGGAAATCACCAAGAAGCATGGCACAGAGCATCGTAGCACTCTTTGCAAGCATCAAGATGAACATAAACCACAAAATGTCCAAGCAAAGAGCCCCATCCCATCCCTCCCCTGGTACTCAGCGTGCTGAGTCTGTACAAGGTGTGTCTTCTATCTTCGGTGGTCCCTAGACAGTAGCTATGAAGTCATAGGGGCGTCCACATCAGTCGAGTGAAAAACACAGGTATTGAGGGCATATGAGCTCTCTGAATTCCGTTGAGAGTAAAGCGATGAAGGGGCGCCACCACTCCCCATAAGAGTCGCTCTGCACGATAAGTGTGAGGGTAATCTTTTCCATTCCCAAGATGTGCCATAGGCAGTGTAGCCAGCCCTGAAGTGTTGTGTGTCCTGTACCCCAGTGTGTTACTATATTCTGGAGAGCTGCCCCAATGCTAGCCCTATCTGACCCCCTCTGCGGGATTTCAGTGGGAAGGTGAGCGCTTTTGGAAGTCCCAAGACTAGACAGGAAAGCGCGGTAGTTGTGTGGCTAAATGAGTGTCCGTGAGGATTGGGTCTCAATATCTCTGGAGTCTGGGGCAGATGAAGCAGTGTTTCGGTGAGCCACTGCCCCTACAGCAATCCGCACTCCGCCGGGAATTACCTCCATGTAGACGCACCAGTGTAAAGTACCAGTAAGTTACTATCTTAGTGGCAGTTTCAATGCTAGCCATGTGCATGCAGTGTACCTTGCTCTATGGTATGTCTTCCCACTCCCTCTGTGCCAATTTTGCTCCCTAGTTCTAGTTTCCAGCACCTCTGACCTGTTTTAACTTGCGGAGGGGCCTGGTGTAGAATGCTGTACAATTCTGTAATTGGCCGGCAGTCAGAGGTTTTCGTCACCAACCACTTCTCCAAAGTAAAAAGTGGGCGCTGTGCCCCTGGGAGAATTGTGGGGGGGTGTATATAATGCAATCTTTTGGATTCTGGCAATCCATAATCCGATTAAAACTGGTCAAAAGAGTGAGTCCTCCTCAAACATGTGGCAAGTGGAGTGGCATCTCGCTCTCTGCAACGGAAAAAATAGCACCTGGTCCATCCCTGGAGTAAAGTCGGTGTTACCTACTATCAACGTCAGTGATGAAGGGAAAGAAGACAGTCTTTTACAAACTCCCACCCGATCCCACACCTCCATCATATCTCTAGTGAATAAAGGATCTTCGGTTGGTGTGGCTTCTTCAGAAAGGAAATTTACCACAAGTGCTGCCTGGCGACCGCTTAGTCCATAACCAGTGCTTCTCCTACTCCGCCCGAGACCATTCCACAAGGAATCTGAGCTGCACCGCCTGGTAATATTGCATGAGATCTGGGATGCCCAAGCCGCCTTCGCGTATAGCTAAGAACATTCCACTTCCGGGGCTGTCGCTCAGCCCAAACTAAGTGATTCATTTCCCCCCCGTAGGGACAGGAGCAGTCCAGCAGGAGGTGTCACCGGGAGGTCCTGGAAAAGGAACAAAACCTAGGGAGGGCTGTCCTCTTCAGGGCAGCTATGCGGCCGAGCCAAGAGCCTGTAGTTCCTTCAACGGGCTAAGTCGCTCTAAATATGCTGAAGGATAGCTTTATTGTTCAAGGTCGCAGGCTGCTACGCCGAAGAAGCCAATTGTATCCCCAAGTAGGGGATGGATGTAGCAGTCCATTGGATTGGGTGTTGACGCGTGAGCCGTGCCACTGTCTCCGGGATTGCAGATTATGGGCCTGCGATTTATGGACATTGTAAGAAACTGGCTCTATATATACTACACCAAAATGAGGTATAGTGTGTATAGGGTCCAGGTGACTCCAGAGGTTAAACTTGGATAGAACCTTACTCTCTAATAGTGGTAGCTTGGTCGAGCAGTAAGGCAGTATCAGAAGGACAGTATTAAGCATTTGATGTACACACTCAGTCAGCAAATGAATTCACACACTCAAGAACTGAACTCTAGGCCAATTGTTTTTGTATAAAAATATATTGTTTTATTTTAGAACCAAGCAAGCCTGGCACAGGTAAGCATAAAATACTTTACAGTAATAAGTTACTGAATGTCGAACAGGCTTTCAGTAAATTGCAGGTAAGTTACTTTTACGTTACTTTTTCTAACTCTGTGCTGGATGCCTCGATTCAGCACCGGGACATTTCCAGAAAACAGGTGAGTAAATGCGTTTGTTATTCGTGCGATTTTTAAAGCATATTTTCACATTTTAAAACTCCACACTTAGAAACTTTTTGGAGCAGTGCATTGAAATGACTAGGCTTTGTCAGTAAATTGCATGTAAGTTACTTTTACGTTACTTTTTCTAACTCTGTGCTGGATGCCTAGATTCAGCACTGGGACATGTCCTGCAAACAAGTAAGAAAACACGTTTTGGTTATTTGTACGATTTTTAAGGAATATTTTTAGTTTTTAAAACTCCACACTTAGTTGTTTTTTGGAAGAAAAATTGTCAATGTTATCCTATGGAGGAAAAACAGGTTATCGGTTTGCAGGTAAGTACACGACTGTGGGAGTTAAGGTTCTGGGGTTAGAACAAGGGTTCCCCCAGGGTCAGTGATGCACTGTTGTGGCACCCTCAGCGGCCGGGTGCAGAGTGTTGAGGCCCAATGTTATCCTATGGAGGATAGGGGGACTCCGGTTATTGGCTGCTGGCAAGCAGGCCACTGGGTTGTGGGAGCAAAGCTCCTAGGGTTTAGGTCAGGGCAGTTGGGGAAACCAGTTGGCACAAAAAGTGCACCCTCAGCGGCACTGGGGCGGCCGGGTGCAGAGTGCTGTTTCGGCATCCGACGCCCTGTTTTCTATGGAGAATCTCCGGTTTGAAGAAGCACTGCAGGCTCTGGGATGAGGATCTTCTGGGTGCGACCACCACTTCGAGGGGTAAGTTGGGATGTCTTGGGTTGGTTAGGCACTGTTGGTTTGGGCACACAAGGCCGTGGGGCGTCTGGTGCAGGGTTGCCTTTTAGGGTCGGATTTTCTTACCAGCTCTGGTCGCGGTAGAGGGGACCCTCTGGATTGAGGCTGCAGGCGTCGTCTGGAGGCGTGAGGTAGGTCAGGAGTCGCCGGATCTCTGGTCGGGATCGCCAGGGTGACCTCCTCGTGGTGTTTTTCCGCTCGGGCCGTGTTTGGCGGGTGCAGAGTGGGGTGAGTTTGCGGTCTCCGGGCTGAGCCAGAGGTTGCTGTTGAACAAATCCGGTGTTCACGTGAGAACCAGTCTTTGGAAGTGAAGGCAGGCAGGTCCTCCGGGGTTTGTGAGGTTGCTGGCTGCTGGACACACTGGGATTTCGCAGGAGCAGGTTCGAGGGGAGACAGGCCTGTAGGGCTGGGGCCAAGTCAGTGGGCGTCGTCCTCTTGTTGGCTCTGCACGGCTCTTCGTCTTTCTTGTTGTTTCTGGATCCGAGGAAGTAAGGTTCAGGGTGTCCCCTAAATACTAGATTTAGGGGCGTTACAGGTAGGTAAAGGGCAGGGACAAATGGGTCCCTTCCCTGGGGTGGGTACACCCTCTATTCTGCCACCCTCCAGTGGGAGGGGGGCATGAGCCTGTCCCTGGTTGGCTGAGTCCCCCATCTTCAAGATGGCGTGGACTGAGTTGTGCTTCACCTCGTCTCCCCCACCTGAGGGGTGGAGTTGGCAGAGGTGGGCACACCTCTTCCTTACTTGTTTTTCCCACCGGTTCTCCCGCCCAAAGTGGGGGGTAGAACCAGTGGGGACCAGTTGCTGAAAGCAGCAAATGGTCTGGAGAGGCTCACAAAGGCGGCATGCCTTTGAAACTTCTCCTTCGTGAACCCTGCCCATCCTGGGGGAGGAGGCTTGGCACCTCGTCCCAGGATGTGCATTGTTTTAGGCCCCGAGAGCAGCAGGCTCTCGACCCAGGAGTCCAGAAACATGTCTGGTGGTGGCAGCTGAAGCAGCCACTCAGCCTAGACACTAGAGAGTGGAGTTAGGTTTCAGGGGGCATCTTCTAAGTGCCCTCTGTGTGCTTTTTTCATTAAATCCCACACTGCCATCAGTGTGGGTTTAATGTGCTGAAAGTTTGATACCAAACTTCCCAGTTTTTAGTGCAGCCATTATGGTGCTGTGGAGTTACGTAATGACAAACTCCCAGCACCATATACTCTTAATGGCAGCACTGCACTTACAATGTCTAAGAATGGACTTAGACACTGTAGGGGTACAGGGCTCATGCGCCTGTACCCTCACCACTGGTATAGTGCACCCAGCTAGAGGGGTGGCTGACCTATGCCAGGGCAGTGGGTTGTAGGCATTGCCCACAGAGGTGTGTGCCATGTCAACTCTTCACTTTGTTCTGCACCAAAACACGCAGCCTGCAAAGGGTGTGTGGGTGTGGGTGTGGGTGTGGGTGTGGGTGTGGGTGTGGGTGTGGGTGTGGGTGTGGGTGTGTGTGTGTGTGTGTGTGTGTGCGTGTACACACCAAGGGTGGCACAATAAGTGCTGCAGCCCTTAGAGGTCTTCCCTGGTCACAGTGCCCTGGGTACCTGTGGTACCATTTACCAGGGGCTGACCTGTGGCCAGAGATGCCAATTGGGTACAGTTTTGGGGAAAGAACACAGGCCCTGGGAACCTGATTGGCAGGGACCCAGGGCACATCAAGTCAAAGTGCATCAGTGGTCTGGCAAAAAGTGGGGGGGTTACTGCAACAGAAACCCACTTCCTTACAGACATTAACACAGAATCCTGCTGCCTGGCCGAAAGTCTCAACCTCTGAAGGGTCGTAATCTGGTCCTCCAGTCTCTCAAACATAATCTGGTCCTCCAGCGCCACAAACAGGTCATCTGCATAGAGGCTGATTGTGTGTTCGCTTGATCCAGGTTGATCTGAAAGAGACACGTTAGTGACAGATTCCTTACCTTAGAATATCCCCAGGCGTCAGGCTGGATCCGGAAAGTTTTCTGCGTAGCAGTACTCTTGCGCGTCGGTAGGCGGCGTCGTGCGGCTCCGCGTCCGTCGTCGGCGTCGTGATCGCCGGGATGACGTCGCGGGCAGTACTTAGACGCTGCCCCTGCGCGCTGACGTCAGTTCTTCTTTTTCCGCGCCAGTAAGCGCAGATCCGGGAAGAGCAGTGCCCTAGTCACTTTTTGACTATCCTTTTTTGTGAATTCTTTCACTGTTTCTTCAACGAGTCTTCACGACTCCTAAGGTGTCGTAGGGATGCCCGGCTTTAAGCCCTGCGAGGTCTGTGCCCGCATGATGTCCATCACGGACCCCCATCTCGAGTGTCTCTTCTGTCTCGGCTGAGACCACGACACGAAGTCGTGCCCTGACTGCCGGAAACTTCATCCGAAGGCTTTGCGAGAGCGGTCTCGAAAGCTGCTCGAGGTCCGGCAGTCGGCTCCACGCCGCACCAAGCCCCGGTCACAGGAGAGGTCGAGGGGCCGGTCGCGGAGCCCCCATCGTTCGTCGGAATCCAAGTCTTCGCGCTCCTCCGGTAAGTCGAAGCACAAGAAGTCTAAGCGGCGTCATCGCTCTAAGACTTCGCCTCGCCGGTCTCGCGACTCGGCTGAGGCCCCTGTCGGCACCGTCCCCGCGGCCCCGGACGTGCCTGTCGAGTCACCCCCGCATTACCCGTCCTTCCCGGGTTCGGAGGCGACTCCGCCCCAAGTACAGGAGTTCCTGTCGGCCATGGCCCGCCTCTTCGGGCCTAAAGGTCCCTCCGGTGCGCCTTCGGGCCCCGCGGGCCTGCAGTAGGGTTGCTCCGGCGTCGCCGTCGACTCCGGTCCGGCGTCGCCTGTCCCACCAGCCTTCATCCCGGCCTCGGCTCCGGCCCCGGCCTCGATCCCGGCTCCGGTGGTGCCGCAACCCCCATCGACGCCGGTTGACCTAACCACGCCGGCGCCGATGTCCCGGTGCCGTTACTGACGCCGTCCGGGGGCTCCGGTTGGCGTCGTTCCCCGGTTCTCTCCGGCTCCGGACATGGAGCCGGACCGACGTCGCCCGACGCCGGTTCAGCGCCCGATGAGACCTTGGGTCCCTAATGTCCCTCCTCCTCCATATTATGAACCTGAGGAGGACCAGGAGAGCTGGGAGGGTCTGAGGACCCTCTCACACAACAGTGCGAGTTTGACCCGGACTGGGTTGAGGAACTTGGGGATGCCAGTGGTCTGGACACCTCCCTGACTCTGGCATGCTGTCTCCTCCCGTGGCTACGGAGGAGGGGCTAATTTTGCAACGGTGTTGCGTAGAGCTGCTGGAGCCTTGAATCTCCAGTTGCCTACTGTGGCCATCAGGACTAACCTCCTGACAGAAGTGCTTCAGCCGGCGGCCTCCTCTTCGGAGACTGTGCTGCCGTTCAATGATGCACTCACTGACGTTCTTTTGGGTGCCTGGTCCAAGCCCACCACAGGGGCTCCTGTGGATAGGAGCGTGGCCCGACGCCATCGCCCTGCTCCGGGCGACCCCCTGTTTCTCTCCCAACACCCCACCCCTGAGAGCTTGGTTGTCCAAGCCTCTGCCTCCCAAACCGCCTTCCCTACCGCCCCTCCGGATAGGAAATCCAAGCGCCTGGATCACTTTGGGAAGAAGGCTTTCTCTTCCTCCAGTGCTGGCTTGCGGTCCGTCAACACCGCTTGCCTCTTGGGCCGATATACCCACTCCCTGTGGGATTCGGTGGCGACTGTTTTGCCGCAGTGTTCTGAGGAGGTCCAGACACTGCTTACCCGCGCCATTGCGGAAGTGCGAGATGCGGCTAAATACACCATACGTTGTGGCCTTGATACCGCCGACTCGCTGGGCAGATCGCTTGCAACGACGGTGGCGCTGCATCGCCACGCCTGGCTGAGGACCACTGGTTTTTCGGGTGATGTCCAGAATACACTCATGGACATGCCCTTTGATGGAGTCGGTCTTTTTGGTTCAAAGGCAGACCATGCGCTGGAGCGTTTCAAGGACTCGCGGGCTACTGCCAAGTCCCTGGGCCTTGCTGTTGTGCGCCCTCCGCTCACATCTGCTTTTCGCCCCTTTCGTGGCCACGGAAGGGGCGCCCAGTCACGTCAGCAGCCCGGCCAACGGCCCGCGCAGCAAGCGCCTTCGCGTGGCCGAGGACGTGGATACCGCAGTGGCGGTTCGGGCAACCAGCGTGCGGGTCAGGCCACCACCTCCAACCCGTCCGCGGCCTCCAAGCCCTCCTTCCTTTCAGGTGCACAGCACGCCAGTAGGGGGCAGGGTCCGCCATCACCTTCACCACTGGCGTCCCATCACCTCGGACAGGTGGGTCTTTGACATTGTCCGAAGGGGCTACTCCCTCCCCTTCGAGACCACCCCCCCCAGCCATGCCACGGGATCACTTGGTGCTTCTGCAGAAGGAAGTCACGGCCCTCTTGGCCAAGAGGGCCATCGAGCATGTTCCGACCCCAGAAGTAGGACGTGGTTGCTACTCCCACTACTTTCTGGTGCCCAAAAGGACAAGGAGGACATGCGTCCTATCTTGGACCTCCGGACGTCAATCGCTTCCTCCGGAAGGAGAAGTTCAAGATGCTCACCCTAGCTCAGGTCTTGACTGCCCTCGACCCTGGAGACTGGTTGGTAGCGTTGGACTTGCAGGACGCTTATTTCCACATCCCCGTCCTGCCGGCCCACCCGGCGTTACCTACGGTTCACGGTAGGCCTCGAGCATTTTCAGTTCACCGTGCTCCCCTTTGGCCTTACCAGTGCCCCTCGGGTGTTCACGAAAGTGATGGCGGTGGTCGCAGCTCATCTGCGCCGGGCAGGGGTTCCAGTCTTCCCCTACCTCGACGACTGGCTGCTGAAGGGCGGGCTCGTTCCAGGCAGTCGTCTCCCACCTCCAGACTACGGCCGAACTCCTGCACTCGCTGGGGTTCTCCATCAATGTGCCGAAGTCGCATCTGATTCCTTCTCCACAGCTCCTTTTCATCGGAGCAGTTCTGGACACAACGCAGTTTCGGGCCTATCCTCCCGAACGGCGAGTCCGGGATATTCAGGCTATGATTCCGATCTTTCAGCCTTTATCCTGGGTTTCGGTACGGATGACCCTGAGGCTGCTGGGCCTCATGGCCTCCTGCATCCTGCTGGTCGATCATGCCAGATGGCATATGCGGGCTCTGCAGTGGGACCTGAAGTTCCAGTGGGCGCAGCACCGGGGCAACCTGTCCCGATCTCGGAGGGGCTGCAAAACAGTTGCAGTGGTGGCTCACGGACCGGCAATGGGTCATGGGCAGATCCCTCTCCTTCCCCAGCCAGAGCACACAGTTGTGGCGGACGCGTCCCTTCTGGGATGGGGCGGTCACATGGGAGAGGCGGAGATCAGAGGCCTCTGGTCTCCGGCGGAGTCCCGGCTCCATATCAACCTTCTGGAGCTCCGTGCGATCCGACTTGCACTCAAGGCATTCCTTCCCTCTGTCAAAGGGAAGGTTGTGCAGGTGTTCAGACAACACCACCGCCATGTGGTACTGCAACAAACAGGGCGGGGTGGGGTCGTGGACCCTCTGTCAGGAGGCTCTGCGCCTCTGGACATGGCTGGAACATCAGGGCATGTTCCTGATGGTTCAAGACCTGGCAGGTTCCTGAACGCCAGGGGCGGGCGAACTCAGCCGCAGGTGCATGATGGATCACGAATGGCGTCTTCACTCGGAAGTGGCGCAAGGACTCTTTCTACAATGGGGAGAGCCTTGGTTAGATCTATTCGCCACCGAAGAGAACACGCAATGTCATCAGTTCTGCGCGTTGGAATTTCCAAGGCGGCACTCGCTCGGCGACGCTTTTCGTCGCAAGTGGAGTTGCGGTCTGTTGTACGCCTTTCCGCCTATACCACTTCTACCCAGAGTGTTGAAGATTCGGCACGACCGGGCCCAAGTCATCCTTGTGGCTCCGGACTGGGCTCGAAGAGTTTGGTATCCCGAGCTACTCAGTATGAGCGTAGATCCCCGATCCGTCTGCCTCTTCGGGAGGATCTTCTGTCGCAGCAGCAGGGGACGGTCCTCCACCCGAACCTGTCCAGCCTCCACCTGCTTGCATGGAGATTGAGCGGCGGCAGTTGATTCCTTTCGACTTGCCTCCCGAAGTTTGTGATGTGATTCTGGCAGCCAGGCGTCCCTCCACTAAGGTGGTATACGCCTGCAGGTGGAACAAATTTGTGGCATGGTGCACAGCAAAGGCTGTGAACCCCCTTTCTGCCCCTCTTTCTGAGGTCCTTCTGTTCCTTCTTTCTCTGGCCCAACAGGGTTCTGCCCTGGGTACCATCAAGGGTTATCTCTGTGCTATCTCGGCCTTCCTCAGGCTCCCTGATCAGCCCTCCCTTTTCAAGTCCCCTGTTGTTAACCGGCTCTTAAAAGGCATTACACACCTCTTCCCTCCTGTTCCGTTTGTGATGCCTCAGTGGGACTTGAACTTGGTTCTTACCTTTTTAATGTGCGCTCCCTTTGAGCCTCTACATAACTGTCCTCTTCGTCTTCTCACTCTGAAGACAGCCTTTCTGGTGGCCATCACCTCCGCTCGGCGGGTGAGTGAGCTCCAGGCTCTATCATGCAAACCTCCCTTTCTGTCTGTGCATCTAGACAAGGTTTTTCTTAGGACGCGTCCGTCCTTCTTGCCAAAGGTGGTTACTGCCTTCCACATTGGGCAGACCATCACTTTGCCTACCTTCTTTCCGCCTCCGCATCCTTCCAGAGAGGAAGAGAGGCTCCACCGTCTGGACCCAAAACGTGCGCGCTCCTTCTATATCGACCGCACAAAACACTTCCGGGTGGATGACCAGCTCTTTGTTGGCTACGTGGGCGCCAAAAAAGGTCGGGCGGTGCACAAACTAACCATCTCCCGCTGGGTTACTTGTGCATCAAGGCCTGCTATTCTTTGGCTAAGAAGGAGCCTCCTGTTAGGCTATGTGCCCATTCCACCAGGGCAACGGCTGCTACCACGGCTTTGGGCCGCGGTGTTCCGCTGCAGGATATCTGTCAGGCAGCTACGTGGGCCTCGCTGCACACGTTTACAAAGCATTACTGCCTTGACAGTCAGGTCCGGAGGGACGGTTTCTTTGGCCGTTCTGTCCTCCGGGACTTCCTTGTCTGATCTTTGTTCGCAGACCCACCACCGGGGTTGGTATTGCTGGGGTATCTATTCTAAGGTAAGGAATCTGTCACTAACGTGTCTCTTTCAGATGCACAAGTTACTAGCTTGTAGTAACGATATATATGTAAGAGACAGTAGTTAGTGACAGATTCCTACCGCCCACCCATCCTCCCGTTCTGCGAACTGATTTCTAGGAGTTAAGGACATCCCTTTCAGGGCCCTAGTATTTTTCAGACACCTATGTCAGCTTCTTGCATGGCTCTGCGTTCTGGCGCGGAAAGTCGAGTACAGAACTGACGTCAGCGCGCAGGGCGGCGTCTAAGTACTGCCCGCGACGTCATCCCGGCGATCACGCCGGCGACTGACGCGGAGCCGCACGACGCCGCCTACCGACGCGCAAGGGTACTGCTACGCAGAAAACTTTCCGGATCCAGCCTGACGCCTGGGGATATTCTAAGGTAAGGAATCTGTCACTAACTACTGTCTCTTACAGATGTATCATTACACAAGTTAGTAACTTGTGCATCAAGCCCGGCATGAGCGGTCCTAATCTGGCAGCCAAAATTCCAGTGAACAATTTAATATCGGAGTTAAGGAGGGAGATTGGGCAGTAAGAACCACACTGCTTATCTTTTCCCGGCTTGGGAATCACTACAATAGCTGCATTTTGCATGGAAGAAGGGACCTTGTCTGGGCGAATTAGAGGCGTGTTAGTATGGGGGTAAGTGTGGACCAGAAGGCTTTTTTATATTAAAAGGCCAGGAATTCATCCGGCCCTGGAGATTTGAGAGGTTTCTGCCGGGCAATAGCAGAAATAACCTCCTCGATCCAAATCGGACGATCTGAAGAGTCCACCTGCTCTGACGTTGGCTGTGGGATACGCACCTCTTTGAAGTATGTGTCGGGACTATTTAGATTCACGGTTTGCTTGATATATATAGGTGTTGATAAAAGTCCTGGAACTGTGATGGTATGGGGCCATCTCCCAGAACCTCAGAGCCATCAGAAGCAGCAGGAAGTAAACTTCTGATGCCTGTCGCTGCGCTTGTAATCTGTTTGCTAATAGCAGTCTGCAATTCCCCCCCTCCCCCCCCCCCCTCCTCCCTCTTTTCGTTACTTCGGAGTGTCTTAGCTGGAGATCCATGTATTCTGCTTTATCAAAGTCTAGACCCGCCAGTTGGGCATGTGCTGTTTCTAACTGCTGCCATATCCTAGGGGCTCCTGTGCACTGGTGTATTCGTTCTACTTCCCGCACTTGTTAGTACAAGCGCTTTCACTTATTGCAAAGGAGTCTATTGTCCACCGCTGAAATAGCAATAAGTTCCCTACGTATGACTACCTTCGAGGTTTTCCAAAGGATTGCAATGGAGATCTTGAGTGTCCTTGATCATTAGGAAATCTAGAAGTGCTGGGTTGTTTATCTACTACTACTGGACTGTGTAGCAGGGTTACCCGTATCTGGCAGGACCGAGAGGGCCATTCCAGTGGGGGAAAGGCTAAGGTAAGGGAAACTGCGGCATTGCCAGATAGGGAGCATGGTTTGATTTTAGATGTTAAAAATGTTACCTCCCTCGTCATGAGAACATGATCGAGGCGTGCATATGTTTTTATGAGCGTGTGAGTAAAACGTGTATCCCTGAGTTTGTGGGTGCTGTTCTCTCCAGAAGTCCCGTAGTCCCATCTCTTGTAACTACTGTTCAACACCTCCCCACCCCCCCCACCCCCCGTTCCGGGATCAGGCACCAGTATGACCATGGAGTGGTGCGGAGCGGTTCAGGTCGTCGTTTAGCACGAAGTTGAGGTCCCCCTCCCAGGAACACTAGCCTGCGTGGACTTGACTTCTGCCACTGCCCGATTGAGAAAGTGTTCCTGTCCGTCATTCGGGGCATTTGTTACGCAGAGTAAAGGTATGATCGCCTACACTCTGCATGTGCCAGGAGCCTACTCCTAATTTTGGTGCATTTGGGCCCCACCTTGCCACTAAATGAGCAGGAAACTAAAATATCAACTCCTGCCGCTTTGGAAGGGCCAGATGAAAAGAACTGTTGAGGAAAGGTATGAAAACGCAGTCTGTGCCAGTCTTTGCCCACTAAGTAAGTTTCCTGTAGAAGGCGGAGATCTGCTTTGGATTGTTAGATATAGGAAAGAATGGCGCGTCGCTTAATCGGGTTGTTTAGAACCTTCACATTGACGGTTAGGATTTTCACACCACTATGTGTATCATGAGGGAGAGTAGTGTGTAATGGAGAGGTTTCTGGGTAGAGTCCAGCCTTCGTTTGTGCGGGACCAGTGTCATCCAGTGCCCAACCTGTATGTGCTTATGCAACAGCGCCACACCATTTCCTGTGAGTACCCCCAACAAATAATCCTAACTGCATGAAACAAAGACAAGTGTTCTGGGCATAAGGCCTCAGAACTAAGTGTCCCATTGTGAATGAGAGTTTAGGGTCCTTATTGTGGCTCAAGGCTTCCTGTCCTCCGCCCCGGACTCCCCCGCCATAAGAATAAATGTAAGCTCGGAACTCCCTCAGTGATCATGTCTCATCCGAGCTGCCCAGGTCACCAGACAGCGCCTCCAGCACTGTTCTATGTTCTTTTGCCATGGTCTCAGAGTCTGGCTTTGCCCCTGTGGGCGCTGTTGTGTTTATTGCCAGTGTGAACGATTACAGGGTCTCCGACCTCTGGAGTTGGGTCACTGGCTTTCATCATCTGGACTCTCGATGCCCAGCAAGACTATTGGAAGGGGGGAGGGGGAGAGCTGGTGTAGCTTGCCATCCAGGCGAAAGATAATGCGGAAAGGGTGGCCCCAGGAGTACGAAATGCCTTTGCTCTGTAGATGGGCAGTGACCGGGTGAATGTCACAGCGTTTCTCGCTCTGAACATGCACCGCAGGCCCCGTGGTGTTTCCACAGCGGCATGGTTTCGGGCCCGATGGATGGTGGGGGCAGAGCAGGTCAAGCACGTCGTAACCGCCCACTATCTTAGCCATGCCCCCTGTGGTTTGCTTTAAAAAAAATTCAGTATGAGCTCTGGAATGTGCTCCATGCATGTACTACACCCGTTGTGTAGTCACCAGAATTGTCCAAGAAATTGCACCACCCAGAGTACCATCCGCCAACCCTGTATGTAGGAAGTGAAACATATTTTAGACTTCATGATTAAAAGATTCTATTTCTGAAGGCGCTTTCAAACAGAACCAGTAGCCTGGTAGCTCATGGTTGGTGACAGTCGTTCATAAGAATGTTTACCTAGATTTAATCTGAGATGATTAGTGCAATAGGGTGGAGATTGTCTGGTGGCGGGGGCACCTACAAGTGGCATTTGGGGGGGGCAAGGGGGTTCCATTGGCCAGTTGGTGACTGGACTTGGGTTTAGTGATCGGAGGTTAAAATTGCAATATTTCTATAACTGCTTGTGCAGGAATAATTATTCCAACTGTTTCGGAATCTGTGCTCCCTCCTTTAGCTTATGGTGAAGGCCTCTGGAAAGGTTCAAAATCATAATTTCTTCAATGGCAACTTTGTTCAGAGGACATGCGTCTGGAGGCGACGAGGCATCTCCACAACCCAGATGTCATTGTGTTTGGTGGTTGTTAGACTGCAGAGCTGACTGGGTCAACCTCTTGGCTCTTGGACAGTGTTGATCTGCTGGTCTTCCACATGACCTTCCATTCAGTTGGGTTTGCCTCTGGGCATGTAGGTTAGTAGTTCCTCCAGGTATCTGTGGTCCAGCTTTCCAAGGAAGAAAGTGCCACTACTTTTTGTCACAGGCCAGCAGAAAAGTGGTCCTGAAGTCATTCCCAAAGGTCTTCCCTGTTTCGAGGAAGAATAGCAACCTTACGATTTTCTGTACGACTCTCCTACACTAGTATACAGGACTTCCTTGGACGTTGAAATGAAATGTTGAAACAAGATACTGGTCGCAGGGGCCAGTACTTGCCTTCCCATGATGGCAAGGCCTGGATAATCCAGAGATTGGTGGCTTTCAAATCTTGATATGCTGTTCCAGTTCTGTGGCTTGATGTATGTGGCCCGGTCATGATCACCTCATTCCTAGGTAAGGCAGCTTGGCTGCCCCCCTCAATTTAAAGATGGCTTGGTTTTGCAGCGTGAATCTTTCTGGATTCACTATGCTGTGCATTATTCCGCCATCTCGTGGTTGGGTCCAGATTCGTAGTCCTTTCTTTCCTTTTTTTTGTTTTTTTTTGTTGGCCCCTTTGGTCGCCATCTTCAGATTCTTTTTTCCGCCGTGGGGTCTGGATCGTCGACGAGAAGTTCCAGAAAGTTGGACGAAGAATCTCAAATTTGAAATAATCACCAAAAGATCGTTTCCTGAAGACACCGGACGAGGAGACGAGTACAGGAGGCGACGAGAAGGACGACGAGGTAGAAGGTCCACGACCAAAATCTCTACGCCTACAGAGAATGCGCTCACAGGGGGCCCCCTGAGCGCGGGTATGGACAAGACACCGTTTAAGTTTTGCCAAAACTGTTACCACAAGTACGCCCAGAAGGACCAGCACCCAGGCTGCAACCTCTGCTTGCCGCTCGACCACATCAGCGAAAACTGCAACGCGTGTTCGGCCTTCACCCCGAAAACCCTCCGGGTGAGGAGGCAAAGAAGGGCTAACTACAACATGCAGGGCCAGGGAGCACCTCCATCGCTCCGAGACCTGGGCCTCTCGAGTGGAGAGGAAGACAACATCGCAGAGGGACTGGAGGACTGCTCAGTCGTCTAGGTCCACAAAACTTCGAAGGAGGTAAGGGAGACGTCGACCCCGAAGCACCCAAGCGACGCTCGAAAGAGTGAAGCTAAGGCCCCGAGCGACACTCTCAGAAGTGAAGCCAAGTCCTCGAAGGGTGCGTTGCCGCCGAAACACTCGACGAAAGCAACAGCAACCAAGGACAAACAGCCGAGCGGATCCTTCAGGAAGGACTCCCAATCGGCGAAAGCCTCCGAAAAACGAAGGGCGTCGAAGGTAACCTCCGAAAAGGAAGCCTCGACGCCCAGAAAAGAAGGCCCGGCGTCATCCTCGACGTCTGAGACCGCGAAAAGGAGCGCTTCAGCCATCGACACCGAAAAGGCCCACGAGATGGAGAAGAAAAGGAGAAGGCTCGAAGCAGAGATGGCGAGCATCCTGCAACGGAAAAAAGCCATCGAGCGAAGCACTCGGGGAGGGCGACACCAAAGGCATCAAACCCCCGAAAACACCCGAACCGCTCGACGAACAGGGCGAAGAGGACGACTACTTCGAAGGCGAAGAAGAGTTCCAGTCTTACCGGGACTCGACGCCCTCGGAAGCACAAGACTTAGACTGGCAAGACCTCGACGCAGATTCACCAGAAGAAGGGGTAGACTCTTATCCCTCGAGGCCTTCGCCGCCAGATGACATTGGAGCCTACAATGTGGTCGTCCAAAAGGCTGCAGCAACGTATGGCGTCGAAATGCAAGAGGAGAAGGCGAAGGCATGTTTCCTTTTGGAAACCCTACTTCCTCAACAAACCAGGTCCCAGTTCCTACCCATGCTTCCAAGCGTCCTGGACCAGGGAAGGGAGGCCTTCAAAGAACCGGCAGTCTGCAAGGCTGTTACACCAAGGAGCGAAAAAAAGTACAAACACTCCTCAAAAGACCCTGCGTACATCCAGGGGTCAGTGCCAGCAGACTCCATTATCACGGCAACGGCCAGGAAAAGGGCCAATGTACCCACTAACACAGGTCCACCTCCAGACAAGGAGAGCAAACGAATAGACCTCACAGGACGAAAGGTGGAGAGGAACGCAGCCATACACTGGCACATCTCCAACACCCTCATCAGCAGGCATGCATACCAGCATTGGGATGAAATGAGCCAGCTCGTAACACACCTGCCACACCAAGAAAGGGCTAATCACCTAGTGGAAGAGGGCAAGGCTATCGCAAACACTTGCCTAAAATCAGCCTTGGACGCAGCAGAAAACTCCAGCAGGCAGATGATGATAGGGTGACTGAAAGGAGACACGCATGGCTCAGGATCTCTGGTTTCAAACATGAGGTACAAAGCAATATCCTGAACACGCCATTTGACGGCCAGAAACTGTTTGGAGCCCCAGTCGACGAAAAGCTGACGCAGCTTAAAAAAAGACAACGAAACTGCGAGGTCCATGGGAGCACTGCAGTTCAGGGGGATGAGAAGAGGAACCCCGTCAAGGCGGCCCAATGGTAGAGGAGGCAATGCGCCCGCCACTTCCCACCAATCTCCCCAACAAGGATACCAGGGGAACAACCAGGGCCAAAGCCAACAGGGACAACAACAGCAAAATTGGCAGTATCAACCCAGAGGACGGTCCTTTCGAGGACGCAGGTACGGACGGGGACAGTCCCGAAGAGGGGGTCAGCAGCCCACCTCAAAGTGACTCCGCAAAGAAACCAAACCCTCCCCTATCAACACCAAGGGAGAGGAGAAGTCTACAAAAGATAATAATAAGAAACACACACAGCAAACAAATAACCACCGAGCATCACAGCCCCGGTGGGGAGCCGAATAGCAAACTTCCTCACACAATGGAGAGAGATTGACCACGGACAAGTGGATACTGAACATCATACAGCACGGATACTGCATAGAACTCCAAA
The DNA here is from genome assembly GCA_963921515.1 of Calotriton arnoldi. Classification (NCBI taxonomy): domain Eukaryota; kingdom Metazoa; phylum Chordata; class Amphibia; order Caudata; family Salamandridae; genus Calotriton; species Calotriton arnoldi. The sequence continues at coordinate 1,424,595 of CAWUFW010003022.1, forward strand.
AACACCCCCGGGCAGAAAACCAAGACACCGGCCACTGCCCGCAAGGGAGCTCGCACTCCTACGTCTAGAAGCAGAGGAGCTGCTAAAAAAAAGAGCAATAGAACCAGTTCCAATCAACGAAAGGAACAGGGGAGTATACTCAACGTACTTCCTAGTGCCAAAGGTAGACGAAACACTAAGGCCAATTCTGGACCTCAGATTCCTGAACAAGTTCGTAAGAACTCAAAAATTCTAAATGACGTCACTTCAGGAAGTAATACCCCAAATCCAAAAAGGGGACTACATGGCGACCATAGACATGAAAGACTCATATCTGCACATACCCGTCAACCACAAACGTCTACTAAGATTCGTGATAGGCCAGAATCACTACCAGTTCACAGTGCTAGCCTTCGGGCTCAAGTCCGCACCAAGGGTGTTCACAAAATGCCTAGCAGCAGTGGCAGCGCACCTACGGAGAAGGGGCATACACGTATACCCCTACCTCGACGATTGGCTGGTAAAAGCAGGATCATACAGACACTGCAAAGATCACATCAAACAAGTCATACAAACACTGTCCAGACTAGGTTTCTCAATACATTGGGAGAAATCGTCAACAGAACCGCAACAGATCAAAATATTCTTAGGGGCAAAAATCGACAGCACACAGTCCAAAGTGTTCCCCAGCGACAAAAGAACTATAGCGCTCCTGAGGGAAACACGTCATTACCGCAAGGGGCAAGTTCTGACAGCGAGGACGGTGAGCAGACTAATGGGGATGATGGCGTCATGCATCCACCTAGTCCCAAATATCAAACTGCACATGAGACCGTTCCAGGAATGGATACAGCAACAGTGGTCACAAGCAACAGGGAGTTGGGAAGATCTAGTGGTTGTCACACGCAGTGCAGCAAGAAATAGCGTGGTGGAAGGAAGAGAACATATTACAGGGGAAGCCATTCACACAGCCAACTCCAACAGTGACCATCACAACAGACGCCTCACAGCAGGGCTGGGGCGCGCACATGGACAGACTCCGCGTCAGGGGCTGTGGTCACAACAAGATGCAGTGAAACACATCAACTACCTAGAACTAAAACTGTGTTCCTAGCCTTAAGAGCCTTTCAGAAGCAGCTTTACGGCCACAGAGTGCTGATACAAACAGACAACACAACCACCATGTTCTACATCAACAAACCAGGTGGAACACAGCACCGCTATCAAGCCTGGCACAAGAAATTTGGAGATGGGCCATCCCTCTAAGGATAGACCTACTGGCGATACACCTTCCAGGAATAGACAATGTAAAAGCAGACAGACTCAGCAGGCAGACGTCGGCATCCCACGAATGGGAGCTCAACCAACAGGAAGTGCAGCGGCTGTTCCAAAAATGGGGTACACCACGGATAGACCTGTTTGCAACACCCCAGAATGCAAAATGCCAACATTACGCATCCAGACAACCGGACCAAAGGTCCCTAGGGAATGCGCTATGGATAAGTTGGTCGAACGAATTTGCATACGCTTTTCCCCCGATACCACTGTTACACAAAGTACTCAGCAAATGCAGGAGCAGCAGCATGACACTCCTACTGGTGGCACCTCAGTGGGCCAGACAGTCGTGGTTCTCACAAATAATGGAAATGGCACAGGAACCAGCGCACAGGTTCAGCAGAAGGAAAGACCTCCTGACAATGCAAGACGGAAAAGTGCTCCACCCAGAACCAGAGTGCCTCAGCCTAGCAGCATGGCTCCTGAGGACCTAGAATTCGCACACCTCAAGCTACCACCAAGCACTATGGCAGTACTCAGAGAAGCAAGGAGACCCACTACAAGGAAGTGCTACATTGCAAAGTGGAAAAGGTTCTCACTATGGTGCCTTACAGAGGGACTGCAACGAAAGGTCACAAAAGAATCAACGGTACTACAATACTTAACGCACCTACTACACAGCGGGCTGAGCTACTCGTCACTGAGGGTTCACTTAGCAGCCATAGTGGCCTACACCAGGGGAGAAGCAGGGAAAAGTTTCTTCACCTGCCAGGTGGTCAAAAGATTCCTGGAGGGGGCTAAAGGAATAGCCCCCCCAAAAAGGATGCCAGCCCCAAGCTGGAACCTCAACACTGTGCTAACACAGTTGATGATCACCATTTGAGCCCATACACAAGACCACACTGCACATGCTCACACTAAAAACTGCATTCTTGGTGGCTATCACGTCACTGCGAAGGGTCAGTGAACTGCAGGCTCTTACACTGCAAGAGCCCTACTTGCAAATACACCAGGACAGAATTGTCATGAGAACGGACCCACACTTCCTGCCAAAGGTGGTGTCGCGGTTCCATATTAACCAGACAATACAGATACCAAGTTTCTTCTAGAAACCATCAACGCCCACAGAAAAGGCGCTACACACGCTGGACGCCAGAAGGGCAGTGATGCACTACATAGAAAGGACAAAGGAATGCAGGAAAACAAAACAACTGTTTCCTTCGCAAGCAGTTTCCTGGGACGACCAGTAACAAAAAATACCATAGCACGATGGATTGCACAGGCAATAAAACTCTGCCACAAGCAGGCAGGACAAGAATTGGAGGGAGCCGCCCAGGCTCACTCAACAAGGAAGAAAGGAGCAACGGTTGCGTTCCTAGCGAACACACCTATCCAAGACATTTGCCAAGCGGCAACATGGTCTTCCGTGCACACGTTCACCAAACACTACTGTGTGGATATCCAGATGAACAAAGAGGCACAAGTAGGACAGAAGGTCTTACAGCACATTTTCAGCAACCAATGCTCATCTTCCACCCAACCACCGCAATAACAATACCGCTACAAAGTCTATGCACAGCATAGTAAATCCAGAAAGATTCACGCTGCAAAACGAATAGTTTCTTACCTGTCGGTGTAGTTTTGCAGCTTGAAGACTTTCTGGATTCACTAGCGATCCCACCCGCCTCCGCCAGGAAGATAACATAGGAGGTTAAGGGTAAAACTAGACTACATAAAAGGTTTAAAGGGATCAAAAGAAAAATAGGATAAAAGGAAAAGCCATAGACAACACAAAAAAAAGAAAAAAAAGAATCCGAAGATGGCGACCAAAGGTGGGAGCTTCCGCAGGAAGCGCGACGACGTCACCGAGGACACCAAATGGTGGGGGCGTCGCCGCCCACCTGGGCCAACAACAAAAAAAAGGAAGAAAGGACTACGAATCTGGACCCAACCACGAGATGGCGGAATAATGCACAGCATAGTGAATCCAGAAAGTCTTCAAGCTGCAAAACTACACCGACAGGTAAACTATTCGTTTTGTTATCTGGTTCCTGGCTGCAGGCCATCTCCCAAAGTAATGCACCTCTGGCGAACATAAAGGAGAGGGGTAGCTTTCACTCTGAACTATAGTTGCATATGGGCTCCAGAATCTGAAATGTACCGTAGGAGTCTTACAAAGGTGATCACCATTTTGAGAAAGTATACACATGGAGTGGACTCGCCATTTGCTCATCAAGGCAAACTCATCTACATATGTAGGCCAAGTCCTTACAGGTCCCAGACCTGACTGGTGGAGGACAGCACAGACTTTAATTGGAGGGAGCAAGTAGGCCTTTCTTAGGAGTGCATCTAGAAATGCACTGTATCAGCCTAATAATGCTTGCAACACTGACCGCTCATGCATAGCTTGGAGAGAGGGACTATAGTCTACTTTGCAAAGAGGGGTGTACTTGGGGTGCTCCCCAATATCCGAGCTCAGCTTTGGTGCCTTTTAGTCTGTAAACATAACCCTCATTTGCCTTGCGTAATTGCCAAGCTTGCTGAGGGAGATATGCACAGGGCTTTCCAGAAAGTGCCCCAAGGCAGGGCAGCACAGTTTTACAAAACCTTGCAATACACTTGTATCCCAACCAAAAAAATGGCCCGCCTTTAAAAAAAAAAAAAAAAAAAAAATTGAATTGGAAATAAAGCTAAGCAGGGTTGTTGCTCCATAAAACCAAACTCCCAAATTGACTTGCTGTGGGCTCCTGTGAGCGGGATCTTTGAACAGTGTTATGCTCATTCCAAGGTCTTTCTGGCATTTCTTGTATTATAATTTTTTGATCTACACCTTAATGTATTGTAGAAACTACTGGTCATTTTTGGCTGGCATGATCTTGCTGTTTTTCAGAAACGTTTTCTGCCCACAAGTAACTTGCTTCATTATTTGTATATTGCCCTTCATGTAAGGGAAACAGATGTAGAGATTCTATTTTAACTGTAATGGGATTGTCTGTAGTTGGGTGGATGGGAACATGGATTCATGGCTATAGAACTGTAGTTTGAGCTTTTCATTTAGGTTCAGTAGACGAGCAGCATGTAGCAATACAAACCAGCATTGGCATAGCCAATAGGTCTCTTTTTTAGGACCTTATAAGTATTTAGTTATGCAGCACAATATCCTTGGTGCAACATCAACTGTTGCATGGCTAAACACTTATAAGGTCCCAAAGGCGAGACCTATTGGCTATGCCAATGCTTGTTATTTTTTTGTTCTTGGGGGGGGGAAACCGGGCTAGTGCCAGGAGGGTCAAGGGTGAGTGCCAGGGAGGGGAAGTGTGAGTGCCGGGAAGGGGAAGTGTGAGTGCCGGGAAGGGGAAGTGTGAGTGCCGGGAAGGGGAAGTGTGAGTGCCGGGAAGGGGAAGTGTGAGTGCCGGGAAGGGGAAGTATGAGTGCCGGGAAGGGGAAGTATGAGTGCCAGGGGTGAGGGGTGGCTGAGGGTTAAAGTGACAACGAGTTTAAGAGATGTGAGGTCGAAGGGGCGGAGAGGCTGCACACGGTGAGGATGTGAGGCTGGTGGAATGCAGGGAGGGAGTGTCGGTGGGCAGACTGTTTGTGGTGATGCAGGGGTGACACTTCGAGGGGGGGGCTGAGAGGAAGAGTGAGAAGAGGATGGGAAGAGACACCGCAGAGTGAAAGCAGTAGTTTAATGCAGGGGGTGGGGCTGTGAGGGTGCGCGGCCACGGAGGGGTGGGGGTGCGAGGGGTGGGACTGTGAGGGTTAAAGTGACGAGAACGAGTTTAAAGCAAGCATAAACAAGAGGCGCGGCTGCGAGACGCGGTGGGGGACGGAGCGGACAGACTAAATGCTGCGGGGAGAGCTTTAACAAGCTGGTAACCTCTGCAACCGGCTCACAACAGGCCGGCAACGCGTCCCTGGGGGGCAAATTAGAGGTACAGCGAGAATGAAGTCAGCCCTCTTACTTAATCTGCGGCCGAGGCTGTAAAGTCGAGAGCGCATGCCAGCAGCCAGAGACCGAGGCTCAAAAATATGAACGTGAGGTCGGAGGTCGACGCCGGAGGAGCTGTTAAATGGCGACAGTTTCGGGTTTCAAAGCCTCCGGCATGGCGCAGGTGTGCTGTAGGGACGAGGAATCAATGCTGAAGCTAGCCAGAAGCTTTAAAAACGAGCATTGGCCGTGCGGCCGTTAAAGTGACGAGAACGAGTTTAAAGCAAGCATAAACAAGACGCGCGGCCGCAAGACGCGCTCTGTGGTTGGGGAGGGGGAGGAGCGTTGAAGCGCGTGCTTGGGAGAGCAAGCGAGAGGAAAGCCAGTTGGCGCCTGGGTGTAAGGGTGCCCGCGAGGAATGCGCGTTACTGTGCGCGTAACCGCACGCTCTAGGCCACAAAAAGCTGTGGTCGGCTTTTTAAAGCCCACTCACTAAATGTCTCGCCAGAGCAGCGCATGCGCTGGCTCAGGCGAGACCTAAAAAGGGCTTGTCCAAGAGTATTGTAGTCTGGTTAGCTTTGCTCTTCTAGAGCTTTTAGAGTAGTTCTTAACTGTAGTCTTAGTATCGCTAGGAAACAGTAGGATGGTCCCCAAAGGAATACGAGAAAAAAAAGCAAAGATCTGCATTTAAAACGTGAAAAAGAGGGTGCGTGGTCTGGCCGCAGACGGAGATGGCCGCTTAGTCTGTGAGCTCGGATGTGAGGGGGGGCTTTGGAGGGAGACAACGGCTATTTGCGCATGGACTGAGGCAATGTACTAGTGCCTCTCGCAACATGAAGAGCCCGGGAAGCAGACATGTTGAACTCCTGAAGCGCCCTTGATGAGTTTTAGGAGCTGCGGCAGCGAGGGAAGGTGAGGAGACGTCGGGCGTGGAGGCACGCTTGCAGCCGCGGATCTGGAGTGACCGATGCTTCCGACTTTCGTGTTCCACCGTAACCAGCTGAGTCCCCTGCTTCTCTGATGTGGAGAGGCCTGCATTCTTGGTGATGCTGACGGGCCTGAGGGAGCATTTGCGGCGGCGGCGCTGCTGTCTCTGAATGGACAGATATCGCCTGAAGATGTAATCACAGGGGAGTGCTGTGGTTTGTATAGTTTGACGCTGTGACTGAAATAAGTGAGAGACTCTGGTTTCAGAAGTTGAAGGATTTATTCCAAGGTGTTTTACTTATGAGGGAGTGCTTTGCTCGGGGTCATGTCTGCAGCTCCTAGACATGGAAGACCAAATTACATACTCCCGTTCTTTGCGCCCTGTGTGCTTTCCGTCCAACACGCAGCATATTAACCCCTTCTGCACAAATGTACTGGAACCTTCTGATGAGGAAAGTACTGGTGGCGTTGTCCCTGAAAGGACTAATATCGCTTTCAGATTACACAAATGACGATCTAGGAGCGGGTGAGTGCTGTGGCATCCAGAACTTTAACACTCCAACCCTTTTAACGGGGATAAGTGAGCAACTTCACCTACGGGGTGAGTGACGCATTAAAGGTCCCAACACTTCAAATACTAACCTCGTCTGCACAAACGCACCTCAATCTCCAGGTGAGGATGTATGAGGAGTATTACTATTCTTCTGTACAATGTTAATAGTCCTGGGTGATGTAAGTGCGCGCCGGCTATTGAACCATGAGTGAGCATTGCAAATACTACACTGCTTGAAGCCTTACAGCTACTGTCGGAATCTATTGTATGAAGATAATTTGGGTCCTCAAATAATACAAAATTAGGCCTTATATATTGCGCCTATAGCAGTTGACATTTCAGTGAAGCCCTAAATGAAAAACGCCTCTGCGTCTCACCTGCTCCATTATTTCCCATTAAACATTTTATTCATCGTCTCTCTAAAGCGTCTCTGCAGCCTCAATTGTAATCCATTCCTTATTTGAAAAATAAAAGCAGTAATTAGGAGGCTGATGCTGAAATCAAATTTCGCTGCTCTCTAATTGGGTCACCTAAACCTCCACTTTATAGACCCCGTTGCCGTTCTGCGCCTTTATATTGACTCAGTGCACTGATCTGAGACTAAATACAATCGAATGTCCACCACCAAGCACGGAAGCAAATCCTCCAAGCAACCCCTTTTTGCAGACTTACTTAAACAACCAGGCAACATGTCTATGAAAAGCACTACATCCCTGGCAGAAGGCCTACCTCAAAGCAACCCAATCTCCACACAAGGGGAGACTATGTATCGCATATTACAAGAAATCTCTGCTGTTAGCCGGCGGTTTGAAGGAATGGACACAAACATATCCTCCTTAGCGGCAGAAGCTAAATCAATTCGAGTGGACATTGTGGGGTTCCATGCTAAAACAGAAGGGCTTGATCATAGGTTGACGGCTGTGGAGAAACATCTAGAGTCAATACAAAGCAGAGACCAAGAACTATTGTTTCTTCGCAGTAAATTGATTGATTTGGAAGATCGCAGCAGGAGGGATAATGTTCGCTTATAGGGTTCCCAGAAAAGATTGAAGGACCAAACGCCAGAGCATTCCTTCGAAAAATACTTCCGAATTTAGATGGTAACACTTTTGATCCTACACTGGAAATACAACGTGCACATCGCATAGGTCCTCTGCACAAAGAATCTGCAATACATCCAAGACCACTTATTGCTTGTTTTTTAAGGCACGAACACACAAGACAACTACTAACATCAGCACAAACCCAAGGTCCTTTTAACTATAATGGACATGAAATTCGTATGGCAGCAGACTTCTCCAGAGAAACTAATGATTGTCTCAAGGCATTTCTCTCAATGAGACCACAATTACGACAAATGGACATCAAATATGGTCTCTTTGAGCCCGCCCGCTTCGCATCACCAAAAGGGATCTCAAAAGATTTTTACAATCTTGAGGATCTCCGCCTCTTCGTAGACCGCTTGAAGCCTCAGGATATGGACACTCGGCACGCTACTCCGGAACCAATACAATCTAGCCCTACTATACAGGCACCAGGAAACGCACAACGGAATATCAGTAATCCAAGGCACCGTGGCAGAGATCTCGAGAGGTCTACTCAAACTCATGAGGAAAGGCCGCGGCCCTTCAAACTGTCTTCCTTTACTCAGGAGCAACATGGAGACAAATCTCGTTCCCCTCTAAAATCCGCTTCGGATTTGAGAATGAGTTTGATATGGGTGTATCCATAGTCTGGTCCAGAGTTATAGCTATGTCTACATATACCAGTCAGGCCAAAGGTGGAGCTTGATGAACTAACTTACGACAACGAGAAGAATATAATGCCTAGCCATCGGACAGCTGAGTATTACTTATGTTGATCTGTTCCCACTATATTAATCGTATTAATTTCAAAAATACTCTGAATATTTTGTTTATTCTAACAGTAATATATGTTATAGAAAACTCTCATACTAATGAAATCCAAGATTTTATTATTTTTACAGATTTATATGAAATGTTTGATATTACGGATGACAATATTATTTCACTTGATATTGATTGTATTATATACAAGGTTACATCGCGATACTCCCATATTGTCCATTATATACATTTCAATCTATATAATATTACTGTCCTTCGGTTTTATATCTATTAGTCACCGCCCTGTTCTCTTGATGGAGCCACTTCTCCTATCTGCGCTCCAGCGCGCTTAGACCTGCGGTTAAAAGTACAGGATCCCTTGTGCCCTAATTACTCTGCCTCATCTCCTTTTTCCTATCACTCATCAATATCCTCACCTCTCTTCCTTCCAGCCTCCTTCTAACAAATTACATCACATCGCACTTTCTAAATTGTGCTCGAATTTAGCCTCACATATTTATCATTACCTTCCTTGAGTGTCTTACTGGATTATATTACTTGTATTACGGACTAGGATTTCTCCTCCCATTATCCTTTTCCCCCTTTTTTTTAACTTATTGCAATCATCTATAATTGTCCGTTTTATTCTGTTTTTCTGACATGGTCATTACCCGTGCTCTTCGTGTAATAACATGGAACGTTCATGGATTAACACATTAAATTTAAAAAATACTTATTTACAATCAAAGCAGGTTGATATAGCACTTCTTCAAGAAACTCCTCTTAATGCTACTGAATCTGACAAGCTGCGTAGAGAATGGGTGGGAAAGGTGATCCACAGCATTATACAAGGGGGAAATGCTTATTCATAAATCCCTACTGGTGACAGTGTTAAAAACTTGGATAGATCCAAGTGGACGTTGCGTCTTTACTAAGTTACGAATTGTAAACACTTATATCTGCATTGGTTCAGTCTATGCCCCGACTGGAGCGAAAAAATCGTTCTTTCTTCAGCTGAATCGCCTTTTAACAGAGATAGGCGCTTCACAGTTCCTTATTGGCGGAGACTGGAATCTGGTAAGGGACCCAGTTCTAGACAAAACAGGCCCTCTAGATAAGAGCAATGCAGCAGACAGCTTTGATGGTCCATGTATTGGTAGATAATGGCTTGGTAGATCATTGACGCCTTTCTCATCCGGCAGATGTAGAATACACCTTTATTTCTCCTACCCATGGCACATTATCCCGCCTTGATTACTTTTTGATCTCTCAAAATGTGGTACAGTGGACTCAGGACTCCCATATCCTAGAAGCTGCACTCTCTGACCATTCTCCAGTCCTCCTTTCTTTGGAAATACGACTAGCTAGACCGGGGCGTAAACCATGGCGCATGAGTATTCAACACTATAGGACACCTAAGGGTAAAGCCCAATTGCAAACTCCCCTTCAGGATTACATCTCCACTAATAAAGGATCTGTAAACTCTAACAGAACCGTATGGGCAGCAGCAAAAGCGACCATAAGAGGCCAACTTATGAGGGATGCAGCACAAACTAATAAACAAACTGCTGCCCGACAGAGAATTGGAACAAGATATGGCGTCTTATACCCGCTTATACACAGCAAAACCTACCCTCCTGCACCGCAAATCATTAGAACAAGCTCGTATGGCCCTGAATATTCTTTTTACCTCCAAGGCAGAATATGCCCTACAAAGGATGAAAGGGAGGCATTACGAACGGGGGGGGGGGGGAGAAAGGGAGGTTACTGGCGGCACAACTGCGACAAAGAGAAGCAGCTCTGGCTATCCCAGCTATAAAATCAGCTGGAGGAGTCGCACTAACTAGATCTCAAGACGTTAATGAATTTGCCTTGTTCTACAAATCTCTTTACTCTACTGAGATACAAATTGATGAGAGACTAGATGCCTTTTTAACAAGAGCAAATCTACCCCACCTCTCAGATAAAGGTGGAGAACTTCTAGAGGGTGCAATAAGCAAAGAAGAGATCTCGAATGCAATAGCCAATTTACCCTATCATAAGGCCCCGGGCGAAGATGGCTTTCCTGCGGAATTTTATCGTTGGGCGGGAACGAAGATAGTTGATTCTCTTTACGCTGTGTTTCAGGAAGCAGAACATAAGACTTCTTTAGGTCTTCTATCCAATAAAGCTGTAATCACTGTCTTGCCTAAACCTGGTAGAGATCCCCTACTTTGTGGCAGCTATCGTCCCATTTCGTTATTAAATTGTGACATTAAAATTCTAGCTAGTGTGTTAGCTTCCCGTTTACGCATGGTCTTGCCTTCCTTGATACATCATACACAAGTAGGATTTGTTCCAGGACGCTCCTCTAGGAACCATCTCTGCACTTTGGCACATGCATTGTGGTCTGCCAAACGCCTCCAACAAGACGCAATAGCCCTCTCACTCGACGCAGAGAAAGCGTTTGACCGTATTGAATGGGAATATCTTTTTAAAGTATTAGAAAGGTTTGGATTGGGTGACCAATTTACAACCAAAGTACGTCTACTGTACGATAACCCTACTGCGCAAGTGAATTGTGGGGGCTTTGTATCAGAACCATTCCCGATTCGTAGAGGAACTCGTCAGGGTTGTCCCCTCTCTCCACTTTTTCTTTTAGCTGTTGAGCCTTTGGCAGATACAATACGTCGTGTTACTAGTGTTGCAGGCATATGCCTCCCAGCGGGAGAATCTAAACTTTATTTATACGCAGATGATATTCTACTTGCACTTGCAGATTTACCCCATTCTCTACCATCCATACTTAATATTATAGATGACTTTTCCTCTTTTTCGGGTTATAAAATTAATTGGGACAAAAGTGAAGCTCTACCCATCCAAGAAAGGACCACAAAAGCGGCCATACATGGATTTCCTTTTCACTGGGAACCCTCACGTCTCAAATATCTAGGCATTCTTGTGAACAAAGGGCTAGAAGGGATGATTGTAGATTACTTAAATCCCCTGATTATTCAGATACAACGTGATTTTGAAAAATGGAAGGCATTAGGACTTTCAATGTGGGGTAGAGTACAAGCCGTAAAAATGGTTACCCTTCCACGTTTCATTTACATCTTAGGCATGCTCCTCCTTCAAATTCCCTTAACTATATTGCGCTCAATAGATTCTAAGATAAAATCCTTTGTATGGAATTCAGCTAAACCTCGTTTAGCAGCATTGAAACTAAAGGCTCATCGCTCCTGTGGAGGAATGAGTCTTCCTTCAGTGGAGCATTATGCCCTTGGCACTACAGTTATCTCCAATACCCTTGCACTACAGTTATCTCCAATAGCTTACATGATATCAACAACCTCTGATGTGCCGCAATGGGTGTGCTTAGAAAGGCATCTTTTATCAACAGAAACAGTCCTTTCCGCTTTGTATGGGACAGGAATTAGTCATGCAGACCCCACCAACCCGATCTTGTTAGCTATGCATAGGTCTTGGCAACGAGCACGTCGATTTATTGGGCTCGAACTCCTAGAAATGCCCCTTTGTGGGATAACACAAACATACGCATTAATAGACAAACAATATCCTGGGCCTATGGAAAGCAGCAGGCATTCATACTTTAGATCAGATCCTTCATGATGGTGATCTTAAATCATTTGCACAACTTCAAGAGGAATTTGACTTACCTACCCAACAATACAGGAAATACATACAACTTCGACAATGCTTAAGGGGGGCCTTAGGGGTGCAACCTTGGTTATTACAGACTTCGCCAGTTATATCATATTTACATATATGGGGAAAACATAGGGGTTACACCTGGTTTATATGAAGTACACTCATATCACAACCCTTATTACAAGATTTGCGCACCAAATGGCAAGCCAGATTATCAGTTTCATATAAGGATGATGAATGGAGAGAGATCTTAGATGATTTGAATAAGGGCACTCGTGAGGCAAGATTGAAATTCTGTTTATTCAAAATTCTTCATGACTGGCACTGGTCCCCAACAAAACTGCATAGAGCAGGACTGCTTCCCCATTCTAACTGTTGGAGATGCACTAATACTTGTTGTGATATAACCCATATTATTTGTGAATGTCCACTGTTACAACCTTTCTGGGCCTTTGTGGGTACAACCTTACTTACTACAATGCCTTTGCATCTCCCACTCACTTCTGCCACAATTCTCCTACACGATTTGCGCCAATCGCAAACGCTCTCAACCTTAACGCTGTCTCCTACACACAGCCTTAGCAACAGCCAAAATATGTATTTTACGACAGTGGAAATCACAAAGTCCACCGTCGCAGGAGGCGTGGTTGGTAGCCATGATTAATACAGCTTCTTATGAACGAGTCATTTACAATCTTCAGGATCAGACTGATTTCTTTCTCCAGGTATGGTCACCCTTCCTAGATTCAGAAAAAGTCCACAATCAAACCCTTTCAGTGATTAACTCTCTAACTAGTGATAATTTAGAACATTAATTGATTAATATTGTAGTAATTACCCCTCGTTTTATGCATTAGTTTATATTTTACACATGTTCTACATATATATCATTATTTCTGTCCTCAGTCATACATTTAGATAATTTCTTTTTCTTATTTACATTCTATAGAGCTGTTCTTATTCTTCTCTTAATATCAACTTTTCTTCATATTCTTTCCCTCCTGGTTCAGCAACACAGTAACAATGAGAGGTACAATACTCCGTGCTATTCTATGCCCCACATGGAATCCTAGTAATATCTTTCAGAAAAAAGACTTATTATTATTATTATTATACTTTTTTCTATGAGCTTTTAGTCCTTCTTCCCCTTTCCTTATGATAATTATACCATGTAGACTGGTAAGTATTCACCCAGAACAGTTAGTTGCTATACTTGATTTATATGCAGTATTAAAAGTATGCACAGATCTTAATCTATTGTATAACGATGTTATGTATTAGTTATTTCTAAGTCTTTACATCTACTTTTACAATTGATTAATGGTGTTCTCAATGTTTTAATACGGTTTATTAGAATTTTCCTCTTAAGGTATATATTTTATCAACATTGTTCTTAGTTTCTCATATGTTTGATAAGCACTAATTATGCTATTATTGCTTCATGCATCAGTTTCTCTTAGACCTTTTGCTCTATCCCTTACTCCCCTTCCTTATATAGGCTTCTACATTATTTATTTATATATTTACATATTTGTTATATTCTATAAAGGACTTTAAGTCATATTTGCTTCTTGTTAATCTATTTATCTATTCATTATATAATGAGACTAAAGTCATTGTTTATTTATGATGAAATTCTATGCAAAATTTTAATAATTACAAAACCAAAAAAATGTGAAGGAGAAATGTTTCCACACCTTATCAGTAGATGCCCAAGTTCATGTTTGAAAATGGAGAAAAGAGCCCAGGAAGTGAAAGCTAAGTACATCACTCTTATAGTGATAGATAATACGAGAGGATCCCTTTTCCCCTTGTTGAATTGTTACTTCGGACACTTTTTAAGTACTTGCCTGGGGCTGCAATCTGCTACTGGGAATCACGGGGTGTGGTGACTCTGCAACTCTTTCCTCTTGCTGGCTGGGTTTGTCTGCTTTTCACTACCTGAATGGGCTCCTTCTCTTATGGGTGTCTCTCCTTTGTTTCTAGGTGTCCAGTCTTAGCACTCTCCTTCCTATCCTTTCCCCAATTGTTTCCTCAATGCTGCCTTGCCATGACTCTCTTCCCTTGTCTGCCAAAGTTACTGCATGAATTGTATCTGTGTGAGTCTGTGGTATAGGGTAGGTGGTTTGCGAGAGTGATTTATCCCCTTCGGATCTGTTTGAGACCGATAAAATACAAGTTGTCACACCCCCAGACTGTTACTGCAGAAGGCTCCTTTCTGCCAGACAATGTCTGATCTCTGGGGGTTTAGCAAACATGTCTCCAAGAGATTTATATAGGATCTGGTGTAGCCAGTGTTGCAGCCCTAGCTTTCAAAATTTCCTAAATGTACATGCTACTCTCACAGTACCCAATAGGGGGATCTGTAAAATGGCATTGTGTTTGAGATAATCTAGGTTTCTCTTCTCAAAGAGATGCGGTGTTTAAGAGGGCACTGGGCTTTGGTGGTGACAGGGATGTGTTTAATGCGCTTTATCTACAGTTTAGCAGTCTGACTTTTGATGGTTATCGACTGAAGCACACACTGCCATTCATTGGTTTAGTCGACCTCTAGGGATACTTCGCCCTCTGAATATACTGGTCTTAGGGAAGATGTATTCCGCCACTCCACATGGGAGGAAGATGATTAAGACACCCGTTTTTCCTGCTCATGTGTGCTGTAAAGTTGGGCCCTCCATGGATCTGCTGTGTAGACTCCTCCAAGTAAATCTTTTTTTGCCAAAGCGGCCCCTAGGAAATCTAGTTCACTACTGGGAGGCTTAAAAAGAGTGGTTCATATAATTTTACTTATAGTGTAGGAAACTGGGTTTTTGTTGCAGTAGCCACCCGTCCCCACCCCCCCCGCCCTATTTGCCATGGTATTTGATGCAACTTTGAGTGCAGTGCACTGGGTAGCTGCTAACCAGGTCCCCAGTGCCTCTGTTCTTTCCCCAAAATAAGTTCACTGGTCAATTGATCCCGAATTGACCAGGCCTTTAGCACTTCTGTAAGGCCCTAGTAATCACGACCTGGCACACACCCTGTATGCCATGTCTCCTAACACTGCATGTAATATTTGTCAGTTACCCCTACAGCTGGCCTTACAGCCCTAAGGAAGGGGGCATTATATTACATGTGAGTATATATCTGCACTAGCAAATATGCCCCTGTGCTGGCCAGGTCAATTACTGACAAGTGAACAGGGAAGCCATCTTAAGGTATGTACTGGCCACTGGCTAAAATTAGTTTCCCAGCTACATTTTGGCTTCACTGAAACCTATGGTGTTTGGTATCAAACACATTGTATTAATAAACCCATAACTGATTTCCAGTGATGAATTTATTAAAACATGCAACCAAGAGGGTACCTTGGAGGTGGAAAACAGCCATAACAATGCAGTCAAAATCACGCATGGCCATTACCACAAATCATTTACAACGAACGTTCCTTTACCACGCATGTCCATTGGAACTAATCCTTTACCGCGAATATGCCTTTACCACGCATGCCTTTACAACAAAATTGGCATGCTTAGTAAAGGCACGTTTGTGGTAAAGGATTTGTGCTAATGGACATGGCGGATTCGTGATTGAGATGGCGGAATACCTGGGTTTTTTCGTGTTCCTCTCTTCTTCCCTGAGGGGTCTCTCCAGAAGAATAGAGAGACATGTGGCAGATGAGAGCCCCATCTCCGGCCATTGGTACTGGAGTGGGAGAGGAGCACGAGCACCATACACCCATCAGCAGTCTGGCGGAGACGGCGAGCTCTCCTGACCGCATCCCTAGTTTCTGCGGCCCCTGGCGGTGCTCGGTGAGGCGACCGGGATGTGCCGTGTGGCTTCTCGGGAAGGCTGCGTGCCGAGGCGCTGGTTCCTGGAACCGGACCTACCAGTCTAGCTGCGGCGATGAGTGCGCCAAACTGAGCACCGGGGAAATTGCGGTCCATTGACCGGGAGGCCTGAGTTTGGGTTAATTCTTCCCCTCCTTGCGCTGCTGCTGGAGATCCCCCTCCCTTGAGGACTGGCTCACGCTTAAGGAGGGTGCCGACTTGGGCTGTGTGACCCGGGCAGCCCGAGGGAGGTGTATAGTTGCCGATTTTAAATTTTCGCTGTAAAGGCTTGCGTGGGAAAGCCATATGCGGAAACCTTTACCACGCATATGCTTTTATCAAGCATGCTTTTACAACGAATGTCGTTGTAAAGGCATGCGTGGTAAACGTTTTATTCGTTCTAAAAATATGCGTGGTAAAGGTTTGCGATGTAATGGCATAAGCGTTGTAACGCATGCGTTGTAAAGGCATGCGTTACAACTGAATGCGATGTAACGTCATACATCGCTTAGAGGTACCTCCCCCTGAAAACCTACCGACCTCTAGGGTGTTGGCTGTCTAGTCCTATCCAGCCTGCCATCCCAGACTTGTTTCTGACCCCCTGGAGGTGAGAGCCCATGCTCTGAGGTCAGAAACAAAGCCTGCTCTAGCAGAAGGTGTTGTCACCTCCAAGCAGGATGACTAGTAATCTGCATATCAAGGCAGGAGGCTTCAAAGGCCTCCATTGCCTGTGATATGTAACCCTGGCTTCCCCCAGACGGGGGAAATGCCACCCTCAGCCCAAGGCCCATTTGGCACCAGGACAGGCAGAAAAAATAGCTAGTCAGTAGGCGTGTTCACCCTCAGGCTGGTACCACCCCTAAGGTGGGCTACCTGATGTGAACATGGCTATATTTTCGCCATCTTGGTTTTGGTGGAATTGGGTCAGTTATGCCCACTTCCCACAGGAAGTGGTCATATTGAGGGTGTAGTCATCCTAAAGGTAGGTAGCCCATTCGATACTACCTGACACTCCATGTAACACCCCTTAATGCAGTATTTAGGTGGTACCCCTGATGCCAGGACTTCAGATTTCAACAGACACAAAGAAGACTGCTGACTCGAACAGAGGAGCATGACTGACCTAACGCCAACTCTGCCTGCCTGCTGCACCCGACCCTCGTGGAGTAACCGACTCATTCTGCCGCTGTGCAGACTCAAACAAACCCGGAGGGCTGCCAGTGCTTGGCCAATCACCAGAGAAACTCCCATGGAGTACAGGCGCTACTATCCCTGCAGCTGCCATTCTGTAGTAGCAGTTGGAACCAGCGGTACGGTGTTCTCAAACTGGAGGTTCTTCATAGATTTTTTGCTATTGCAGAAACGATGCCCTGCTTGGTCATTTACATATCTGCCCCACCTGTCTGAAGGCAGTGCGCTGTTAATCAATTCATGCATAACATTTGCCTATGTTGCTTCTCTTCCTTATCCCTGTTGCCCAGGTGATTATTATCTGCATTTATTAAGCGCATAGCTACCTGGGGGAATCCCAGCGCTAGCAGCAACAGACAAAGCAGAGCCAGATGGTTTATAGGGTGGCGTTTTGGAACAACCAGGTTTTGAGGAGCTTTCGAAAGGGGAAATTGCGGGTCTCTGAGCGAAGGTGTGAGGGAAGGGTGTTCCACAATCTGGCATCGTTATACGAAAAGGAGCTGCCTCCACATCTTACCCTCTTAGTTTTAAGGATTAAGACTAAATTTAGATTAGCCGAGCGAAGGCATTTCCTGGGTTGGTAGAAAGTGATGAGGGCGATTTAAGGGCCCCTTCCCCCTTAGGGTTTTATGGGCTATGCACAGAGATTTAAATTTTATTCTTTCAATAATTGGCGGCCAGTGTAGGGTCTTAAAGGCCGGCTTGGCAGACTGAGTTTTGGGAATACTGAGCCGCGAGTTTCCTTATCGTTGATTTAGGGCAGTGTTTCCCAAACTGTGCGCCGCGGCACCCCGGTGCGCCGTTAGGAGTAGCCAGGGGCGCCGCACACTATGTGGGAGAAAGCTTGTGGTCCTGTTGAGAGAATGCATCTGAGCGGTTGGAAGGTGATGCGTTGTTTGCCTGAGTGCAGCAAGTGAGTCTTGTTTGAATGACACCCAGCCGCAGCGCAGCACACAGGGAGGTTGCAGGTGCCACCTGTATAATCCAGAGTCCTCGTTTGGCCCAGGAGCCCACGGCCGCCATGCGCGCACTTTCACGTGCCCTCCGCATATGGCCGCCGTGTGCAGCGATGTCTGAGTGTTGTTGGTGCTGGTGTTCTGCTGCGCCTCCGGGGACCCTCTTCCCAAGTTGAAAGTGGGTAACGGGTTGGTTGCACACTATAATACTCCTTGCTTTGGAGTTTAACTGTAAGGAAGGGGAACATGACGGGCTCGTGACCCCCAAGCCTGTGTGTTTATATGCAGGCTGCTATTGCTGCACTTCTTTCGTCTGGGGAGACGCCGCGCCGGAGTTTACAGGCCAGTGCATTGAGTGGTCTGGCGTGGTTGTTTCTGCTTTGTTTGTTGGTTAATTACTGCTGCACAATTGCCATCTTTACACGATTGTCGAGTTAAACAATGAGTGTATTTCTGCTCACATTTTTCACTTGCTGAAAGCAAGTGGGAAATATAAACAGAGAAGTACCTGGACTTCAAGGATTGCATGAGTTGAATATCCTGATGATTCTGAAGCTGACTTTGTTCCCCATTGTGGCCCAAAACTCCGTAATGCCTGATGGTTGAGCTGGTGCTAACGGCCAGAGTTGGTGACCCTGGGCCTGCAGCTTTTGGTCGGTTATATAAGAAATGGCAGGTCACCTCTGTAGAGAAAAACAGGCGTTTCTTCAGGCGTGTTTGCCCCTCCATGCATATTCACCTATTGATTATTCAATCGTTCCATTCTCCGCTTCATACACATACAAAAAAATGTGTATGGGATATAAAAACTTCAACCGCTTTTGAAATTCATATGTTTACATTTTAATCAATGATACCAAATATTTCAGATAGAACAATGCTAATGTCTGAAGAAGCACAGCCGACTAAAAGACCAGCTTGCATTAATAAGTAAAAATTATTGATTTCTAGGAACATTTTACGTTAAAAAAAATTAGAGGGCACAGCTGTTGAAAATCTATTGGCTATGATTGTGCTCTCAGATCGCCCCGGCTGTTTTGAGTTGAGGCTGTGGCTCTGCATTATTTGCTATTTTGTATAGCGCGGACATGGCCCGTGGGTATCAGAGCGCTTTGCGAAGGTGGCATGATACAGGGGTACAGCAACTTACTGTTGCAATGGTTGTGTTCAGACGTTGTTGCTGCTGGAAGGGTGAACAGCCTCAAACACGCCTGTTGCTTTCCTCTTGGGCCAAATAGGGCCTCTCTAGTTGTATTGTAGTTGCATGGATGTGGTGCTTACTACCTCGAACAAGACATCACAGCGCTGATATGCAAGTTTGGCTCAAGCTGCAGCAGCCTGGGCATCGGAGAGGCTGTTAATTCAGGAGGAGTGCGGCAGAGGTATGAGAGAAATACAGGACACTAAGGGTGGCGCCAAGACTTTCAGTCTGAGAGGGCGGGGGCAGGCCCCCCAGGTGGAAGATGGAGTGCACAGGGTGAAGCAAAGTGTGAAAGATTCAAAGAGGAAGAGAAGGAAAGCAGGACATGGGGGCAGAGAGAGGGGAGAGAAGGAATGTCTGAAGAGGAAAGGCTTCGGGAGGTGGATAAACGAAAAGGATGAGGGAATAGAAGACGCGTTTGCTTTTTCATAACTGAAAGTTTCATCATTAACTGACCATAAACAGAATGCAAGCTTCCTTATTGGTGGTTAAAAAAGGTTAAGTCATGGAAACATATTTGGCAATTAATATTGTATAGTTTCTCACTTAAACAATTAAATTTTGTTACAAATATGATTATAATACCTTCATCAGCTCCATCCCAATTAATTTCAGGGAGAAAACGGGAAGTACTCCCGAGGTCGGGCTTACATCCCCCCAGCGATAAAGAAAAGAGGTGACATGGTGGGGAGCCACGGCCAACTGCCAATTGGGTCAAGGGAGCCACAGGTCAAAAAAGTTTGGGAACCACTGATTTAGGGGCTTCAAGATAGAGGGAGTTACCATAGTCCAGGCGAGGGAGGATCAGGGCTTGGACCATGATTCTCCTTGCCCTCATTGGGAGGAGAGGTAGGACTTTCCGAAGCAGTCTAAGGGTGCCATAGCAGGTTGCTGCCAATTTCACTGCTTGGTAGTCCTATTTAAAGTACTTGTCAAGCCAGACGCCTAGACTTTTAATCTTTGTATTGGGAGTCGGAGCAGGGCCAAGACAGTTTGGCCATGCCCATTTGAGATCGGTGGTGGGGGCGGAGGGGGTTGCCCAGGACCATTAACTCTGTTTTATCTCCATTGAGCTTAAGACAGGAGTGTTCCATTCAGATTGCCACTTTCTTTAGACAGGATTCTTGGTTGGATGGAGAAATCTGGGCGTGGTTAAGAGCAACCACTAATTGTGAATCGTCTGCATATGTGACAATATTAATCCCGTATGGCAGGATAATCTCTGCGAGCGATCTCATATACACATTAAATAATGTGGGGCTCAATGACGAGCCCTGGGGCATCCCACAGCTGAGCGATAAGCTCTTGGATGTGGTATCTCCTGAGAGAACCTGGAACGTTCTACCATCTAAAAAAGACTGAAGCCAGGTAATAACGCCATCTGAAACTCTGACATTACTAAGTCTATTCAGAAGGATGTCAAGATTGACCGTATCAAAAGCGGAGCTCAGATTGAGGAGGATGATAGCTACTGCTCCTTCTTGATCGAGCTTTTTCTTAGATTCTTTGACTACGGCAAGAAGGGCAGTTTCCGTACCATGCTGAGGCCGGAATCGGGTCTGGGAATAGTGCAAGAGGTAATGGGTTTCTAAAAATTCAGAGCGATTGTATTAAAATTTTTCTAAGATCTCTGGTTGCACATGACTACACACATCACATGTGGGTCAGAAATATTACTTGCATGCCAAATGTATTGATTGCACCACATTGAAAGTTACCAGCCGCTAGTAAGATTACCATCAATCTGGGTCAACAGACTTAAATTCAGCCCTAAAAGAGAAAAACTGGCAGGTGACTGGGGATGAGTGTCTGAAAAGTTTCAGCGCTCCGTCCAGCATCTGTTTGCTTTGTTTGCCCTAAGTTAGCAGGGTATGCTCAGATGTGGGTCCCTTGCTCACTTTGCCACTGGATTAAAGCTAGCCTGGCTGATGAGGGGTGTTACCCTGAAACCGGTCCCAGGATGCATGGTTCTGGTCCAGGGAAGACCTGGCTTGGCAGGTCGGGCTGGACTGTTCCCATGAGGCACAGGGTCAAGACTGATTTGCATATGGTTGGGTCTGAACTGGGGTGGCGAAGTGAGATAATGAACGATGATGGATTCAACCCAGATCTGTGACTAGGGATGAGTGTCTGAAACGTTTCTGCGCTCCGTCCATCATTGTGTTTGCCCAGGTGTCTTTCATTCTCCTGGTGAGGTATGAAGTGATAAATGGGGAGTCTGGTCCTGAATGGGGAGTCTGGTAGTCAGACAAACCTGTCGGAGGATCTCTTCTCTGCAGGTGATAATTGGACCCCCGCCCTTATATCCCCAAATCACTGCACACATAATTGGTATTTGACTATCGTAGGATTATTCATTTTGCTGAATTTGTTAACTAATTACGTGCATCAGAATTATCAGAATTATCCAAAATTCATCAGATAATATGCAGATGAAGGCAAATGTTAAATCAGCCCCTATTATGTCATTGCACATCTTTACTCTATTAGTCTATTCTCTACGCAAAGTGTCTGAATGTAGTCCGCCATCCAACTTATATTGCTGTATTCGTTTTATTTAATTATGCCAATGCAAAGTTTTACTGTATACTGTCTGCAGTCAAATTCAGCCCTTCAGCATCTCCTGTTGTGCTCTGCTCCTGCTTTGCTACGAAAATATTCAGTCAGTGGCCCTTTACAGAAGCATACGGAAACTAATGCAACCTTTTAGGTCTTGGCTCTAGACGGCGCGCATACGCTGTCTCGAACAGAGACATGCTGTATCTACTTCTGGGCTTACAGCCCGCGCATAGGCTTCCCATTTCCTAGCACTATCGGTGCTCCATCTTTCGTTCTCCCCGTTTGTCAAAGGCATGCATACAACATGCCTCTTCAGATGTTTAGCCCTCACCCAGTTCACTGTCCAACTACTTTTAAGCA
Organism: Calotriton arnoldi; assembly: GCA_963921515.1. Classification (NCBI taxonomy): domain Eukaryota; kingdom Metazoa; phylum Chordata; class Amphibia; order Caudata; family Salamandridae; genus Calotriton; species Calotriton arnoldi. The sequence goes on from CAWUFW010003022.1 coordinate 1,446,831, forward strand.
TACACAGCAGCCATTTTCATCCATTTCGGGACTACTTTTTATATATTTTTTTTAAGTGGGTGACCGATCTGCCACACCTTAGGAGCACTGGTATTTTCATAAGCAACAAGCGTTTTTTTTTGTTTTTTTTAAAAATCTGTGCCGCTGTCTGGCTCCTGTTTGCCCCAGCCACCGCTTCCTCCTCCTGTGCTGGGGACCAGCAGCCTCCAGTGCTGCCCCCTCCCATCGCCCCACCTCCGCATCAGTGAATGTAAATGTGAAATGCACTCACATTCCAGCCTCTCCCAAACAAAATAGAGTAACAGATTAACTTTGCTTTACTTCTTCTAAATGAAGACATCCTTTATGCTGGCAGTGTAAGAGCACTATGTATTGCACTGTACTGTTATATTTCTGTATAGTTTGTACCTGTTTAGACTGGCGTGAAGCTCTGTGGCTAGCAGCCAGCTAGCCTCATCCTGATGGCAGAGTTTGCTTTACCTTTTTACTTGGGGCTGATTGCAACTTTTGCTTTGGTTTAAAACAACCAAACACAAAAAAAATGCATTGACCCAAGCTGTAAAACCCTTGTGTGTCCTGGTTTCCCTGAGCTCAAGCATCTCTACTTGGTCCGCATGCCAGTGCTGGTACCTGTAATCATGCCTGCGGGTGTTTCCTTTCCAGACGAAGGCGTTCTGGCAGACTCCTTGATAGAGTTTTTTTTTTTTTAAATCTGAAACCACAATAACCATTAGTATGGGGGGGCGTGCAGGCACTAAACCGCAACAGTGCCAGCCGGGCTATACTCGTTTAGAGTGGGTTGTCCAAGGCCTCTTATGGGGATCGGATTCCATCCATCCTGCCTCAGTAGCAGTGAGTTGACAAGTATTGGGAGGGTTCAGTGAGGACACGGACCAAATGGTGATCAATGCTATTCAATGAATGGTATCTCCACCTCTGCTCCCTTTGCAAGGCTCCTCCATGCTCGTCTCAGTTGTTCCTTTCTTTTATACTTGTGGACTGTGGCACCAGCAAAAGAAACAAACTTTAGATGCAATGACTTTAAGATGCCTGCTATTTTTTCCAAGAGGATGGAGTACTACAAATTCGGTTGTCATAATGGACTGGGTTCTGCTGCTCAACGACAGGCTCCACTTCAGACGTTTGCTGTCACAGGCATGTCCAGTTTATGGTGAAGTGCAGATGTTTCCTGAGCTAGTTTGTGTCATGGACTATGGGGGGGGGGGTATAGGAAGGGGGGCATGGGGGAATGAAAGCGGAGGAGAATGGCTTGCCTGTGCACAGAACATTGTCAGCAAACATGTCTTGTTTGTCCAGTTGGATGGCATATGAATAAAGGGTATACTCTGGGCCGGCCTATTAGCGTAAGAGAGCTGGGTCCAAGCCGAGGGCGCTGACCTTCAGAGTGGCATAGGGGCTGCCTGCAGCAGTCTCACTTTGACTTGGCTGCAAAGAAGAGTGCATTAAACACTGGCAGCCGTGTCCACCTTTTGTCTGTTGTTCTTCTCCTGGCCCTCCTTTCTTGTATACTCCTCCCTTACCTTTCCCCCGACCCTCCACAAAGATGACTGGTCGGAGGGGGACGCCCAATTTGGCTTCGCCCAGGGCGCTCTTTCTCCAAAGGCCTACTCTGGGTATACTGTTTTAGAGTGCTTTGAAGTGCCTATGTGTCACTGATTGGCACTGGAATGCTATGCACACCTCGTTATGTTAGTGTGCGTGCATATAAAAATGGTGAGCGGTAAAGGAAGAAGGGGTGAGCTTTGATGGTAAGAGCTTTCAATATCTAAACAAAACACTTCGCTTGCCAACTCTGCTTCACTTTGGATAACTCACTTCATCTTCATATGTCTCCGATTTACTCTCCGTGAATGTAACTTGACTAATAACTTGTTTTGCATACAGACTCGGTCTGTCATCATCCCCCAGCACTTCAAATACTAATAACTTGTTCTGCATGTAGCACTTCATACTGCACTTCTGATTGTAAAGTCTGCTGTTAACCAAGATCTTCTGGTGTTAATAAAATGTTATAATGTACTTAACATATAGGGACGTTTGCCAACTCTCCTCTTCCATTGTACTCTGATCATTCACATTTTATTTCCACACATCGCATCATACTGCATTAGAAAATGGGTCAGCCCACTTTAGCCATTCATTAGCTTGCCTCTGTGAGTGATGGCATTCTGCTCTTGCAGATGCACACAAACCGTAGTCCAATGTAGGAAAGTGACCCTTTTTGACATGGTCACTCCCCACTTTTTGCCTGTACATATGATTTTGACTAGAGAAGTGCACTGGGTTCCTCCTAATCAGGTCCCCAGTACCAGAGCTCTTTCCCCAACACTGTATAATTGTCCCCAATTGGCAATACCTTTTGACACTAATTCCCTAATAAATGGTACCTAGGGCCTGAGGTACTAAAGGGGGCCCCCAAGGGCTGCAGCACGAATTGTGCCACCCTAAGAGACCCCTCATCAAACTTCTGCAGGACTGCCTTCGCAGTCTGCGTGTTTTGCTGCAGACTAAAGTGAAAACATGACATGACACACATCCCTGTGTGCCATGAAACCTAACACTGCGTGTAATATTTGTAAGTCACCCTACAGCAGGCCTTACAGCCCTAAGGCAGGGTGCCTTATATTGCATGTGAGCACATATCTACATGAGCAGATGTGCCCCTGTGCTTGTCAGTTCCATTTCTGCCAGTATACGTGATCAGGGAAGCCATTTTGACCTACGTGCTGGACACTGGTGAAAACAAGTTCCACAGCTACATGATGGCTTCACTGAAAATGGGGATGTTTGGTATCCAACATCTCCTCTTCACAAACCCATTCTGATCCTAGTGGTAGATTTGGGAGTACATGCACACAGAAGGGTACCTTAGAGGTGCCTCCTGAAAACCTACCAGCCTCGGGTATGTTTGCTGACTGGTCTCTGCCTGCCACCTTGAGACAGATTTCTGACCTCCCAGAGTGAGGGCCTCTGCTCTCAGATCAGTAACAAAGCCTGCACAGGAAGAGGGTGTTTACACCCCCTCCCTCAGGATGACCTGCTGATTAAAGAAGCCATCGCCTTTGAAGTGTGAATCTTGCTCCTCTCACAGAAGAGGAAGCTGCCCTCCCCTTTGGCCCCTGGACAGGCAGAAAAATGTCAGTCAGGTAGGCGTGCACACCCCATGGCTAGTACCACCCCTAAGGTGGGCTAACTGACGTGGCCACAACGTTTCAGCTTTAGCCATCTTTGTGATGGCAAACGTAGGAATTCTGGGACAGGGTTATGTCCACTTACCACAGGAAGGGGTCATCTAGGGGGCATAGTGACCTCAAGGATAAGTAGCCCTTTGGCTACTACCCTACACTCCCCTGACACCCCTAAATTCAGTATTTAGGGTAGCCCCTGGCACCAGAGAAACTGACCCTGCCGACCAGAAAGAAGACTGACGTGAAGAGTCACAAAGAGCAAGAACTGAAGCCCCAGTAACTGACTTGCCACCAGCCCTACCGGCCTGCCTGCTGACTTCGACAGTTGCACCAAAAGAGGACTTTTCCTGCATCTCCTGAGTCCCCAAAGCCCGGGTGACCTGCCAGCACTTTACCCAGGACCCAAGATCTCCCAAGAAGTAGCAGACCTGCATCCTGCGGGCAGCCAAAGACTCCTGAGAGGACTTCATGACCGCAAAAACCCAACGCCTGAAGACACCACTTCACCCATTGCTCAAAGTCCAAGGTAAAGTAGTCCAACGGTGTCAACGTGGTCCCCCAACTCTCCAGAAACAGAGTCCACTGTGGTTACGCCCCACTGAACTCTCCGATGTTGCCTGCAGCCTCTGCACGCGGGTCCCCTCTACCGCAACTGCTCCCGATGAGGAAAAACCTGACGCCTAAAGACCTCTCTGCAACAATCGCTTGGGCTGTGGAGAAGAGGACAAAAGGTGTCCCTATGTCCATGAGCATCGTGTGGCTTGAGCCCCCCCCTTGTGGGTTTAGCCCGACTGTCCTCCAAGTCAAAGCTTCCAGCCTCTTTGCGCGAAGACCGATCCCTGTAGAGTGTAGAGTAACATTGGGCACCCAACTGTTTTGCACTCCTGCCCCCCTAGTGCCGCTGGTGGTATTCTGCTGGTGCTGCCTTGGACCTTGCCCACCACTCGCCCCAACTCCTGGAGACTGGTCCCAGAAGTCACTGTACTGTACCTGAATGCCACACTTGCTTTTCCTCCCATAGGATAACATTGCACCTTCTGGAAATTGCTCTTGTCAACTTTTTAATGCAAAAGTATTCCTATTGAAAAATGTACTTACCTGATCGAACTGGTGCCTAAATATATATAAAGATACGTGTGTTATTCTAAATTGGTGTGGATCTCCTTATTGAGCCGTGTCTCACCCCTCTGAGCATAAGGCTGCTCGACCACACTACCCCCTAAAAGAGCACTTTGGGATCGCTAGAGCAAGCCCCTGTTCACTTATAGAAGCATCCTTGTACTCTTTATATGATATAGCAAAACAAATATATCGTGCAAAGAGCCAGCTTCCTACATCCACTTCAGTTTTACAAAAACGTTGACAAATCTGGGCAGAGCCAAAAGATGAGTCATAACCAGACTTATTGGTTCTGCCAGTGCTTGTTCCTTCTTCCTTCAAGACAGTTCTGTACAAGGTCATCTTTCTTTGTAGCTTCGTTCAACATGTTCCCCAGAGTAGTGTAGTGTATAACTTCTTGGTTACATTAGTTTGAAAAGTAAGAAAACCTGGAGTTTCTAACCTGAAAAACAGGACTATCAAGCACACATTTGTTAGTGTTTACTGTTAAATTAGTCTGCTTTTATAGCCCTACGCCAGGCTAATACACATTCTCTAGTATTAAATGCAGGCATGTTTACAAGCCTTCAGGCCGTCTTTCATTTACCATGCATCATTCTTGCACTAAAGCTCTGTCGCATACGACTGTAGACACAGCATACTGATTTGTGGTGCAAAAGCTACCGGTTAAGTTCACAACTTGATTCTGGTGAAAATTCACATGCAGCTCTCCCTAATTATTGATTGAGGTGGACAGTCTGTAAGCGTATTGGATCCTTAATTTCAACACAGCATGCCTGGGAAATAACATGAAGAGGCCCCATATGGTGTGTGCCAGAGGCTGATATCCTAAAGAAGCGTTTGAGAAATGCATATGGTTTAAGCCCAAGTTGTGTGTGGGTTTTTTTTGTATACATGTTTCTGCAAAAAATATACATTTCTGGGTCTTGCCCAACCACAATATGGTGAAATTATATGCAGTTGTGAATCTGTTATACAATCAATCTTCGAAACCTTTGACCCAGGTATATAACTTGTTTCTTTTTAAAGGGGGCTGGAAAAGAATTGGTGTTGGATAGGTGTGTCTAGGTAAAATACTGGAGTTGGAGACTTCTGGGAAGCACAGGTTCATTGAACCTGCTGCTAAAGCATGAGTGCTACCCCGGTATAAAATTGAGATACTTCACTGAATAGTTTGTATGTGGATTGGATTATGATTTAGAATAATAGGTTATTTATTGATTCAGTTTTATTTCCAAACCGAATTGCATATTGACTAAATATGTCCTGCAGTATATAACTTGTGATTTAATTTTCTACACTTGATTTCAGGGAGGGTGCCATTGATCGTCTTGTTACCATCTATAAAAATGTTGTGCATAAAACTGGGGTAAGTTTTGAAGCCAGACAAAGCCATACTGAATTTGTTAATGGGGAAATGAACGAAATTGATGTGTTTTATTTTTGCTTCCACTCTCAAGGGCTACCTCACAGACAGTGGATTTGTCAATTTAGAACGCGTACAGATGATCATGCAAGCGGTTGGAGAAGTAGAGGACAACATATTTAAAAAGAGAAAACAAGATGATGTAAGTTGTGCTGATGACGTGCATACGTTATACTAGTCTGTTTGATCTGTACTAGGCAACAGTTCTTAAGAATTAAGTGTTGCACGGAAATGCAAATGAAGTGCTGATGTATGCTTGCATATCTGTTTGGTTCCCATCTTATTGTTTTTGTGACGACAAAAGCTATACTACAATTGCAAGATTGTAATAACGTTTGTAATGGATAGGCTTTCAAATGGATGCCTTATGTCCTGCAGCAAAGTAGGTTGTAAAGGCATTTGTTTTTATTGTTCGGGTCCAAGATCAACGGGGGCAGTGGCCCTGGGTGGAACATGCCAGTAATATTTTTAAATCAAACTGTTGCTTAGATCAATAAGATGGTAATATTATGTTCTATTTAAACTTTTAGGAGAACTTCAGAAGACGAAACAAAGAAAAGAGAAAAAGAATGAAGGTAACAATAAAATGTCACTCTGCAGATAAACTTAATTAGTGAGTTGGGTGGTTTCAGATACCATTATTTGACTTCCTATGTCTTGTGGGTATTAGCAAGTATATTTACCTAGAACAGTAGGCTCCAAGATGGTTTGTTTAGTATTAATATTGTAATAGTGGAAGTATTGCCTTTCCTTAACTTGCTGAATAAAATCTGTGCTCAAGAAAGTTGAATTCAAAGCATGCCGGAATACTTTTAACTTATACCAGTTAAGAAATCGGGGTGCAATACTCTATTTTGTTTGGTGCAGATTTGAACTCTTCTACTGAAGGGCAAATGTCAAAACATCCTCCTACAGTGAACCTTTCTTGTGCGGTGTTGCATTCGACCCTTGTAAGGTGTTGCATTCACAGACACCGTTTAGAAAGAGGGATTGTAATTTTTGTTAAATGGCACTTATAAAAATATCCCTCCCAAACTTTCCCCTCTTATTTGAGTTGTTATGCAGTTTTTGATGAATACATTGTCATTTCGGACTCTTGAAGTTGGAAGGTGTTTATCAGTTGAATGTCAATCGTATATGAGGCCACTGCAGTGGGTTTTTGATCTGATGCAGCGTTCTAAATGAAACTCATTTGCCTTGCAATTTGAACTGCACTTGTATTACCCATTGCATATATACCCTTTGTGGTTTTTTTATTTGTTTAGAGGGAACAAGACCGGCCTTCTTTCATGCAATCTGGTCAGTTTGCTCCCCAGGCTTTGGGTATGAGGAATAATTCTGGTCCTCAAGCAGTAAACAATCCAAGACAGACAGCCTTTCAGATGCGGATGCAGAATACGGTTAGTGCATTTTATTCTTTGTATTCAGTTGTTGGGCATGGCAAAATAGATTGTGGTGGAATGGGATGACGGTACTTATTTTCAGTTTTTTGAGAATCTCGCAATAAAATGTTGTGGTTGTACCTACCTTTTTCTTTAGCCCACAAAGGCCAAGGAATGGGGTTTTCCCACCCCCTTTTGTGGAGTTTATAATGGCTGGAGCTCTTGCTAAATTCACAAACATTTGAACCATCATTCTAGCTCTTGGTGCTCCTGTGATAGTTCCAGTCAGAGGCGCAGACACTTATTTCTCCATTCTAAACCATAGCCAGCAGCTATTGGTACCCCAGTAACTATCCTGTAATTGGTCATTACCACAAAGACCCCTTTAGAACGACGGAGGAACAGGCCTACTATTGTCTAAGTGTCCCCAGTACTGGCTAAAGTACCCTTGCTAAGTGCACAAATGGAAATCATTTAATTGTGTGATCAGCAACATCCACAGCAGGCTGTTGCAGCATACTATAGTCTGTTAACCAGTATTTAGCTGTAATTATTGCAAGAAAAAGGCACTTGTATTCAAATGTTAAATTAACTTCCAATATAGATTGACAACCCTTGTGAAAGTGCATTGTTTTGTTTACTCTTCTGAGTTTACAGTGAACATTTAAAAATATTTTAAGAGCTCTATTCACACGTACACCAGTCCTGCTTATTTTATGAAAGGAAGGGCAGTAATACAGATGTTGTTACCCTGCTGTTGCAGAGGGAGGCTCTAGATGTAAGTTTGGAATATGAGTGGTAAATACATTTCTCTGTGTGCCTAATCTGTTATCAAGTCCCTGACATTCTTTAAAGTCCACCTACACGTCATGCTGTCTCATTTCAGAACCTCATTAGTGAATCCTCGGGTCTTCATCAGAACCTCGACTAGTTTCCAAGTGATTATTTCCATTAATCAGTGCTACTGACCTCAGGCAAAGGAATACACACATTAGTTCAGGTCCTAATGAAGTCCCCAAGGTTTTACTAATGAGTGGGTATGAAATATCCCATAGCACTTGGGAGGGACTGGAAATAATACTGGTTTGTACAGTTTTGCAGCGTGAATCTTTCTGGATTCACTATGCTGTGCATTATTCCGCCATCTCTTGGTTGGATCCGGATTCGTAGTCTTTTCTTTCTTTCTGTTTTTATTTTTTGTTGGCCCAGGTGGGCGGCGACGCCCCCACCATTTGGTGTCCTCGGTGACGTCGTCGCGCTTCCTGTGGAAGCTCCCACCTTTGGTCGCCATCTTCAGATTCTTTTTTCCGCCGTGGGGTCTGGATCGTCGACGAGAAGTTCCAGAAAGTTGGACGAAGAATCTCAAATTCAATAAAAAACCACAGAAGATAGTTTCCTGAGACACCGGACGAGGAGACTAGTACCGGAGACTAGTACCGGAGGCGACGAGAAGGACGACGAGGTAGAAGGTCCACGACCAAAATCTCGACGCCTACAAAGAATGCGCTCATAGGGGGCCCCCTGAGCGCGGGTATGGACAAGACACAGTTTAAGTTTTGCCAAAACTGTCACCACAAGTACGCCCAGAAGGACCAGCACCCAGTCTGCAACCTCTGCTTGCCGCTCGACCACATCAGCGAAACTGCAACGCGTGTTCGGCGTTCACCCCGAAAACCCTCCGGGTGAGAGAGGGGCAAAGAAGGGCTAACCACAACATGCAGGGCCAGGGACCAGCTCCATCGCTTCGAGATCTGGGCCTCTCGAGTGGAGAGGAAGACATCTCAGAGGGACCGGAGGACTGCTCAGTCGTCGAGGTCCACAAGAAAACGTCGAAGGAGGTAAGGGAGACGTCGACCCCGAAGCACCCAAGCGACGCTCGAAAGAGTGAAGCCAAAGCCCCGAGCGACACTCTCAGAAGTGAAGCCCAGTCCTCGAAGGGAGCGTTGCCGCCGAAACACGACGAAAGCAACAGCAACCAAGGACAAACAGCCGAGCGGATCCTTCGTGAAGGACTCCCAATCGGCAAAAGCCTCCGAAAAACCAAGGGCGTCGAAGGTAACCTCCGAAAAGGAAGCCTCGACGCCCAGAAAGGAAGGCCCGGCGTCATCCTCTACGTCCGAGACCGCGAAAAGGGGCGCTTCAGCCATCGACGCCGAAAAGGTCCACGAGATGGAGAAGAAAAAGAGGAGGCTCGAAGCAGAGATGGCGAGCATCCTGCAACGGAAAAAAGACTTCGACGAAAAAATGAAGCTATATGCCATTCCGTCGAAGCCATCACGCGAAGCACTCGGGGAGGGCGACAACAAAGACATCAAGCCCCCAAAAAACCCTGAACCGCTCGACGAACAGGGCGAAGAGGACTACTACTTCGAAGGCGAAGAAGAGTTCCAGTCTTACCGGGACTCTGCGCCCTCGGAAGAACAAGACTTAGACTGGCAAGACCTCGACGCAGATTCACCAGAAGAAGGGGTAGACTCTTATCCCTCGAGGCCTTCGCCGCCAGACGACATTGGAGCCTACAATGTGGTCGTCCAAAGGGCTGCAGCAACGTATGGCGTCGAAATGCAAGAGGAGAAGGCAAAGGCATGTTTCCTTTTGGAAACCCTACTTCCTCAACAAACCAGGTCCCAGTTCCTACCCATGCTCCCTAGCGTCCTGGACCAGGGAAGGGAGGCCTTCAAAGAACCGGCAGTCTGCAAGGCTGTTACACCAAGGAGCGAAAAGAAGTACAAGCACTCCTCAAAAGACCCTGCGTACATACAAGGGTCAGTGCCAGCAGACTCCATTATCACTGCAACGGCCAGGAAAAGGGCAAATGTGCCCACTAACACAGGTCCACCGCCAGACAAGGAGAGCAAACGAATGGACCTCACAGGACGAAAGGTGGAGAGGAACGCAGCCATACACTGGCGCATCGCCAACTCCAACGCCCTCATCAGCAGGCATGCATACCAGCATTGGGATGAAATGAGCCAGCTCATAACACACCTACCACAACAACACCAACAAAGGGCAAATCACCTAGTTGAAGAGGGCAAGGCTATCGCAAACACTTGCCTAAAATCAGCCTTGGACGCAGCAGAGAACTCCAGCAGGCAGATGATGATAGGGTGACTGAAAGGAGACGCGCATGGCTCAGGATCTCGGGTTTCAAACCTGAGGTACAAAGCAACATCCTGAACACGCCATTCGACGGCCAGAAACTGTTTGGAGCCCCAGTGGACGAGAAGTTAACGCAGCTCAAAAAGACAATGAAACTGCGAGGTCCATGGGAGCACTGCAATTCAGGGGATGAGAAGAGGAACCCCCTCAAGGCGGCCCAATGGTAGAGGGGGCAATGCGCCCGCCACTTCCCACCAATCTCCCCAACAAGGATACCAGGGGAACAACCAGGGCCAAAGCCAACAGGGACAACAGCAGCAAAATTGGCAGTATCAACCCAGAGGACGGTCCTTTCGAGGACGCGGGTACGGACGGGGACAGTCCCGAAGAGGGGTCAGCAGCCCACCTCAAAGTGACTCCACAAACAAACCAAACCTTCCCTATTAACACCAAGGGAGAGGAGAAGTCAACAGAAGGACAAAATAAGAAACACACACAGCAAACAAATAACCACCGAGCATACAACCCCGGTGGGGGCAGAATAGGAAACTTCCTCACACAATGGAGGGAGATTACCACGGACAAGTGGATACTGAACATCATACAGCACGGGTACTGCATAGAACTCCAAAAACACCCCCCGGGCAAAAAACAAAGACACCGGCCAATCCCCGCAAGGGAGCTCGCCCTCCTACGTCTAGAAGCAGAGGAGCTGCTAAAAAAAAGAGCAATAGAACCAGTTCCAATCAACTAAAGGAACAAGGAAGTCTACTCAACGTACTTCCTAGTGCCAAAGGTAGACGAAACACTAAGGCCAATACTGGACCTCAGATTCCTGAACAAGTTCGTAAAAACTCAAATTCAAAATGAAGTCACTTTAGGAAGTAATACCCCAAATCCAAGAAGGGGATTACATGGCGACCATAGACATGAAAGACACATATCTGCACATACCCGTCAACCACAAATGTCTACTAAGATTCTTGATAGGCCACAATCACTACCAGTTCACAGTGCTAGCCTTCGGCTCAAGTCCGCACCAAGGGTGTTCACAAAATGCCTAGCAGCAGCGCACCTACGGAGAAAGGGCATACATGTATACCCCTACCTCGACGACTGGCTTGTGAAAGCAGGATCATACAGGCACTGCAAGGATCACATCACACAAGTCATACAAACACTGTCCAGACTAGGTTTCTCAATACATTGGGAGAAATCGTCAACAAAACCGCAGCAGATCAAAATATTCTTAGGGGCACAAATCGACAGCGCACAGTCCAAGGTGTTCCCCAGCGACAAGAGAACTATAGCGCTCCTGAGGGAAACACGTCATTACCGCAAGGGGCAAGTTCTGACAGTGAAGACGGAGAGCAGACTAATGGGGATGATGGCATCATGCATCCACCTAGTCCCAAATATCAGGCTGCACATGAGACCGTTCCAAGAATGGATACAGCAGCAGTGGTCACAAGCAACAGGGAGTTGGGAAGATCTAGTGGTTGTCACACACGCAGTGCAGCAAGAAATAGCGTGGTGGAAGAGAACATATTACAGGGGAAGCCATTCACACAGCCAACTCCAACAGTGACCATCACAACAGACGCCTCACAGCAGGGCTGGGGCGCGCACATGGACAGACTCCGCGTCAGGGGGCTGTGGACACAACAAGATGCAGTGAAACACATCAACTACCTAGAACTAAAAACTGTGTTCCTAGCCTTAAGAGCCTTTCAGAAGCAGCTTTACGGCCACAGAGTGCTGATACAAACAGACAACACAACCACCATGTTCTACATCAACAAACCAGGTGGAACACAGCACCGCTATCAAGCCTGGCACAAGAAATTTGGAGATGGGCCATCCCTCTAAGGATAGACCTACTGGCGATACACCTTCCAGGAATAGACAATGTAAAAGCAGACCGACTCAGCAGGCAGACGTCGGCATCCCACGAATGGGAGCTCAACCAACAGGAAGTGCAGCGGCTGTTCCAAAAATGGGGTACACCACGGATAGACCTGTTTGCAACACCCCAGAATGCAAAATGCCAACATTACGCATCCAGACAACCGGACCAAAGGTCCCTAGGGAATGCGCTATGGATAAGTTGGTCGAACGAATTTGCATACGCTTTTCCCCCGATACCACTGTTACACAAAGTACTCAGCAAATGCAGGAGCAGCAGCATGACACTCATACTGGTGGCACCTCAGTGGGCCAGACAGTCATGGTTCTCACAAATAATGGAAATGGCACAGGAACCAGCGCACAGGTTCAGCAGAAGGAAAGACCTCCTGACAATGCAAGACGGAAAAGTGCTCCACCCAGAACCAGAGAGCCTCAGCCTAGCAGCATGGCTCCTGAGGACCTAGAATTCGCACACCTCAAGCTACCACCAAGCACCATGGCAGTACTCAGAGAAGCAAGGAGACCCACTACAAGAAAATGCTACATTGCAAAGTGGAAAAGGTTCTCGCAATGGTGCATTAAAGAGGGACTGCAACGAAAGGTGTCAAAAGAATCAACGGTACTACAATACTTAACGCACCTACTACACAGCGGGCTGAGCTAATCGTCACTAAGGGTTCACTTAGCAGCCATAGTGGCCTACACCAGGGGAGAAGCGGGGAAAAGTTTCTTCACCTCCCAGGTGGTCAAAGATTCCTGGAGGGGCTAAAAGAATAGCCCCCCAAAAGGATGCCAGCCCCAAGCTGGAACCTCAACACTGTGCTAACACAGTTGATAATCACCATTTGAGCCCATACACAAGACCACACTGCACATGCTCACACTAAAAACGGCATTCTTGGTGGCTATCACGTCACTGCGAAGGGTCAGTGAACTGCAGGCTCTTACACTGCAAGAGCCCTACTTGCAAATACACAAGGACAGAATTGTCATGAGAACGGACCCACACTTCCTGCCAAAGGTGGTGTCGCGGTTCCATATTAACCAGACAATACAGATACCAAGTTTCTTCCAGAAACCATCAACGCCCACAGAAAAGGCGCTACACACGCTGGACGCCAGAAGGGCAGTGATGCACTACATAGAAAGGACAAAGGAATGCAGGAAAACAAAACAACTGTTTCCTTCGCAAGCAGTTTCCTGGGACGACCAGTAACAAAAAATACCATAGCACGATGGATTGCACAGGCAATAAAACTCTGCCACAAGCAGGCAGGACAAGAATTAGAGGGAGCCGCCAAGGCTCACTCAACAAGGAAGAAGGGAGCAACGGTTGCGTTCCTAGCGAACACACCTATACAAGACATTTGCCAAGCGCCAACATGGTCTTCCGTGCACACGTTCACCAAACACTACTGTGTGGATATCCAGATGAACAAAGAGGCACAAGTAGGACAGAAGGTCTTACAGCACATTTTCAGCAACCAATGCTCATCTTCCACCCAACCACCGCAATAACAAAACCGCTACAAAGTCTATGCACAGCATAGTGAATCCAGAAAGATTCACGCTGCCAAAACGAATAGTTTCTTACCTGTCGGTGTAGTTTTGCAGCTTGAAGACTTTCTGGATTCACTAGCGATCCCACCCGCCTCCGCCAGGAAGATAACATAGGAGGTTAAGGGTAAAACTAGACTACATATAAGGTTTAGAGGATCAAAAGAAAAATAGAAAAAAGAAAAAGACATGGACTACAAACCAATAAGAGGAAAAGAAAAAAGAATCCGAAGATGGCGACCAAAGGTGGGAGCTTCCGCAGGAAGCGCGACGACGTCACCGAGGACACCAAATGGTGGGGGCGTCGCCGCCCACCTGGGCCAACAACAAAAAAAAAAAAGAGAGAGAAAAGACTACGAATCCGGACCCAACCACGAGATGGCGGAATAATGCACAGCATAGTGAATCCAGAAAGTCTTCAAGCTGCAAAACTACACCGACAGGTAAGAAACTATTCGTTTAGGCTTGATTAAACTTTTGGGGTAATGACATCTCTTTCCAAGCAGTGATTTTTATTATGTAGATGCGTGGGACGGCATCGCCCCAGGCTCGACGATATAAATACCGTTGTAGATTTCTGCGGTTATTTTATTCTCCTCTAGACCGGTGTGTGGATTCAGTCCTCCCCTAAACCCATCTTGAATGCCCCCCTCCTTGGCTGAATGCGTGCAGTGAATACCGGATATAGTGGGAGAGGAGTGGCAAATTAATGACCTTTTTCTATGATGCATCGCCTGAAATATCTGTAATTAAATTGTTGAATTTTGACATTGCTTCATTTCCGCCATAGACTCCTACAGGATCTCCTAATACAAGTTTCAACTCTGATGGATCCCCTTCCCCATCGGGGGTTAAAAGAAAACCTGAAGATAGTGACAGCGAGCCTGAGCCAGAGGACAACATCAGGTGACGTCTTTTTTTGGTAGCACTTTGTTAGCAAATTGTTCAAATGGATGCTTTTTAATTAATGCAGTTTTCCTTGAAGCAGTGCCTTCGAATGCTTTACTGTGATCTCTTTATCCGCCAGTAATTAATGTGCAAGGTTAGAATATCCACTAAATTCCAGTGAGATGAGTAAGCTTGAGCTGTTTAATCGAAGTATCCAAATTAGTATGCATGGTGGTTTTTCGTCCTCCAAAGACACTTTTCCCATTGAGAATAGAATATAACCTAGATTGTCAAGACATTGTGTTAACTGTGTACGTGATGCATGTGAAGTTGCCCGTATGGTTGTGCCCTGTGTTGTATAGCTAAGAATGACCTCATGAAAACGGTTGGGTGAAGTGAAATATACTGGGCATGCTTTTGTATTGTGGTCCTGTCTGCACTTGGTGAGAAATATGCTTATTTAATGTACTTAATGGCTGAAGATGTATAACACCAGTACTCCCTTTTTGCCTTAAACAACCATACTAGAGTGGAGGCTAGACAGTGTACATTCATGCTAGAAAAACCTTTTGTTGTGAAATTTCGAACAGTAAAACTAGTGGTTTATTTTATTTATATGGTCTGATGACCACGATATGCACTATCGTGTGCAGGCGTCAAAAACGTGTTTCCCTATTGACCCAAGCGAGTAGCAAAGTGCTTTAATTGGTGCATGTTCTCACAATGCACAAAATATTTTATTCCAGTGATCCATTATTGCACGAGCTTGTAACTGCCTTCACTAAGAACACCTTGTTCTAGAGAGTGTACTTAAGTGGGATTTAACTGGCACTGCCGCTGTTAGTTACCAATGTGCTTTCATTTAAGATTTAGTTTAGGGAGTGTAGAGCTGGGAGTTTCACCTCTGTTATGTGAGTGCAAGGAATCTGAATGTTGAGACGCATTGCTGGATAGTTTCCTTTCCATTTTACTTTTTCGTAATGTCCTCTACTTTTATATTGCACTTGTGCCTACTAATGCAGCACACCATAGCTGTTCCTCACAGTTAACTCGTGTTTTACGGTTATTATTGCTAGTATTTTGAAAGGCTTTGTAGTGCTGTTTTGGTGGGTGTATTGAATTCTGTTTGTCTTTGGGGGTAGTTATTGTTTTTTTTAACCCGCACCATATCGTACGCTTGCTGTTGTTTCCCATCCTTAATAGTCGAGATGAAAACTGAACAATACTTTTTCTGTAGGTTGTGGGAAGAAGGTTGGAAACAGCGTTATTATAAGAACAAATTTGATGTTGATTCTACTGATGAGAAATTCCGTCGCAAAGTTGTACAGTCCTATGTTGAAGGGCTCTGCTGGGTTCTTCGATATTATTACCAGGTATAAAGCACATGTTAGTTAAATCTTCCTTTTCCCATGGATGTTGATTAATGTTTTTATCATTTGCCGTTTATTGCTTGTTTGGTGTTATGGTAATTAAAGTGAATAATCACCCGTTTAAGCTATTACAGATGCATGATATGCTATAGTGCCTTCCATAGGGGTACTGGAATAGAATATTCATCTGAACTCTCGGACCTTCTGGAGCACATGGCCAAAGGTATAAATGAGACTGACTGCTAGCTCAACTCTATTGAAGTGGACTCCTCGTCGCATTGCATTTGCATGTCTCAGATGGTCTTCAGTTCTGATGAAGTGTAATTTGAAAAGCACCAGATATGATTAAATGGAAAATAGCAAGATATCGATTAACCTTTAGGCTAATCGCAGCTATTGGTTGCAGTCCCTTAATTTTCCCATGAAGCAACCGTGTCTTCTGCAACAGTAACATTTAATTCCCAAGATCAACTGTGCTGCTTATTGTGGGCTGCACTCAGTACAAACAATTAATCAATGTCCAGTCAAATACTTCTTTTATTAGATAAAGAAGTATATTATTTTACTCTACCATTCAAAGGTTTAATGACATTCATAAGCAATACAATCCCCCAGTTCTGCTCACAGGCAGAAATCTTGCAAATCTCCCCCTTCTCACACAGCCAGTCTGGCTGCTTGGCAGATGACAATGTTTGGGGGGAGAGGGGAGAGTCTGTGGTGCTGTCCCTTTCAAGATTTCAGTAATGGTCTTGTCTTTGAGAAGAGGAAGTAGGGGCTAAAAAAGGAAGGGTCCCTGTATGGAAACATATTGGATCTATGTGGCTTGGAGGACATTCTCTTTGTGTTGAGTGAATATCTTGCCGCAGGAAAAAAGTGCTAGTTTCTGGCATCACTTGGGCTGCTGGACTATTCTTGTCCTCTGCGACATAGGATTACCCTTTGACGTCGTCATATCGTATAGGTGCAACTGTACTTCCTACCATCATTTTATGGAAGGATGACCCTTACTAAAGGTTACAGAGCACTATACTTTTGCAGCCTGAATCCTTTACTGGATTCACATCCTGTGCATTATTCCGCCATCCAATGGTTGGGTCCAGAGATCTGTGTTAGTGTTTTTGTTTTGCTGGGGTCATCTGTGGCCATTTGGTGCTAAGCCTGTCCTCCTGTGATGTCAGATGTGCGCCACAGAAGCCTCTGTGCCTGGTCGCCATCTTCAGATTCTTTTTTTTTTTTCCGATTTTGATGACCTCTGGCCATGTTCGCACCCTGACGATTTAAAGTACTGCAGTATGTTACCCTCCTTGCAACCTTCTTGCTTTCTGGGAAGGTGGAGGGTCTCATGTGAATCCAGTAAACTCTTCAAGTTGCAAAACTACTCCTACTGGTAAGTAGCCATTTTGTTCTGGAGCATGAATCCTTTTCTCAATTAACATGCTTTGCTGACTTTGTAGCGGTATCTCTGGATCCTCTTTGAGGTGGTATAAAAATGAGGTTGAGTTTGCGAGCAGGTGCTTCTGCACTCTGTCCTACTTGTGACTCTTTATTCAAATGGACGTACATGCAATGGTGTTTTATGAAGGTGTGCACTTATGACCAGATGGCAACCATGCAGATGTCGCTCATCGGCACGTTTTCTAGGGACGCGCTCTGTGTGCCTTCTTCCTGGTAGCAGTGCTGGATCATTTGCACTATCCATCTTGTGATGGTGCCCTTTGTTTCTGTTGATCCTTTGCTTGAATCTGATATGAAGAACTGGTGATCACCTGTCGGAGGTGGGGGAGAGATTAAAATTTCCCTTCTCGCTGATAGGAAATTATATCCAATCAATGGGTACTAGTGGTGGTTCGCCACAGCTACTGCCTAGAAATTCTCACAACGACACACCACGCACCCATATCACAGCAGAGAATATCTCTGCCTTCTACAGCAAGAGGTCCAGATCCTCTTCTACAAAGGAGCCATAGTACGAGTGCCCCTTCACTACCAGGGCAAGGGGTCTACTCTTTACTTCCTCATTCCCCAAGTACAGCCCCCTCAGGCTAGTCTTAAACCTCAGGCCCCTTAGTTGATGCATTCTGTCTGTACTCGGTGCAGTCACAGAGAGTCTACCCCAATCAGTAGAGCATGTTGCCATTCCACCAGCTCTTAAATCTTTTTCATCTCAGTCTGAAATTTCATGCTCCTCCTAGCGATGATGGCCTTCTGCGTTGCAATAGTACCCCATGCCTGTGTCCACATGAGCGCCTGATGCAGTAATGCCTTTGTGCTCCATAGTCACAAGCGGAGGCTCACTGGGAAGAACTAGTGTTGGGAAAGGCCAAGGCCCATCGCTCTTTGGCAGTGGTGGAACAGCAACAACCTGTTGCAGGGTAGGCTTTTTTAGACCCCGTTCCATAAGTCCCCATTACCCCGGACTCCTCCCTTTCTGGCTGAGGGGCACCTCTCAACCATATGGCAATACAGGAGTTCAGAGGCCCCATCACCGGGGTGGCACATCAGTTAACCTCTAACTACTAGCCATACACCTCATCTCCAGGCCTTACTAAGTAATTCAGGGCAATGTAGTCCTCATCAAAACATACATGTCCACCCTGTACTTCCTTCAGAAGCAGGGTGGCACCCACTCTCCTCTGCTCTAGTGCCGGAGACCTGGCACTGGGCTCTCTTCCACGTCAATCTTCTGGCGGAGTACCTTCTGGGATTGGAAAACAAGTTGACAAACTGGCTCAGGAGGATGCATCAACATGTCCGTGAGTTGGAATTCCACCTGCAAGTCCTACACCAGTACCTTCAGCTGTGGGTACCCCAAAGATCTGTTTGCCACTCCTGAAAATAAAAAATGCCCAAACTTTGCCTTCGGATACCCGCATCCATTGTCCATTGTCAAGCGCTATAGATGAACTGGCCAGGGATCTTTGCCTACGCTTTTCCACCTCTCCCTCTCCTTATGTAAATTTTTCAGAAAATGCGGCAAACCTCTCTAACACTTATCCTGGTCGCCTCTGGTGGATCAGATTGCCTTAGTACTAACCACTCCTAGAGATGTCCATCAGCCCCCACATGAAGCTCCCCAATAGATCGGACCTTCTCGCCCAAGGCCAGATCAGACACCCAGATCCCAGGCATCTCAATCTAGTGATCTGACCTTCTAGGTCTTCGGGTTTGGCTACCTATTCCTCCCGCAGCAATGCATGGACATTCTATGGGAATCTTGTAGACCTACCATGAGGGCCTGCTACGCCGCAAGAATTCTGTATTATTGCATCACCAATCACTTGGTCACTTAAAACCCATTGTCCAGGACATAATCTTTTTTTCATCTGCAAAAGCCAGACCATGCCTACACTTCAATCGAATGCATTTAGTGTCTATGGCCACATACATGAAAACAAGCATTTGCAATGCAATAGGTCTCGCATTTGCGAGAGTTTGAGCTATTGGTATTGTAAATGACAATGCCTTTTATTTATCTGTTTTGAAAACCTGCAAGGGGTGCGCAAACACGTGCTTTGTACTTAGTCGTTGCTTCCGAAAAGCAAAGGTGGCAGTTAAAGAAGCAGTTACTGCCAGCCTTGCTTCTCGTAAGCAACAACTATAAGTACAAAGTGCATGTTTACGCACCGCTTGCAGGTTTTCAAAACACATAAATAAAGGGCAGTGTCATTTACAATGCCAATATCTCAAACTCTCACAAATGTGCAACTCATTGCATTGCAAATGGTTGTTTGATTACGTGATCTGCTCCCATGCACCGTCTTATGAACTATGTTTGGCAGATGGTTTGCACATTGGTTGACCAGAGATCTATGAATTGATGGAACAGATTGAGAGGCCAGCATTTCCATGTACCATATGTTAGAGTGCTAGAATGCTGTGTGCCAATAAAGGAATTTTAAGGCGCGATGTTAAGACTTTGACTTTTATTGTTCTTCAGTTTATAGCTGGAAAAGGTCCAGTTCAGAAGCCTAAACTTCTGTAGTAGTCACTTCTTTTCTGGCTGTGCTTCTCAGTGCCTCTGAGCCTCTTCATCCCATCGGATGAATAAAGCATGCCTACTGCTTCCAGGAGCCCTCTGCTCATTCGAGGAATTCACTTCAAGGGACCACTCGTCTGTTCCAAACCTTATGAAAACTTTCCTAAAATGCATAACTTTGCATTGATTGACTTGCAATTGCATTCATATGGCGTTTTCATTCCCCTTATAGATGTTCCATGTTAAGCGCCAAGATACCCTTCGCTGAGCATCATGCATAACCCATCAACGTACCATAACATACTCTTAGTTTCATGGTACTTATATGGTGCATTATATCCACTATGTTTGATTCTGTGAAAAATTAAGACGTAATTAAACCAGCATTTTCACATTCGTCTAGCCCAAAAATGCCCACTTGCACGCTGATGCCTGCACGGCTTTAGTGCTGTAAGCATCCTTACACGATTCAATGCACTCAACATTAGCATTGTAGTACAAGAGCTGGTGTATCAATTTCAGATTCTCTAGGAATTTTTCTCCCTTGTTTTAATCTAAAGCCCCATATGCTGTCAATCTACACCAATCAAAAAAAGACATGCTTTCCATTTTCCCGTTTTTTAGAGCTCAAGACCGAATATAACATAGCATGACGTGGAACCCTGTGCCACAGAAGAGAGCTGACATAGACTGTTAAATAATCTTCTGAAGTGATGCCTGCTCCATGCTCTGCCTGTGATGTGACTGCAGGGCATTGGAATTCCAGACATTGTAATATAGCTCCGTGCAGCACGGGGCAGATCACATACCCATTCATCTTTGCGGTCTTAAAGCACAGGGATGGCCAGTAAGGCCGGTAATGATTCCTGACATATACTCGGCGCTGACCCCGGAACGGCCAATCCCGCCTGACCGCGGGTATCGTCCAAGTCTGTCCTAGAGCTACGGAGGGCACCAGGCCTTCTCTCTTGGGGAGGCTCTGCAGTGCACCCCTAGAAAACTGACGCAGCTAGGAAGTGGACCCCGAAGAGCGTGCACGTGCTCATGGCGGGGTGACTTTTAGAGCACATAGTGCAAAACGGCAGTGCTTTTGCCGGGTGCCGGAGTACAGCGGCAAGGTTGGGGGCGGTTTGTGGTGATAACATGAAGTGGGTCCCCTGCCTGGTCAGGTTACAGCGCCCAGTTGAAGGCAGGAGGGAATGATTACCGAGGGTAATGAACACATTTATAACACAGCAGCGGAGTCCTACGCCTTATGGGGACCTGGCGATGCGGTCTATTCCGGTCCATGGGTGGTTGAATCTGACGAGGTCGTTGGGGTTCTTTGGGGAGTATTGTAGTGCGATGGATAGGCTGGCCCTTAGCAGAATGGGGTCCAAAAGGCAGGGGCTTGCTCGGCTCTAATTGCGTGAATGTTGCGCCACTGCAGATTTCTGAGGGCTGGTTATTCCAGAGTGCAGAAATGAAGGGCCCTTCTGGAATGGGGGAGATGGGGAGGGGGTCGGTTTAATTGTTGTGGGTAGAGTGCTGGGTTTGTAGCCTAGACCTGTCCGTATCTTTGTTCTCGTGTTTGATTCTAGGATTGACATTGAGTTTGGACAAAGAGCTCAGTGTAGTGATAGCCCCAGTGACTGCGTCGGGCTATCGCTGATTGTGACTGTGCCCCGGGTCACGGGCAGGCCTATAGAATAAAAGACTCCACACAGAGGTTCGCTGTACTGGGCATATTCTGGCACCGCCGTTTCAGCCCCACCCTCTTTATTTATACAGCCCCCCTGCTCGGCAGAACTCTTCCATCGCGCCTACGCACACGGGTGTAATCTATTCAACCTCACCACAAACATGGTGGAGGTGGTATATTACATACTTCCCCAACCACAACAAAATTTATAACCGCAAAACAAGAGTAGCCGACATAAGTAAACTACAAACGTTACCCAGCTGCCAGCCTCGTACCTGTGCGGTGGCCACCATTGCAGTGCTCATTCTGTGTTGGAGGTGGGAGGGGTCGGGAAGACAAGGGCAGCGTTCCGCGAGGGGTGTGTGCGGCCGCCGCCATTGTGAAACGTAAAGTTCGTATGGCATGCTGAAATAAAAAAAAGAAACAAAGCGCGCAAAGCCGGCCGGCTGTACGCGTGCACATCTCTTGTCCTCAAACAGCGAGCGCACCTCCGGCCAGCATGCGTGTCTGGACACCGATGTGGGAAGCAGCGCCGTACGCGTGCACATCTGATGTCCTCTGAGTTGTGCTAACGCTGCCGTACGCGTGCGAGCGAGCAGGAGGTGTGCTAGGAAAGTGAAAACAAAGTTATGCTAAAACGACGGGAGCCGTATACGTGCACATCGCCTGTCCGGCCGTGGGTGCACATCTCCTGTCCCCCTTCGGAAGCAAAACCCACGACAATAGATCTCGTCAAGGCGAGCAGCGCATGCGCTGCGTCGCTAGGCGAGACCTAAACAGGGATCATTCCTTTCTCTTACCTCCTGGAATCCCCCTGCCCCGCCATGGAATCTCAATGGCGTCTTTACCAGACTCATGGGTTCATCTCCTTTGACCCCTTGCTTTCCTGCCTCTAGCAATTCTTCTGGAACATAGCTTTCTTTGTAGCCATAACATCTGATTTATCAGTGAGTTGAAGGCTCTCGCACAGAACCTTTCATTGAAATCCACAAGGACGGGGTCTTTTGCAGACCCAACTCCATGTTCCTCCCCAAAGTGGTTTCCCTGTTCCACATTAACCAAGCTGCCAATCTTTTCCCCCCCCAACCAGAGACTGTAGTGGAGAGAGCCCTTCACATCCTAGATGTTAAACGCATGCTCTTGTATTTACATTGACAGCACCAAGCACTTTTGCAGGTTCAATCGACTATTTGTAGCTTTTGCAAAATCTCACAAAGCCCAGCCTATTTCCAAGACTGGTATCGTCAGTCAAGTGCATCAAAACCTTCTACCATAAAGCTAAAGGAGCCCTCCCTGTAAACCCAGGGGGCATACTACATGCAAGAAGGCAGCAACCATGGCCTTCTTTGGTAACATCCAGACAACTGCCATATTTAATGCAGCTACTTCATCAGCCTCATTCATTTTCACTAAGCAGTATTGTGTGGATTTTAGCCTGCTAGCAGGATTTGTTGGCCAGACACCCATAAATACTTTATTTCAGACATCTGCATCATCCACACGCTAGCCACTGTTTGTAGGGGGCACTTTACAGTCTATGCAGAGCATGTTTATCTACAGCTATACATGCTATGAACATGAAATGTTGCTAACTTTGTAAGCATCTGTTTGTAAGTTTTAGTGCTGTAGCTTCACATGCTCCCACCCTCCTCTCCTTGAAGCGTGCAGCTCTACTTAAAGATTTGTATATAATATCCAACTTAAACAATATACATGGTGCACCATACTGCGTACATTCCCTGCTCCATACCTACTCTCACCTGCTGTGTGGAAAACAGCCCAACATGAAGTCCATGAGCATTGCCTACTGAGGGTGGAGTCACAGGGCATTTCATGGCTCAAATGCCTTCCTTCGAAGATAAACAAATTGCAAACACTACGGCCCAGCACTAGATGGCAGAAGTATGCAGAGCATGTGCATTTACAGCACCACATACTACTAACAGATTCTTGTAAGAAATTAATTATTTGAGGTGGACAACTGCCCACTTCAAGGAATGGCGACCCTTTTCAGGGTGAAATCCCAAAGCCACTAAATTGGCCTGAGCTCAACCCCCCCTGGTAGCTATGACAAAAAAGAGACCGACTTAACTTGGGGCAGTGTGTAAAGTATTTATGCAGTACCAAAACAGTAATGCTCAAAATGTAAAACCATAAAAATCCCAAAACAAACTGGTTAAATTGGGTAAAATTTAATAAGCAAAATGACAAATTGAATAGAGGAAATCGGGAATGACTTAAAAAATTTTTAAAAATAGAAATATCCCCACAAATCGCCAATGATAACCAATTGTCATGGTAGACCCTGACCTAGACACAATTTGAGGCTGGCCGTGATGAAGCACAGGTCAAATACACCAACCAGGTTCCTTCTGGTCAAAGATTTTACCTTCTGACTTAGTCCTTCAAATCTCAATCAATCAAAGGAGAACACTTCTAAAGCCCCACAGGACCTCAGTGGAGGTACTTAAGAGACTCACAGGGTGTCAGGCAGAGGCCAACAGCAGGCCCAATCCAGGTCCATTTGCCACTGGTCAGCTGGGTACTTCAAGGAAAATACCGCTTGTATCCCTGTAGCCTGAACAGGATGGCACATTTATGACCTTTAGAATCCATTTCCTGGTTACCAGAGGGAGCAGGTCCAGTCCTTCATGGCTCCTCTCAGGGAACAGAAAGGAGGTCTAGTCCTCTTCTGATCTTCCGTCCATCCTGTAATCGCCATAGTCCCATTAACTAGCTGTGTGCGTTACATGCTCAGCCTGCCCTCAAGGAAGTAAAACGGAAGGGATGAACTTTCATCTAAAAAACTAAACTTCAGCTACCTTTGGTTTTCATTTGAACCCATATTTCGTGCCAAGGCTTTTTTTATTAAGAAAATTCTATAAAATCCTGTGCATTTTTCGCTGTTACTTCATTATCCTTACAAGTACTCGTTATCTGTTTATAAATATACTTTGTTCCTAAAGTTTTAGCTGACCTATGTGAAGATGATGGCGTATAGATTTTCATCAAGTGTACTGTAATTTAATGTGCAAGTCGGTCATAAATGCTGGTTTTGTCATGTACGAAACATTGAACATTTTCTAATGTAATTTTACATCAGTTTAGCCTGTGATGTTCACAATTGTTGCAAGCTAGGCGATGGAATCAAACTATAAAGTTTTTGTTTCCAGGCAGCAATCTGCTGTTGGTCAAGTCTTGGCAATAAGGCCAAGTAAACGATAAGTTCGCAGACTTTAGTAACTGAAAATGTTTCTGTGTGAAGCTACGTATTAACTTGAGATAAACGGGTGCAGTCAGTCTAAATGATTTGTGTGCATTGCAGGTACCAGAGTCTAATTACGTGTAATACATAAATTCGTCTGCAAACCTGAAGCTAGTTTGGACAAAGCTTTCTGGAATAAATGGAGTCTGTGTTATCCTGGCAGGAATTCACGGGGTAACGCTAGAGTCCAGTATCTGGGTAGAATGTTTGTTTTCGTTGCCTTGCGAAATGTACAAACCTGTGGTGTGTAAAAGTACGGCCAAGGACTGCTTTCTCTGAAAAACTGCAAGTTTAAATAACTTTGTTTACAAACCCTGCTGCCCTTGGTTCAACATGGGTTTTTGCTAAAATGGCCCTGTTCACATCTCACTGTTTCTAATTATCGCAGCATTGGCATGGTCTATTCGCACAAACCTTTGTACTAATTGTCTAGTTTATCATGTTTCTCGTTTTTTCTACACTGAGTAAATTGCCCTTAGGATGATGAGGGGTACCTAGCCATCATCTGCAGACAAGTCATTCAAGCTATCTTTTAGAAAATTGGATCTATGTTATTGGCGAAAATAGTGGCAGCAAATGAAATGGATGCCTATTGAGGTTGGAGAGAGTTCCTAAGGGAAGGCACCAACACAGAGGGATCATCCCCAAGCCTAGATTTCTTGAATCTGGAAACAGTTAAATACACAGAAAAGTGATGGATGGAATGCTTAAATCAACCTCAGTCACTGGTATTTATTCAGGACCACATCCCAGTGCGTTATTTTCCGTACCATGCCACTTCATTTTGGTCTGAGTCATATGAAAGTCTGTGTTGACCCTGCTCCAATCGGAACAGTCAATTTTGAACTGCCATGTCGGGTCCTCCCTCAACTGGAACACCAGCAACACAAGGCCAGTTTTTCCCTGATGCGGCTCTTTATTCGGGAGTGGCTTCGATCCAGTGGCACAGTGATAACCGGATGCCAGCCTGAGCATAGTAGTCGGAGTTGGGGCATAGCAGTAAAGTATACAAATGTAGAAACATCAAGTTTGTTATAGCGGAGTGTAAAAGTCTGTTTGATATAAGCTAAGGTGGTTGTGAAAAAAGGCAGCCCACCCATAAAGCCCTGTGCATTATTCATACTCTTTTTGTCATGACAAATTTGATTGGATTTTAGCAGTAAATCAAGGCCGAACTGGCCTACATACATAGGTGATTGTGATAAAACCCCATAAACAACTGCAACACAGCAACTAGCGCAGTCCGTCTCATACATCCCACCCGCACACCCCATACCCCCAGTAGACCCCACAATCATGTTAAGCATTTGACACACATTCCAGTCTCTCCTGCTGTGGCGCCATAGTTCCGTATTTCAGCGTCCAGCTGGGAATCGAGAGCGAACCAGAGCTAGGACTATACCTTTATAATCTGCCCATCCCTGCCAACTATTTGGGGGCAGCCTCTGGCATGATACACCGCTACTTAGATGCCCATATTATGTTTCATCCCCTCTTCTAGGTTTGATTGATGGAGTGTCCGCTTTCTACATTTTAGCTATATCTCTTTTTGCCAACATAAGTCCTAGAAACAAACCTTCTATAATGATTCCCTCCTATGCCCTCCGTGTTGCGGCGAAAGATTAATTTGGGGTCATAAGGAACCTTCCAGGGGAGACCTTTCCTGAGGCAGGACGTCACCCCGACAAAAACTAGTCCATGACAGACCGCTTCACACCGTGTGGAGGAAGGTATCCTCCTCTGCCCCACAAAGGAAGCACATGGGGGAATCGATCACACCCATGCGCCAGAGGTGACGCAGTGTATAGTTGGCTGTGTCTAGGTATTTTAGCTGTATTAAGCAGCGATGGGCTAGTATCACCACCATACAGGGAGCCCCCAGAGCCTCCATCCAGTCATCTAGGTTGTCAATATCTGCCTCCGACGCCTCCCTTAATGCAGGCAGTGTGGTGGAACTGTTTGTGATCAGGGGCTGATATATTTTTATGATCTTTTGTGTACCCAAGTCTCCCTACAGGAGTTTGCCCTCTAATGAGCTCAACTCTGGCAGCTCCCGGAGGTAAGGGGAGATGGCGTGCCGAAACTGCAGATATTGATAGAATTGGCTACGGTACATCCGATGGTCACTTTGAATCTCCTGGAATAATTTTAACACCGTACCTCTCAACATCTCCAAGCGTGGATATTCCTATGGTATTCTATTTCTGGAAGCCACCCAAAAGGGCTACTTGGTGAAGGATAGTGCCCTGTCACAAAGGTTTCCACTGTCTGCGTCCCTCACCACCCCATCTGCTGGAGGGAGCGTCTGTGTATCTATGACCACTTGGATTGCCGTAGGAAGAAACCCTATCTTCCTCCTCCCACTTTAGAGGTAGTCAAGCAGGGAGGCATCGACCGCCACCCAACGCTCTGACGCATACGCAGGTTCCTCCTGAAGGCCATACCACCAGTCATTGATAATCGACAGCTGGGAGGCCGCATAGTACTGTTGTAGGGATTCTGTACATATACAGAGCTATGCACAGGATAATAGGACCTCGGAATATAGTGGTGAGCCAACCATACACCTTAGTACCTAACACCCCAATCCGACTAGCTTTAGCGTCTTCTTGGCAACAATGCTGCAAATTATTAGACAATCCAGAACACGGTATCTCTCTCTCTCTCTCTCTCTCAGGACTCGCAGAAGCAAGAACACCCTTTCAGAACTCACTCATACCTGTCCACAACGTGCGTAATAAGAGACACTGTATAGTTTAAAATGTTTATTTTAACTAACGTGCTCTAAGGTACAGTACACGTGTCAGTACTATCAGCATAATGCATAAGAATAAAACAATAAGCATAGTTACAATTCCATAGAATATAAACGGGGAAAGCATTTCATAAAGCTGTAAATATAGGGCTAAATGAATACACCACCCTCCCCGTGCTAGTAGCTATTTTATTATAAAAACAGAAGACCTCTGGGTTTTGGCCGGCAGACCCCCATACCTCAATATCTAGATGTAATGGTTTACATCTTCAGACAAGCACAGCTCTTCTCTCTGGAAAGGATTTTCTCCAAGTGTCCCCAACAGTGAAAATCACAATATTAAAGGCACCCGAATTCCTTCAGTGTAGTGGCATTCAGTGTTATGTCTAATTACGAGGAGCTGACCAGATCAGCAAGAACAAGGCACATTGCCTTCCGACCTTGTACACAATGTACAGACGCAACCCAAAAGCAACAGGGAAGAATGTGAAAGGCAGTCCCAAAATAGCAGAGGCTGTGGAGCACAAAGTAACGTGCGCAAAGAGGCATCATGGCAGCCAGGCCTAAGCTAACTTACCAGTGCAAATCACGAGTCTACAAACCACACGACACCCTCCCCTGGTCAGTCCACCGGTGAAGACATAGGACAATGACAGTTTCAATAGATGGAGCAGAATTACAACGTCCGGGACTGAAGTGGTGTAAACGAAAGTCAAGGAATAAAAAAAAAGAGCCAGAAAGCCCCAGGGAGCGAGGACTCCGAAAGCGGAGACCCCCTAATCCCAAAAAGTGTAAGTGCAGAAAAACGCCACACCTTCCAATAGGACATCGTTGGAGTCGTCAGAAAAAGCGGTGCCATCCAGTTCAGCAAATCAAAACTGCATTCATGTTCCTCGTAAGAGGGAGCAGCGAAAAGCAATGCGGGACAACTTGCGTGATGCTCAATATAACTACGTTGTAGGAGAGTCTGAGCAGCCGCCCAGACATCCCATTGTGCCAAAATCCCAAGTGCAGCCGCACGCGCCATATATCCAGGACCGGAACAGTCTTGCTCATGGGCCTCTAAGGGACCCACCAACTGGACAAAATCCGGGCGACACAGACGTATTGGAGAGGCAGTAATCCAAGGTCCATGAGAAAGGACAGCGGATGGAAGACATCACAGGTTGCACGCAAGTGAAATACGCGAAGCGAAAAGAAAGTCTATATGACACACCAAGAGTCGCCAATGGCAGGACGCCGAAGGCTTCGAGGATGCGCTCACGGAGCGTCAGGAGTCGACCGTGGTCGAGGAGGGCCCTAGGAAGTGCAGCCATTGCGTAGCACACAGACCAAAAGCAAAACACCAGCCGCTAAGGCGATGATCAATGGAAAGCCACCAAAGACGCTGGAAAAAATGGAATGAATAAATGCGGGTATTACACCAAAGATAGTTTGAAAAGAGGTTACAAGGCCAGAGCCCACAACTTTAAAAAAGTGCACAAGGCCGTCGGTGCGTGAAGCATTAAAAACACGGTGAATTAATTCTCCGAAATGTTGTGGGAGGTTTGTGTTAAGTGCCTGAATTTCACTGTGGGTACTCGCCACCTGGAGCATGTACGTCTCCCGGGCGGATGTGAGCATAACCTCCTGATTCAATAATAGCGCCTTTATTCTGCTCAATTTATTGAAATCTGCTTTCAAAGGCGGAATGGAAGGCCAAATGGAACTATCTACGATGCCGTGCGGGGGAGGAAAAAGCACATTTTTGCAGCAGACAACCCTGTGAGAAACTTACAATATAGGGTATGCCGGCCAGCATGCCACAGCAGTCCTGATTATTCAGAAGAAGATAGCTACCATTTGCAAGCACAGTGAAAGTAGGAGAAATAGCAGGAATGCCTTTCAAAACACAAGCAAGATTCGGAGCCGAAACGTTACAAGCTCTGTGCAATGTAATGTGTTTACAAACAAGAGAATGACCCACGGTTGAATCACACAACTCCCCCGTGAGAAACTTCCCTCCCGTCCTTAAGGCATTTATAAACGAAAGGTAGAGACCAAAGTTCATGCAGGAAAGCACTGCCTAAAGGCTGAAAGCGGCCAACAGGATAATGTTTCATGCACGAATTGAATTCAAACAAAGGAAAAGGCAAAGCGATAACCCCGTGCACTAGCCACACAGCAGAATCTAGTTCCGCCACAGAGAACGGTAAAGGCTCTATCTTTTCAATATGTAACAGAGTGTATGCTGCATCTTTCATGGACATGAACTGCTGTTTTTCAGTTAAATTAAAAGGTATAAATAAGGCAGACGTGTTCAAAAAATGCCAAGAAACCTTCCCCATTTTAAGCGTTTGCAAAGTCCATGCAAACTGCATTACTGAACGCAATTGATTTTGACCATGATATAACACAGAAACATCATCTTGCACAATATCAACAGAGGAAATAATATTCTCTAATGTGTAAATGCGGGAAGACAGGGTGTTAATACTATTGTCAACAGCAAGCACCTTTTCTAAATTTGCTTGGTCTATTTCCCGAAGACGGGAAGCAGCTTCAATTTGCGAAAGCTTCCAGAGTTCATTATAAGTTTCATAAATGAATCTCTTAGGTCGAGGGCCACGAGGCCCTAGAACAAAGTCGGACAGAACAATATGGCCTGATAGGAGTGATAAATGTTGTTTAACAGAATCTAACTAAGAGTGCTGCAACCACTGCTTACACAACTTACCAACAGAATTATATGTGGTAACAGTACGAGAGTCTGAAAACCTGGGGTCCGGCCTATCCTGTTTGTAACCAGGATCCGTGTCATAAAAACGCAGTTG
The DNA here is from genome assembly GCA_963921515.1 of Calotriton arnoldi. NCBI lineage: Eukaryota > Metazoa > Chordata > Amphibia > Caudata > Salamandridae > Calotriton > Calotriton arnoldi. Next base: position 1,477,282 of record CAWUFW010003022.1, read on the forward strand.
GCATGCATTAGAGGCTATGGGCCACGACAACCAGGGTGATTGAACAATCTCAAACATTAAACAAATTATTCTGAAATAATACCTGCAAATCTGTAAAGGACATGTTAAAGCACAAGCTTTCATTGGGAGTGGAAGACAATACAGGAATGGACGGGGCATTTAACTGTTTGGATGTAGCCAAACCCCAACATGTTTGAAATATGGTGCGGTTTAAAAACAGAATTTGGGTCGGGATGAGACGAGCACGGTGCAAGGCTTCTATGCCCTGCACCTGCCATGCTTTGGAACCCCAAATAGATTTCAAGTCAATGGTGTCCCTCCAATATTCATATCCACCCACAGCTAAGGCGTTCAAAAAGGAACCTGAATACAGCAATTTGGTGTGGGTCAACATGATTTTCTTAATAGATGAAGAGTTCAACTTAAAATAATAGGAACCAGGATTAGATCTATTATAATCTGTAAAATAAGTAAACTTATTACGAAGAGTCTGGGAGCTACCTGGCAAAGGGGTAGGACAATGTTCCCACTGGGTGTAATTAAAAGGACCCCGAAGGGTACTTGGCTTGTGGAGAAAATGGTTTCCCCAATGTTGGTAACAATATAATTCGGCATAATTTGCAGAATTCATGTACAAATCTTCGGCATTAAAAGCAGCATAATATTTCAAATCAGTAAATAACGATTCAACGGCATGCAAATCCCAATCGTCAGAATGAATATTACTTTTTACAATATCACCCATTGAAACACGAAGGACATTTGGTACATTAATAATTTCGGTTGGTCCATGAATTTGGAAATCTACAGCATCCCATACGATGCCATCAGCCACTGGGAAAGCTGAAATGTTCACAAATGTGTGGTCACGCTTCATGATGTGAGAGGAAGAATGCGGAGCCAAAGTTCCAGCGACATAGTTCACAGCAGAGCGTTCTGGCAAATCGTGTCCATTGATGAGCAGAAAAAATACGGTGACAAAGCCAATGGACATGAACAAAAAAATCAAGAAAAGTACCAACCAGATGTATGTCCATGGGGGGATCAAAAAATGGTCTCTAAACCATGATACAAAAATACTGAATTTGGAGGGGACAAGTGATGAAGAAGAATCAGAGTCAAAAGAATAACGTGTTGGGCTTAGTGGCGTTGTTGGCAAATGAGCCACGGACTCGGTGTCGGGGTAAGTATACTCTGTCTCCTCATTGCAGGGGGAAACTGAGCAGTCTTGCAGGGGATCAGGCAAATCTACCATCTCAAAAGCAACATCAGTGACCGTTCGGACAGAAGGGCCAAGAACATTCGTCCGGCAAATGACAGGACAAGAGACCGCTGGTGTAACACTATTCAGGATCGGCCAGATGTTGTAGCTTGACATTTTCTATCGAGATGTATCTGTTCTCCTTGCGACCAGGAAGCAGTGGTAAGATGACTGTACGAGTTCCCTTCAAGCCAAGGACCGGAACTGGTGCACGATAAGAGGGTCCGAATTATTTTTTGTTCTCCACCTTCTCTCGAACCAGTTCTCCAATTTTCGGAAGCTAGCCGGCAACCGGAATCTGCAGCGCAGCGTCTGTGGCCGAAGGCGTCTGTGCAATTGCAAGTTTGTCTCGGGCTTCTTGTAAGTCCTGTAACATAGTAGAATGATTATCTACATCAAAGATGGCGGATTGCGCCGCCATGTCTAGACCAAGGTCGGGCACAAACATTCTTATGCCAAAGAGCATTTCGTATGGGGTCCGCCCACCCAGAGGTCTTCTAGGGAGATTATTACGTGCACGTTGTATGGTATACAAGTGGGCCAGCCAGTTCCTGCCAGTACCGAAGACTCTAGCTGTCAAGGATTGCTTTAAATCACGGTTCATTTGCTCCACAATCGAATTACCCTCGGGTCTATATGGAGACGACAAATTTCACCCGCACCCCCAGTGAACCCATTGCGTCCTTGTAAACTTTAGAGGCGAACGCCTGACCTTGGTCAGAATGGAAGGTGCCACATGCGAAAATTCCCACAAAGACACGCAAATCCCTGATGACATTTCGAGCGTCAGCACTCCGTTGTGGCCATACCCAGATGAACCGTGTGCACGAGTCCACTGCTACTAAGATGTACTTGTATGCAGTGTCAGAGGAAAAGGGACCGCAGTGATACAGGTAAACACACCCAAAAGGTCTGTTTGCAATGCAGAGCGGTTTCTGTGCTGGCCGTGTAACTGTAGAAGGCTTAATCTGCTGACAAAGTCACAGGAAAGCACATAAGTACGGGTTTGTTTATATAATCCACGCCACCAGTAGCGCTGCTGCAAGATGGAAACCGTAGCAGACACTCCAGCATGAGCTGACGCCATGCCTTCGTGCGCTGCTGTAATCAAGGAAAGTCTGCAGTCTGCGTTGGGAATCAGCCGATCACCAACGTCCGGTATTTTAACATAAGGAGCCTGTTCGGGACCTAATTGATAAAAGTATTTAGAAGGGAAACCCCTAGGGTAATTAGCACCCTCTTTTGTTGCAGCAATAGCTGCTAGAATATCAGTGTCTATTTTAGACATGGATCTGGTAACTGCTGCGACTGAACACGTGGCTACTGTGGATTTGCAGCTTCATCAGCCAAACCGTTACCGACAGCATGTGCGCCCACACGCTGGTGGCCAAGAGTGTGTACAACCTGTGTGAGGCAGACGTTGTTGTAAATCTGCCACTCGAACCCAAAGCGTTTTATGCTTGATTGTGCTGCCTTTTGCATCTCTATAGTCATTTTGTGACCAAAAGAATAGATTGTCATTATAAGACTGAACACAGTAGTAAGAATCACATACAATAAGAGTAGTCACATCCGGATTTGTAAACTCAAGTGCTAGCACCAATGCACGCAGCTCGGCCAATTGTGCAGTACTGTCACCCAGTGCTTGAGTGTGCACTACAGTTGATTTGAACTTTCCGTTCACAAAAGAATCTGCAACTATAGCACATGCTGCTGAATAAGCGTGCTTGGAACCCGTGGCTGGCTGGGCCGAACCATCGGTATAGATAATACATTCGTAATCCTCAAGCGGTAGCAAAGACAGAGGAGGAGGATGAACGAATTCATACTGCAAAAACTCCTGAGTCTGTAGAGAAGAATCAAAGATAAAAGTGACATCCAGAGATGTCAAAGATGTTGCCCATTGTATCCAACGGGGGTGCAAAGCTTTAGAGTTTGGAACACTTGCTTTCGTCACTGCCTCTAGGGCAGGATAGGGTGTTACCACCAAAATGCGTTTTCCCTGTGCCAGTGCGCGTTCCTTTAGAATCGCCATCTGCACTGCCGTCAACTTTTTCCACAGAGGAAAATCGCATTTCTGCAGAGGTGTAAAGATGTGACTTGTATGCAATCGGCACTGTCACCTTCATTAAAGGTCAAATACGTGAAACCCACTGCCCCTGGAATTATTCTAATCACCAGGTTTGTGTGGTTATCACGTGTCAACAAGAATTTAGATTCAAGTAGATCAGACTGCAGTATAGAGTTATGCTCAGGAAGCCAGCATAACTTAGAAAAGTTAGGTTGTATCAAAGCATAAAGAGGCTTGATACGCTGGGCATATTCGGGAATGTAAGTACGCCCGAGTTCAGAAAACCCAGCAAAGACCAGCTTTTCAGATTGGTCGGAGGGCACAAAGTGCGCATTTCTCCAAAAAATGGGGAGCTAATCCCTTACCTTCATTGTTGAGCTCATAGCCCAAAAACAAAACGGTAAATTCAGCAATATGAGATTTGGCAAAGTTAAACTTGTAACCTAAAACCGCAAATTCGAGAATAATGCGGTCCACTCGTGAAAGATGCTGGAATAATTAGTCGTATGTCAGGTAGATATCATCAACGTACGAACATGCATCTGGGTCCATGCCGTCCAACAAAGAGACGACACGTGCAGCGAATACACCTGGACTGTTTTTGTAGCCCATAGGTAAACGCCGGAATTTGAATAATTTGCCACCGGATGTAAAAGCGCTCCATTGGCTACTATCCGAGGCCAAGTTGTGCGTGTAGAATCCATTGGATAGGTCAAGTGTAGTTTTGTATTTCTTACGAACAAGACTGTCTACTAGCGCAGAACTATGTGTATTTTGAACCGCAAAGGTCCGACAATGCGAGTTCAAATGCCGGTAATCTAAAACTAAGCAGAAGATCCATCGGGTTTAGAAACCGCGAAAATGGGATTATTCATTGGTGATATGCATGTTTCAATGACTCCCTGATATTCTAACTGAGTCAGAATTTCAGAAACTGGGCCTTTTGCATCCCGTTTAATGGGATATTGGGGTTGTGGCTGTGGCAGCGACTGCAAAGGTATTTCATGGGCTGGTTCTTCATCCCAGCCCACATGGTTGCGGTATAACGCTGGAGCCAAGGACACAGCCCATTCAGCTGCTAGAGCCTCCGCTTTGTCCTTGGGGACATGTCGAGAAAAGCTCGGAAGGATTACATCCTCCCCTCTACGAGCAGCAAGTACGAATGGGGGCGGCCAATCCGCCTCTGCTAACAAAATGTCATATGAAGAGGTCAGATTTTCCCATAAAATCCCTTTAATAACACGCTCAATGTCACCTTCAATTTGAATGACAATATTAAATAGTCTGTCAGGTGGTGCCACTAGGGTGTCCGCTGTCTCGACAGTAATGAATGTTTCAGTTGCTGTCTCCTCCACATGAGGACATAGTGCCTCGCACTATGGTAACTTCCTCGGCGCTGTCTAGGAGCGTCACTGCCCACGTCCAATTCAGGAGTCTCGTTCTCACCGTCTGTGGCATATTTTGCTGTTACAGCGGCAACCTTTTTCTTCTGAAATTGTGGGCGAGGACGTTGAAATTCTTCTGATTTCCCTCTGACTTGTTGTCGAGGTTGGTCTCGCCCCTGTGGAGCCTCTCGGCCCCTTCCTCTATCCTGACTATCTCCTCCACCAGCCTGCGAAGGCGTCTGTTCCTGTAAAGAACGAGGAGAACGCGAATCAGGGACGTGAAATCTCTCTGGAGGCCTAATTCTCGCCCTATCACGCAAATCATATGTGCGTTCAGAAGAAACAAAAACCGGGGATGCGGCTCGCGACACCGACTTCGTCTGTTGCTTACCTTGTTTTTTCAACCTCCAGCTCTTTTTAGTAAAAACTGGTTTCTCATCTTTCTCAGACTGAGTTTTCGGTTGTTGTTGCGATTGAGTTTGCGTTTTAGCAAAAGGCTTAACTCCCAGGCTATTTCGGCCAATTGTTTTGTAAGCCTGGGCAATAATTTTTGGTAACTCGCGCGGCCTGTCCAATTCTGGGACCAAAGCATTAGCTACTTGAAAGTTAACCGCATCGCCCTTGACATTCGCAAGGATCAACTCGGCTACTACGTCGAACACTCCCACCAGTCTCATCCCTAATTCCACAGCCGCTTCAGGGCCATGTTCATCCTGTACTCGTTTAATCACAGCGGGGAGAACCGTCATGGAAGGAGTGCCGAAACACTTCGCATATACTGCAGCGAATACCCTACCCCAGTTGTTGCATGCAGTCAACTCGGGTACTAAGTCTTTTGGCAAACTAATCGTCAAAATCCTGTGTTTATCCACAGGAGTAGTATTTGGAAAAACTGCCTCCAGCTGGTCAAATTTCTCTGCAAGCCAATAAGGTAAATCGTCCTTATTTTGTGAGCGCTTGCCCATCACCGAATTAACCATGACAGGACTTATAGTTACACCACTTGCTCCAGCTGGATGGGCTGCAACTCCAGGCGGGGCTGCCTGGATGTTGCCTGTAACATATTGTACTAAAGCTGTGTGCACTCGTATTAAAGACGAATACATATGACGCAGTTCAGCGACTGCCACTGTCATATACCTCGGATGTGGAGTATACCCGGCCAAGACAGGCCAAGTGGCCCCATCAATTGATAAGGGGCCTAAACGAACCGCGCTAACCGGTTGGGGGAGGACGCCATCAAGCCAAACACGGTGTTGCCACGCCGTGAGCGGTACTTCAAGATTCCTATACGGTCTATAGTTATTAGGAACAACGGTGCTTCATATTCATGGAACAAATTATCAGCCCCATCCACCGCAGGAAAAGTGACCCAAGAGTAAAACACCTCAAAGTGGTAAGCTGGATCTGCTTGTACCACAAAGATCAAATCGACACCCGCGTCAGGCACTCCATACACTGTTAAGTGAGCTCGAGAGCGCAGCGCGACTATGTGCCGCAATTTGTACAGCCATTATAAGGCTAAAAGTTTTTGACAACCTAATATGTGGCAGCACAATGGAGGGTATTTTTAAGAAACCTTTACTAACTTCAAGCTTGAAAGAACCTATAAAAACGTCAATATAGGAGGTATCACCGTCACACACGCTTCCGGAAGCGTTTGTGAAGGGAGTTGTGGACAAGCACAAGAACTACTCAAGCGTCTCGCAGATAAGCAGCCCACTCGTTGGTTTCGCCATGTTGTAGGGATTCTGTACATATACAGAGCTATGCACAGGATAATAGGACCTCGGAATATAGTGGTGAGCCAACCATACACGTTAGTACCTAACACCCCAATCCGACTAGCTTTAGCGTCTTCTTAGCAACAATGCTGCTAATTATTAGACAATCCAGAACACTCTCTCTCTCTCTCTCTCTCTCTCTCTCTCTCTCTCTCTCTCTCTCTCTCTCTCTCTCGCAAGAACACCCTTTCAGAACTCACTCGTACATGTCCACAACGTGCGTAATAAGACACTGTATAGTTTAAAATGTTTATTTTAACTAACGTGCTCTAAGGTACAGTACACGTGTCAGTACTATCAGCATAATGCATAAGAATAAAACAATAAGCATAGTTACAATTCCATAGAATATAAACGGGGAAAGCATTTCATAAAGCTGTAAATATAGGGCTAAATGAATACACCACCCTCCCCGTGCTAGTAGCTATTTTATTATAAAAACAGAAGACCTCTGGGTTTTGGCCGGCAGACCCCCATACCTCAATATCTAGATGTAATGGTTTACATCTTCAGACAAGCACAGCTCTTCTCTCTGGAAAGGATTTTCTCCAAGTGTCCCCAACAGTGAAAATCACAATATTAAAGGCACCCGAATTCCTTCAGTGTAGTGGCATTCAGTGTTATGTCTAATTACGAGGAGCTGACCAGATCAGCAAGAACAAGGCACATTGCCTTCCGACCTTGTACACAATGTACAGACTCAACCCAAAAGCAACAGGGAAGAATGTGAAAGGCAGATAGTCCCAAAATAGCAGAGGCTGTGGAGCACAAAGTAACGTGCGCAAAGAGGCATCATGGCAGCCAGGCCTAAGCTAACTTACCAATGCAAATCACGAGTCTACAAACCACACGACAGTACGAGTACATATCTGCGGCTGCCATGCCTCCACAGTACGTGGACTGGAAGCATGTCCGAAGGGCGATGCATGCTGCCCCCCCCCCACCCCCATTCACACACAAGATCCCGCCCAGGACTGCATTGACCTGTCTAAACCATGACGTGGGAAAAGTGTATGGGTAGTTCTGAAGCTGGTATAGTAATCTGGGTTGGGAGACTATTTTGAAAATCGACCTACCTAACCAGGACAGCGGTAACTAGGTCCAGGCCTTCACCTCCTCTTTGACACGCGACAGCACAGAGGCTAAATTATGCGTCCACGACAATTCCGGGTCTCCCAAATATTTAAACCCCAGGTAGCTAGTGTCAACCCAGACTCCCACTCCAAGTTGCCTGCTTCCACTCCAACGGGGAACACCCCAGATTTCACAGCGTTCATGTACAACCCAGAGGTTTCGCCAAAGATGTGCATGATATGCAAAATGCGGGGTCCCGAAGCCATCTGGTCTGTGAGGAGGATTAAGACCTTGTCCGCACAGGGGGCTATACTATCAGAGCGCTGCAGTCAATTCGAAGCCCATCGCCTCGACGTCAACCCTTCTTCATGCAGCCAAGGGCTCCATGGCCAGAGCCAACAGCAGCGGGGACAGCGGGCACCTCTGCCGTGTACCCCTAAGGATTGGAAAGGGATCCAATACTGCACCCGCAACACGGATCGTGGCGGACAGGGCGGTCTATAGCAAGTGAACCTACGAAAGGAATCTGGGGCCCTAGTTCAAGTGTTTAAGAAGGACGAGCAAGTACTCCAAGGTGACTGAATAGAAAGCATTCTCTATGTCCGCTAGTAGTAACGCTGCTGGCCTCCCCAATCGGTTTTCCAAATCCAAGGCATTGTATACACACCTAATATTGTGACATGTGGCTCACTGTGGTATAAAGCCCGCTTGGTCGGGATGGACTAGATCTGGCATGTTTCATTAGTCCGTTTGCTAAGGTTTTAGGCAGGAGTTTCACCTCCAAGTTTAGAAGAGAGATTGGGTGGTACGAGGAGTACTCCTCAAGTGGGCGGCCTGGCTTAAAGATTACATTCTTGCCATGTCTCCAGTCTGGTGGGAGCAGCAACTCCTCCAGTGCAGAGCGGATCACCTCTAAGAGATGTTTCCCCAATTGGGAATTAATGTCTTAAACTCGCTAGGGAACCCTTTAGGACCCAGGGCATTTCCACCTGGAGCTCCTCCTCCTCTGCCAGGGATCGCAGAGGCGGAGCCTCGATTAAATGCTGTGATTTGGTCTACATCCATCTCCTCCCTCCGAGCGTACACTGCCCCAAAATAGGTAGCAAAACTCTGGCCACCTACCGGGGGCCAGACAGCAACCTGCCCTGAGCATCTCTGATCACCTGCACAGGAGAGACCTCACGAGCGGCTTGACAACCCATATACCATTCTAGTCGATTTGTGGCCCCATTGATTTGATTTGTGCAGCCTGCCATGCCTGTCTGACATCATCCAGGAATAATTGTTGGTACTGCTGCTGTGCGAAGCCCAGCTGGTGCTGCGCACTGCCACTGTCTTCCCGGCAGCTGCGCTCGTCCAGCATTTGCATCTGTTTCAAGGTCTACAAGACGCGGACTCTACACCTATGCTTTCCAGGGCAGTAGTGAATATCCATGCCTTGGAGTGTTGGCTTTTATACCTTCCAAAATATTGTCAGAGGCCGCCGTGGCGATATTATGGGTAAAGTATTTGTCACTAGACCGATGTAGAAGCGCCTTGTAGGAAATGTTCTGCAAATGCCATGGTGAGAGGCGCCAGCGTAGGGCAGTACGTCCTGGTCGCACGTGAAGTATCAGGGCCACTTGAGTGATGGGATAACCCTCTGGGCAGTAGGTCTACATCTGACACCCTATGTAGGAAGCAGCTGGGAGCCAATAGGTAGTCCAATCTTGAGAAGGAGCCATGGCCACCGAATAATGTGTATATCCAGTGTCTCCTGGGAGATATACCCGCCAGTCGTCCGCCCAGCCCAACATAGATACTAGGGAGCTAAGCTTGGGCACTCTGCTCCCACACCCCTTCCCGGGCGTGCCATCTGTTCACCTCTGGATGCATCACATCGTTCCAGTTCCCTCCTTTCACTGAAAGACCGCCAGGTAGTTCCGCCCCCCCCCCGATAAACCTATCACTTGATCGCCGAAAAACTGTCCCAGTAGCTGGGGTGGGTGAGGGGTGTACTTACTGCAGAGTAAGAGGTTCCCCATATAGTGTGCCATCCACCAGTGAATATCTACCATAATTGTCTATTCAGGTTTTGGTGGGCTGGAAGGGGACCTTGCGATGGATCAGGATACCTGTACCTTGCGAACCCGGAGTGGTAAACCTGTGTTTAGCCATACCCGGCTAGCCAAGGTGACCCAGAAGATGCATCTCCTGTAGGAGGAGTATGTCACCCTTCATTCGCTTGGGTTGTTTCAGAATGGCGCCTCATTTTATCTTATCGAGGACCCCTCGTACATTTCACATTACGTGGACATGTCTCACATCAGCAACTAGTGTAAGGGTATGCGGGCTTCTGTATATGTACTTAGGAAGGTGTGTGTGCTGGGTCTGTGCATTGCAACCAAAACCATTTAAGCCAACCCCCCCCCCCCCCCCCCCCCCCCCAATACTTCAGGGAACGAGAAGTATCTGTTGCGTAAGAAGCCCCTCTAGGACTCCCATGGGTGCTGCCAAGGGTTCATCGCCAATGGATCCCCATATCCCGTTCTTCAACTAAGAACCACGCTAGAGAAAGTTAAACCTTTATCTCTAGAGTGGAAGTCAAACATGTAGGTCCCACACAATTACTGCATAGAAAATGTCTACTACTCAACTGGTTCCTGTGGAACTAAAACAGACCATCATTTGCTGGAAACGCATGTTACGCCGATCCCTCCTGTGGCAACTAAGGTGCATCATCTCGACAGGTGCTCCTCCAGGAGGAGCGGGATAGATTGCGGTGCTTCACGATCGACTTAGTTGGATGGGACCGTCTATCACCTTGAGATGAATAGGAGTCCACGTGGGGCGGAGTGTGTGGCTTCTGTGTCGCTGATTCATCTGCCCAGGCGAAACCTCTGGGGACTCGAAGAACATAGCCAGCGAAGTTGAAGACGACTCTCAAGCGTGCAGAGAACAGCAGCATGTATCAGATTTTGAGGCACCGCAGGTGCTGTTTTGCTACAGTGAAGGTTTGATGCTGTTGTACCATTTTCGTATGGTCCGGGAATATCATTGTGTTGTGATTGGTAGAGAATTTTGTCTTGGCTCTGGGCAAATTTAAGGATCACGTCCCAGTCCATGTAGTTAAGAATCTTGGCGATCACTGGTCGTGGTCTTACCCCAGGAGGGGGCTTCTTGACAAGTGCTCTGTGGGCCCCCTCCACCATGAAGCACGTTGAGAGGGACTCTGCAGGAACCACTGATCAGAGCCATTGTGTCAAGAACTTGTCCATGGAAGAACCCTCACACCCCTCCGGGAAGCCAACAAATTGCAGATTATTGCAATGGACACAGCCCTTGGTGTCCTCCACTCGCGCCGCCAGTTCCTTCATCATGACAGTCTGAGTGTAGACTTTTAGCTGGAGGGCTGTGACTGAATCCTCGACACAGGCTACCCTGGTCTCCGCCTCAGTGATCCACTCTACCGCCCTCCGGAGATCTTGATGAAGCAGGGTGACGTCGGAGCCAACAGCCCCTATCTTAGCGTCCAACATATCCTGGGACTGCATAATGGCTGCCAGCAGTGCTGCGTCTGGTACAGCACCCCTTGGCCCGCTCATGTCTGGCACCGCGGTGCCAATGTTGGCTTATTTATCCATGGTGCTTTGTTTGGCCATTGTAGAGGGCAGTTTCTTTGGTCATGGTGGACGGTAGGCTTGACGGCTCGCTGGATCACAGTTCAGCTACACCGGGGTGCACTACCAGCCAGATCTCTTTCCTGTTACAAATGAGACCAGGCTTTGTCTCAGTACTTATTAGTGCCCCATGACCCATCAATCTTGTTGACAAGTAAGACTCATTCCTTAATCTGATTCTCAGAACTTTTTATTTTTTTAAAGCATTGCTACATAAGAACTGCAGTCTGAACTGATCACTGTAAAAATGCCTTGAAGATGCTCCTGGCCTACGCACAACAGGAGGTGAAACATGTTCTGGCTGACCCTTTTCTCCTTTCTGGTCTGTATATTAATGAACTGGCTAAAATTAAAATCACAATAAAGAAAACACTCGAATAGAAAATGGAAGTAGTCTTTTTCACTAGTTCCAATGAAGCAGACTGAATAGCATCTTCGAGTCCATATTAGTTGCATTTGTCTAGCCTATACCTTTACATAGTGAGGACCAGGGGCTAGCTGGAATGCATAGGCAGTTGCATAGCGGACCCCATATGTCTTCTGGCCTAGATCTTACACGAAGCAAAGTAGCAAACTAGCTGTAGGTTTCTTGGTTCTTCAGGTAGAACACTACTGTAGGCAGTTAGACACTTGGCAAACAGCAGTGCCAAAACAGTGAGTTTCCTTACATGCCTTGGAAACCAGCTATCATATCCCGGTAGTGCTATTAAGGGAGGAACGGTTACATCTGCCTCAAAGATTGAGGATAATGTATACAACGCTGTCGCTAGGCCAGGGAAGGGAGATAAAACTGGATAAAATGTTTTTAGGTCAAAGTCCAAAGGTACTTTATTCGGCAACTAAAAGCCATAAAAGCAGTCATTTTTAAAAAAGAATACATTTCGTCAGGGTACATTCAATTGATAAAACCAAAATCACTTAAAAAGATAAAATACAAACAGCTTTATGAATCAATAAAAGCAGCCAAGGTTCAAGTTTTGGACTTACAAGGGTTACATTATATAAAGTGCAACAGTGCTAAAGATAAAACCAGATACTATGGGCAATATAACATAAAGTGCACATGCTAACACGATGAAAACCCCGAGCACGAAACGGGAGAAACAGGCTAGTTATTGCAAGGACAGCTTTTTCCTATGTCTGATAGCCCCTGTTAAACTTGCAACCCCAAAGCAGACCATAGGAGAAGATAGCATTTGGAGGTATAATAGTGCAAACCTGACTTGTGTGAATTGGTGATCTCTGAGCAGCGGGAGTATAAACTTTCTGCGCAATAGGTTATAATGATCACAGAAAAAGATGAAGTGTAGGGTATCTTGCTCTGAGAAGTTGTCACATGAGCAGGGTTTTAAAGTGCCAGGTTTCGTAAATCCTCGGGGGAGCGCCAGTAGCCATGGGACCAAATGCAGACGGAATCTAGTCAAAACAAAACGGTGGTGCGCATTACTAACTAGGAGTAAATACGGTTGAACCTGTTGGCTCAAGGTCAGTGTGACAAACCTAACAGTGGGCTTTGCTAACTCCATCTCTTCCCTGGACCCTTGCCGTTTGTCTAAGAACAGCTATTTGATGTTTGTAACAGCTACTTTACCCAACTGCTTCGGGCTCAGGTACAAGTCGGGGCAGCCGAGCCATTTTGTCTGTTCCATTACATATTTTAGCCAGGGAATATGTAGAGCCCCCTCCAGCGCTGTACAGTCCGTAAATATATGTTGATTTAAGTTAGTGGTGGGACAAGCCCAGATTCTCAGCCAACGCAGCAGAGGGGCAACCCCTATCGGATCCGAGATGTACCCCACCCCCAGTTCTTCGTGTAAAATATATGCTGGGGTAGCGGGCGGGACTGCAAGGAGCTTACGCATATATTTGTTCTCAGCCCCCTGAATATCCTTTACGTCCTTGTAGCCCCAGACATCACATCAATATGTTGCCATGGGGATCCATTTTTCTTTGTAAATCTTCAGCAGGGCAGGAAAAGGTTTTGACCCTAATCTTTTTGCGAAGTTCAAAGTGGCCCCCGCCGCTCTGGCTAAAATATTCTTTTTATGCGTTATTTGCGCACACCTGGACCCTTGTCCATCCAATAGTACCCCTAGATACGGAAAAGTAGGCACTTTAGTTAATTGAGCCCCCTTGCAGTAAAATTTAGTCTTGGCAGCCTTTCGGGAGCCTATGGTCATGGTGTGTGATTTCATGAAGTTTGTAGGCTGGTCTAGTGAATCCATAAAGCCATTTAAAAGTTGTTGGAGGCCCACAGCAGTTCTGGCAAGTAGAACCGCGTCATCTGCATACAGGAGTGCAGGGATCATCTTGGTACCAGCCCTGTGGATGTCTTTACAGCTTGATATTAAAAAATCCCCTAGCTTGTTAATGTAAAGCGTTAACAGCAAGGGGGGCAAGATGCACCCCTGTCGAACCCTTCTCTTAACCGCCCAGGTGTCCGTCAGACCACCATCCCCATTGTATCTAACCGCAGCCGTGGTATTTTCGTGGGCAGTGTGTAAAGCCACCAAATCTACGTCTGGGCCCATATTATGCAAAATCATCCATAGTTTAGACCTATTTACACAATCAAAAGCGGATGTTAAGTCCATAAAAGCCAGATGTAAAATTCCCTTCTTGGCAATAGTGTACTTCCTGATCAATAAATGCAAGTTAAGGCACTGATCCAGCGTCCCTTTGCCCTGCCTAAAACCGTACTGTAAATCAGAAATAACATTAAAATGATCGAGCCACACTGTTAGACGATCCAATATCACTTTGCCCATGATTTTAGCAGCAGAAGCTAAAAGCGAGATCGGTCTATAGCATGCGGGATCGTCCCATGCTCCCTTCTTAAAAATGGGGATAAGGGCCATAGACCACGAGGGAGGAAAACCACAAGAAGAGGCCACATTAAAAACGTGAGCTAATATCTTTGCCCAGACCTTTGGGTCGGCCTTATATAGGTCTGCAGGTACCCCATCTGGACCAGGAGCCTTACCCGCGGATGTCGAGAACTTTGTGGACCTCATCTGTGCTAAAGTGAAGGTGAGTGCTAGCTAGGCCACCGGTCGTTTGTCCCTCAGGTTCTCCTAAATTGGTACTGCTATAGATATTACAAAAATGCTGTACCCAGAGCTCAGCAGGAATTGTACAGTCTGTTGGAGTTTGACGTATCAGAGAAGAAAGGTCTATTTACCACGGACCAGAATTTAGAGCGATCTGCCAAGACACTTGCTTGCCCGAGGGCCTTCCAAGCCTGTTCTCTTATCAGCTTCTTCCTCTCCAGCACTGCAAGCTTATATGCCTTTCTACTACTCCGGACTACTGCTTCATCCCTTGGGTTATGCTTAAGGGCCTGGAAAAGCTCCCTGTGAGCCACAGAACCAGTGCCGCCAAACCACCTCTTGGCCTTTGGGCATCTTATCTTGCTCACAGTGGTTAAATTAGAAGCTATCTGCTTAGTTATTTTATCAAAGGTCTCTAAAATGGCTCTATCATGCGTGGTAGGATCCATATATGCTTGGACCTCTGTAGCACAAACGGCATACAGATTATCCAAGAAACTTTACGGGGTGATCCTATCCCACTTCAGCCTGCGTCCTTGATCTTTGGTACTAATATTTTTGTCTGTGATATAGCTAGTCACCACCCTTTTTAGAGCTGCAGAATAAGACCGCTCCGGTGTGAGGGGGTTATGATCGCTATGACAGTTCCAAGAGAGACTCAGGTTCTCTACGACCAAAACTAATGGTGCGGAAAGCATGATATAGTCAATAATACTAGGGCGGCCACTTCCTGCATAGGTAGGAACCGAGGCGGACATATCAGTTTGCTTTAAACAGTATAGGTTGTAGGCTGAGAGAAGCCCTTCTAAAGAAATGCCTGACGGTGTGTGCTCAAAATGATATATCGATGATGAGGAACCCCCTGCTCCGTCGTTGAGATGCAATTAAGATGGCACTGGTGAATGTTAAAATCCCCTAAAATTATCAAATCATGGTAAGCTTGTTTGCCTTCCCCCATTGTGTTCCAAAAATTCCTCTAAAGCTAGGTGTTCTAACTCGTGGCTTCTAGAAAAGGAATTATAAAAATTAACTAGCAGGGTGGGAAGATTCTTGAATGACAATTCTACTGCTAGCACATGGGGTGATCGACATTGTATCATTTTGGTCTTACAAGAAAGTTTAAGTGAAAACATTAAGAGCAGGCCCCCCTTGCTCTTCCTATATTCGGAGGGGTTGCATGTTTACAGAATGAGATAAAACCATCCAAATAAAAGCTGTCAGGCTCCCAAGTTTCTTGTAGGGCAATAATATGGTGCGTTAAAAGATTTTCACAAGATATATTGCCCCTTTTTGACCTAAGACCAGCTATATTCCACGAGAGTACCTTCACACATGGGGCACCAGAGATGATGGGTGTGGAGAGAGTTAGGGGATTTATCAAGCATTGGATCAGGCATAGGTGCTGGTGGGATTGGGTTGTTAATGGCCTTAGGTGGCAATTCGTTGCCCTGAGTCTTTTCATCCACCGGCTTTAGTCAGTCGTTTTCGTCAAGACCCTGTAGGCTGGCCAAGGGTTGGAAGCGGTTGCTCATGGGTAAAGTTGTATCCTCATTTCTTATTTGACCTGGCCTAACCGGTTTAAAGGGCAACTGCCATTGTAGATTGGCTGAGGACTGCTTTGGGGGATAAAAAAACTGTAAGGAAGCAGTTTTGATTGTAGAGGTGGTACTATTCCTATAGTGGCATCCCACTAGCGCCTTAGCCTGCGCCGGGTGCTTGAAATTGACCAATATGCAATCCCCCCTCTACATTTTTAGGTCTCGCCTGAGCCAGCGCATGCGCTGCTCTGGCGAGACTTTTAGTTAGTGGGCTTCAAAAAAGCAGACCACAGCTTTTTGTGAGGCATAGAGTGTGCGGTTACGTGCCTCGCTCCGCCTCTCCGTCTTGCTTGCTCGCGCTTCAACGCCCCCCCCCCCCCCACCACCACCGAGTGCGTCTCGCGGCGCGGCCGCGCGTCTTGTTGCTCTTTAGGAGCCGTGACGTCTGTCCAACCTGAGGCCACTTGAACATGGGCACAGGCTCAGATGACCACTTCTTGTCAACAAGGCACCAGGGGCAGCCGGACCAGCTCGCTAGGCACATCCCTCCTCCAGCATCTGTTTGTGAATGCTGATTCGGCATTTTTCCCCAATGTGGGGTAAGTGCTCGCAGACCTGCTCAGACAGGAATGGGCCGAATTCCTGAGCCAGGGCATGCTAGGATAATCAGCAATGCAAGCAGTCGAATCTCGCATCCATTTAACACTCCTGTGTCCGGCGCACGGTTTCATGCTATGCCGCATCTATGCCTTGGCTTCATGCTATGCCGCATCTGTGACTTCTGACTTACTTCTCTGGATGCTCTCACGGGACGCAACACTACTAAACTTTGTTTTCCAACTTTATTTTGCTTTTCACAAAGCACTTGGTACCCAAGACGAAAACAATAAGAACACTGCAACAAAACACAAGTTAATTGGACAATTTTTGTAGTAAGAAGTTACAGCTTCGTGCGCATCTCTATCCAAGTGACACCTCTCCGCTGCAATCCATGGCGCCTCTCCATCTTAACGAATGACGCCTAACTGCAGTTCGGTTGCTGAGTTTTTGGGCTTGCTGATGATTGTTGGCCTGTTTGTCGCCACTGCTCCCAGGGCAGTGGATTGACATGACATGGTAACTGGATACAGGCTGCATTGCCGCACCTGAGCCTCGGCGAACTTTGCAGTAAACATAAACTCACGGCGGCTGGCGTGCACATCCCCCCCACCACCCAGAGAGTAACGGTGATGATAGGAACAACACGGTGTAGAAAATATAGCTCCTAATGCAGAAGCACTCTTGTTTTGGGTCGTACATCGCCCATTTTTGTGAATGTACTTTTTTTTTTTTTTTATTGGTTGAATTTTGCACCTACTGTTTTTAAGTGCCATATTTTGCCTGACTTGCCTATTGATAGATGTTAAAGGTGCCACCAGACTAGATTGGTTGATTTGTAAAGTGCTCATACACCACCGCCACGTTACCTAATTGCGCTAGGACACAAACTGCGCAGAAATCCATATGCGTAAAAGCTTCTTAAAGGTGGCCACATGGTCAGTAGCAATCCTAATTGGTAGATTAACAGAAGAGGAAGGTCATGAGAGCCTTTCTAAACGCGACTTGGTCCGCAACGGCCAGTGCTTAATTTGTAAAAAAACGAATGCCAGGGCTCTCGTCAGGGGGCCACTGCAGATTGCACCACACATTGCCTCTGCCATGCGGTCAAATATAGTAACAAAGGAACTACTAACCATCACACTCCTACAAGTGACAATTCAGACTATTCCAGGCCCCAAAGCTATAAGAATGGCTTGGGCGGAAGGTAATAGTCATTTTTAATGTATATTAAATTCCTAATTCTGTTGTTGTGGTTATCTCTAAATTAGCCAGACATCGCCACCTTGTAACAGACTGTCGCAAGCGCCAGTGTTGACAATTAAGTGCCGGTACCGGGCACCAGAAACCACCGGCTCAAATTAAGCACTGCTGCAACCTGTTTATTATGGAGGGGCTAGGCATTCCAGTGTTTGCGTCCAAGAATTCAAGTGCCAGGCCTATGCAGCAGGCATGCCTAAAGCCAGGTACTTGGAGAAAGATATGGGAACCAGTGCCCAGAAGACCTATACTTAATAGAGTTTCATAAGGGACGGGATCCCATACAACAGAAGGCTCTGTGGAACAGAAAGGGAACCTTGAATGGGGCTTGCTGTTGGGTAGAGAACCAGTGCGGTAATATACGTGCTGCAGAGACAAGAGTCAAACCTGTTCTGCAGGAAAACCACGCAAAGTGCATACATGTGTAATTCTCTGAGACTTGGATAGGAAATAAGCTGGTGGGCCCAATAAAAGTATTTCTATAAATTAATCAAGCCATGAAGAGTTGCAGAAACAACAAATGTACGATACCACACCTTCTTAAGGAAAGGAAGAGCTTTACAAAGTAAACAGAGTAGCAGTAACTTTGCTGATCATATGGATTAAAGAGAGATCTTGATCCAGCCCCACATTGAAGGTCTTAACTTTAACTGCCAGAGTAGAAGGAGCACAAAGCAAGGGTCCAGTTTGCTCCATCCCTCAAAGCTCAAGCTCTGCTGACTGCCAGGTTAGCTTGTTTTAGACTGTTCTGCATCTAAGTTTAAAACCCAATGCTGACTCCTAGAGTAATCCTTGCCTGCTCGGCTTTGGCACCGCTGGCAAGTCCAGCTCCCAAAGGGAGCGTACCCGTTTACCCAAGGTGGTGGTCACCAGTGATGAGCATCAGTCGCCACCACAGCTAGAGCCCAGAACCTATGGCTTGTTTCAGGACCCAGTAAAACACCTGACTCCCTGCCTCTTCATCCTACCACTACAGCTGCCTAGAGTGTGGTGCCTCCTTTATGTGAACCTTCATGGTCTGTTGATTGGGGTACCTTACTCCAGGACATTATCCTTTTGCGGGTCTCCGAGTGACTGATACAGGTTTTTAATGTTGACGAATCTTCCTGCTATGCTTCCACTGATTTCACTGGGGAGAAACTGGTTAGTTTCCACACATGTGCATTGTTCCCACAGATCCCGAGGTCTGTAGTTACTGCTCTGAGACGGGCACTACAGGCTTGGGAAGCCCTCAGTCTTTGTTGTGATTCTCTGAATTCTTTTGTTTAGGCAGATCGCCGTTCCCTGCCAAGTTGCAACTTCTTTTCAGTGTGTGTGTGTGTGTGTGTGTGTGTGTGTGTGTGTGTGTGTGTGTGTGTGTGTGTGTGTGTGTGTGTGTGTGTGTGTGTGTGTGTGTGTGTGTGTGTGTGTGTGTGTGTGTGTGTGTGTGTGTGTGTGTGTGTGTGTGTGTGTGTGTGTGTGTGTGTGTGTGTGTGTGTGTGTGTGTGTGTGTGTGTGTGTGTGTGTGTGTGTGTGTGTGTGTGTGTGTGTGTGTGTGTGTTCACTCACTGTACGGTACATGGCGGGTTGTTTTTTCCTGGCATTATTGATATAGCCTGCCGCACTATGTAAATAAACAAGTTCGCAGCAATGGTAGCCTCATAAGGTTAGTACACCGTGTAGACATTCTATGAATGGATTGTTTTCCACCAACTTACAACTCGCTCTTCATTTCATCTTTCAGCTAGCCTTCCCAGAGGTTTTAGACTAGTTGCATCTCGAGCACAAGCTACCCTAAAACAGAGTTGTGTGTACCTGGGGTCTGGTTGAACTTACATTACTGATACGTAAATATGTAAATGGGAAAGTATTATTTATTACAGTATTGCTAGAAGGCCTCGCCCAATGGCAGCAGTGATTTGACATCGCACATATGTACACGTTACTCAGTTGCACATATTTCCCTTGCATTTTACGTGTTTCCAATTCGAGGCAGAGGGAATGAAGGAGCTTTGCCGAGGAGGTGGTTTTTGGTCATGCGCTGCATATAATGATACATTTGCTGAGTCTTTGCTTGCGAGGATCAGGGTGGTTCTTTTGGGACCATTGGCCCCAGGGCCGGCTTTAGTGCTGGTGGCGCCCTGTGTGACAATCTTTTTTGTCGCACCCCCATCTGACCTCCTCCTCGGATTCCCTCACTGCCACCCTGCAAAAGGGCCCCTCATCTCTCCACAGCCCCTCTCTCGCATACATTTCACTTGTTTTAAAGCGCTGGTATAGGCTGGCTTTACTAATCCGCTCAGGTACCCACACAAAAACCGATCTGTTCTTTGCAGCAGGCATAATGACCCTCTGCACTACTTTATGGCGAGTCAAAACTGCCATTAGACAAAACTTTCGTCCCTCTAGCATGAACATTAATTGCACGAGTTATGACATTTTAATTGCTGCCAGAAACCTGGACGCATTAGGAAATCTGCAGCAGATGCTTTTAAATCTTACGTTATTGCTAAACACAGCGCCCCCTCTGAGGTCTGTGCCCCCCACCCCCAGCTTCGTCGGCGCCCAGTGCGGCCGCACCAGTCGCACTGCCTTAAAGCCGGCCCTGATTGGCCCGTTGTCACTATGGGAGCTGTTTTTCTGTTGTCATAAGGTTTCTGCACATACACAGAGCTATGCACAGGAAAATGGGACCCCGGAATACAGTGGTTTGCCACCATATACCGTAGCACCCAAAAACCCCAACCCAACTAGCTTAGCATCCCATTAGCACCCAAGTACTAATGTTTGGACAACCCAGAACACGGTATCTTTATCTCAGGACTCACTGAAGCAAGAACACTCTTTCGCCACTCACTGCGTACTTGTTCACAAGGTGCGTAGGAAGAGACACTGGATAGGTTAAAATGTTTATTCCAACTTACGTGCTCTAATGTACAGTACACGTGTCAGTACTAATAGCATAATGCATATGACTAATATAAGCAGCATGGTTACAATTCCATAGAATACAAACGGGGAAAGCATTTCCAGAGCTCAGTGGATAAACGTATAAATAACATTACCACCCTCCCTTGCAGTAAGATAGTTTATTATAATAATAGAAGACCTCTGGGCTTTGACTAGCGAACCCCCATACCTCAGTCTCTAGATGCAGAATTACATCAGCAGGACATCATAGCTCTTCTCACTGAAAGGGATTTCTCCAAGTGTCTTTTAGCGCTAGTAAACCACAGTATTAAAAGCATATCAAATTCTTCATGGCAATTGCACATAATGTTATGTCTGGGTGCGCGAGACTGGCCATATCAGGAAGAACCAGAATACATTGTTATGCGACCTTGTACATGTTTGTGCAGACTGAGCCCAGAAAGGTGAACAACAGAAAATGCAGACAGTGCAAAAGAACTTGGCACGAGCAAAGGGCGAGGAAGGCCCGGCTCAGTGTAACGTGCGCAAAGAAAAGCAGCATGGCAGCCAGGCCTAGGCCAACATAACAAGGCAGGTAACAATCCACAAGACACCCTCCCCTGGACAGTCCGGCGGCCAGGACAGAGGCTCATCAGAGGAGAAAGACGTCGGAGCACAGGGAGCGCCCAAACGGCGAAGGGCAGGTCAATCCATGAAAGTGAAAGTGCAGAAACAAGCCATACCCTCCAAGAGTTCATCATTGGAATCGTCAAAAAACATAGATGCCATCCAATCCATGAGTTCAAAAGAGCAGGAATGCTCCTCAGCAAAGGGAGCATCCAGAAGCAATGCGGGACAGCTTGCGTGATAATTAAAACAGCTTCGTTGTAGGAGATCCTGGGCAGCCGCCCAGATATCCCATTGCGCCAAAATCCCCAGTGCAGCCGCACGGCGCCATACAGCCAGCGACGGAACAGTCCTGCTCATGGGCCTCTAAGGGACCCATCAACTGAACAAAATCCGGAACAGACAATGACGAATTGGAGAGGCAATAATCCAGAGTCCAGGTGAAAGGACAGCGGACACAAGTCATCACAGGTTGCACGCAAGTGAAATACGCAAAGCGAAATGAAAGAGTATATGACACACTCAGTGTCGCCAATGGCAAGACACCAAAACCGGCCAAAAGGCGCTCACGGAGCAGCTGGAGGCGTTCTGGATCGAGCAGGTCCCATCGGGGAGCAGCCATTGCGCAGAAAGCAAATTAAGAGCAAGACACCAGCCGCTAAAGCGAGGATCAATGGGAAACCGCCAAAGACACTGGAAAATATAGAATGTATGAAAGCCGGGATGACACCAAAAATAGTCTGGAAGGAGGACACCAAGCCCGACCCAACGACCTTAAAAAAGTGTACTAGGCCTTCAGTGTTAGATGCGTTAAAAATACGATGTATTAACTCCCCAAAATGTTGGGGGAGATTAGTGTTTAAAAGGGCCTGTATTTCACTGTGGGTACTCGCCACCTGGAGAATGAATGTCTCCCGGGCGGACGTGAGCATAACTTCCTCGTTTAATAATAGTGCCTTTATTCTGCTCAGTCTATTGAAATCTGCTTCCATGGTAGGGATGGAAGGCCAAATAGAGATATCAACCTTGCCATGAGGGGGAGGAAAAAGCACATTTTTGCAGCAGACAACCCTGTGCGAAACTGTTACAATGTAAGGAATGCCAGCCTGCAGGCCACAACAGTTTTCGTTATTTAAAAGTAAATAACTACCATTGGAAAGGAGAGTGAAAGTAGGTGAAATAACAGGAGCAGGAATACCTTTCAGCACACAAGCTAGATTAGGAGAGGAAACACTACATGAGCCATGCAATTTAATGTGTTTACAAATAAGCGAATGACCCATAGTCGAGTCGCAGTACTCCCCCGTGAGAAAGACTTCCTTGCCGTCCCGAAGGCATTTATACATGAAAGGCAAGGACCAGAGTTCATGCAGGAAAGCACTGCCCAAGGGCCGGTAACGGCCCACAGGATAATGTTTCATGCACGAGTCAAATTCAAACAAGGAAAAAGGTAACGCGATAACCCCATGAACTAGCCACACAGCGGAATCGAGTTCTGCAACAGAGAACGGCAAAGGATCCATCTTTTCGATATGTAACAGAGTGTAAGTTGCATCTTTCATGGACATAAATTGCTGTTTGTCAGTTAAGTTAAAAGGTAGAAACAAGGCCGAGGTGTTCAAAAATGCCAAGGAACTTTCCCTAACTTGAGCGTTTGCAAAGTCCATGCAAACTGCATAACTGAGCGCAATTGATTCTGACCATGATATAACACAGAAACATCATCTTGTACAATATCAACAACAGAGGACACAATATTCTCTAAAGTATAAATGCGAGAAGACAGGGTATTAATACTATTGTCAACAACAGCGAGCACCTTTTCCATATTTGCTTGATCTATTTCCCGAAGACGGGAAGCAGCTTCCATTTGTGATAGCTTCCAGAGTTCATTATATGTTTCATAAATGAATCTTTTAGGTCGGGGACCACGAGGTCCCAAAACAAAGTCGGACAGATCAATATTGCCTGTAAGGAGGGACATATGTTGTTTAACAGAATCAAGGGACGAATGTTGCAGCCATTGTTTGCATAATTTACCAACAGAGTATGTAGTGACAGTACGGGCATCAGTAAACCTCGGATCAGGCCTATTCTGTGTGTAGCTAGCACCAGTATCATGAAAACGCATTTGACATGCATTAGATGATATAGGCCATACTAACCAGGGTAACAACCAGCTCAGAAACATTAAACGAATTATTTTGTAACATTGCCTGCAGGGACACGAGGGACGTATTGTATCGTGAGCTTTCATTTGGAAAACTCGACAGGGATGGTATTGATGGCGTATTCAATTGTTTAGTGGTTGCTAAGCCCCAACATGTAGTCTGATAGATGGAAGCATTTAGGAACATAATTTGGGTAGGGATGAGGCACGCACGATGCAACGCCTCGGTTCCCTGTACCTGCCATGGCTTGGAGCCCCAAATAGATTTTAAATCCACTGTATTATCCCAGTACTCATAACCACCCACAGCTAAGGCACTTAGAAAGGAACCTGAATAAAGCAATTTGGTGTGTGTTAACATAATTTTCTGAGTCGATGTGTTATTTAGTCTAAAATAATAGGATGCAGGGTTCGACCGATTAAAATCAGTGAAATAATTAAACTTATTTCGAAGAGTTTGAGAGCTACCTGGCAAGGGGTTTGGACAATGTTCCCATTGGGTATGGTTAACAGAACTACGCAGGGCACTGGGCTTATGGAGAAAATGATTACCCCAATGTTGGTAACAATACAAATCGGCATAATTAGCAGAATTCATATATAAATCTTCAGCATTAAAAGATGCATAATATTTTAAATCGGCAAACAATGCTTCAACGGCATGCACATCCCAATCATCAGAATGAATATTATTTTGTACTACATCACCCATTGAAACACGAAGGACATTAGGTACATTAATAATTTCCGTCGGACCATGGATTTGATAGTTCACTGCATCCCATACGATGCCATCAGCAACGGGGAAAGCTGAAATGTTCACAAATGTGTGGTCACGCTTCATGATGTGAGACGAGGAATGAGGAGCCAAAGTTCCAGAAACATAGTCTACAGCAGAGCGTTCAGGTAAATAGTGACCATTGATTAGTAGAAAAAACACTGTGACAAAGCCAATGGACATGAACAAAAATATCAAGAAAAGTACCAACCAGAGGTATGTCCAGGGGGAATCAAAAAATTGTCTCTAAACCAGGATATAAAAATACTGAACTTGGATGGAACTTTTGAAGATGTGGAATCCGAATCAAAGGAATAACGAGTCGGGCTTAGTGGCGTTGTTGGTTGATGTGCCACCGATTCTGATGCAGGATAAGTATACTCGTCCTCGTTGATATTGGTGGAGAGTTGGGGATCAATCGTAGTTTCAGGCAAATCAACCATCTCAATTACAGCATCAGCGATCGTTCGTGCAGATGGACTATGAACATATGTCCGATAAATGGCAGGACAAGAGACCGCTGGTGTGACACTATTCAGGATCGGCCAGGCGCTGTAGCTTGACATTTTCAACTGAGATGTATCTGTTCTCTTTGCGACCAGGAAGCGGTGGTAAAATGACTGTACGTGTTCCCTTCAGGCCAAGAACTGGAACCGGTGCACGAAAAGAGGGGCCAAATTCCTTTTTGTTTTCAACCTTCTCTCGAACCAGTTCTCCAATTTTCGGAAGCCAGCCGGCTACCGGAATCTGCAACGCAGGATCTGTGGCTGAAGGTAAATGTGTAGTTGCAAGTTTGTCTCGGGCTTCTTGTAAGTCCTGTAACATAGCAGAATGGTTATCTACATCAAACTTGGCGGATTGCGCCGCGATGTCTGGACCCTCAAGGTCAGGCACAAACATTCTTATGCCAAAGAGCATTTCGTATGGGGTCCGCCCACCCAGAGGTCTTCTAGGGAGATTATTAAGTGCACGCTGAACGGTATACAAATGGGCCAGCCAGTTCCTGCCAGTACCTAAAACCCTAGCTGTTAAGGATTGCTTTAAGTCACGGTTCATTCGTTCAACGATAGAGTTGCCCTCAGGCCTATACGGAGACGAAAATTTCACCCGCACCCCAAGCGAAGCCATTGCATCCTTGTAAGCCCTAGAGGCAAACGCTGGACCTTGGTCCGAATGGAAGGTGCCGCATGCAAAAATTCCCACAAAGACACGCAAATCCCTGATTACATTTCGGGCGTCAGCACTCCGTTGTGGCCAGACCCAGAGAAACCGTGTGCACGAGTCCACTGCCACTAAGATGTATTTATAAGCAGTGTCTGATGAGAATGGACCGCAGTGATCCAAGTAAACACACCCAAAGGGTCTGTTAGCAATGCAGAGCGGTGTTTGTGGTGGACGTGTTACCGTGGAAGGCTTAATCTGTTGACAAACGTCGCAAGAAAGCACAAAAGCACGGGTGTCTTTATATAACCCACGCCACCAATAACGCTGCTGCAAGATGGAAACCGTAGCTGACACACCTGCATGAGCCGAAGCCATGCCTTCGTGTGCAGCTGATATCAAGGCACTCCTGCGGTCCGCGTTGGGGATCAGCCGATCTCCCAACGTCAGGTATAGTTACATAAGGAACCTGATCGGGACTTAATTTGTAAGAATACTTGGAAGGGAAACCTGTAGGGTAATTATCACCTTCCTTGGTTGCAGCAATAGCTGCTAAAATAACAGGGTCTATTTTAGACATGGACCTGGTAACCGCTGCTACTGAACACGTGACTACTGCTGAACGGGCAGCTTCATCTGCCAGATCGTTACCAATAGCGTGTGCGCCCACCCGCTGATGGCCTAAGGTGTGAACCACCTGTGTGAGGGGCAGACGTTGTTGCAATTCTGCCACTCGAACCCAAAGCATTTTATGCTTAATTGTGCTCCCTTTTGCGTCCTTGTAGTCGTTTTTCGACCAGAAAAACAGATTGTCATTGTAAGATTGTACACAGTAAAAAGAATCACATACAATAAGAGTGGTCTCATCCTGTGAAGCGAACTCAAGTGCAAGTAGTAATGCATGCAGCTCGGCCAATTGTGCGGTACTATCCCCAAGTGTGCGTGTGTGCACTACAGTGGATTTGAACTTGCCATCCACAAAGGATCCTGCAACAATAGCACATGCAGCAGAATAAGCGTGCTTGGACCCAGTGGCCGGTTGCGCCGAACCATCGGTGTAGATCACACATTTGTAATCCTCAAGCGGTAATAAAAACAAAGGAGGAGGATGAACGAATTCATACTGCAAAAACTCCTGAGTCTGAAGAGAAGAATCAAAAACAAAAGTGACGTCCGAAGACGTCAAAGATGTAGCCCATTGTATCCAACGGGGATGCATTGCTTTTGAGTTCGGTACACTTGCCTTTGTTACTGCCTCTAGGGCAGGACAGGGTGTTACCACTAGAATCCGCTTTCCCTGTGCCAGTGCGCGTTCTTTTAGAATCGCCATTTGCACTGCAGTCAGAACTTTTTCAACAGATGTAAAGCGCAATTCAGCGGAAGTGTACAGATGTGACTTGTATGCGATAGGTACTGTATCACCTTCATTAAAGGTTAAATAGGTGAATCCCACCGCCCCCGGAATTATTCTAATCACCAGGTTTGTGTGGTTATCACGAGTCAAAAGATATTTAGACTCCAATAGGTCTGTCTGCAAAGACTGCAGTATTGAGGTATGCTCAGGCAGCCAGCAAGACCTTGAATAAGTTGGTTGTATCAAAGCATACAAAGGCTTGATACGCTGGGCATATTCGGGAATGTAAGTACGCCCGAAATTCAGGAAACCCAGCAAAGACTGAAGTTTCTTCAGAGTATTTGGGGGCACAAATGTGCACATTTTTCCAAGAAATGGGGGCTAAGCCCTTACCTTCGTTATTGAGCTCATAGCCCAAGAACAGAACAGTAAATTCAGCAATGTGTGACTTAGCAAAGTTAAATTTGTAACCCTGCTCCGCAAATTCAAGAATAATGCGGTCCACACGGGACAGATGCTGATATAACTCGTCGTCTGTCAGATAGATGTCATCAACGTACGAACATGCGTCTTGATCAATGTCATTTAACAAAGAAACAACACGGGCGGCGAATATACCCGGACTATTTTTATAGCCCATGGGTAATCGCCGGAACTGGAATAATTTACCACCGGATGTGAATGCGGTCCATTGACCACTCTCCGGGGCTAGGTTGTGCGTGTAGAAACCGTTTGAAAGGTCAAGTGTCGTTTTGTATTTTTTACGAACAAGACTGTCTACAAGCGCAGAACTGTGTGTATTTTGCACCGCAAAGTTCCGACAATGAGTATTTAAATGCCGGTAATCCAAAACTAAGCGGTACGATCCATCGGGTTTAGAAACCACGAAAAGGGGATTGTTCATAGGTGATACGCATGGTTCAATTACTCCCTGATATTCCAACTGTGTCAGAATTTCGGAGACGGGGCCTTTTGCCTGCCGTTTGATGGGATATTGGGGTTGTGGCTGCGGTAGTGACCGCAAAGGTATTGCATGAGGAGGTGATTCTTCATCCCATCCCACATGGTTGCGGTATAACGCTGGTGCCAGGTACACAGCCCACTCAGCTGCAAGTGCTTCAGCTTTGTCTTTTGGGACATGCTTTGAAAAGCTTGGAAGGATTACCTCCTCTCCTTTATGTGCAGCTAAAACGAATGGGGGTGGCCAATCCACCTCTGCTAACAAAATGTCATATGAAGAGGTTAGATTTTCCCAAAAAATCCCTTTTATTTCACGCGGTATGTCACCTTCAATTTGTATGACTATATTATATAGTCTGTCAGGGGTGCCACTCTCGTGTCAGCTGTCTCTACAGTAACGAATGTTTCAGTTGCTGTCGCCTCCATATGAGGACGTAGCGCCTCCCGCACTATGGTAACTTCCGCGGCGCTGTCTAGGAGGGTCACTGCCCACGTCCAATTCTGGAGTCTCGTTCTCACGGTCTGAGGCATATTTCGCTGTGACAGCGGCAACCTTTTTCTTCTGAAATTGCGGTCGAGGAAGATGAAAGTCTTCTGCTTTACCTCTGACTTGTTGTCGAGGTTGGTCTCGCTCCTGGGGAGCCTCTCGGCCCCTTCCTCTATCTTGCCGTCCTCCTCCACCAGCCTGTGACGACGTCTGGGCCTGTGAAGAACGAGGAGAACGCGTATCAGAGCTCTGAAACCTTTCTGGTGATTTAATCCTTGACCTATCACGTAAATCATAAGTACGTTCAGAAGAAACCGAAACTGGGGAAGCGCCTCTCGACCCCGGCTTCTTTTGTTGCTTACCCTGCTTTTTCTGTCTCCAACTCTTTTTAGTGAAGACCGGTTTATCATCTTTCTCAGATGCACTTTTTGTTTGTATAACTTGTGTTTGCGATTGAGTTTGCATTTTTACAAAAGGCTTGTTGCCTAGGCTATTTCTTCCAATTGTTTTATAAGCCCGGGCTATTATTTTCGGTAATTCGCGAGGCCTGTCCAACTCTGGGACCAAAGCCAAAGCATTCGCTACTTGAAAGTTCATAGCATCGCCCTTGACATTTCCAAGGATCAGCTCAGCTACTACATCAAACACTCCCACTAGTCTCATCCCTAATTCCACAGCCGCTTCAGGGCCATGTTCATCCTGTACTTTTTTAATTACAGAGGGTAGAACCGTCATGGAAGGAGTTCCAAAACATTTTGAATAAACTGCTGCGAATACCTTACCCCAGTTTTCACATGATGTCAAATCGGGGATTATGTCTTTTGGCAAACTTATCGTGAGGATGCGGTGTTTATCTACTGGGGATGTATGTGGAAACACTGCTTCTATCTGATCGAACTTTTCTGCAAGCCAGTAAGGATAGTCGTCCTTATTTTGTGGACGTTTGCCCATCACAGAATTTACCATGACAGGACTTATAGTCACTCCAGCTGCAATAGCTGGTTGGCCTGCGACTACAGGAGCAGCTCCATGGAGGCTACCTGTAACGTATGTCACCAAGGCTCGATGCACTCGCACCAATTCGGTATGCATAGTGCGCAGTTCCGCAAGCGGTAATGCCAGATAATTTGGATGCGGGGTATACCCGGCCAATACAGGCCAAGTGGCCCCCTGAATTGATAAGGGGCCTAAACGAACTGCGGTAGTTGGTTGTGGTAGGGCGCCATTGAACCAAACACGGTGCTGCCAAGCCGTGAGAGGCACTTCAAGAACAGTATAGGGTCGATAGGCAGCAGGAACAGCGGTGGGCTTATATTCATGAAACAGCTTATCACCTGCATCCACCGCGTCAAAAGTGATCCAAGTGTAAAACACTTCAAAGTGATAAGCCGCATCGGCTTGAACCACAAAGACCAACTCGACCCCAGTATCGGGCACTCCATACACAGCTAAGTGGTCTCGGAGTGCTCCTCGACTATGTGCAGCTATCGCCACACCAGCCATGACTAAACAATTATATTCGACAACCTAACAGGGAGCACAAAAATGGGTCTATTAACTAACCTTTTTTAATAATATCAAGCTTGAAAGAACCTATAAAACATTCAATATAGGAGGTATCACCGTCACATACGCCTCCGGAAGCGTACGCGAGGGGTTTGTGGACAAGCACAAGCACTACTCAAGCTGTCTCGCAGATAAGCTGCCCCACGGTGGTCGCGCCATGTCATAAGGTTTCTGCACATACACAGAGCTATGCACAGGAAAATGGGACCCCGGAATACAGTGGTTTGCCACCATATACCGTAGCACCCAAAAACCCCAACCCAACTAGCTTAGCATCCCATTAGCACCCAAGTACTAATGTTTGGACAACCCAGAACACGGTATCTTTATCTCAGGACTCACTGAAGCAAGAACACTCTTTCGCCACTCACTCGTACTTGTTCACAAGGTGCGTAGGAAGAGACACTGGATAGGTTAAAATGTTTATTCCAACTTACGTGCTCTAATGTACAGTACACGTGTCAGTACTAATAGCATAATGCATATGACTAATATAAGCAGCATGGTTACAATTCCATAGAATACAAACGGGGAAAGCATTTCAGAGCTCAGTGGATAAACGTATAAATAACATTACCACCCTCCCCTTGCAGTAAGATAGTTTATTATAATAATAGAAGACCTCTGGGCTTTGACTAGCGAACCCCCATACCTCAGTCTCTAGATGCAGAATTACATCAGCAGGACATCATAGCTCTTCTCACTGAAAGGGATTTCTCCAAGTGTGTTTTAGCGCTAGTAAACCACAGTATTAAAAGCATATCAAATTCTTCATGGCAATTGCACATAATGTTATGTCTGGGTGCGCGAGACTGGCCATATCAGGAAGAACCAGAATACATTGTTATGCGACCTTGTACATGTTTGTGCAGACTGAGCCCAGAAAGGTGAACAACAGAAAATGCAGACAGTGCAAAAGAACTTGGCACGAGCAAAGGGCGAGGAAGGCCCGGCTCAGTGTAACGTGCGCAAAGAAAAGCAGCATGGCAGCCAGGCCTAGGCCAACATAACAAGGCAGGTAACAATCCACAAGACACTGTGGCTCAGCATCTTGGTCGTTGTGGGGTAGAAAGGGCCATGTTAATAGTCATTGGACTGTACTGTTCGCTGACATGTCGACCGCAGGCAAGAGATGACGCAAAGGGCCATGGGAGAAGCGCTGCAGTCACAGGAGTGTGGTGGGCTGGAGGGGACGAGGCAGTGAGTGTGGTAGCATATGTAGGACAAGCCATGTCTAGCTTCTTTCCTTTATGACACACATATGAGGCTCTTTACAGTATGAAATGGAATGCAAAACAATGTGCTTTTTTTTTATTACACCTCAGTAACTGCTGGGGCACATAGCTCTAGCTGGTATTGGTTTATATTTCACAAATGTAGTTTACTCGGAATATTCTGAAGTAAATATTTCAAAAGAACGTTCAGGAGTGTTGAAATTCTGACACTTAGCACATACTTGTTACTGGATCTACTCTTTACCCGTCTGTCCACCACAGAGACACAATTTATTCTGCTGTTTTGAGGTGTACTTCTGCTACGATAGTATTTTTCTCAATTTCTGGTTAATATTTATTGATAGGTTTGTGTGTCCCCCATAAAACATTCCTCAGTGTTTAGGAATAGAAGACTTATTTATTTAAAACAAGATTTGCATTTTAAAAATTTCACAGTGGCGGCACATCCTATGCTCCACCATTTTAGGCCTGGCAATTTGGGGGGGGACTGTTCCCATGAGCGGGGTTGGTACTGATTTGCATAAGGTGGGCCTTTGTCTAGTGTGGCCTGGTGGGCGAAGAACAGTAGACTGGAATATTGCCTGACCGATTGCCAGTGGCTAGGATTAATTCAAGCATTCCATCCACACCTTGTTGCTGTTGTAGTTGACACCATTTTAGGAAGCAGTTGCCTCAGTTTCTCATTTATTGCGTTTTTCTGTAGTGCCCAGGGCTGAAAAGGGCGCCTAATGTTATGCAAATTGATGGTGAGGATAAAAAGCAACCAGAAGTGCCGTGCAGTGTTGGATGTTCCGTTTCAATCCTTCCTTTCCGTGGGAGTGGAACATCATCCTCTGTTTCAGAGTGTCCTGCTGGCATCAAACGCATTGAACAATGCACTGTCCAAAATCTTCGGTAGCCGAGGGACTAAAGCTTGCTGGTTCGTGATGGCTTGCCACCTTCTCTTGAGTTTGGCATGCTGCTGCTCAGCGCTAGCTTCCACTTGTTGAAGCCAATCTACTCTGAGCATCCTTATTGTTCAGCATGTATCTGTA
Source organism: Calotriton arnoldi (assembly GCA_963921515.1). Lineage (NCBI taxonomy): Eukaryota > Metazoa > Chordata > Amphibia > Caudata > Salamandridae > Calotriton > Calotriton arnoldi. The sequence goes on from CAWUFW010003022.1 coordinate 1,509,222, forward strand.
CTGACTCAGTCATAGAATGGCTCAGTCAGACTTCATTCTCTTCGAATATGCTCTTTGGAGGCAAGGGGTTGGTTGTTATTGGTCTGAAGTTCCTGCTTCTCTAGGTGGCTTAAGGCTCTGAGCTAGGTTTACCAGCAATGATGCGCCTGAAAAAGGATACTCTTAATAGGGTACTGTTGACCAGTGCCTTAATTTAAATCTAATAGCAAAGAATACGGTGGCAAAGCATGGCCACCTATACATGGCGTTTATGGATTTGACAGCGGCCTTCGATTGTGTAACGCATTCTAAGCTATGGCCAATTTTGGAGTCCATGGGGGTTGAGTCCCAGATAATCAATTTTATTTGAGACATGTATTTTGAGGCTGAGGGCTGTGTTCGATTTGGAAAGAATGGTGAATGCACTAGACACTTTAGAATTACACTGGGGGTGAGGCAAGGGTGCGTTTTGGCCCCTTTTTAGGTCTCGCCTACGCAGCGCGCATGTGCTGCATAGGAGGACCTCTAGCTGTCGCTCTGGTCATTTTTAAGCACACTCGTGCTTGTGGCGGCATCCACCTTGCGGGAGCGAGCAGGAGCGCGCCACAAGCACGAGTGCAGTGCTTGAAAATGAGCAGACCGCACGCAGCACTCCCGGGCTCTCTCCTCTCGCTTTCTCTTTTTCTCTCGCTTTCTCTCTCTTTTTCTCTCTCCCGCTCTTTCTCTCTCTCTCCCCCTCTCTCGCTCTCTCTCCCCCTCTCTTGCTCTCTCTCTCCCCCTCTCTTTCTCACTCTTTCCCTTTCCCTTTCTCTACCATCGCCTTTATTCCCGGGTTTAACTTAAACCATCTAATGCATGTTTTCACGACTTATCCACCCTAGTTCCGTTTCTAGTATATTTCTAGGATGGCGTATGTATGTGTGGCGGTGTCACCCGTGCCACAGGAAGGATACGAGGGCGGCTGCGTCCCACTTGCGTTTCTAGCATTATTCCCGCGGACAGTGGCACTTTTGTAAAATATCCTAACCCCCGGTAAACTTATGAGTGCAAAATGTCAACTTCGCCACTCGAGCATTTCATCCAGTCTCAGTTTTTTTTTCTTTTATATTCTGACATTTTTGCAAATCTCAACATGAAATGTCTAATGGCTGACAACGCAGAAAAGCCAAGAGTGCCAGACTATGGGGTGCTCAGGTCATGCTTGGGGTGAACAGTATAAACGACGGTACGGGCCGAGCCGCGCGCTCCGCCCTGACATACAATGTCAAAATAGACCCTGATTTACAGCCATGGCCTACACGACGGCACGGGACTGCTGCTGCCTCTTTAGGTCTTGAGAGTCCTTGCTGATTGGTGCCTATTGTTAGCATTTTTTTTAACATATGCATACCATACAGTGAGTGGGATTTAGCTCCTCCAAGAGTAGTAATGCGTCATGCAGTTTGGTGTATCCCTCCACCTACCCTCGAGTTCTTGCATTAAAGTGCACGCGGAACCATTCCACGGCGCAGAAATGCACTGAATTGTTGCTCATTGAATTTATTTGACTCAAATTCTATATACAGTCGTTTTATGTTTTTGTTTCTACTGCAGCAGTGTTTTGTATGGAATCAATCTATTGGCTTTCCAAAGCTTCTTTTCTTCTTTTGATTTGACTGCATCCTGGTTGGGTAATACCTACTCGTTGTGTCTGCATGATAGCTCGGTGGTTGGAGCACCTGCTGCAAAGACGTGTTACTTGAAGGTGAGTAGTTAACACCCAGCAGGCCCCACTCCGGCTCGCTCGTACTTTAGAAATAGGCTACATTATATTTACAAAGACACAAATCTAACAAAACGCTCTTTAAAATACGATTAAGGGCTAAGTAAATACCAGGTGCCCGGCTTACTAAAATAGGTGAAGCTTATACCGAAATGTAAGTTACACTGCAGTGTGAGTTACACCCATTTCTATGCCATTTATGCTCCTTTCCTACTCAGACTGGTGTAATTTGTGCATGCACAAAGGAACTCACTAAAGTGAATGATATTAACAAATAAAGGGCGCCTAAACTTGTCTTCCTATGCCAACGTCTTTAATGTGAAGCAAATTGAAAAATGCTTATATTCAGTCCAACATATGTTTACCGAAACTGACTCCTTTCCTTCCAGTCCTCTCAAAATCAGGGCAGTGGGATTTCTTACTTGCATTTTAAGCCACACATGCCCCAACAGGTGTGAGGAATGCAGATGCATGGAGTCCTGGAGTAGCACGAAGCTACACCCGAGTTTGGGTTCATCATATTTGCATAAGATCTGCCTTGGATTTCGCAGAGTCCTCCGCAGACAAGGCCACAGGCATAAAATAGTGTTAGAACTATTCGCCCTTAAGTTACGCACCCATGAATAATAAGTTGAGCAAATACACCCTAGACACATCTGTTGTTACTCCCTTGTGAATTCTGCACAAGTCTTGTTTTTTTAGTATAAATTTGGCGTACATCCCAAAAAGACCTTTTGTAAATCGGTTTCGCTGATACTCTTGTCACATAGACTCAATCTTCTGGCCGTGCAGTTGGAGTGTTTTTCTTTTATGTTTTTTATTTAGTTATTTATCCATCTATCTATTTTAGCTTCGTGTGCCCCGACCACAATTTCCCTCTTTAGGCATCAGAGCTGACAGGAGCTTGATTTGGGATTCTGCTAAAGGTTAAGCTATGCTATTAAAAGGGAAAGCGATCCCATAATTCAATTCACGTTAGTGGAGCCCGTGAGCCTGGCAGTGACAGAGACCAGCATTGGCATAGCCAATAGGTCTCACCTTTGGGACCTTATAAGTTTTTAGCCATGCAACAGTTAATGTTGTTGCAGTAAGGATATTGTGCTGCATAACTAAATACTTATAAGGTCCCAAAGGCGAGACCTATTGGCTATGCCAATGCTTGTTTTTTTGTCCTACGTCCAATCTATCCCACTCTTCTGGTCATAATATCAGAGGATATGTTTGGGCCATTTAAGTCGTTATTGTTGCACCGGTGAGTGCCCTTGTGACTAAGGTCCAGAGAAGTTTCCTTAAGACCTTGCAATAGCGGGGGAACTCCCATTAAAACAGCAACTAGGGGAGCAGATGCGGGGGGCAGATCGAGTATACATTGATTTTCATCCTTAGACATTATAGGTTGAGGCGAGGTACGTATAGATAATGGGCCTTCTTTAGGTATCTGTGGCCTGACCATTTGAGCCTTCTGGGCTGCAGGGATCGATTTCTCCAGGTTTGCAGTTGTTTTTAGATCTACAGGACAATACCTCGCTTGCTGGATCTTGGGTACATCTCGCCTGGAGAACTTTGTTTGTGTCATCTGACACAAAACATGACCCCCCCCCGCCAAACCACTAGCTTTTGCCTTCTAAGACAATCCTTACACGTGGGAGTAAAATAATTAAGTCTCGTCTCAATCCCTTCCAACTCTAGTGTTATCGGTGCTAAGAGGGCTTTAGTCAATGACTCCAGTCTTACGAATAAGGTATCCAGCAGCAGTTCAAAGTTAGGCCTGGCTGGTAATGGAGATTTTGGCAGCGGAGACTTCCTTGTGACTCTGTTACAGCCGGTTCGCTTCCTCTTGGTGGGGGGGACAGTCCAAGATTAAATCGTCACCCACTGGCGGTTTGACTGTCGAGTTACTTATGGATGTTGCCAGCTCAACAGGGGGGAGCCACCATGGGTGTAAACACAGATGCTGGATGGCTTGAAATCCCCACTGTGTCCTCCGCTATGACCCCTGTCGTCCCCAGCACCTCTCCATTCTTGGCCACGGCAGAGCCCTGGGCAAGTTTCTCTATCTCCAATGAAAACCTCTCAGTCAGAGCTATTTCCTTCGTTATCACGTGGGCTGCTCTGGTTAAAAAAGAATCAATGGTTGCTACTGTGTTAAATCCTGGGGGCCCTCCTTGGCCAGCAGTCATTTTCCTCTTGCCCATGGCTGCGTAAGCTAGATTCCCCGGGCTTGTGTGCCACAAATATAAACCACTTGGGAGGTCAGGGGAAATAGGTAACACTCTCCTTAATATAAAGTCATAGGGAGGCTTAGTGGCGGGGGTGCCAGGAAAGTCGGTGATAAAAAGACTTAAAAACGAAAAAATACAAAGTACCTTGTTCTTGACCGTAGTGAGTAGGGCTGGGGGAGCCACGTCCTGGGTACCCCCAAGGACCAGTGCGTTCTGAGTTGAAGGCCAAGGGGCCTGGCCCAGCCTCTTCCGGCCGCTGACTGGCACAGACTGGCCTGGGCTTCACCCGGGTGTGGCCCGGGCACGCCTGCGCTGCAGGAGCCCCAGGGAGTCTTTATGGACCTCTGGGCGCGGGCTGAAGACTTGCGGCGCCTCCTGGCGCTCTGGCTGCGAGTCCCTGGTAGTTCTGTGGCGTGCGGTGCAGGCAAAGAGGGCTCCCGTGCTGCGGGAGCCCCAGGGAGTCTTTATGCGCCTCCGAGCGCGGGCCGATGACTTGAGGCGCCTCCTGGCGCTCTGGCTGCTGGGGGTTGGGGTCCCCAGTAGTTCTGCGGCTTGCGGTGCAGGCAAAGAGGTGTTTAGGTGATTTTGAATTGGAGACATTCCACTCTCATTGAAGGGTCAATTTTGTTGAGCAAGCATCACCATCAGAAAATGCTACTCCAGTGAGCCAGAGGCATTCTTCGCATCACTGTTTACAAGAATTTAATTGGACAAAGTGTGTATATGGGATGTAGTTAATGGATTAACTTTGTATGCTCCCCGCCTATTTCCTTTTCGCCAACCAATCACGGTAAAGTCTCCTTGCAGTGACTAAGGCGATTAGTTTATTACCATTAAGAGTGACTGGTATGGCAGGCATTGTCTGCTTCCCACTTAAAAACCTTCAAGGTTTTGTGTTCTAGTAATTGCAGATCTGTTGGTCCCTCGGTGGCAGTGAAGCCATCACGGATGGTGTTGTGTCTCCCATGACTAAGGAAGCAAATTCTTTGTAGGACTCAAGTTATTCTGTCCAGCCTTAAGGGGCCTTCTCCCAAAGTGTGCCTTAACTTCCAGCAGTTTAATGGGTTGAGCTAATGATTGCCTGCATGCTTCATTCACACCTGTAGTGGTGTTATCCAACTGATTGAAACTCAGTGGCTGTGAATTGTTTGCTATAAATCGAAGTGATGCCCTCAGTTGCTACAGTAACTGTGGCCGAGTCCTCTGCCACAACAGTACTGGGGCACTGGGATTGACTACCAAGTCATGCCAGTGTCCTTCCTAGGCTTTCTGCTTTACTGTACTTCAAGGCGCAGGCATTTTTCCTAAGATTTTGATTTAATTCTCTGTTGAGTAGCGGCAAGAGTTTGATTCAGCTAGTATGACCTTCTCCCCTAAGGTTGCAGTCTATTTTCTAGTTTGTCTGGTTGCATCTTTATTGCCTTAAGAATCCACCCTTCTTTGTGATTGACCTTGAAGGCCTCCCACACAGTTCCCATTTTGTGGACAGAGCACTTATTAACTAGACTGAGGCTTGGAAATCTCCCCTGAGGGGGGAAAAAAGACCGCTTTAATCCGGAACAGCCAAAATTAACCTTTTTGCATTTGACTGGGGTGTGTCCATACAGGCAGTCACTTGAGAGTAGTCTGGTAACGTTCTGGGGAGCAGGTCTCTTCTCCCCCCAAATTACCCAGAGTGTAATGTTCCTGGACACAGGCCACTAGTCCATGCGTGGGATTGTGGGATTGCATGCACTGAGGAATGTCTATGCTCTTGTCTGCTAGTTTTTTTGCCTGCTCATATCCATTAAATTGAGCATGTCCATAAACGATAGGATACCCTTTGCTCACGCTGCTAGAGCCCTATTTATAGGGGATGAACATCTTAATGGTGTTATACAGGATCCTGTTGACATTGTACTAGAAACACCGGTTTTGCAGCATGAATCCCTTTCTGGGTTTACATACTGTGCATTATTACGCCATTTAGTAGTTGGGCTTGAAATCATGTCTCACTACTTCCTCTTTTTTTTGTGTCGGCGTCATATAATACCATTTGGTGGTAAGTCTGTGGGACGTGAGCCGCGGAAGTCATGTGGGTGCCATCTTCAGATTTGTTTTTCCGCCGTTGGGCCTGGAATCATGCCTGAGGAGCTCTGAAGAATTTTGGAAGAACCGGAGAAAATAAAGAGAATATGCACAGGTAAACACCGAAAATCATTGGAGGACATGAGAAACATCAGAGAAGAGGAGCCTTTTCAGCCCCGACGGGTGACCCCTCCGGTGAGCACCATGTGACCAGAGAACTGAGGCACGCCAGGGACATGGAAAACACCCCCCCTTTAAATTCTTCGCCAACTGCCACCACAAATTTGTGTTGTGATTCACACTAGGTCTGCAACCTGTGTCTCCTGAAGGACCACAGTGCTAAGGATTGTGAAGCCTGTGCCACAGACTCCCAAGGCAAGACTCAAACACCTAACGCACCATGCCATGGCTAGAATCCACAAAATGCAAGAATCCCTAAAAGTCTTGTGCTTCTCCAGGGAGGTAGAGGAGAACATCTAGGCCGAATGCGTGTAGGGAGGAGAGTCTGATGCCAAAGGCAGCATCCTTGATGTCAAAAAGATGGAAGCTGCGAGGAAGGCTGCAAGAGATGCTGAGAGAACGCGCAAAAGGTAATGAAGGCACCAAAAGGCTCAGGCGCTAAGTCCTCAGACTCAAAGTCTTCAAAAGCTACCTCGGCATCTAAATGCCCGATGACTGAAGGTCAGCACAGGCATAAGGAACCGCATGGGTTCCAACCAAAGGACACTGATGGGGGGAAAAACCTTTCAGCCAACCCTCGACTCAGACCAGCACTCGAGAAGAAGCAAAGGGAAAAGGCAAAGAGCCAATAACTAAAAGAACCTGACGCCCAAAAGGAAGGCGCTGTCCACGATCAAGGCTTAAACGCTCTTGGTTGAATGCAAAAAATGCCAACTCGAGGCAAAAATGACGTCTATTACAGAGGAAGAAGTTCTACGAATTGAAGGAATTTCACATCCCGACAAGGCCCTTCGAACCGAGGGAGACTCTGGATGAGCAGCCAGACATTGAGGTGCCCTGTACCCCAAAGCCATGTGAGGAACAGGAGTTCTTCACCTTCGAGGCTGAGGAATCGGAAGCATTCGAAGGCCAGAGTCACCTCCAGGATAGGTGGCAGGATCTCAATGCTGAGCCCCCTGAGTAGGGTGCGGACAACTATTTGTTGAGACCTTTGCTGCTGGATGACCCTGTCCCTTATACATAAGGCTGAACAAGGCGGCAGACACGTATGGTGTCCAACTGAAGGAGGAGAAGGGAGACTTTTGCTTCCTAAGGGAAGCCGTCATGTGCTCCCAGAAGGCAAATCTTTTACCTGCCCATGCTCCCCAGCATCCTGGATCAAGGCAAGGAGGTATTTAGGGAGTCAGCCACAGCATGAGCAATAACACCTAGTGTCGAGGAAAATACAAGCATTCTTCACAGGACCCCCAATACATAAAGGGGAATGGGCCTACGGACTCCATTGTGTCACTGCAAGAAAGAGGAACAATGCCCCTGCATCTACGGGGCTACCACCGGAGAAGGAGAGTAAGAGGTTGAATATGGTGGATAGGAAGATGGGAGAGGTGGCTGCACAATCAAGGATAGCCAACTCCGTGCCCTACTGAACCGCTACTGTGACCAACGGTGGGAAGAGATGGCGTTACAAAAGCAGCACCTCGGAGGAGTTTTGGAAGCGAGCTAAGACTGATCCAAGAGGGAAGGAGCATCTCAAATACATCCCTCAAATCAGCACTGGAGGCAGCGGACACAGCCAGCAGGCAGATGTGTGCAGACACCACCCTCATGAGGCATGCCTGGCAAAGGGACTCTGGTTTCAAACCAGAGGTAAAGGCATAAGCATGCCTTTCACAGGTGAAGCCCTTGCTGACAGGATGTGGACTAAGCACTACACAAATCAAAACGGATAACCACACCCGAAAGGCAATGGGGGCACTGCAGTTCAGAGGATCTTTCAGGAAAGAAGGGATGCCTGCCAGGAGACCAACAGGCAGGGCAAGTTTCTAAACCAGCCACCGATCACGCACAGCAGCAATAAGACTTCAACCAACCGGCTACGCAGCAGGTGGCCCACCAATAATTGCAACACCTGGCAAGTCAGCCCTTTTAAGGGAAGCCAAGAGGAAGAGGGCAGTCCTCAAGAGGAGGGGGGAAGCCAGCAAACGACTTCCTTGACCCACAGCCCCATCACAGAACACCAATGAGGGGCAGAGTAGGAGAATTCCTCCAGGATTGGAGGTCAATAACTTCAGACAATTGGATACTCCACATATTAAAACACAGCTACTGCGTGGAACTAGTCAGGAAACCACCCTCCATCCCTCCAAGGAGATGATTATTAAGGGAACAAGAATGCATACAACTGCAAAAGGAGGTCAAGAAGCTCTTAAAAAAAATTAGCTTCAGAAAAGGTACCACAATGGGACCGCGGAGAAGGGGTCTACTCTGTGTTCTTCCTAGTACCAAAACAGGACCTTACTAAGACTAATACTGGATCTCTGATACCTAAACTAACTCATACAAACCAAACTTCAAGATGACTATCCTGTAGGGCGTAATTCACTCCTAAGGGAAGGAGACTGCATGGCTACTATGGACCTAAATGATTCCTACTGCACATAGCAATTAACCTAAAGCACAAGCGGTACCTCAGATTCATCTTCAAAAAGATACATTGCCATTTCAAGGTACTCCCCTTAGGCATAAAATCAGCACTGCGGCAATAGCCGCACACCTGAGGCAACGCATGCGCGTCTACCCATACCTGGACGACTGGCTACTAAAGGCAAGCTTAAAGTAGAAGCGCCAATGAGGTATACAAACGGTCATCACCATGCTGGAACAGCTGGGGATCTCCATAAATCACTAGAAGTCTTCCCGGTGCCCATAGCAGGTGAAAGTCTTTCTTGGGGTGACCTTCAACTCGAACAGCATGTACCTACCCAGTGCTCAAAAGGGCAACGACAATAACTGAGTAAGCATGCCTCTACCCAAAGGGTCAGTGTAGGAAGCTGGCTCTGTATATACTATACCAAAATGAGGTATAGTGTGCACATAGTCCAGTGGAACCCCAAAGGTAGGCAGAGGTAAAAGTAGATGGCACCTTACTCTCTATTTGTGGTAGAGTGGGCGAGCAGTAAGGCTTTATCAGAGGGTAGTGTTAAGCATTTGTTGTACACACTTAATCAGCAAATGATGTAACACACTCAGACTGAACTCAGACCAATTTTGTTTCTATAAAAATATTAAGGTATTTTATTTCTAGAACCAAGCCAAGCCTGGCACAGGTAAGTGAAATAAATGCTTTGCGTAATATTATGCAGTGTTTACAAGTTAATGCAAGTTCAAATGCAGCTGTTTGAAATACAGGTAAGTCAAGGTATTCAAATTACTGTACAGATTACTTTTTACTTACTTTTTAAGATACTTTTTCTACTCAGTGTGATATGCCTAGATATCACACTGGGACATTTCCTAGAGAAAATGTAAGTGAAATCAGTTTTGCACAATAGTAATTTTTCAGGTTTCCATACAAATCAACTCCACACTTAGAACATTTTTCAGAGGAAAAAACACTCGATGGATTCCTATGAAGAGAAATGAAGTTATCGGTTACCAGATAAGTACTTGGTCTTTGGGGTTGAGTTTCTGGGGTTAGAACAAGGGTTCCCCCTTTGGTCGAGGATGCACTCTTGTTACACCCTCAGCGGCACTGGGGCGGCCGGGTACAGAGTGCTGAGGCCCAATGGGGGATAGGGGGCCTCCGGTTGGTGGCTGCTTACGAGCAGGCCTCTGGGTTGCGGGAGCAAAGCTACTGGTGTTAGGCTCAGGGCAAAGGGGGATCCGGTTTAGCACACACAGTGGTTTAGCACACACAGTGCACCCGCAGGCCCGGCTGGGTGCAGGGTGCTGTTTTCAATGGGGATTTTCGGTCTTGGTTTTTAGCTGCCGGCTTGGTCCAGGAAGACTTCTGTGGGAAACCAACAGCTGGGCAAGTAAGTTGGAGGGCTCGGGGACGTAGGTGCACCTCGGGTTCTTTTCTCCAGGGTGCAGGGCGGCTGGATGCAGGGGTGTCTTTTGAGGTCGGATTTCACCTTACCAGTCCACTCGCGGTTGGTTATGGTCTCCATGCAGAGGCTGCAGGCGACGTCGGGGAGTCCTGGAGGGGTCAACCCACGGTGGACTTGGACACTGGAGCGCTGGGGGGACCTCGCTGGGACCGGTGGGCCACTCAAACTAGTCTGGTTTCTTTGTCCTCGGCATGCTCAGTCGGTCTTGGGAGTTTCTTTTGAACAGCGCTGCTGTTCACAGGAGATCCGGTCTTTGTTAAAGGCAGTCAGTCCTCCCAGGTTTCTAGAGGTCGCTGGCTGCAGGACAAGGCGACTTTTGGCGCAGGATCTCTGGAAACTGCAGCCTCGCCGGTAGGGCTGAGGGCAAGTTAGTTCTCCTCTGCTGGGCGTCTTCTTTCGTCCTTCTTAGGTTGTGGGAATCTGTCTTCTTGGTTCAGGGCTGCCCCCTAAATACTGTATTTAGGGGTCTTGAGGTCAGTAGCCCATTGGCTACTGACCTTAAGGTGACTACACCCTTGGTGTGCTCACCCCTGTGGGGGAGTGAGCACAATCCCTAATCCTTATTGGGGAGTGCCTGGCATCTGCAAGATGGCAGGCACCTTCTGGGCTGGCTAATTATTCCCACCTGTCTTCCCGCCGAAAAGGAGGGGAGAAAGGAAGGGGGCTCCGGATAGCAGGAGAGGCTGGGGGTCGCATTACAAAGGCTGCAAGGCCTTTGAAGCTCCCCTGCCATATATGGCTCTTCCTGGCCTGTGGGAGGTGTGAACACCTCCGCCCTGGAAAGACTTTGTTTCTGGGCTCAGGGAGCGAAGGCTCCCACCCCAGGGGTCCAGAAACATGTCTTGTGGTGGCAGGCTGGTGTGTACCAGTCAGGGAATCCACCCAAGGCTGGTCGTTTTTCAGGGGGTATCTCTAAGATGCCCTCTGAGTGCATTTTTCATTAAATCCCATACTGGCATCAGAGTGGGTTTAATGTGCTGAGAAGTTTGATACCATACTTCGCAGTTTTCAGTACAGCCATTATGGTGCTGTGGAGTTCGGAATGACTAACTCCCAGCACCATATACTCTTAGTGGCAGTACTGCACTTACAATGTCTAAATTGTCTTAGACACTGTAGGGGTACAGGGCTCATGCACCTGTACCCTCACCACTGGTATAGTGCACCCAGCTAGAAGGGTGGCTGACCTATGCCAAGGCAGTGGGTTGTAGGTAGGCACACAGGGATGTGTGCCATGTCGACTCTCCACTTTGTTCTGCACCAAAACACGCAGCCTGTAATGGCAGTGTGTGTGTAAAGGTACAGGGCCTCTAAGGGTGGCACAATAAGTGCTGCAGCCCTTAGAGGCCTTCCCTGGCCACAGTGCCCTTTGTTCCCTTGGTACCCAGGGTAACTTTTAAAAGGGACTGACGTGTGGCCAGAGGTGCCAATTGGGGGTACAAGGTACAATTTTTGGGTAAGAACACAGGCCCTGGGAACCTGATTGGCAGGGACCCAGGGCACATCAAGTCAAAGCACATCAGTAGTCTGGCAAAAAGTGTGTGGGGGGGTGTGGGGGGGTGGGGTACAGAAACCCAGCTTCCTCAGTCAGTCTCTGACAGTGAGGATTGTAATGAAACTAATGGGCATGCTGGCACCCTGCATCCCACTGATAGCCAGGCAAGACTGCACATGCGACCCATACAGGAGTGGCTCAGCAGCAAATGGTCACAAGCCTCAGGGAGCTGGGAAGATCTAGTGGTTGTCACTGCAAAAATAGAAGGGGAAATACAATGGTGGAACGCAAGGAACAGAACGATGGGGAGACCTTTCAGGTAACCAGCCCACACAGTAACCATAACACTCATCCCACAAGGGGTGGGGAGCACACATGGACAGTCTTAAGTTCCGGGGGCTCTGTAGCCTTGTGGACGCAGGCAAACGCATAAACCTACTGGAACTCAAAACGGTCTTCCTGGCACTAAAACAAAAAACAAATGGACTGAATACTGAACAAATCAAACCTTCACCCCCAGTGACAGAACTGGGTTTAATCCATAGTTTTTGCTCACCACGCCACCCCAGTTTGGTGCTACTCTAGGTCCTCCTTGGATGCTTGTTTCCGGTCCAGGGAGGACGTGGCCTGGCATTTCAGGCTGGACTGTTCCCATGGTGAGCAGGGTTAAGACTTTTGTCTGACTGGGCCCAAACAATGGATTTCATCCTTTAATCCAGGTCTCTTGACTAGGGGTGAGTGTTTGAAAAGTTTCAGCACTCAGTCCATCTTGTTGTGTTTGCGATGTTTGCCCTAAGTGGCCAAGGGTATGCCCAGGCATGGGTCCCTTGCTCGCTATGCCACTGGATTCAAGCTAGCCTGGATGATGAGGGGTGATACCCCGAAACTGGTCCACAATGCTTGTTCCTGGTCCAGGGAGGACCTGGCCTGGGAGTAAGGGCAGCACTGTTCCCATGAGGAGCAGGGTCAAAACTGATTTGCATATGGCTGTGTCCAAACTGGGGTGGCATGGTGAGCAAAAGAATGATCGATTCAACACCAATCTCTTGATTGGCTGGGGGTGAGTATTTGAAAAGTTTCTGCACGCCTTCATCTTGTTGTGCTTCCTGGCACTAAAGTCATTCCAGGCGCATGTGAGGGGTTGTAGGAAGCTGACTAATTATATAATGCACCCAAGGGGTGCACAATGCAAATATTCCTTGCGACTCTTATTAGTATAGAGGCTTTATTTAAAAATCTTAAATGCTGTCTTTGTGGTAGCGTGGTAGAGCAGTTTAGGCTTATCAAAGGGTAGTGTTAGGCATTTGCTATTCACACAGTCCATAAATGAGGCGCACTCTCAATAAGGAAATCCGAGACCAATTTAGAAAAATAACAGATTTTTTTTTTTTTTAATTTAGACACTAAGATCTTCGAGATCAGGTAAGTACTTTTCGAGTTGGTCGATTTTCAGAAACCCAGAAATTATAGTTGTCAGATTTGAGGCATGAGCCTCGAACGTGGTAATGTTATCATATGGGAGAAACATATACTGCATAGGTACATTTTCAATCGAGTTACAGGGTTGTTCTTCTGGACATAAGGTAAGTAGGGGGCCAATGTCCTTGGAACCATCAGCAGTTTCGGGTTACCGGCCCTGGTGTGTCTGGGTACAGAGGGGCTAGGCGCAAGGGTAGCCTCAAACGGTACTGCTGAAGCCAGTGGGAAACCAGTAGCAAGAAAAAGGCTCACGTGGGGAATAGGGGTCCAGTCCGGCAGAACCCAAAGGTTGGGGGCTTGACTCTTGAGGGTCTCTGGAGCAAGGGTGCACAGTCTGAAGGCTCGGGCTGTGAGGCTCTGGTACAGAGGGGTTTTGTCCGACGGGTCGTTTGCATTAGAGGCTTTCACTATTTAAGTCGACCTGAAGATGGGGACGAAACAGGACCACTCTCGATGGCGCCTCTGATGCAGACATCCCACGTCAGTAGGTTTGTCTTGGCGGTGTTGGTGTCCGGGCTGGACACTGAACAATCCTTGGCTGCTGCAAGGGCTCCGGTACCCTAGGTATTGGTGCTGGAGGGCTCCTAGAGTGTCTAGCGTCTCAAAACTCGCTCGAAAGACGACTGACCTCCAGGGAGCTTTAGGAACCTTCTCCTGGGTTGCTCCTGTGTCGGTGGACCCAGTGGTCAGCAGACTGGTGAACCAGACTTTGTGGTCCGTGCCTGCAGGCTACAAGGAAGTGCCTCCTCCACTTCAAGGGAGATGCTGGCTAGTTGGCGAAGTGCTGGCAGTCCTCCAAGGCTCTGGGAGGATGCACCGCTGCGGTACAAGTCGGGTCTTTGCAATTGTCGGAACAGAAGCAGGCAGGCTTTAGCGCCAAAGTCCACACCTTGTCGACAGTTGTCGCGTTTTTGGCTTTTCTTTGTCCTTCTTACAGGCAGACAAATCTGAGTTCCTGGTGTCGGGGGAGGGGGGGCACCTAAATACTAAACTTAGGTGCATTAGGATAGCGAAGGGTAATAGCCAATGGGCTACTTACCCCTGGGGTCACTACACCCCCTATATGACCACTTCCTGTGGGTTTTGGGCATAACTTTTCCAAATTCCGCCAAAAACAAGATGGTGGAACACTACTTTCGTGGAACACATGAGGTAGCCCACCTTAAGGGTGTGACTTTCCTGGAGGTGCAACATACCTACTAACATAGCTAATTTCCAGCCTGTCCTGATGCCAAATGGGCCTCAGGGCAAGGGGTGGCATCTCCCAGGTCTGGGGGGGAAACCCCGGGTCGCATATCAAAGGTCACAGGGGCTCTGAAGCCCTTGGCCTTGATATGCTAAATCACTAGCCATCCTGTTGGAGGAGGCGTGAACACCTTCCTCTGGAGCAGACATTTTCTGGCCTCCGAGTATCCTCTCACCTGCATGGGGGTCAGAAACAGGTGTGTGGTGGCAGGCTAGACAATACCAGTCAGCCAGCACACTAGATATTGGTATTTTAAGGAGGCCCCTATAAGGTGTACTCTGTGTGCATGTCATAATTAATCTTGTACTGGCAACAGTACAAATTTATTAAGACAAGGTGTCTGAAACCAAAGACCATAGGTTTCAGTAAAGCAATCCTCTATCCTGGGAACTCGTAATGACCAAAACCCAGTACATATACTCAAGTTGGCATCCCTGTCCAGTTGTACTGTTGAGTAATTGAACTAGACAGCACAGGGGCGTAGCTGCTCATTGAAGCTCACAGCTAGCACAAGAGATATGGAAGCAGGCAATGCAACGGGATACAACCTTGCTGGCAGCACACCTCCCAGGAGTTGAGAACAAGCCTGTGTACAAGACAGAACTATACTACCTCTCCCTAAAGACTGTTTTCTTAATAGCGATCACATTAACTATGGTGACTCTGCTCCAAGCACTCGCCACCCTCTAACCGTAACTGCAAATCCATAAGGACATGGTGGTACTAAATACAAACCGAAACGAGCACTCTCCTTAGGAGAAGAGTGTCTCCCTGGTGCACTCATAGTGCTTGTTTCGATTGCTGTCCAAATCCTCAGACTCGGGAGGATCAACCCGACTGCACCACCTACCTGTTCACATTTTTTCACGTTTATTATCCTGGAGTGCGTACTTCTGTTCATAATCTCAACTAAATACAAACCCCCTGTTCCTACCAAAGGTACTGTCACAATTTCATGCCAGCCAGAGCATCCAGCTGCAGGCCTTTTTTCAGAACCCAAAGACTATGGTTGAGAGAGCGCTTCACACCTTAGACTTGGGAAGAGTGCTAATGTACTACCTACAGGAGATAAGACACTGAAGAAGGGAAACCAACTCTGTCTCCTTTGCAAGAGCGCGCAAGGACATACCAGTCACAAAGGGAACCATCACAATGGATAGTAGAAACTATCCAAACCTGCTAGGAGAAAGCAGGGAAGCCTTAGCCTTCACACTGCAGGGCACACTTCACAAGGAAGAAGGGAGCAACCCTGGCCTTACTGGCAAACGTACCCATCAGCTACATCTGCAGGGCCGCAACTTAGTATTTCACACACACCCCCCTTCACAAAACACTACTGTGTGGACATCAAGATAAATAAGGAAGCACAGTTGAGACAGAAAATAGTGCAGCACCTGTTTGCTAATTAAAGCACATCTCAGCCTAACCACCTTGTGGAAACTAATACTGCTTCAGAATCAATCAATGCACAGCATGTGAATCCAGAAAAGGATTCATGCTGTAAAATGAAATTATTTCCTACCAGTAGTAGTTTTGCAACTTGGAGAGTTTTCTGCATTCATGTGACCCACCTGCCTCCCCGTATATGTGAAGGGACAAACCGGTGAGTTCAACAACGCATCAGGAGAAAAAGTTACAATTGTTAGTCAGCCACTAGATGACAGAATAATGCATAGCATGTGACTCCAGAAAACTCTTCAAGCTGCAACACTACTCCTTCTGGTAAGTAACCATTTCATTTAGGCATTCACAGAGCATACTCAAAGAATGCAGGTAAATTAACACTGGGATTTTATATATACACATGTATGTGTATGGGTATAGGTAGGTATAGATCGGCATAGGTATAAAAATATAGGTGGGTATTGATCTATAAATATAGATAGGTATATCTATATAGATAGGTATAGATATTTAGGTGTGTATGTATATATATGTGTGTGTATATATGTGTGTATGTTAATATGCATATATATTAATATGCATATAGGTGTATATTCCACTGATGCTGCTTTTCAACATGTGTACTCGTTCTACAATGACAACAAGACCAGTAACAAGATGACATTGAGATAGCTGATCCTTCTTTAAAAGAAATTGCCTGAAGAAAGCTCATTAAAGGACAGTTTGTACCTTTTAAAATTTTTATATACACTTTTTCTACCCAGTTGCAATAGTTGGAAAATGAATATAAACTTATTGCTTCCTTTATCATTGCACGTATAATTTTGCGTACATATGCAAATATATTCAGCTCATTTTTTATTATTCTGGATAATTGACTTCTAGGTACTCACATTTGTTTTAAGTTATATGTGCCAATTAGTCAAAAGTGAATGTGTGATTAATATAGAGTGCACATTTAGTTTTTCTTGCCACATGATTATCATGTTGGCTTGAACATCTTTGTAGTATTTAATCTGAAGGTGACTGTTCTGTTTTAAATTTGTTGTATTCTGAGCAGAGTTTGTTAGAAGATTGACAACTACGTTTCTCGTTTATTTAGTGTTCAAAGAACACAGTCCTACAGAATGAAAATAAGTGAAAGGGCATTGGGCCACTCTGCTAATTGTTTATTCTGGGAAAATTCAACAAAGAAATAATTTTATAAAAGCTGAACACAAAGTATGGAGGGTTGGAGTGGAACCTTCGTGTCAGGTGACTGAGTCAGGCCATCCAGAATTCGAATTACCCACTTTATAACAGAATGCTCCTTGGAGTCATTGAGCCTTTGCTTGCTATGCTGATCAGCCTAGTTGGCCTTGCACAGGGAGGATGGGATGCTTTGCTATTAAATTGAGCATAAGTCTGGTGTGAATCATCTTTGAAACGCAAAATAGGTTTTCTTTTATCTTGTATCCTGAGAGAGTTTTAATTAATGGAAATAGAAATTAGGGTAGAATTGCTATAAAATCACATACCACATATGTTTTTTGTTATGTACGCTTTTAGGAAATATTGCTACACTTCTATTTCTTTATTGGATTAACAATTTATATTGAGGGCACTAGGATAGGGTTTGGTTTTTACAAATCTTAAAAATGTATCCAGGACTTACTAGTGTTCTTTCTTAAATGAAAGATGTTACACATCTTACTCAGTGGGTTGTGCATTTCTAAAGTGCACCATCACCCTTGAGGGTACCCTGGTTCTGAGCAGGTGTGTACACGCCTAACCCTGCCTATGGTTGTCTTTTATGTGAACAAAACCTTCCATCGCATTTCTGAATACTATATTTCAGACATTTTTGACCTGCAATTCCTTACGCACTATGGTTCTGTTTATGATTTGTCGTCCTTCAGTGCTACTATCCTGACCAAGGGGAGGGTGTCATATGTCCTGTGCAGGACCATTGTCGTTTCCCCCATTTTAGCATTAGCATGTTGTAGACTGTCCTCTGCTTTGCGCACGTTACTCTACAGATGCATTTCTCTTTGTGCCACAATGTACTTTCACACAGAACACGCTGTTTTTGCGTTCTGTTCTTGCCTGGGATTTAGTCTGAACATGTAGAAAAGGTTGAACAAAAATGCCCCTTTCTGTTCTGGTCAGGCCCTAGCACCTAGACAAAACACGCAAATGCAGCTGTTTGGCAACACATGCTTTTTGTCATATAGGTTTGGCACAGATAGATGACACGCTTGGAGAGGGACCTTTCCAGGGGAAAGATTGTGACGGCACTGGAGATTTAGAGCTTTCATCTGTGTATACTGAGGTATGGGGTCTGCTGCTAACACCTAGAGATTTCTGATTTATAATCGTTTTGCTACTTTAGAAAGGGAGGGAGGTTAGGCAATACTGTTGTATGACAGCTCCATTTATGGTTTATGGACTACTTACTATGCTAACTGTATTTGTGGTAGGGCTTTTCCTATTTGTTGTCACATATACCTTATACTAGAGCACGATAGTTCAAATAAACACTTTCAATTTTCTCGTGTCTGTCAGAACTTATTGTGGACTAGTACGAGTGAGAGTGAAAGGGTGTCTCCTGCAACTGCGATTCCTGAGAGGGTCTGGAGTGTTGTGTTCTGTGGTGTCAAGTAGAAGGGCAAGTGAGACACTATAGCTAGTTGATCCTGGGCTCATGGGTACTCGGGTGGTAGGATGACTCAGTCCCTGCCTATCCATAATCCCCAGCATAGTTCTGTGTCTCTGCAGAATTCCTGCAACATGGTATATTATTTTATTGAAAAGCCAGGTCTTCAGCTCCTTGCGAAATTGAAAAGAGGAGAGACTGATGTGGCGGGGGAGGTCGTTATATGCTTCAAGAACGATGTAAGAGAACACCTGGCCTCCTCATCTTGTTCTGTTTGTGTGAGATGAGTAGTAGTCATGCAGAGCTTAGCTGTCTGGGTGGTTGTTGGAAGGGGATGCGACTGTTCAGGTAGGTTGGGCCAAAGTTGGGCAGTGCCTTGAATGTGTGTGTAAGGAGATTGAAATGAGTGTTCGTGTATTGGGAGCCAGTGGAGCTCTGTGAGGTGTGATTTGAGTTGTGTGGGTAGTTGAAGATGAGCTTAGCTGCGGAGTTCTAGATCGTTTGTAGTCTTCTAGTGAGTTGCTTGGTGAGCCTGGCATAAAGGGTGTTTCTGTAGTCTGACCTGATGGTGACTGTCGTGAGTAACAGATTTCTTGTGTTGCTTGGGAGCCATTTGAATATCTTCAGGGCCTGGAAGCAGGATGCAGTGATGGCATTGATTTGCACAATCATGTCCAGTTTGCTGTCTGATTATTCAGAGGTTTCTGGCTTGGGCGCTGGGTGTACGACGGAGTTTGGCTGGCCACCAGTTGGAGTCCTATGGTGAGATGTTCTTGCCTGAAGATCACTACTTCTGTCTTGTCAGTGTTGAGCTTTTGAGAGTAGGCTTTTATCCAGTTAGCGACTTTTGTCATACAGTAGGTGAATTTATTTTTTGTATTGGGGTGTTGTCCGAGAGGGAGAGTATGAGATGTGTGCCATCAGCATTGGAGAGGATGTTTGTGTGTGTGTGTGCAAATGACATTGGCCAGAGGGATCATGTATGTGTGGAACAGTGTGCGGCTGAGCGATGAACCTTGAGGCACTTCGCAGATGAGTTTGCGGGCTTCCAAGGAGTAAGGTGCAAGGCTGACGGCTTGTGTTCTATCCATTAAGGAGCAGATCTATTGGAGAGCAGTACCTTGGATGCCAGTCTCGAGCAGGCACCTGATAAGTATGCAGTGTGAGATCATGTCAAATGCTGCAGGAGGTCCAGGAGATTGAGGGCTGGCGGGTCTCCTCTGTCAAGGATCATGCAGATCTAGTCTGTGGTGTTGATGTGTGCGGTTTCTGTACTGAGGGAAGGCCTGAATCCGGACTGCGTGGCATTGAGTAGCTGGTGGTTGCTGAGGTGGTCAGTGAGGTGTTGGTTGATTAGTTTCTGTAAGACGTTTGCTGGGTATGGCAGGAGGGAGATGGGTCTGTAGTTCGAAAGTGTGGCTGGGTCAGCAGATGGTTTCTTGAGGAAGGGTGTTACGGTGGCGTGTTTCAAGGTGTCCTGGGAGTGTGGGGAGTCGATGGAGGCATTGATGATGGGTGTTAGTACTTTGCTGATCGGTTGGAGTCCTTTGGTAAAAACGGGTAGTATCAGCTATTTTGTCAGTGACTGCAGGCCAAGAGGTCAGGGTTAATTTTTCGCCAGAGATGGGACACTGAGCTGAGACAGTGACCGGGTCCAGTTGAGGTTTAAAGATGCTGTATATGGAGGTGAATTAAAAAAAAAATATATATATATATATAGAAGAAATCCGAGAGCTATTGCAAAGGTCTTCTGGTGGGGAGATGTTGCTGGAGGTGGCAGGAGGCGCTCTAATCTTTGTTGGCTTAGATTTCCTTGCTGCTGTTAGGGCTGGCATCCATGCCGTTGGAAATACCTCTGAGCTTGGTGTTCCATATCTGCTGGTTGTAGTGTCCTAGAGCTGATTTGACGATGTCTTTATCTGTGTCGTTTTGACTTGTTCTCTATTTGAACTCTAGTTGCTTGCAGTGGCTTTTCATCAGCTTGAGTTCCTCTGTAAACCAGCTGGCTCTTGCTGTTGGGTTACGCTTGAGGAGTGCCAGGGGGATTGCGCATGCAGTGATCCAGCTGTTGAGGTTCTTGATGGCTTTCTGCAAGTTGTAGGTGTGCTCAGGCTTGTGTGGAGAGGGCAGAAACCCACTCCTCTTTGGTGATGCTTTTCCAGCTGTGAAGAGCGGTTCCAATCGTGGTAGGACTTTGGTGGTGTGGGATGGGTATGCTGAAGCTGACACGGGCATGGTTTGTCCAAGTCCTAGTTGATGACTTGACTGGGATGTGGCATTTCCACTTGATCATGGTATGTGTCCCCTGCATACCTGTGTGCCAGTAGATCAAGTCCGAGTGACAAATGCAAAAAGAACAATTGATGGACAGAATGCAGAACAATGTCATACATTCACCCCAGTACAGAGATCTGGGCCTAAATCCATCGTTTTTTTGCTCACCATGCCATTCCAGTTTGAACCCAGCCATATGCAAACCAGTCTTGACCCTGCGCCCAATGGGAACAGTCCAGCCCGAACTGCCAGGCCAGGTCCTCCCTGGACTGGAATCAAGCCTCCTAGGACCGCTTTCGGGCTTTCAGCCCTCATCAGCCAGGATAGCTTGACTCCAGTGGCATGGAGAGCACGGGACCCACGTCTGGGCATACCCGTCCCACTCGGAGTGACAAATGCAAAAAGAACAATTGATGGACAGAATGCAGAACAATGTCATACATTCACCCCAGTACAGAGATCTGGGCCTAAATCCATCGTTTTTGCTCACCATGCCATTCCAGTTTGAACCCAGCCATATGCAAATCAGTCTTGACCCTGCGCCCTTTTTTCCGCTGTTGGGTCGGGATCGTCACGAGGAGCTCCAGAGTTTTTTGAAGAGGAGAAAAGAGGAAAAAAGCAGAAAAACAGAGGAATTGGAGTTTCTTCATCACAAGACAAAGTACATAGAACCGGGACGACGAAGTAGGTGAGAAGGAGGTAAAACTTCAACGTCCGGAGAATGCGCACACGGGGCTCCCTGAGCGTGGGAATGGACAAGACACCATTCAAATTTTGCCGTAACTGCCACCACAAGTTCGCGCAGAAGGACCAGCATCCAGTCTGCAACCTCTGCCTGCCGATCGACCACCAAAGTAACGACTGCAACGCCTGCTCGGCATTCGCCCCCAAGACCCTCAGAGTGAGGGACAAACAGAGGAGAGCAAACTACAGCATGCAGGGCCAAGGACAACCTCCGTCGCTTCGGGACCTGGGCCTCTCCAGCGGAGAAGAGGACAACATCGCCGAGGGGACCAGAGGACTGCATGGTCGTAGAGACCGATAAGTCGACGAAGGAGGTAAGAGACGTCGACCCCTAAAACCCCGACAGACTCTCGAAGAACAGAGCCAAAGTCCTCGAAAGGAGCACTGGCGTCGAAGCCATCGACGACCACAGCTGCGTCCACGGACAAACAGCCCAGCGGATCCTTCGATAAGGACTCCCGGCCGGCGAAAGCTCTAGAAAATCCCAGGTCGTCGAAGCACGGTCCTAAAAAGCTGCACTCGCGCCGAAGGGAAAAGAGCAGAAGGCAACTTCGACGTCAACATCCACGACCTCTAAGAGAAACGCCGAAACTCTTGACGCCGAACAAGCAGCCGAGATGGAAAGGAAGAAAAGAAGGCTCGAGGCCAAAATGAACAGTATCCTCCAGAGGAAGAAGGACTTCGACGAGACGGATGAGTAGATACACCATCCCTTCGAGGCCCTCGGCGGTTGTCGAAGCAGAAGTCCAGGAGGAGTTCGACGCCACCGACCCGCCGAAAACTCCCGAACCGGCGGAGCAACAGGACGAAGAGGGCCTGTATTACACAGAGGGCGATGACGACCAGCAGACTAACCTTGGTTCGACACCCTCGGAGGCTCAGGACCTGGAATGGCAGGACCTTGACGCCGAAAACCCGGAAGAGGCCGTGGCGACGTATCCGTCGAGGCCTTCGCCGCCAGACGACATTGGCATATACAATATGGTCGTCGGGAACGCTGCAGCAACTTATAGGGTGGAAATGGAGGAAGAAAAACCGAAGGCTTCTTTTCTCTTAGACACTGCTGCCAACTCAAACTAGGAGCCAATTCCTTCCTATGCTCCCAAGGGTGCTGGACCAAAGCAGGGAGGCTTTCAAGGAGCCATCAACATGCAGATCTGTCACCCCGAGGACAGAGAAAAAGTACAAGCACTCCTCCAAGGATCCAGCATATATCCAGGATCCGTACCAGCTGACTCTATTATAACCGCAACAGCCAGGAAGAGAGCCAACGTTCCCACAAACTCAGGGCCACCTCCAGACAAGGAGAGTAAGAGGATAGACCTCACAGGGAGAAAAATTGAGAGGAATGCGGCAATTCACTGGCGCATCGCCAACTCCAATGCCCTAATAAATAGACATGCTTACCAACATTGGGAGGAAGTAGGGCAGCTGCTCAAACATCTCCCAGACGAACACCAGCAGAGAGCAGCGCACCTGGTGGAGGAAGGCAAGAACATGGCCAACACCTGCCTGAAGTCGGCCTTGGACGCGGCAGACACATCAAGCAGGCTTATGATGATCGGAGTAACAGAAAGAAGGCATGCCTGGCTGAGGATCTCTGGGTTCAAGCCCGAAGTCCAGAACAATATCCTGAACATACCCTTCAACGGGGAAAAGCTGTTCGGCACACCAGTGGACGAGGCGCTGACACAGCTGAAGAAGGATAATGAGACTGCAAGGTCCATGGGAGCACTGCAGTTCAGGGGGATGAGAAGGGGCACCCCCACACGGAGACCAAATGGCAGAGAAGGGAGCCAGCCGGGAACATCGCACCAGGCCTCCCAGCAAACCTATCAGGGAACCAACCAGGCGCAACAAGGTCAGTAACAGTAAGGCTGGCAGTACCAACAGAGGGGCCAGTCCTTTCGAGGGCGACCGAACGGACGAGGCAACACTAGGAGAGGGGGACAGCAACCCGCCCCCAAGTGACTCCACAGTACCAAACGTGCCCACACACACAACATCCCTAGTGGCGCGGCACAACAAAAGACCCAAAGAACAATTAAAAATCAACGAGCATGTTACACCAGTAGGAGGCAGACTAAAACACTTCATCCAGGAGTGGAAGAAAATAACGGACAAATGGATACTCCACATCATACAGTTCGGCTACTGTATAGAATTGGTAAAAAAGCCACCAAACAGGAGGCCAACCAACAAGACACGCTCAGCAGAAGAGCTATCACTCCTTTGGTAGGAAGCACAAGAACTCCTCCACAAAGAGGCTATAGAAAGGGTACCATACAAGGAAAGAAACAGGGGAGTGGACTCCAACTACTTCCTCGTACCAAAAGTAGACGAAACGTTAAGGCCCATACTGGACCTACGGTTCCTAAACAAATACATAAAGACTCAAAAGTTCAAAATGACGTCCTTACAGGAGGTTATACCTCAGATAAGGGACAGGGATTTTATGTCCACAATAGACCTCAAGGATGCCTACCTACACATTCCCATGAACCAAAACCACAAACATCTACTGAGATTCACCATCAGCAGGACGCACTACCAGTTCACGGCCCTAGCCTTCGGCCTAAAATCCGCACCAAGGGTCTTCACAAAATGCCTAGCTGCGGTAGCAGCACACTTGCGGAGGCAGGGAATACATGTATACCCCTACCTCGACGACTGGTTGGTAAAGGCAAACTCCTACAACCAATGCAAACTACATGCTCAGCGGGTCACACATACGCTGACAGAACTAGGCTTCTCGATGCACAACGGGAAGTCCTCGCTAGAACCAGAACAGGTGAAGATCTTCCTGGGTGCACAAATCGACACCATTCAGGGCAGGGTGTTCCCCAGCGAAAAGAGAACCTTCGCAATACTGAAGGAGACTCGTCAATACCAGAAGGGGCAACGTCTGACAGTGAGGACTGTGAGCAAGCTCATGGGGATGATGGCGTCCTGCATACACCCTGGTCCCCAATATCCGACTACACATGAGACCATTCCAGGAATGGCTCCAATAACAATGGTCACAGGCAACAGGGAGTTGGGAAGATCTAGTGGTTGTAACGCACGCAGTGCAGGAAGAGATAGCATGGTGGAACAAGGACAACATAACAAGGGGAAAACCATTTACACCACCAACTCCGACAGTGACCATCACAACGGACGCATCCCAAATGGGGTGGGGAGCGCACATGAACCTGCTCAAAGTAAGGGGTTTATGGACACAAACAGATGCCGTCAAACACATCAACTACCTAGAACTAAAGACCGTGTTCCTTGCACTAAAGGCATTCCAGAAACAGCTGTACGGGCAAAGGGTGTTAGTACAAACAGACAACACCACAACGATGTTCTACATCAACAAGCAGGGAGGAACACAATAAGTGGCACTGTCAAATCTAGCGCAAGAGATATGGAAATGGGCAATCCCATTACAAATAGACCTCCTGGCGATACATCTACCAGGAAAGGACAATGTGGAAGCGGACAGACTCAGCAGACAGACATCAATCTCGCACGAGTGGGAGCTCAACCCGCAGGAGAGCGCAAAGGCTATTCAAAAAGTGGGGGACCCCACAAATAGACCTGTTTGCAACACACCAGAATGCAAAATGCCAATACTTCGCATCCAGACAGCCAAGCCAACAATCCCAGGGAAATGCCCTATGGATCAGCTGGTCAAAGACATTTGCCTACGCTTTTCCCCGATACCGCTGATACACAAGGTGCTCAGCAAGTGCAGAACAAGCAACATGACGCTAATTCTGGTGGCACCACAGTGGGCCAGGCAGTCCTGGTTCTCACAGATAGTGGAAATGGCAAAGAGGCCACCACACAAGTTCCCAAAAAGAAGAGACCTGCTCTCGATGCAAAACGGAAGGGTGCTCCACCCAGAACCAGAGAGCCTCAGCCTAGCGGCTTGGCTCCTGAAGACTTAGAGTTCGCTCACCTCAAGCTCCCCCAAAGCACGCTGGCGGTGCTGCGAGAAGCAAGGAGGCCCACTACACGGAAATGTTATGCAGCAAAATGGAAAAGATTCACTCAATGGTGCATCAGGGAAAAGATCCACAGGAGAATCACCAGGGAATCAACAGTGCTAAGATACTTAACACACTTGCTAAGGAGTAACCTGAGCTGCACCTCGCTAAGAGTACACCTGGCAGCAATAGTAGCCTATACAAGAGGAGAAACAGGGAAAAGTTTCTTTACATCTCAGGTGGTAAAAAGATTCCTAGAGGGGGCCAAGAGAATAGCCCCACCGAAAAGGATGCCACCGCCTGCTTGGAACCTCAATGTAGTTCTAAAACAGCTTATGAAAGCACCTTTCGAACCCATTCACAAGGCCTCTCTACATATGCTCACAATAAAGACGGCCTTTCTGGTAGTAATTACCTCGCTATGTAGGGTGAGCGAATTGCAGGCGCTCACACTACAAGAACCCTACATTCAGATTCACAATGACAGGGTGGTAATGAGGACAGACCCACACTTCATGCCAAAGGTGGTGTCCAAGTTCCATATAAGTCAAACAATACAAATTCCAAGTTTCTTCCAAAAACCATCCACCAGCGCAGAGAGAGCACTGGACGCTAGAAGAGCAGTAATGAATTACATCGAAAGGACTAAGGATTGTAGGAAGACAAAGCAATTCTTTGTGTCCTTCGCAAGCAGTTTCCTGGGCAGACCAGTGACTAAGAACACCATCGCACGATGGATCGCACAGGCAATTCAATACTGCCACAAACAGGCAGGCCAAGAACTACAAGGAGCAGCACAAGCTCACTCTACCAGGAAAAAGGGAGCAACAATAGCCTTCCTGGCAAACGCACCCATCCAAGACATTTGCCTGGCGGCGACATGGGCTTCAGTGCACACGTTCACTAAGCACTACTGCGTGGATATACAGATGAACAAGGAGGCACAAGTAGGTCAAAAAGTGCTTCAACATATATTCAACAACCAACGCTCATCTTCCACCCAGCCGCCACACACATAGCAAACCGCTACAAAGTCTATGCACAGCATAGTGAATCCAGGAAGATTCACGCTGCAAAACGAATAGTTTCTTACCTGTCGGTGTAGTTTTGCAGCTTGACTTTCTGGATTCACTAGCGAACCCACCCGCCTCCGCCAGAAAGATGACAGGAGGAAAGGGGGAGTAAAATAGAAAACACCTTCAAAAGGTAAAAGGATAAACAAGAAAAAGCACAAGACAAAAAAAAAAAAAAAAAAAAAAAGAATCCGAAGATGGCGCCCAAGGGTGGGAGCTTCCGGAGGAAGCGCGCTGACGTCACGGGAGGACACCAAATGGTGGGGCGTCGACGCCCACCTGGGCCACACACAAAAAAAAAAAAGACTACGATTCCGGACCCAACCACTAGACCGCGGAATAATGCATAGCATAGTGAATCCAGAAAGTCTTCAAGCTGCAAAACTACACCGACAGGTAAGAAACTATTCGTTACCATTATAAGAGCAAACAGTCTTGTTTTAGTTAGTGGAAATATGAAACTAAAATGTAACTGGTGTGGACACCTGACAATGTGGTTATCTCGCGAGCTGGAGAGAATGTATGAGTTCAGGATTCACACAGCAGAACAGCCCTTCAGTTACAATAATCTAGCCCCCCATCCATCACAGAACATGTCTGGCATCCAAGCCTGTAGGATCGAGTGTACATTTCTTTTCAGTTGGTGACAGTCCTTGATGTGAACAAAAATACAAAAATGACCACCTTATTTTTATATTATTCCCTTTTTGGTTAATTCACTGCCCTCTTCCTCCTCTTGCCTTGTGTGCTGTAAAGGAACCTGAGGGTTACCATAAAGTGCTACACAAATCAATGTAATATACCTACGTACTTTTGTACTGGAGCCGAGTTTTGGTCTGAGCTTCACAGGAAATCTGTGTTTTTGCCATGGCATGACATGGAAAAATTCTTAAAGGAGTGAACGTTGCTTTGGTTTATGATTTCCACCCAATGATGCCTGATTTGTTTGCTGACTCTGCAGGCAGAACTTGATCAGTTCTTCGCTAATATCTGCTGTTTTGGTAGTCTGTTGAACTTTGTGGCATTTATGCAATAATTCCTGTTCATTTTTACTATTTATTGTATGCAACCTCAGTAGTGATCTGTATATGGTATTTAACATTGAGCACACTGAAGCAATCCACAGCAAGAGTTATGCGGTGTCAAGTGAGCTCATCTAGGCTAGTGGTTTGTCCTACTGTATGCGCTCTACGTCCCTTACCAAAGGATGCGGAAGACAGTAGTCAAGCTTCCTAGCAATGACCTGCAGTTGTTTCCAATTGTTTCTAAAATTTGCATACAAATACTGCCCATTTCCCTTCTTGAAAAGAGATTGTGGTCATTGAAAAAGCACTTTGTGGTAACTTTTTTAGATATTTGAAATTCCAATGAAATGATCCTTAAATGTTCGGTTTTGGAGACAAGTTTACCTGAATGTGTGCTGTTCAGATATGCTCACAAGTTTGAAAAATCTGCGCAGTCATGACCACTTGCATGTGTTTTTGTGTTTTTAATTTTTTCAATTTTCTTATCTGAAAGAGACACGTTAGTGACAGATTCCTTACCTTAGAATATCCCCAGGCGTCAGGCTGGATCCGGAGAAAGTTTTGCGTAGCAGTACCCTTGCGCGTCGGTGGCGGCGTCGTGCGGCTCCGCGTCCGTCGTCGGCGTCGTGATCGCCGGGATGACGTCGCGGGCAGTACTTAGGCGCCGCCCCTGCGCGCTGACGTCAGTTCTTCTTTTTCCGCGCCAGTAAGCGCAGATCCGGGAAGAGCAGTGCCCTGGTCAATTTTTGACCATACTTTTTGGTGATTTTTCACTGTCTTTTTCCACCATTCAGGTGTCGTAGGGATGCCCGGCTTCAAGCGATCGCGGCGCCTGTGCGCGGATGATGTCCGTCACCGACCCGCATTAGGAGTGTCTCTTCTGCCTCGGCCGAGGCCACGACACCGAGTCTTGTCCCGAATGCCAGGCCCTCAACCCGAAGGCTTTGCGAGGCGGTCTCGAAAGCTCCTCGAGGCCCGGCATTCGGCTCCGCGGAAGCCCCGGTCGCGTGAGAGGTCCAGGGGTCGCTCGCGGAGTGCACACCGGTCGTCGGCGTCGAAGTCTTCTTCGTCCGGTAAGTCTCGACACAAGAAGTCCAAAAGCATCGTCGCTCTCGGACTTCGCCTCGCCGGTCTCGCGACTCGGCTGAGGCCCCTCCCGGCACCGTCCCCGCCCCGCGGCCCCGGACTTGCCTGTGGAGTCGCCCCGTCATACCCGCCCTTCCCGGGTTCGGGGGCGGATCCGGCCAGGTACAGGAGTTCCTGTCGGCCATGGCCCGCCTCTTCGGGCCTTCAGGCCCCTCCGGTGCGCCTTCGGGCCCGCGGGCCTGATGGGGTTGATCCGGCGTCGCCGGCGGCTCCGGCCCGGCGTCGCCCGAGCCTCCAGCCTCGATCCCGGCTCCGGCTCCGGCCCGGCCTCGATCCCGGCTCCACAACTCCCATCGACGCCGGTCGACCTCACGACACCTCCGCCGGCGCCGATGTCTCCCGGTGCCGTTCTCGACGCCGCCCTGGGCTCCGGGCGGCGTCGTCCCCAGTTCCTTCCGGCTCCGGACATGGACCCGGAGCGGCGTCGCTCGGCGCCGGCTCCGGCGCCGATGGGACCTTGGGTCCCAAATGTCCCTCCTCCTCCTTATTTTGAACCAGAGGAGGACCAGGAGGACTGGGAGGGTCTGATGACCCTCTGACACGCAACTGTCAGTATGATGAGGACTGGACAGAGAGTCTGGGGAGGCCAGTGGTCTGGATACTTCTCCTGACACTGGCATGCTGTCTCCTCCCGTGGCTACGGAGGAGGGGGCCAATTTTGGTACGGTGTTGCGTAGGGCTGCTGGGGCCTTACGTCTCCAGCTCCCTACTTTGACGGTCAAGACTAACATCTTGACAGAGGTGCTTCAGCCGGCAGCCTCCTCTGCGGAGACTGTGCTGCCGTTTAACGACGCCCTCACGGACGTTCTTTTGGGCGCCTGGTCCAAGCCCAACACAGGGGCTCCTGTGGATCGGAACGTGTCACGACGCCATCGCCCCGCTCCGGGCGACCCCCTGTTTCTTTCTGTCCACCCCACTCCTGAGAGCTTGGTTGTCCAAGCCTCCGCTTCCCAAACCGCCTTCCCTACCGCTCCTCCGGATAGGGAATCCAAACGCCTGGATCAGTTTGGGAAGAAAGGTTTTCTTCCTCCAGTGCTGGCTTGCGGTCCGTTAACACCGCTTGTCTTTTGGGCCGATATACCCACTCTCTGTGGGATTCGGTGGCGGATGTTTTGCCCCAGTGCCCTGAGGAGGTCCAGGCACTGCTTTCCCGCGCCATTGCGGAAGGAAGGGATGCGGCCAAATACACTATCCGTTGTGGCCTTGACACCGCCGACTCGCTGGGCAGGTCGATTGCAACGAGCGGTGGCGCTCCGGCGCCACGCCTGGCTGAGAACCACTGGTTTTCAGGGGATGTCCAGAATACTCTCATGGACATGCCCTTTGATGGAGTCGGTCTTTTTGGGTCCAAAGCAGACCATGCGTTGGAGCGCTTTAAGGACTCACGGGCTACTGCCAAGTCCCTGGGCCTTTCTGCTACACGCCCTCCGCTGCCTTCTGCTTTTCGCCCCTATCGTGGCCACGGTAGGGCGCCCCTTCACGTCAGCAGCCCAGCCACCGGCCCGCGCAGCTGGCGTCTTCGCGTGGCCGAGGACGTGGATTCCGCCGTGGCGGATCGGGCAACCAGCGTGCGGGTCAGGCCACCACCTCCAGCCCGTCCGCGGCCTCCAAGCCCTCCTAGTCCCTCCTTTCAGGTGCACGGCACGCCCGTAGAGGGCAGGGTCCGCCATCACCTTCCCCACTGGCGCACCATCACCTCGGACAGGTGGGTCTTGGACATTGTCCGAAGGGCTACTCCCTCCCCTTCGAGACCACCCCCAGCCATGCCACCTCAATTCCACTGCATGTCAGGGGATCACTTGGTGCTTCTACAGAAGGAAGTCACGGCCCTCTTGACCAAGAGGGCCATCGAGCATGTTCCGACCCCAGAAGTAGGCGTGGTTGCTACTCCCACTACTTTCTGGTGCCCAAAAAGGACAAGGAGGACATGCGTCCTATCTTGGACCTCCGGAACGTCAATCGCTTCCTCCGGAAGGAGAAGTTCAAGATGCTCACCCTAGCTCAGGTCTTGACTGCCCTCGACCCTGGAGACTGGCTGGTAGCGTTGGACTTGCAGGACGCATATTTCCACATCCCCGTCCTGCCGGCCCACCGGCGTTACCTTCGGTTCACGGTAGGCCCCGAGCATTTTCAGTTCACCGTGCTCCCCTTTGGCCTTACCAGTGCCCCTCGGGTGTTCACGAAAGTGATGGCGGTGGTCGCAGCTCATCTGCGCCGGGCCGGGGTTTCAGTCTTCCCCTACCTCGACGACTGGCTGCTGAAGGCGGGCTCGTCCCAGGCAGTCGTCTCCCACCTCCAGACTACGGCCGAACTCCTGCACTCGCTGGGGTTCTCCATCAATGTGCCGAAGTCGCATCTAATTCCTTCTCCACAGCTCCTTTTCATCGGAGCAGTTCTGGACACGACGCAGTTTCGGGCCTATCCTCCCGAGCGGCGAGTCCGGGATATTCAGGCTATGATTCCGATCTTTCGGCCTTTATCCTGGGTTTCGGTAAGGATGACCCTGAGGCTGCTGGGCCTCATGGCCTCCTGCATCCTGCTGGTCAATCATGCCAGATGGCATATGCGGGCTCTGCAGTGGGACCTGAAGTTCCAGTGGGCGCAGCACCAGGGCAACCTGTCCGATCACGTCCAGATCTCGGAGGGGACTGCAAAACAGTTGCAGTGGTGGCTCTCGAACCGGCAATGGGTCATGGGCAGATCCCTCTCCCTTCCCCAGCCAGAGCATACAGTTGTGACGGACGCGTCCCTTCTGGGATGGGCGGTCACATGGGAGAGCGGAGATCAGAGGCCTCTGGTCTCCGGCGGAGTCCCGGCTCCATATCAACCTTCTGGAGCTCCGGGCGATCCGGCTTGCACTCAAGGCATTCCTTCCCTCTGTCAAAGGGAAGGTAGTGCAGGTGTTCACAGACAACACCACCGCCATGTGGTACTGCAACAAACAGAGGCGGGGTGGGGTCTTGGACCCTTTGTCCAGGAGGCTCTGCGCCTCTGGACATGGCTGGAACATCAGGGCATGTTCCTGATGGTTCAACACCTGGCAGGTTCTCTGAACGCCAGGGCGGACGAACTCAGCCGCAGGTGCATGATGGATCACGAATGGCGTCTTCACTCGGAAGTGGCGCAAGGACTCTTTCTACAGTGGGGAGAGCCTTGGTTAGATCTATTCGCCACCGAAGAGAAGCGCGCAATGTCATCAGTTCTGCGCGTTGGAATTTCCAAGGCGGCACTCGCTCGGCGGCGCTTTTCGTCGCGAGTGGAGTTGCGGTCTGTTGTACGCCTTTCCGCCTATACCACTTCTACCCAGAGTGTTGAAGAAGATTCGGCACGACCGGGCCCAAGTCATTCTTGTGGCTCCGGACTGGGCTCGAAGAGTTTGGTATCCCGAGCTACTCAATATGAGCATAGATCCCCCGATCCGTCTGCCTCTTCGGGAGGATCTTCTGTCGCAGCAGCAGGGGACGGTCCTCCACCCGAACCTGTCCAGTCTACACCTGCTTGCGTGGAGATTGAGCGGCGGCAGTTGATTCCTTTCGACTTGCCTCCCGAAGTTTGTGATGTGATTCTGGCAGCCAGGCGTCCCTCCACTAAGGTGGTATACGCCTGCAGGTGGAACAAATTTGTGGCATGGTGCACAGCAAAGGCTGTGGATCCCCTTTCTGCCCCTCTTTCTGAGGTCCTTCTGTTCCTTCTCTCTCTGGCCCAACAGGGTTCTGCCCTGGGTACCATCAAGGGTTATCTTTGTGCTATCTCGGCCTTCCTCAGGCTCCCTGATCAGCCCTCCCTTTTCAAGTCCCCTGTTGTTAACAGGTTCTTAAAGGCATTACTCACCTCTTCCCTCCTGTTCCGTTTGTAATGCCTCAGTGGGACTTGAACTTGGTTCTTACCTTTTTAATGTGCGCTCCTTTGAGCCTCTGCATAACTGTCCTCTTCGTCTTCTGACTCTGAAGACAGCCTTTCTGGTGGCCATCACCTCCGCTCGGCGGGTGAGTGAGCTCAGGCTCTATCTTGCAAACCTCCCTTTCTGTCTGTTCATCCAGACAAGGTTGTTCTTCGGACGCGTCCGTCCTTCTTGCCAAAGGTGGTTACTGCTTTCCACATTGGGCAGACCATCACTTTGCCCACCTTCTTTCCGCCTCCGCATCCTTCCAGAGAGGAAGAGAGGCTCCACCGTCTGGACCCAAAGCGTGCGCTCTCTTTCTATATTGACCGCACAAAACACTTCCGGGTGGATGACCAGCTCTTTGTTGGCTACGTGGGCGCCAAAAGGTCGGGCGGTGCACAAGAGGACCATCTCCCGCTGGGTTACCTTGTGCATCAAGACCTGCTATTCTTTGGCCAAGAAGGAGCCTCCTGTTGGGCTGCGTGCCCATTCCACCAGGGCAACGGCTGCTACCACGGCCTTGGGCCGCGGTGTTCCGCTGCCGGTTATCTGTCAGGCAGCTACGTGGGCCTCGCTGCACACGTTTACAAAGCATTACTGCCTTGACAGTCAGGTCCGGAGGGACGGCTTCTTTGGCCGTTCTGTCCTCCAGGACTTCCTTGTCTGATCTTTGTTCGCAGACCCACCACCGGGGTTGGTATTGCTGGGGTATCTATTCTAAGGTAAGGAATCTGTCACTAACGTGTCTCTTTCAGATGCACAAGTTACTAACTTGTGTAACGATATATCTGTAAGAGACAGTAGTTAGTGACAGATTCCTACCGCCACCATCCTCCCGTTCTGCGAACTGATTTCTAGGGTTAAGGACATCCCTTTCAGGGCCCTAGTATTTTTCAGACACCTGTGTCAGCTTCTTGCATGGCTCTGCGTTCCTGGCGCGGAAAGTCGTGTACAGAACTGACGTCAGCGCGCAGGGCGGCGCCTAAGTACTGCCCGCGACGTCATCCCGGCGATCACGACGCCCGACGACGGACGCGGAGCCGCACGGCGCCGCCTACCGGCGCGCAAGGGTACTGCTACGCAAAACTTTCCGGATCCAGCCTGACGCCTGGGGATATTCTAAGGTAAGGAATCTGTCACTAACTACTGTCTCTTACAGATATATCGTTACACAAGTTAGTAACTTGTGCTTTTGGACAAGAAGGGTGCAATCAATTATATTTGATTTTGCAACCCATTAACCCTTTAATTGTATTTTTTTATTTTTTTTATTTTTACATTATTGCAATTATTTTGCCATTTAGCTTTGCTGGTTTCCTTTTTATTTTTGATCACCTAGTGAACTTCATCTTTAGCAACAATATAATGGCATACTTGAGTTTTGTATGTAGTATAATATCTATTGCGGAATATCTGCTTTTAAGTTTGGCATTATCTAAGACCTCTTGATTTTAACTAAATTAAACGTATATAATACTTGTAGAGGCTTTCAGCCAGCCCTTTTCGTCCATTGGTCTGTTGTCCTTCCTATTTTGCTTCTACCCACCACAGCCTACAGCATTTTGATAGTGGGTCAGCCCACTTGAACGATTGGCTCCCTTCATTGTATGTGACTGCGTTCTGCACAAAGGGTGCTCTTCTGCACAGAAAATAATCTCATTGAGCTACAGTGCTTATTGTTAATGGTTTTTTTCCTTTCAGGACCCGACGGTTATCCAGACACTTTTACTGGGGTTTTGATGTTGCCTGCAGTGTGCTACATTCTGCATGAGCACTGCAAGCGCTGTACTATTAACGGCTTTAAATTCAAATGTGACTGCACATGCATACACACTCACCCGCACCATCTTTGAATATTTCAGTAAAACTGTTTACGGAGATAAAACGCAGCATCCTTTGTATGTGCACACGGTTGGCCATTTTTGAAAAATATTTATGTAATAAAGATTTGTAAAATCTTTTAAAAAGTGTTGGCAAGCCAGTTGCCTTCAGCAAATGCCAGCCATATTGACTTTGCAATGCTTGTTTTCTTGCTCCAGTATAGTTGGGAAAGGAAATCTAATTTGTCAACAGTGTGTGCTGGATACATGCTGTCCAGTTTCTCATGTGAGTGTTGAGTTAAGTTTAGGACTCCGTCAGAGCACTCTGATAAACCATGGGCAAACAATACTTTTCTGTCCTTTGGAATATTGATGTAGCCTGTTAAGTGCTATATTAATCTTTCTTGTAGAGCAAAATGTATTGGTTGTGTTCTGTTTTACTTTTTTTTATTACTGGGATCCAATATAGGGTCAGTAATTCCTGGTGTGTTTTCATGACAGGGTTGTGCCTCATGGAAGTGGTTCTTCCCGTTCCACTATGCACCATTTGCTTCAGACTTCAAAGATATTACCGACATGTTTACAGATTTTGAGAAAAACACAAAGCCGGTAAGAGGTTTTCCGTTTCATTTGTGTATTAAGTACTTTCATAGTGGCTACAAATAAATTTGTAGCCCAGAATTTACATTTTCTGTAACGTTTGTCCCTGTGTTTTGTGACTTTCCAGTTCAAACCTCTGGAACAACTTATGGGAGTATTCCCAGCAGCCAGTGGTAACTTTCTACCTCCAACATGGCGGCGATTGATGAGTGATCCGGTAAGAATCCTCTTCTCTGCTTGAATTCTTGTTGAACATATAGGGTCGTTCGAGTTTGGCTCGGGTTGAATTTTGATGGGAAGGATCAGTTTCTTCCTTTTTGCCTGCTAGATTCATATGGTTATCATGGAAGAGTGTTCTTTGTGGTGTAAAAGGAATAGCCTGCAAAAGGTGCAATGCATCTGGGTTGTAAAGGTAATGATTTACCCCAGCATTTATTTGTTCCTGTCACCAAATTAATTGTCTAGTTATCGACTCCTCAGCTTAAACCTTTGGAAGGTTACTTTTTCTGAAACCGGAACTGCAGTACTTTATTTGTTCATTTAAATCTTAATATTTAATTAATTGTACCCTTGCTGCTGTCTGCCTGAAACTCGTTTCATGCACTGTTGACACACCACCATTCAAGCAATGTTAATTCATGTTTTCATCTAAATTGGTCTACATAGAATTTTCTTCCCCGTGTTCCCACTTATGTGCCCTTTTTGTTTATGGAATTTTAATTCAGCTTTAAAGGTGTACCGATGGCTTGCTTTTAGATGAAATTGGATTACTAATGTAAGTTTTCTAGATTTTAAAATAGTCATGCACGTTTCTTTTGTTTCCCTTTGATAACCACCAAATGAAGGATTCCAGTATAATTGACTTCTATCCCGACGATTTTGCTCTTGATCTGAATGGAAAGAAATTTGCTTGGCAAGGTAAACGTACATTTTCTTTATTTCTGTTTCAGAGATAGTTAATATTACTGTTTATTCTTCTAATGAAGAAAATCCTTTAATAGTTATTATTTGAAGTTTTATGTTCTCACGTGCATGTCTGAATGAAAGTCTTTTAGTTCTGATAATGTAATTGTCCTCCGCTGTTTTCTCGTACTTTCACATCTCTTGCAGTACTGACACGATTTGTACATGGCCTTAATAAAAGCCAATCGCTCAGCAAAATTAATTCGGTCACTGATCTTGGATTTAAAGTGGTAAAGGGCAGGATTGGCACCACTGCTAAAACTTAAATTGGTCTAAAAATGAATTAATCATGGTTTTTTCCCCACAGCTACATACGGTGTTTTGTCTCCTTTGCATTTTAATTGGCCATGTAGGGTTCAGTCAGAGCCTCATTAGTACCTTTATACCGACTCTACAGAGAGCAAATCAGCATCTGCTTTAGATTCCTTTAGTGGAAACTGAACAATAGTAAATTAATGTTTTTGGCCTTTTTATTTCTATCCCGTCCATGCTAGTTTTGGCTTCCCATTCACTCGCTTCTGCCACAGGGCAGAAACAAACAAGTCTGTTTGAAAATGGCTGCTGATGCTTTTCAGCAGTCATTAGATAAATATCGATGGCTCATTGAAACTCAAATGTGGATGCTGAATGTGAAACGTTAAAATACTCATGACAAAGTAGCTGATGTGAATGCTTGTAGATACTTTGAATATTTATATGCTGGTACTAAGGCTATGGTTTTTTTTTTGGTAGAAAGGAATTTTATTAGGTTTTCGAACTGTTCAAGTGTTGCTTACTGTGTTCATAAATACAAACTTGACATGCAGTGGGTTTTTTTTTTTTTTTGGAGCATTGCATTCTTCTGAATTTCCTTAAGCCTCCGCTGTAGAAGCATGCAGAATTTTTACTTTACTCAGGTTGCAGTATCCATGGAGGTACCTTTTAGTTTTATTTTTTTATATAAACCTTTACACATTTTAACCCCTTTGCTGCTAGGCCTCTTCCACCCCTGTGGTACCCAGGGTTTGTGGATTGCCCTGAAGGGGAACCAGAAATTGGCCAAAATACAGCAATTCTTTTTTTTGGAGGAAAAATGGAAAAAAGTGCTGCAAATGCAAGCATCTGGTTTTTTCCCTGCAAATGGTATCAACAAAGGGTTTGTGTGGCTGAAATCACCATTTTCCAGCTTTCAGGGCCTGACAGACTTTTGTCAGAAAACCAACATTATTTTCAGTTTTGGCATTTTACTGGGACATAGCCTATTTTTGCTATTTTTTGTGCTTTCAACCTTCTTCCAGTTAATGGTAGAAATGGGTATGAAAGCAATAATGGATCCTGGAAAGCTATACATTTTAGAAAAGTAGACAAAATTCTGAATTCAGCAAGGGGTCATTTGTGTAGACCCTTCAAGATTTCTTTATAGAAACTAACAGTTGAAAATAGGAAAAATTGAAAATGAGTTGAATAAAACTGCCATTTGTGCCAACGTTTTCACCTGTAACTTCTTCTAATTATGACAGATGTTTAAAAGCAATATACCGTTACATCCGCTGGACCTTTCTGGTTGTGGGGATATTTAGGACACGCAAGGGTATTTGCGCGCTTTACAAGTTGCTTAAATAAATAGGTTCACCAAGAACCCGACGAACCCAGAGCCAATAACTGAGCAGCGTCATGCAATGTTTTTTATTATGTACCGGGTATATAGCCATTAATTTGGGAAAATATATACAGTGAAAAATCGGGATGAAAGACACCTATGTATATCTGAAATTGGAACAAAATATAGAGTTTAGAAACAGTAGCTATTTGCACATTTCCGAAATTGTGAGTACCCATACTAGCATGAGAATAATGGACCATTTTTCAAAGTGACTATTTTTTTACACCTGGTCTTTCATTTGGAAGGCAGAAATGCATCGAAAGTCAATAGGTAATAACAGTTGCTCTACAATTCTGTGTTACCCTAAGTCTCCCGATAAAAATGGTAACTCACTTGTGTGGGTAGGCCTAGTGCCCGCAACAGGAAACCGCTCAAAACGCAACATAGACACACTTCATTTTTACAGTGAAAACGGACCCTTTTTAGGTCTCGCCTAGTGTTGCAGCGTGCATGCGCTGCTCGCTCTGCGAGACCTATTGTGAGAGGACATTTCAGAAGGGGGCTTGAAGCCCCGCCCCTCATTTTCATTGGATGGCGTCATCGTTTATGGTAAACGGTGGCCTCCCATTGAAAATGAGGCTTCTTTGTTACGGCTCTTTCGCGACGGCCCATCCGGACTGGATCGTTTGCTTCACGGCTGTCGTGAAGCAATTTCTTATCTAAAGTAGGCGTGTTATCTAAACAAGCCGTGAAGCAAAGGATCCAGTCCGGATGGGCCGTCCCAAAAGGAGACAGGGCGGTAACACAGAAGCACTGTTTGGAGAGCTTTTATTAGTGCTCCCTTAGCGCCGCAACATCGCCTGTCGCCATCTGGGGGATTGCCGAGTGTGGCGTTCCATGGAGGCAGAAACCCACCCCCACTGCCTGGACACAAAAGCGCACTTTGGAAAAGAGAGCCCCGTTTGCTGCCAGCAAGTCTGGTCGCAGTTTTAAAGGGAGCAGCGCGCAGGCCTGCCTGGGCCTGGTGATTCGGGTCTCCACGGACAGAATACACACCGATAAACGCGTTCACACAAACCGTGCAGTACCTCGCGTTATCACCGATTTATCCTGCCCCGATTAAGCCTCCGCACTCTCACCCCAGCCACCCACCCCTAAGAAATTACTTCACTAATCTCGAAACACCGTGTTGGGGGCATTTCTGAGAAGTGGTCTCAAGTGGGCAATGTTAAGTGCTTCAGATAAAAGTTATTG
Organism: Calotriton arnoldi; assembly: GCA_963921515.1. Classification (NCBI taxonomy): domain Eukaryota; kingdom Metazoa; phylum Chordata; class Amphibia; order Caudata; family Salamandridae; genus Calotriton; species Calotriton arnoldi. Next base: position 1,547,919 of record CAWUFW010003022.1, read on the forward strand.
CCAGTGTCCGGCTGCCCTGCAACTTGGAAACGGGATGTTGTGTGTGTGTGGGGGAAGGGGGTAGAGGAATGCCTAAGTGGGACTACAAACAAGGATCCGGGGTAACTATCATTTGGGTAAAAGGCTCAGCTGTCAGTCACAATCTCACTCACAGACTATTTAAAGTGTTGTAATGTTTTTTTTGTGTGTGCAGTTTTATATAGCGCGAACTCGACCCGAAGGTATTGGGGCGCTTTACATGAGCACCATGTAAAGCGCTCCAATGTTCATGCTTAATCCAGCAGCGTGGGCTACAAGGTTGACTAGATGGCTTGGAGTTAATTTAATATGTTTGGGCGTCGCAGCACCGCGCTTTCAGGCTAAAACGTAAACAGAAAAGGAAAGCTGGAGAAACGAGAGAGCTTGGGCAGAAACAAAACCCCCTCTGTGGAGGCGCACCGCTCCCCTCCCCCCAACAAAAAACACGGACTTAAGGCCCCAAGGAATTTGTAAGGCAGAGAACTGCCAGCAACACCGTGAAAACCACGGGATGCTAATTGGAAGCAGATGTCTTTTCAGCTTCAGTGCTAAAGCCACAAACCCTGCGCTTACCTAGAACCCCTCCCCTGGTCGGCTCAGCAACCAACAGGCACTTACTTCCGTGTCCGTCCTCAAACCGATTCTCTGTACATGTGGATCGACGCTCACCAAGCCCGGGTCCTTATAGGTAACATCTCTCTCTCATCTTGGAATTTACTGTAGCCAGCGGGGTGTTGGAAGTCGGTTGCACGTGGTCAATTCCGCAAAAAATAGCAGTGTTCTCTGCAGCATGCTTGCGTATTATCGCATGTTTTCAGTGTTCAAAAGGTGTTCACCATAACATTTTGCTTATCGACTTGTCCGTTTGCATTGCTCCCTGCTAGCCTGTCTCCATGTCTTTCTGCCTGCCTGCCCGATTTCCACAGTGTCATTTGTGCAACAGTGAAACTGCATGTCTTTTCAAATTTAGTGGCCCTGTCAATGGAAAATGTGCTGTCTGTAAAAGACAGTGCGGTACATACCACACCATGCTTTATTAATACACTTGTGACAGTGCGCTCCAAAATGCACCACCAGCCACATAGCACATGTCTACCGCTCACTCCTGCTGGATCGGCGTGGTGGCTCATTTGCTCTGTGTGACCTTGGATTTTTCACAATCCCCATGACTTGGGGGATGCAACACTGATCCACTCCGGAACTCGTTCCATCACCACTGGCTCGAAGTGATCCGGTTTGAAGAATGCCTCCTGGAGCGCGACTGTCGGGGAGGGGCTCGGCGTTCAAATGTGAGCAGCACATGTAATCAGAAAGCACCCTTGGCTGCGTGTTGTCTTCAAGGGGTCAGCTCTACTTTAGTGTGTGTTTGTGCTGGTGTGTGAAGCTTGCGCTGATGCCAGTACTGCACAGGTTCTTTGTACTGGTACTAAACTCATCTATATGGCCTGTACCTGGTCTGTCTGTGACTGCATCTCAGCCGCATCTGCCTTCGATTGACCTTCTCTGGAACTGGATCCGGACTGGCTCGTTTGCTTCACGGCTGTGTTGTAAAAGAATATGGAGTTTCGAGAGAGAATGTACTATAGTACAAATGCAATGCAATAGATTTCGCAATTACAACAAAGTGAGCTATTGCCATTTTCAATTACACCATTTGATTAATGCTTCACGAAGGTAAAAAAAAAAAAAACAATAACATTTTCAATGCCAATAGCTCAAAACAATGTCATTGCGAGACCTATTGCATTGTAAATGCTTGTTTTGCAAAGTGCCTAGCTGTAGATTTTGAATCCTAGCTCTGCCGGCACCTAGGGAAACCTAGCAAACCTAATACATTTTTGAAAACTAGACACCCAGGGGAGTCCAGGATGGTGTGACTTGTCTGGCTCTCACCAGGTTTGGTTACCCAGAATCCCTTGCAAACCTCAAACTTTGTAAAAAAGAAAACACATTTTCCTCACATTTCTGTGGTGGAAAGTTCTGGAATCTGCGTGGATCCACAAAAGTAAAAAACCCAGGTGACCCCCCTTGCAAAACTAGGTTGTTTTGTGATATGTAATTTTGATGTCTCCAATACTTTTTGGGCCCTTGCCTGTCGTGGGTACTTGACCAGCCCATGCGAGCGAGGTGCCATTTTTATCGGGAGACCTGGGGGAATGCTGGGTGGTAGAAAATTTGTGAATCCATGCAGATACCATAACTTTCCACCACAAATGTGAGATGTTTTTTATTTTTTTTACAAAGTTTGTTTGCAAGGGATTCTGGGTAACAGAACGTGGCGGGAGCCAGACAAGTCACCCTATCCTGGGTTCCCCTGGGTGTCTAGTTTTCAAAAATGTATAGGTTTGCTAGGTTTCCCTAGGTGGCGGCAGAGCTAGGGTTCAAAATCTACAGCTAGGCACTTTGCAAAAAAAGGGTCAGTTTTCACTGTAAAAATGTGGTGTGTCCACGTTGCGTGTTGGGCCGTTTCCTGTTGCGGGCACTAGGCCTACCCACACAAGTGAGGTACCATTTTTCTCGGAAGACTTTGGGGAATGCGTGGTGGGCGGAATTTTGTGGATCCACGCAGATCCCAGAACTTTCCATCACAGAAATGTGAGGACATTTTTTTTTTTTTTTTTAAACTAAGTTTGAGGTTTGCAAGGGATTCTTGGTAACAGAACCTGGTGAGAGGCACACAAGTCACCCCATCCTAGATTGCCCTTGATGTCTGGTGTAGGAAAGTGGGTTTCTGTTGCAGTAACCCCCCCACTTTTTGCCTGATAACTGATGCACTTTTCCTTGGTGTGCCCTGGATCCCTGCCAATCAGGTACCCAGGGCCTGTGTTCCTTCCCTAAAAACTGTACTCAGCCTAAACCCAATTGGCATCTCTGGCCACAGGTAAGCCCCTGGTAAATGGTACCCTAGGTACCCAGGGCACTGTGACCAGAGAAGACCCCTAAGGGCTGCAGCACTTATTGTGCCACCCTTAGAGGCCCTGTACCCTGACACACACACACTGCCCTTGCAGGCTGAGTGTCTTGGTGCAGAACAAAACAGAGAGTCGACATGGCACACATCCCTGTGTGCCATGCCCCTAAACACACTGCCCTGGCATACCTCAGTCACCCCTCTAGCTGGGTGCCCTATGCCAGTGGTGAGGGCACAGGTGCATGAGCCCTGTGCCCCTACAGTACCCAGGCCCATTCCTGGGCACTGTAAGTGCAGGGCTGCCATTCCGAGTATATGGTGCTGGGAGGTCGTCAGCACGTACTCCACAGCACCATGATGGCTGCACTGAAGACTGAGAAGTTTGGTATCAAACTCCTCAGCACAGTAAACCCACACTGATGCCAGTGTGGGATTTACTGTAAAATGCACGTCAGAGGGCAACTTAGAGTTACCCCCTGAACCTAACCTACAATCCACGTCTTGTCTGAGGGGCTGCCTAGGCTGCCACACAGCAGACATGTTGCTGGACCCCTGGGTAGAGAGCCATCCGCTCTCCCGGGCCTGCAACAATGCACGTCCTGGGTGAGGTGCTAGGCCCCTCCCCAGGATGGGCAGGGGAAGCTTCAAAGGCATTCCGCCTTTGTGAGCTTCCCAGACCACTTGCTGTACTCAGCAACTGGTCCCCACCGGTTCCTCCCCCATCCTGGTGGGAAGACTGGAGGGAAACACCAAGGGAGGAAAGGGGGTGTGCCACCCTCTGCCAACCCCACCCCTCAGGTGGGGGAGGCGAGGTGAAGCACATCTCCGGGCTCTCGCCATCTTGAAGATGGGGAGCCCTGCCCAATCAGGACTAGGCTCCTGCCCCCTCCCACAGGAGAGTGGCAGGATAGGGGGTGTACCCACCCCAGGGCAGGGACCCATTGGTCCCTGCCCTTTACCTACCTGTAACGCCCTAAATCTAGTATTTAGGGGCACCCTGGCATCTTCCTTCCTTAGATTCCCGCAACCTAAGAAGAAAAAGGACGAAAGAAGACGCCCAGCAGAGGAGACTGCAGAGAACAACTGACTTGGCCCCAGCCCTACCGGCCCGTCTGCAGTTTCCAGAGATCCTGCGCCAAAAATAGTCTTGTCCTGCAGCCAGCGACCTCCAGAACCCCAGGGAGGACTGACTGCCTTCAACAAAGACCGGATCTCCTGTGAACAGCAGCTCTGTTCAAAGAAACACCAAACAAAGACTCCGAGCCTGCTGAGGAGAAAGAAACCCGACGCCTGGAACCACCACTGCACCCGTCGCCTACAGCCCGAGTTCAAGTGGCCCACCGGTCCCAGCGAGGTCCCCCAGCTCTCCAGAGTCCGAGTCCACCGTGGGTTGACCCCTCCAGGACTCCCCGGCGTCGCCTGCAGCCTCTGCACGGAGAACCCCCAACCGCGAGTGGCCCGGTAAGGTGAAATCCGACCTCAAAGACACCCCTGCATCCAGACGCCCTGCGCCCTGGAGAAAGGAACCCGAGGTGCACCTACGTCCCCGAGCCCTCCAACTTACCTGCCCAGCTGTTGGTTCCTCCTGGAAGTCTTCCTGGACCGAGCCTGCAGCTGAAAACCAAAACCGAAAATTTCCATTGAAATCAACAGGGCACCCGACCTCAAAACAGCACTCTGCACCCGGCCGCCCTAGTGCCGCTGAGGGTGCCTCTTTGGTGCTAACTTGGTCCCCAACGTGCCCTGAGCTTAACCCTAGGAGCTTTGCTCCCACAACCCCGTGGCCTGCTTGCCAGCCGCCACCAACCGAGTCCCCCTATCCTCCATAGGATAACATTGGGCCTCAACACTCTGCACCCGGCCGCCCTAGTGCCGCTGAGGGTGCAACAACAGTGCATCACTGACCCTGGGAGACCCCTGAGTCTAACCCCAGAACCCTAACTCAAAAGACCGATTACTTACCTCGAGACCGATAACTCATTTTTCCTCATAGGATAACATGGACACTTTTTCTTCCAAAAAGTTTCTAAGTGTCGACTTTTGAAAACAAGAATATTCTTTAAAAATCGTACAGACTACCAAAACGTAATTACTTACCTGTTTTAAGTAAATGTCCCAGGGCTGAACCTAGGAGTCCAGCACTGGATTACAAAAGTAACGTTAAAAGTAACTTACCGGCGAATTGAATTTTCTTACATAGGGATCCATTGACTGGTTTTCTGTGAAATTTCTTCTAAGTGTCCACTTTTGAAATACCAAAATATTGCTTAAAAATCACAACAGTAACGAATTCCGAATTACTCACCTACTATCAGGAGAGACCTCAGTACTGCATCTTTTAGTCCAGTACCGACCATGAAAAGTAATTTTTACCGTACTTACCAGTAACTGGAAATTCCTCTCATAGGATATCATTGCCTGCTTTTTGTTGAAAAAGTTTCTAAGTGTCGATTTCTGAATCATACAAATATTCTTTAAAAATCGTACAAACTACAAAAACGTAATTACTTACCTGTTTTAAGTAAATGTCCCAGTGCTGAACCTAGGAGTCCAGCACTGGATTACAAAAGTAACGTAAACATACTTTGCTTGCAAACTGTATTTCCTTCCCTAGGATAACATTGGTAATTTTACCCAGAAAAGTTTCTAAGTGTCAACTTTTGAAATACAGTAATATTCCTCAAAAATCACTACCATAACCAAAACGCTTTTTCTCACCTGTTTACAGGAAGTGTCCCAGGACTGAATCCAAGATCCAGTCCCGTGGTTAAAAAAGTAATCCAAAAAGTAATCTATTGCATTTAACCAGAAATTTCCATTGAGCTCAATGTATAATTGTGTTTAAAATTGTGTTGCATATTGCAACAACTGTAACTATTGCATTCAAAAGTCTATTGCCAATTGAACAGTAGTTAACTAAAGCATCTCATTCTGAGAAAGTATATTTTGACACCCATTGTTGGTTCTAAAATAAAACAACTATATTTTTATATACAAACCATTGGCCTAGAGTTCAGTTCTTGAGTGTGTGGCTTCATTTGCTGACTGAGTGTGTACAACAAATGCTTTACACTGTCCTCTGATACTGCCTTACTGCTCGACCAAGCTACCACTTTAGAGAGTAAGGTTATATCTAACTTTAGCCTCTGCCAAACCTCTGGGGACTGTGGACTCTGTGCACACTGAACCTTACTTTGGTGCAGTATATACAGAGCCACTTTCTTACATTGGTGGATCAGCGGTGGGATACAAACTTGCATTGTTGGACTACTTGGTTACCATCTGATCACACGACAGAACTCTTAAATTGCCTTTAGAATTCTGATTTTTTCAAATTGGCATTTTTACCAAATTACTAAAAGTCTTGTTAGGGCCTTGCTTAAGTCCCTTTAAAATTGTAGAAAATAAAAAGTCACTATAGTCAAGGGTAGAGGGGTTAGAACTTTTTGTTAGAATGTCTCAAGAAAACAACCCAGCTATTAGTGAAAATAATAATGACATACAGGACATGGTTGAGGAGCTCGACCTCACCCCTTATCTTCATTTGTCTTTCAAAGAGATAAGGTCCTTATGTAAACTTAAAAATATACCAATGGGCCAGCATCCAACCAAACAAGGGCTCCAGGAGCTCCTGGCTGAGTATGCTAAGGCCCACCCCTCTGAGCATGGTGATGACCACGCAGAGGAGGAAAGGAGTGAGGAGGATGGGGATGGTAACCCACCTCCACCACTTCCTAGGGAAGACAGGGTCACTGCACCCTTATTTCCAAGAGTAAACCTCTGGGGACCTAGGGGCCACCTAGGTGGTTCAGGTCCCAGAGAGGACACTGAGGATAGCCTTAGTGAGGAGGACCACCTTTTAGCAAGGTTGGCCAAAAGACTGGACCTAGAGACCAGACTCCTGGCTCTAGAGAAGGAAAGACAGGAGATGGGTTTAGCACCCATCAATGGTGGCAACAATACTAAAACTAAGGATAGGGAGGAAACTTCTGATCCTAAAATCCCCAAAGGGATTGTCCCTAAATTTGAGGAAGGTGATGACATCACCAAATGGTTCACAGCCTTTGAGAGGGCTTGTGAAATAAGAAAAGTAAAGAAACCTCTCTGGGGGCACTCCTGTGGGAACTGTTCTCTGGTAACTGCAGAGACAGGCTTCTGACCCTCTCTGGGCCAGATGCAGGGTCCTATGACCTCATGAAGAATACTCTGATTGAGGATTTGGGCTCACTACTGAGGAGTATAGAATTAGATTCAGGGGGCTCACAAAACCCAGACCCAGTCCTGGATTGACTTCGTAGACTACTCAGTAAAGACACTGGATGGTTGGTTAGCTGGACATAATGTGCAGGATTTTCCTGGACTTTACAATTTGTTTATGAAGGAACACATACTAAGTAATTGCACAAACGAAAAGTTGCATCAGCATTTGGTAGACCTAGGTCTAATTTCTCCCCAAGAATTGGGAAAGAAGGCAGACCACTGGGTCAGAACAAGGGTAACTAGGACATCCACTGGGGGTGACCAAAGAAAGGGGTCACAAAGCCTCCCCAGAAGAAAGATAGTGAACCCCTTAAGGATAAAAGTAAGGAGTCCCAGGCAGCCCCCAAAAACCTGTCCAGGAGGGTGGGCCCAAAGACACCTCACAAACTAAACCAGGGTACCAAGGTAAGAGTTGGGATCCCAACAGAATATGGTGTCACAACTGTCAGAAGTCAGGACACCACACCAAGGACCCTAGCTGTCCTAAAAACAAGATCCCTAGTACAGCCCCAGGGGTGACTAGTGTAGCCCCAGGAGTTGCCAGTGTAGCTCTGGAGGAAGGGTCCTCAGATGAGGAAGTCCTCCTAGCTTTCAACTGGAAAATGGGCCCAAGAGGTAAGCTGGAGATCCCAGAGGGAGTAGACACTTCCACCGCCTACTGGTGAATGGAATCCCAGCCACTGCCCTGAGAGATACCTGTGCCAGTCACACTGTGGTGCATGACAGGTTGGTACTCCCACACCAGTATGTCCCAGGGGAATCAAGGAGAGTAAGGGCTGTCCCAGGGGAGTCACTGTTAGGCCTGTGGCTGTAGTGCCCCTAGTCATAGCTGGGTCCCTTAGATGGAGAAAGGTGGTAGTCAGTAAAGACCTCCCCTTGATTGTCTCCTGGGGAATGACCACTTAGAGGTGGACCTGAGCCAAAGAGAGGCACTGGCCCAATGCCAGGCCTCACCCAAGAAACCTGGGGGGCTCAACCTGCAGTCAGTGCAGCTGAGCCCCAAAAGAGTAAAAGGAACAGGGTAGGAAAGGTGGGCAACTGTTAGCCACAGTCCCAGAGGGCCAGGAGATTCTATCCCAGTGAGGAAAACTCCAGAAGTGGCCCTGGTAAAGCCCCCTAGCCAACAAGAAGACCTGACTAGTCAGGCAACTGTCCAGCCTGAGTTGGTGGCTCCTCAGCTGGCAGAACAAAGGGTGGAGGAAGGGTGCTCACTACAAAGTTTAGTGACCCCCACCCTAAAGCAACAGGCAGACAGCCAGGACCCAAAGAGACCTGTAAGATAGCCCCTTCACTTGCCAGACAGGAGCTAAAGGTGTGGTTCTGGGCACTGACAGCTGTCAGCAGCCTCTGCTGGGTGTTAGCCTTCATGGCAGCCCTATCCTTGGCATGGTGGCCTAACCCCCTGCCAAATAACAAGCTAGGCCCCCTGACCCTATTGGTCATGGTGGGGTTGCTCAAACTGTGGGTGACCTCTGTGGGTAAGCTGGGCTTTGCCCTGGCTAAGTTAGACTTTGCAGAGGTGGGCACCTCTGAACCCAAACTTAAAAGATGGGGTGAAGACACTAAAGAGCAAGGAGAGGAGCTTTGGGAATTAGGTCCTGAAACTGATGAGGTAGGCCAGCTCCCCAAAGGGACTGACCTGGACAGAAGGATATAAGGCGGAGTAGGCCCTGCAACTTTCAAACCACTTCCCCAACTCTTCCTCGCCTGAAAGACTAGACAGGCTCTCCCAGCGTTGGCTGAGTCTCCTGGCCTTTGGGCTGGGGGGGCTTGTGTAGGAAAGTGGGTTTCTGTTGCAGTAACCCCCCACTTTTGCCTGATAACTGATGCACTTTTCCTTGGTGTGCCCTGGATCCCTGCCAATCAGGTACCCAGGGCCTGTGTTCCTTCCCTAAAAACTGTACTCAGCCTAAACCCAATTGGCATCTCTGGCCACAGGTAAGCCCCTGGTAAATGGTACCCTAGGTACCCAGGGCACTGTGACCAGAGAAGACCCCTAAGGGCTGCAGCACTTATTGTGCCACCCTTAGAGGCCCTGTACCCTGACACACACACACTGCCCTTGCAGGCTGAGGTGTCTTGGTGCAGAACAAAACAGAGAGTCGACATGGCACACATCCCTGTGTGCCATGCCCTAAACACACTGCCCTGGCATACCTCAGTCACCCCTCTAGCTGGGTGCCCTATGCCAGTGGTGAGGGCACAGGTGCATGAGCCCTGTGCCCCTACAGTACCCAGGCCCATTCCTGGGCACTGTAAGTGCAGGGCTGCCATTCCGAGTATATGGTGCTGGGAGGTCGTCAGCACGTACTCCACAGCACCATGATGGCTGCACTGAAGACTGAGAAGTTTGGTATCAAACTCCTCAGCACAGTAAACCCACACTGATGCCAGTGTGGGATTTACTGTAAAATGCACGTCAGAGGGCAACTTAGAGTTACCCCTGAACCTAACCTACAATCCACGTCTTGTCTGAGGGGCTGCCTAGGCTGCCACACAGCAGACATGTTGCTGGACCCCTGGGTAGAGAGCCATCCGCTCTCCCGGGCCTGCAACAATGCACGTCCTGGGTGAGGTGCTAGGCCCCCTCCCCCAGGATGGGCAGGGGAAGCTTCAAAGGCATTCCGCCTTTGTGAGGCTTCCCCAGACCACTTGCTGTACTCAGCAACTGGTCCCCACCGGTTCCTCCCCCATCCTGGTGGGAAGACTGGAGGGAAACACCAAGGGAGGAAAGGGGGTGTGCCACCCTCTGCCAACCCCACCCCTCAGGTGGGGGAGGCGAGGTGAAGCACATCTCCGGGCTCTCGCCATCTTGAAGATGGGGAGCCCTGCCCAATCAGGACTAGGCTCCTGCCCCCTCCCACAGGAGAGTGGCAGGATAGGGGGTGTACCCACCCCAGGGCAGGGACCCATTGGTCCCTGCCCTTTACCTACCTGTAACGCCCTAAATCTAGTATTTAGGGGCACCCTGAACCTTCCTTCCTTAGATTCCCGCAACCTAAGAAGAAAAAGGACGAAAGAAGACGCCCAGCAGAGGAGACTGCAGAGAACAACTGACTTGGCCCCAGCCCTACCGGCCCGTCTGCAGTTTCCAGAGATCCTGCGCCAAAAATAGTCTTGTCCTGCAGCCAGCGACCTCCAGAACCCCAGGGAGGACTGACTGCCTTCAACAAAGACCGGATCTCCTGTGAACAGCAGCTCTGTTCAAAAGAAACACCAAACAAAGACTCCGAGCCTGCTGAGGAGAAAGAAACCCGACGCCTGGAACCACCACTGCACCCGTCGCCTACAGCCCGAGTTCAAGTGGCCCACCGGTCCCAGCGAGGTCCCCCAGCTCTCCAGAGTCCGAGTCCACCGTGGGTTGACCCCTCCAGGACTCCCCGACGTCGCCTGCAGCCTCTGCACGGAGAACCCCCAACCGCGAGTGGCCCGGTAAGGTGAAATCCGACCTCAAAGACACCCCTGCATCCAGACGCCCTGCGCCCTGGAGAAAGGAACCCGAGGTGCACCTACGTCCCCGAGCCCTCCAACTTACCTGCCCAGCTGTTGGTTCCTCCTGGAAGTCTTCCTGGACCGAGCCTGCAGCTGAAAACCAAAACCGAAAATTTCCATTGAAATCAACAGGGCACCCGACCTCAAAACAGCACTCTGCACCCTGCCGCCCTAGTGCCGCTGAGGGTGCCTCTTTGGTGCTAACTTGGTCCCCAACGTGCCCTGAGCTTAACCCTAGGAGCTTTGCTCCCACAACCCCGTGGCCTGCTTGCCAGCCGCCACCAACCGAGTCCCCCTATCCTCCATAGGATAACATTGGGCCTCAACACTCTGCACCCGGCCGCCCTAGTGCCGCTGAGGGTGCAACAACAGTGCATCACTGACCCTGGGAGACCCCTGAGTCTAACCCCAGAACCCTAACTCAAAAGACCGATTACTTACCTCGAGACCGATAACTCATTTTTCCTCATAGGATAACATGGACACTTTTTCTTCCAAAAAGTTTCTAAGTGTCGACTTTTGAAAACAAGAATATTCTTTAAAAATCGTACAGACTACCAAAACGTAATTACTTACCTGTTTTAAGTAAATGTCCCAGGGCTGAACCTAGGAGTCCAGCACTGGATTACAAAAATAACGTTAAAAGTAACTTACCGGCGAATTGAATTTTCTTACATAGGGATCCATTGACTGGTTTTCTGTGAAATTTCTTCTAAGTGTCCACTTTTGAAATACCAAAATATTGCTTAAAAATCACAACAGTAACGAATTCGAATTACTCACCTACTATCAGGAGAGACCTCAGTACTGCATCTTTTAGTCCAGTACCGACCATGAAAAGTAATTTTTACCGTACTTACCAGTAACTGGAAATTCCTCTCATAGGATATCATTGCCTGCTTTTTGTTGAAAAAGTTTCTAAGTGTCGATTTCTGAATCATACAAATATTCTTTAAAAATCGTACAAACTACAAAAACGTAATTACTTACCTGTTTTAAGTAAATGTCCCAGTGCTGAACCTAGGAGTCCAGCACTGGATTACAAAAGTAACGTAAACATACTTTGCTTGCAAACTGTATTTCCTTCCCTAGGATAACATTGGTAATTTTACCCAGAAAAGTTTCTAAGTGTCAACTTTTGAAATACAGTAATATTCCTCAAAAATCACTACCATAACCAAAACGCTTTTTCTCACCTGTTTACAGGAAGTGTCCCGGGACTGAATCCAAGATCCAGTCCCGTGGTTAAAAAAGTAATCCAAAAAGTAATCTATTGCATTTAACCAGAAATTTCCATTGAGCTCAATGTATAATTGTGTTTAAATTGTGTTGCATATTGCAACAACTGTAACTATTGCATTCAAAAGTCTATTGCCAATTGAACAGTAGTTAACTAAAGCATCTCATTCTGAGAAAGTATATTTTGACACCCATTGTTGGTTCTAAAATAAAACAACTATATTTTTATATACAAACCATTGGCCTAGAGTTCAGTTCTTGAGTGTGTGGCTTCATTTGCTGACTGAGTGTGTACAACAAATGCTTTACACTGTCCTCTGATACTGCCTTACTGCTCGACCAAGCTACCACTTTAGAGAGTAAGGTTATATCTAACTTTAGCCTCTGCCAAACCTCTGGGGACTGTGGACTCTGTGCACACTGAACCTTACTTTGGTGCAGTATATACAGAGCCACTTTCTTACATCTGGTTTTCAAAAATGTACAGGTTTGCTAGGTTTCCCTATGTGCCGGCTGCGCTAGGGCCCAAAATCCACAGGTAGGCACATTGCTAAAAACAAGTCTGTGCCTAGTGGGCTTTTCTGCCGCTCTGGGGGGGGGAGAGGGGTTTGCCCCGATATGCCCCCAAGGGGGGCAGAAAGACTGTGGCTATTTTTTTGGGGGGGGTGGGCGCATTGGTATGCCCATTCTAGTTATCCCACACCCACGCATAAAAAAAGCCAGCATAATCCCTGGCGCCTACTCAGGGGCGTAACAAACACCCCCGCAGCCCCCGCGGTGCGGGAGGGCCCCCCCAGTCTTCAGGAAGTGAAGGGGGCCCCCTCAGCTCTTCGGTAGAGAGCTGGGTAGAGTGAGCTGTGAGAGAGGCTTGCTCTAAAGCAAGCCTCTCTCTCTCTCTCTCTCTCTCTCTCTCTCTCTCTCTCTCTCTCTCTCTCTCTCTCTCTCTCTCTCTCTCTCTCTCTCTCTCTCTCTCTCTCTCTCTCTCTCTCTCTCTCTCTCTCTCTCTCTCTCTCTCTCTCTCTCTCTCTCTCTCTCTGCCTCTCTCTCTCTCTCTCTCTCTCTCTCTGCCCCTCTCTCTCTCTCTCTCTCTCTGCCCCTCTCTCTCTCTCTCTCTCTCTGCCCCTCTCTCTCTCTCTCTCTGCCCCTCTCTCTCTCTCTCTGCCCCTCTCTCTCTCTCTCTCTCTCTCTCTCTCTGCCTCTCTCTCTCTCTCTCTCTCTGCCCCTCTCTGTCTCTCTCTCTCTCTCTCTCTCTCTCTCTGCCTCTCTCTCTCTCTCTCTCTCTGCCCCTCTCTGCCTCTCTCTCTCTCTCTCTCTGCCCCTCTCTCTCTCTCTCTCTCTCTCTCTGCCCCTCTCTCTCTCTCTCTGCCCCTCTCTCTCTCTCTCTGCCCCTCTCTCTCTCTCTCTGCCCCTCTCTCTCTCTCTCTGCCCCTCTCTCTCTCTCTCTGCCCCTCTCTCTCTGCCAATCTCTCTCTCTCTCTGCCAATCTCTCTCTCTCTCTGCCAATCTCTCTCTCTCTCTGCCAATCTCTCTCTCTCTCTCTCTCTGCCAATCTCTCTCTGCCTCTCTCTCTCTCTCTGCCTCTCTCTCTCTCTGCCTCTCTCTCTCTCTCTGCCTCTCTCTCTCTCTGCCTCTCTCTCTGCCTCTCTCTCTCTCTCTGCCTCTCTCTCTCTCTCTCTGCCTCTCTGCCCCTCTCTCTCTGCCCCTCTCTCTCTGCCCCTCTCTCTCTGCCTCTCTCTCTGCCCCTCTCTCTCTGCCCCTCTCTCTCTGCCCCTATCTCTCTGCCCCTCTCTCTCTGCCTCTAAAGCAGCCTGCACGCGCTGACCCAGGACTGAAGAGAAACAAAGTAATAAGTTACATTGTTTCTCTTCAGTCAGCCAGGCCGGAAAAAGGGTGGGGGCCCCAGAGACAGCAGGCCGCGTGATGTCTTTTGTACGTGAGTTGTTATTACTTATGTTCAAATTTCATGAAAATTATTGGCCAAATGCATTTCACGCAATAGGCATAATTTCACAATTTTTTTTAAATTGTTGCATATTTCATGAAAGATGTTGATCGCCCATATGTAAAAGCAGGTTAGGACTGAGTCGGTGATAGAATGTCAAAGAAGAACATGTCAGGCAAGAGAAGGAGAGCTCGGCGACAATAAAGGTCTAAACATTTCATTCCATTAATAAACTATAAAACATGCAAAAGTATAACATATTCCATAATTTATGTTGAAAATATTCAGCTAATGTTGATCTACATCTCAGGAATCTGTCACAAACCGATGTTATCATTTATTAATTTCCTTTCTGTATAGAAAATTTGATCTTGAACTGCGTTTTAATTGACAAACATATTAAAATATTCCATTACTCCTAACATGCAGTGGGAAAATATCTCAATTCACATGATGACCGCAGCTTTTATATATATATTTTTTAAACTGTTTCCTGAAAAACTCTTTCTGACATTACGAATGTGATTTTGCATGTTTTCGTTTGAAGTGCATGATGTTGTTCATTTATGTGTACATGTGCCAAGCATTGCTGAAGCAGACCTGCGGCTCTATATTCAAACACAGATGGAAAAAGATCTGTTCCAAACTAGAAAGAGTGCACCGAACAAAACAAAGCAAGGCACCCTTTACGCTAGCTTTGGACATGCCCGTAAAATCAAGAGGTAACATTCAGATATATTTCGTCAATACAGGGCCGGGATGAAAACACAAAACAGCCCCCGGGCCCGAAACAATCTCTCTCTCTCTCTCGCCTCCCCTGTCCCTGCTGTAATTATCTGGAAAACTGCCCTAAAACCCCCAAAGACCTCAGGACACTACGGAAATGCTCTTTGGGGAAAAACCTCCAGTTCGGGCCTGTTCAGACTCCATTTTCCCCAATCAACAGGAACAGATTTTTTCTGCCTGGGGAAGATGGCTGCTGGTTGGTGTATTGTCATTGCGGGGGGAGAAGGGGTTTGGGGGACCAGGATTATGTTGCAGTGGAATACGGATTATGCGGAAGGTTTGACTCCGTTCTGCGTCAAGACAGGGCAAGTTATTCTGCACGATGCCGGGCATTCCTCTCTGCCCTCCCTCACCCTGTGGGAGAGCACCTGTGCGCTCAGTCCTGTACTCCGCTCCATGGCAGGACAGATGGGCATGGGCCCCGGAGGACACACATTGCCCGCCTGTGAGTACCCACAACAACCCAACTTTGGCTCCGACGCGGTTACAGACAGAAGCTTTGCCCGGGCTGGGGCCATGTAAGTACGGCCCAGACAGGGGATAAAGGAAGGTGTCCTGTGGGTCTCCTGTGGGTGCAGCTTCCGCTAGGGGACAGGGAGGGGAGATAAAGTGGGCTGTCTGCAGCCTGTGAGTATCCCAATGGCCATGGGACAGTGCTAGCAGCAACCTGTGAGTGCAGCCACTGGGTCCCGAGGATTGATTTTAGCAGCTGTGACAAACTGCACCGATTACAAATTCTCCCCCAATAATAGGAAATAACTGGGGATTTTGAAGCTTTCTGCACCAAAATCTGCACATTTGGTTATTCACTGTCGTTTCCACCCGCTGCATTTCCGCGCGTCTTATTTGCTGAAACATAACGGAGGCAAAACTCCGAGGGGCAGATTTCTTGTATCTTCAATGTTTGCAAACAGGTGTTTGCGCAGGGATCGCAAAATAACGACGCATTCCTATTCAAGGCCTAAATGTTAAGTTCGGAAACGACACATACAAACCCAGAGTGAAAACGCTTGTTTGTCATATTTCCGAGGCATTGTCCATGTTTTTTAGCTTGTTTTATTATTATAAGATCATACAGCCGACTACGGTATACGATTATTGAATATGTATTCCACGTTGTAAAAGGAATATTCAATATTTCCAAGTTCAAAAATAATTAAAAAGTATCAAGTTTTTATAACAAAGTTTTATTATATCTACTTTTAAAAGCACTTTCTCAATGGTACTTCAGTGACCTGCAATTCATAGCCTGAATCCTTGCGAGGCCCACTTGTCTCTACATCCTTCCGAGGCCGGTAAATTGAGTATCATGACATTGGATAATGCCATCACCCATTATTTACAGCGTTTAGAAACACCTGAAGTGAGGCAGGAAGCGCTGTATTGTCATGCTGCCTGATAATGCAATTCTGGTCAAATTGGAACGTTTCATTAAACTGCTTTTGTCGAGCTGGATGAAAATACAGGAATAAGCAGTTGATCCTGAAACAAAGGTCACTAGAGTGGGTGAGCGGGGGGTGAGCGAGGGGTGTCTCAGTAAGGCCTCTCCTGCAGGGCTCATGGACCAAAGGGCACATCTCTGTGCCAGGGCTGGTGACTCCCTCTCACTAGTGGACCAAGAGGCCAGGAGGGCGAGGAACAGAAGATGCAAGAGACCTGATGGAAGGGAAGGGGCAGGCTTTAAGTGGGATGAAAAAACTGGGGGGTCTCCCAAAGGGGCGTGGTCAATGTAATTAAGGGCGTGGCTTAAAACACGTAAGCTAAAAATCTGTGTTTAGCATAGTGTGCCACCCGACTTGTATTTTGCTGTTCCTATCATTGCGTCCAGATATATGATACAACAAGTCACATAATACCTACAACAAGTCAGGACTATTGGCTTTGTCAATGGTTGTTAGTTGCATAAGATAAATAAGCAGCAACTATGGCTTGTATATAATATTGAAAAAACTTCCACTTAAATCCCTGGTGACACCACGACAATGTTGCTGCTCCTGAGTTTCAAAAAGCGAAGGGAAATCCAGAGAGAAAATGACTCTTTAAAGGATTTCCCTTCCCCTACAACGCTCACCTGGCATGATGTCATATGGTAACTTCTCCACTGGTGAGGTGAGAGCACCTGCACATGGATGTGCCTGCTGCCATTGCAGTCCAGAAAACAAAGGACCGCTTGTGCAAGGGCACAAAACCGAGCCCGATAGAGAGCCGTTTCGAGGCCCCCTTAAGAAAACTGCCGGTACTCAGACCCGGTGAGACCCGGCCCACTTAAAGCCCTGGGAAGGGGTCAGGCAGAGGGGGGAAACTGAAGAGTGGGGACGGAAGGACTGTGTAGAGAAATAGGACAAGAGAGGGACATACCATTGAGCAGGCAGGGTTCTGGCTCCTACCAGCCAAATTAGATGTTCGACCAGTTATTTTTTTTAAATTCAGTTTTAATATATGATTGTAAATGGAACTATAAGCTTATTTCACACCACGTTAAAAACCCACACCTATAAACGATTTACAAAACAAATAATAAAAGCAGGAACTCTTTTAGAAGTCATTGCCCTGTGGTCAGCAATGAAAGCGTGTAAACAAGTGTTGAAGAGCAGTTTCACTAAGAAGACCTCGTGCCACTCGTGAGTCAACCCCCTGTGACGTCTATCTCAGCACGCGCCCGAGGGACTCGTCCAACATGATTGGATGAGCTCACGGTCACCAGATGCTCCTAAGATTGTTGCGCATTTCCGCTTTGGCTAACCACCTGCTGGTGACGTCATGGATGCGTGAGTCGGTTTCAGACTTGAGGAGTCTACGGGGTCCAAGTTTGGACAATATTATCAATAAGGTTTTATTGACCGCTTCTGCAGATACATGGCAGATTTCAGCAACAGAATAGCTCCCACATACAATGTGCTCTATTGGCTTTTCCTTTACTAATGTCTTGGTACTCAAAGCTCTGATTCAGACTTGTCAGTGTCCAGTTCTTTTGATTCAACTTCAGCTTGAAAGCAGCACGTGGGCGCTTAATTGAAGTGTTATCAGGTGCACAGCCGGAGACAGCTGAGGGTCTCAATGACCATAAAACAAGGAAGGGATTGCAGTCACGTACAAAACACGTAGGTCCTCATTGCCCAGAATGAAAACACACCCACTTATGTGTATCAGTGTGCTTGTTCCTCATCTAAAGGTTATGCACTTATTTCACCTCGAGATGCCAGCGCTGTAACAAAAGAGTTTGAAAAACTGAAAATCAAGAATACTGGCATGGAGTTGGAACCTTAATGACAGCGCTTAGAAACTGTATGCATGTACCCCTCTCTCTCATGCTTGTGTTCTTTTTCTATCTTTTCCACTTTCTTGTTCTTTAACCCAGGCTCACTTTCGTGCCCTGCTTTGCCCTCTGTCTTTCCATATATATTCCTCTATCTCTCTCATACTCTCTCTGGCTCTCTGTTTAGTTGTCTGACTCACTTTCTCTTTCTCTTTCACTGTTCTCCTCAATATCCCTCTATAAGTTTATTTTTTTCTCTTTGTCTGTCTATTCCATTCTTTGTCCTTCTGTCTCTCTCACTCAGCTTCTCCCTTATGCGCTTTTATTTGCTGCACATGTTTGCCCTCTCCCTTGCCTCACTGTCTCCTCATTGTCTTTTCCTACCTGTGAAGCATAGTAACCTAGTCTCAAGCCCGGGTAGGCATCCCTTGACTCCGCACAATCAGAATCATGAAGTTCCAAATGGCCAGGCTGTGCTTGTGCATACTCTAGAGAGAGGCAGGGAGAGACTATGTGCATCTATGTGAGATTGATATATAGCAAGTGTGATACCCTCAGCCATTTCCAGCTCTTCAGCTAAGCACACTGAATGGTGGGATTTCCAACCTCATACATGAGGGAAATTAATAACATCTCCAAAAATGCAACATGCTATTGGCTCGAAGGCCAGGACTGTCTGGAGTTTGTCAAACCTGGCATAGCTGACTTGGTGGGGTGTCACATTTATTTTTAAAAAGTTTTTATAATTGCAAAGTTTGGCTCTGTTCTCAATATCTATCAGATATACAATCTCCTCTTCATCAGGCCCTTAGGCTGGTATTAATGTATAGTAAGTTTACCAGATAGGCCATGTCACCAGGGGTACCCAATTCAGGGCCATCTCTTCCTTTTACAAAGCATTGTCTTTTGGAATCTATCTATCTGGCCAGAATGGAGAAATAAGGCTTTACATTTTAAGGATTGTATATTGTATTAATCTTTGCAATCAAGACAACCAAGGAAAGTTTTTCAGAGCGTACATTGCCAGGATGAATATATTTATTTCACAAAACAGAAAACGGCTGACACAAGAAGTTTCTGAAAGTAAACAGTTCTTATTGGCATCCTGTTTGCCTTCTGCTATTCATTTTGATCTACCTGCCATGGGTCGCAAGGGGAGTGCCATGGGTCACAAGGGGAGTGCCATGGGTCACAAGGGGAGTGCCATTGGTAGCAAGGTGTCGCAGGTGCGATCCCTGGCGACTTCTAAATGATAGTCCATGGCTGCATCCTTCCTCTTGGTACTTTTCATTGGCTCCTGCCTCTGCTGCAGTGCCTCACTAGGAGCCCCTGCCTCGCAGCTAGCACTGACTACTAGAGAAGAGCACAAGCCACCAACCTCTGGAGGGCCTAGGATGACTAGGTGTCCTGGATTCGCCAGGACAGTCCAGGTTTTTCACCAGCTGTCCCACTAGATTTCAACAATTTTAGCACCTGTCCTGGTTTTCAGAGAGGGTCGACTAAAGACATAGGGAGGCACGTTTTTGTGTGTTTCATGGGCAGTATGGCGGGTCGCTGGCCTGAGAGCGGTTGACTGGCACGGAGAATGGGGGGCCCCCTCCATGTACTTTGCAGGGGGGCCCCCTCAAGTTTTGTTACGCCACTGCGCCTACTGGGCTTTCTGCCCCCCCTCCCCGTCCGGGGGGCAGGTCAGGGGCCACTACCCCATCTGCCCCCCGGGAGGGCAGAAAGACTGGCATTTTTTTGGGGGTGTGTGGGCATTGGCATGCCCATTCTGGACTGACCTCACCCCTGAATTTAAAAAGATATATTTCCTGATGCCTAGTGGGGCTTTTGCCCCCATATGGCTCCCGGGGGGGGGGGGGCAGAAAGACTGTGGTAATTGTTTATGGGGTGTGTGCATTGGCATGCCCATTCTGGTCAGCCCACACCCCTACATCATTAAAAAAAAAAAAAAAAATGCCTAGTGGGCTTTCTTTCTTCTCTCCCCCCCCCCAGGGGCTACTGCGCCCATCTGCCCCTGGTGGAGGGCAGGAAGTCTGTTGCATTTTTTTTTCGGGGGGGCATTGTCCCGCCCATCTTGGGCAGCCCCCACCCCTAAATCAAATTTTAAAATATCCCTGGCTTCTAGTGGGCTTTCTGCTCCCCGTGGGTCAGATTGGGGGGCTACTGCCTCAGTCTGCCCCCTGGGGGGGGGAGGGGCAGAAAGACTGGAATTGTTCGGGGGGGGCATTGTCATGCCCATTTTGGGCAGCCCTCACCCCAACATAAATACAAAAAAAAATCCCTGGTTTCTAGTGGGCTTTCTGCCCCTCTGGGGGGCAGAAAGACAGTAGTGCTCAAAACAAATTGGGGGGAGCAAAGGCCCTTGCCCAAGGGGCCGCTCCCCCCCCCTCCCTGTTGTCTAGTGGGTGGATCCCCTAGCAGGGATCCACTAGGGAGGGGTACCATTGGAAAGGGGAGATTCTCCCCTTTCCAATGATACCTCCTATCTTTCTACGCGCTCTGGGGGCTGAGATAGCAGCTTGAGCACATAGAAAGTGAAACTGAAATGAGCCTAAAGGCTCATTTCAGTTTCTATGAAATGACAGCGCGACGTGCGCGCTGATTGTCATTTCAGGGAAACCAGGGGAAGAGCCTCGGGAGCTGGGGAAGCTCTTCCCCCAACTCCCGAGGCTGTTGGAGAAAAGGAAATCCCTCTGGTGCCTGCACCAGAGGGGTTTCCGGTGCCATGTGCAAGGACGGCCGGATAGCCGTCCAGCGCACACTAGCACTGAAGCGCACGACTGCTCACGGCCGTTGTGCGCATGGAAGGGGTTAAGACTTTAATTATGTTTGGTTTTAATGTCCTCTTTCCTAATGCCATTGTTTGTTGAATTGAGTGATGTAGGAAAGTGCCCTTTCTGCATGGTTGCCCCTAACATTTTGCCCAGATACCTGATGCAATTTGACGGAGTGTGCCCTGGGTCACTGCCGATCGGGTTCCCAGGTCCTACCCTGTACCATTGTTTTCACAATTGGAACAACTCTGGCCTACCTGTAAGTGGTACTTATGGTAGCCAGGGAAAGGCCTCTGAGGGCTGCAGCATGTACTATGCCACTCTGAGACCTCTCACCACAAACATGCACCACTGCAGCCTGCTTGTTGTGGTGCAGCTAAAAGTGAAGAGTTGACTTGGCACACATCCCTATGTACACAAAGAAGTTGGCACTTGCACACCAAACAGTGAAAGCAGCTGATCTAATAGTTTTGTGATGCTAATGAACAAAAGAATCAAACTAAAGCATGCTACACGGTGTAAGAGGGCTGCCCGTCCCTCATGTGAACATTACAATGTAGAATGATTCAAGCACGGTGACGTGAACAGAACCGTGTGCACAGCTAACGAATAATGCTCTTACTAAATCAAAGTTCTACTGAGGGTCTGTTCGGCTTTTATACACAATAAAATACAGGCACATTGTCCGAATTAGTTTCACTAGGCTTGTTCATTGAATTTCAAAAGACATTCATCGTGTCATTGAGAAAAGTACAAAAATCATTGCATCATGACAATTTGTACAAACATGATTTCACTGAAATGACATTAATAATGTTACAGCGTAGGGAGGAAAAATGGCGATTGGTGACCTTCGGCCCAATGCATTTCGGGAACTCGTCCCTTCCTCAGGAGCCATGGAAACTTCAAGAAATGTCACAGCTCTGCAAGTAAAAACAGCTGACCACGAGCTCCTGATGTCAAACCTCAAGAAACACGGACCATCTGAATGAAGACTGGAAGTTCACGAACTTGCTCGGAGCAAGTTCGTGAACTTCCAGTCTTCATTCAGATGGTCCGTGTTTCTTGAGGTTTGACATCAGGAGCTCGTGGTCAGCTGTTTTACTTGCAGAGCTGTGACATTTCTTGAAGTTTCCATGGCTCCTGAGGAAGGGACGAGTTCCCGAAATGCATTGGGCCGAAGGTCACCAATCGCCATTTTTCCTCCCTACGCTGTAACATTGTTATTAATGTTATTTCGGTGAAATCATGTTTGTACAAATTGTCATGATGCAATGATTTTTGTACTTTTCTCAATGACACGATGAATGTCTTTTGAAATTCAATGAACAAGCCTAGTGAAACTAATTCGGACAATGTGCTTGTATTTTATTGTGTATAAAAGCCGAACAGACCCTCAGTAGAACTTTGATTTAGTAAGAGCATTATTCGTTAGCTGTGCACACGGTTCTGTGCACGCCACCGTGCTTGAATCATTCTATACATCCCTATGTGCCATGCCTGCCCAGAACTGCATGAGGGCTAGGTAAGTCACCCTTAAAGTAGGGTGCCCTATACCTCATGTGAGGACCTATCTGCATGAGCAGACAGGCCCCTATAATATCTAAGGCCATTCTTAGATATAAGTGTCCAGTAAAGCTATTCTGAGTATATGGTCTGGAAACTGGTCATTACGAGTTTCCTAGCACTATAATGGCTTTACTGAATCCTGGTATGTTTGGTATCAAACATTTCAGAATAATAAACCTGCACTAATTCCAGTGAACACCAGCCTGCCACCACAAGACCAGTTTCTGGACCCCTGGTGTGGGAGTCTGTGCTCCCTGGGCCCAGAAACAACACTTTTCCTGGGCGGAGGTGTTCACACCTCCCCCAGGTCAGGAAGAGCCATCTGTGGCAATGGAGCTTCAAAGACCTAGCTGTCTTTGCAACGCGACCCCTGGCCCCGCCTGCTATCAAGAGCAGGCCCCCTTCCTGTCTCACCCCCTTTTCGGCGGCAAGACGGACAGGAAAAATATTTATATGCTGATACTAAGGCTATGATGTTTTAGGTAGAAAGTAATTTTATTAGGTTTTCGAACTGTTCAAGTGTTGCTTACTGTGTTCATAAATCCAAACTTGACATGCATTGGCATTTTTTTGGAGCATTACATTCTTCTGAATTTCCTTAAGCCTCCGCTGTAGAAGCATGCAGAATTTTTACTTTAATCCGGTTGTAGTATCCATGGAGGTACCTTTTAGGTTCTTTTTTGCTTGTTTTTTGACACGAAGAGACACACCTGCAACCCCAGAGTCATGAGGTGCCCGACTGACAGTGTCCAGCAAATCTCCAACTTCACCCTCTAGTCGTTGGTCCCTTCTTCCAGTCTCCTTGCTGCAGCCTGCAGTCTTTTTCCTCGACCGGCAATCTCCATAGGAACGCATTGGGCTCCCAGCACCGCCTAATCACCCTGTGCCCCTGGTGGTGTAGATTTGGTGCTGACCTGGGACCCCCTTTGCCCTCAATTTAACCCCAGGAGCTTGCCTCCCAATACAGAGGAGCCCCTTTGCCCCATTGGCACCCTTGCACTCTGCACACGACTGCCCTAGTGCCACTGGTGGTGCACCTAGAGTGGATCTACCCCCAAAAACTTGGTTACCAAAACAGTTTACTTACCTGCAAACCTAACACTAAGGTTTCCTCCATAGGATAGTATGGTGGGTTTTTCTCTGAAAAACATTCTGTATTGAACCTGATTTGTACTGCAACAAACTAACAATGTCTTCAAAGGAGTTAACCTGCTTGCTAATGTCCTACAATGCCCAAACTGTGATTAGTTTATTTGTGCAAAAGTAGAAAAGGCTCTGAAAAGTAATTACAAGTATCCTGAAGAGCTTACAACCCATTTTCTTAACTGCAAAGTAATTTGTATGCTCCTACAAAACCAGTACACACTATCTTCAAAAAATTTCATTGTATTTAAAGTATCACTTGCCTGCTACTGAGAATCTTGGTTCTAGTAATATAAATAGCAAATTAACAACTTTTTATACAAACAATTGGTCTGGATTTGGCCTCTGCTATACCTCTGGGGTTCCACTGGACTCTGTGCACTCTATACCTTACTTTGGTACAGTATATACAGAGGCAGCTTTCTACACTAGACATTACAAGTGAACAGGGAAATCATTTGAGAACATGTGCTGGACACTGGTGTTTACAAGTTCCCCAGCTACATGATGGCTTAACTGGAGATGTTTGGTATCAAACATCTTGTATTAATAAACACAAACTGATTCCAGTGATGGATTTATTAATACATGCACCCAGAGGGCACCTTGAAAACCTACCGACTACTAGTGTGCGGACTGAATGGTGTAGACCAGCCTGCACCATAGACCGGTTTCTGACCCCCTGCAGGTGAGGGCCCGCGCTCTCGGAGGGGAGACACAGGGTGGGGTTGGCCCCTTTCCCAACCCCACCCCTCAGTTGGGGAAGGCGAGGCGAAGCACAACTCAGTCCCTGCCATGTTAACGATTGGGGGGGGGGGGGGACCCAACCAACCAGCGTGAGGCTTGTGCCCCCCTCACACTGGAATGTGGCATAATAGGGGGTGTACCCACCCCAAGGAAGGGACCCATTGGTCCCAACCATTTACTTGCCTGTAACGCCCCTAAATTAGTATTTGGGCGCAACCCTGAACCTTTCCTCCTCAGACAAGAAGAAACGAGAAGGACTGAAGAGCCATGCTGAAGGAAGAAGAGGAGGACACCAACTGGCTTGGCCCCAGCCCTACCAGCTTGTCCCAACCTCATCCTGCTCCAGTGAAATCCTGGTGTCCTGCAGCCAGCAGCCCCCCAGAACCCGTAGGACCTGCCCTGCCTTCCCAAACCAAGACTTTGTCTCCCGTGAGCACCGGATTTGCTCGCCAACAGACTCTGGCTCCAGCCAAGTCCGCGAGTCTGCACCACTCTGCACCCGACGCCCACGTCCCGAGTTCGAGTGACCCAACACGATGAGGTTGTCTCCCTGGCGATCCTGACCTGGTGATCCCTGACCTACCTCTGGTCTCCCGACGACACCTGCAGCCCCTTTCTGGAGGATCCCCCCCCCCCCCGACCGGAGCCTTTAAGAAGAATCCTACGCCAAAAGACACCCCTCACCCGAAGCCCCACGGCCTTGGGTGGCCCAACCGAAGCCCCACGGCCTTGGGTGGCCCAACCAACATCCCAATTTACCTCTCCAACTGGTAGTCTTTTCCACAAGATCTTCGTGCCCGAGCCTGCAGTGTACGAACCGGAGAATCCCCATTGACAGTTACATGGCACCCGATGCCCCCAGAACAGCACCCTGCACCCAGCCGCCGCTGTGCGTGCACTTTGGGTGCTAACTTGAACCCCCCTTTGCCCTGAACTTAATTCCAGGAGCTTTGCTCCACAACCTTGTGGCCTGCTTGTGAGCAGCCACCAACCGGGGGCCCCCTATCCTCATTGGATAACATTGGGCCTCAGCACTCTGCACCCGGCTTCCCTAGTGCTGCTAAGGGTGCTTTGAGTGCATCCCCCTTGTTCTAACCCCAGAAACTCAACCCTCAAGACCGTTTACTTACCTGCAAACTGATAACCCACATTTTCTCCATAGGATTGCATTGACTGTTTTCCTCTGAAAAACTTGTGTTGAGGGTGTTTTGTATGGAAACCTAAAACGTTTGATAAAAAAATGTTTTACTCTCCTTTTTCCCAGGAAATGTCCCTGTGTGAAATCTAGGCATATCACACTGTGTAGAAAAAGTAATCTGAAAAGTAACTTAAAGTAATCCCAAAGTAATTGTAAAGTAATTTTAACTGTTTCTGAACATTTGACCTACCTGTAACTGCATTCAACTGTCTTACATGAGAAAAGTATTATTTTACTTACCTGCACCAAGTCTGGCTTGGTTCTAAAAATAAAATACAACAAAGATATTTTTTTTATACAAAACAATTGGGTCAGAGTTCAGTCTTTGAGTGTGTGTGTGTGTGTGTGTGTGTGTGTGTGTGTGTGTGTGTGTGTGTGTGTGTGTGTGTGTGTGTGTGAGAAATCATTTCTTGTCGGTGTGTGTACAATACATGCTTAACACTACCCTCTGATAAAGCCTTGCTGCTTGCCCACAATACCACAAATGTAGAGTAAGGTATTATATACTCTAACCTCTGTAAGCCTCTGGGGATCTACTGGACTCTGCGCACACTATACCTTACTTTGGTATAGTATATACAGAGTCTGCTTTCTACACTTGTCCTCAAGTCCCCGCTTGCAGCCTTTTTACGGTTACAGGTTTTCTCCATAGACTTCAGCGGTAGCGTTCAAGGCTACCCTTGCATCCAGCACCTCTACACACCGACACGCCAGGGCAGGTAAACCAAAACTGCTGTTTCTAAGTACCTTTGTCCCTACTTGCCTTCAGTCAAGAAGAACAAGCCTGTAACTCGATTGCAATTATCCCTACACAGTGTATTTTTCTCCCATAGGATAACATTACTGCGTTCGAGGCGCATGCCTCAAATCTGACAGCTGTATTTTCTGTCGCTGAAAATCGTTAACTTGAAGTCCCTACCTAATCTAGTCGATCTTGGTGTCTAAATATTAAAATCTTTTTCTAAATTGGTGTCGGATTTCCTTATTGAGTCTCATTTAACGACTGTGTGCAACAGATGCCTAACACTCCCCTCTGATGAGCCTAATGCTGCTCGACCACACTAACACACTGGAGTACCTTGGGGTTGTTAAAGCAAGCCCTGTACACTAATAAGGGATACCTGGACTCTGCACAGTGAACTTAATTTTGGTACACTATATAGAGAGCCAGCTTCCTATGGTGTTCTGTGGTGTATAAGCTATTGGGTGCGGGGAAGAGGTGGGGGGGGAGGGGGCAATAAAGAGAGCTGCTTCACAGCTGCGTGAGAAGTTGTGCCTGAGCTCCGCGTGGTTGACGGGTAGATGTGGCAGAGGCAACCATGCACATGAAACCGAGATGGAACTGACAGTTTTATTAACACTATGAAAATACTGAATTGAAGGCCTAAATAATAACTGGTTGCCTGGAAGGTTTTGGATCAGCGGTGGGTACAAAGCGTGCTGATGGCAAGAATAAGGAGCGCAAAGAGCGGTAGCTGGCAGGTGGTTGTGGAATGTGGAACCTCAGTGATCGGTACCACAGATTTGGCGAAAGATTTGAAGCCAGAGAGCAGTTAAGGGTCCAAGTAGAAGGCTATCTTACCAAATGAGCAGAGGCAGATGTACATTTATCCCATTGTTTTATAGAAAATATAGTTTAGTATGTCAGTGGTGGCAGAAGGGCTCACAGCTAGTTTTTAACCAAGAAGTGAAGTCTACAGCTACAGTTTCTGCCGGGAGTACAGACAGCAGCTCCAGCAATAGCAAGCAGTGTAGTATAGATGACAGCAGCTTTGATGATCACTCGGGTACCAAATGTTCAAAAACAAGCAGTAATTGTTTGTGAGTGATACCTTGTTGGACACTATTTTATGCATATTTCCCACCCTGTGGCCTTCCCTACCAAGTATTGATTATCCACCTTTGTTACCTTGATTAGATGAAGTTAATACGCAGCATATTTTTAGCTGTGTCGAGGATCTAAGGTAGAGGAGATCTTTGATCCGACTTTCAGACCCTCATTATATTAAAATGGTTAAATTCTAGTTAATTAAGAGGTGTTAAAATGTCACGGATGGTGCATCATTTTTCCAGCTCCTAATATCCAAAAATGTCTAGATTGGGGTAGAATCAATTTCTTATCTAGTTTAAGGTGCTGCATGCCACACTTGGAAGCGTTATGGCCTTGTATGCCCTAGCCAAATATTTCATGACCACGCACTCGGCACGCTTTCCTTTTATTTAAGGGTTTATTAATAAATCTGTTTTTTTCTTTTATGACAAACTGTAGCAGTGGACCAAGTATAATTAAAATAGATAGTTAACTTAGCCACAGGTTAGTCACAAAAATGTAGTTTGTCTATAGTTTCTTTTCCTAGACAGTACCCAGTATGGATTAGAGAATGTGATGGTAGCAGATTTAGAACTTAATTATTTATGCACGGTCTATATGTTGCAGTATAAGCCTTCTAGGTTATACAAATGGAAATGTAAGAGTAATTCTTGCTTTTCTTGGTGTGTCCAAGATGAGGCTAACTATTTACACATTAGCTCAGTATAAAAATGGGATACGTTTTGGTCTGATATGACTCGTAAATTAAATAACACTGCAAACGGTAAATACACTAAAGTGAATCTCTTGGCTCTGGATGTTAAAACTGGACAAAACATGTAGGACGTTCTATTGCTATTGTTGCATGTTTAATTTTTTTACCAAAGATTGAATTGTCTCTGAACCTCCCAGCTTTGACTATTGGTGGGCTGAGATATGTAATCAATATCAAATTGAAAATGATATTTGCAGAGGTAAGAGAAAACAAAATTGGGTATTTGGGATAAATTTTCATGTTTTGGGCCAGCAGACTTGTGGAATATTTGTGTGTACATGGATTGATATGAAAGTAAGGGGTATGGTTATGATGCTGCGGATAACAGATGAATTTGTATTTTGGGGACATTGTCTGAGTTTGTGAATTAGAAGAACGAATGATTCATGTAAATATTTATGGTGATTTTACTTAATTTAAAAACAAGATGGAGATACTTGAGGGAGTGGGCTCTTAGGTTTGTTTTTTCCAGTGAGTTTGTATGTGCAGTAAACAAAGCGCCCATTACTGGACTCTTTCTATATATTTTTTATCCTTTTAAAAATAACCTGACAAGCACATGCCCTGTCTGTCCACAAAGGTTTCACATGCTGGGTATTTCCTCACTATCTCATCTGCCTGACCTCTTGGAGGTCATAGCAAATGCGAAAAAACAATACGTCTGTTAGCTCAAATCGTGTAAGAAGAGCATTTAAAAATTATGAAAGGGCTCATGATGAAGGCAAATAGTCTTGCTGCTTGTTGTGGTGGAGCAGCAGTACTAACTTTAGGAGCTTGGGCTAGTACTTGGAGAAGACACAAACCGTTGTACAATGATAATTGACACTACAATCTGAATTCAAATTGTAAAGCACATTTTGTTTAATAAACAAATTTTTTTTTGAGGGTTGAAAATAGAATTTGCCTTATAATTCAGATTGACTATTTACTTGCCAAAAATATTGAAAACAATGATAAACTAAACAAATTCAGTACCAAATCCTGGGACCAGATGGCAAAATAAGTGTTGAAAAATAGCATTAAGTTTATCCAAAATAAGGAATCAAAGTGGCTGCATGAAAGTTTGTCCAAGAAAATATGAAAAGTATGTGTGAAGGTCTGAAGGTAAAATTGTTGACTAATGTGAGCCCTCTACATTTTTTTTAAAACGTGCACTTGCCAGTGGGCCTCACTTTGTCTTGACATTCTACTGAGGCTAGCATAACTTTATCATATTTTACCTATTTTATATTGAGTTGCAGCAAACAAACTTATTGCTGTGGAGCCTTATGGCACTGGATTTTAATCTTTTGCATCTTTTAAACTCCTGAATCAATTTTCTTTATTTTTGTAGCATTTTTCTTTTCCGGTTTTTATATTCTGAACCCAACCTGTTTTGGACTGAAATTATCCATTTCGCTGAATTGCTTGATTTGTTACACAATGTCTAGTGCACATTCCCTCCAGATGTTTGACTTGCTGCTTAAGGCAATTTACCCAACGAGCGATGACTTCCCTTATGCAAAATTGTACAGCACGTGGGTGCATATGTGTAGGAAAGTGGCTCTGTATATACTGTACCTAAGTAAGGTTCAGGGTGTACAGAGTCCACAGTCCCCAGAGGGTTGACAGAGGCTAAAGTTAGATATAACCTTACTCTCCAAAGTGGTAGCTTGGTCGAGCAGTAAGGCAGTATCAGAGGACAGTGTAAAGCATTTGTTGTACACACTCAGTCAGCAAATGAAGCCACACACTCAAGAACTGAACTCTAGGCCAATGGTTTGTATATAAAAAATATATGCTTGTTTTATTTTAGAACCAACAATAGGATCAAAATATACTTTCTCAGTATGAGATGCTTTGGTTATTCACCTTACAGATAGGCAATAGACTTTGTTGATAGTGGTTATCACAGTTGGTGCAAGAGGCAACACAGGGTCAAATTCAATGCAACATTGAGCTCAATGGAAAATTATACTTAATTACTATTGATTACTTTGCAGAGCACTTTTCTAACCACAGGACTGGATCCTGGATTCAGTCCTGGGACACTTCCTGTAAACAGGTAAGAAAAAGCGTTTTGGTTATTGTAGTGATTTTTGAAGAATATTACTATATTTCAAAAGCTGACACTTAGAAACTTTTCTGGGTAAAATTACCAATGTTATCCTATGAAAGGAAATACAGTGTGCAAGCAAAGTATGTTTACGTTACTTTTGTAATCCAGTGCTGGACTCCTAGGTTCAGCACTGGGACATTTACTTAAAACAGGTAAGTAATTACGTTTTTGTAGTTTGTTCGATTTTTAAAGAATATTTGTAAAATACAGAAATCGACACTTAGAAGAAATTTCACAGAAAACCAGTCAATGGATCCCTATGAAAGAAAAGTGAGTTAACGGTAAGTAACGTTGCGATTACTTTTTAGGGCCAGTGTTGGGCACTCGGGTCCAGCACTGAGGCCCCTCCTAATACTAGGTGAGTATTTTCGTTTTCGTGACTCGGTTGATTTTTGGTGAATATTCTAAAGTTTCAGAACTCCACACTTAGAAGAAATTTCACAGAAAACCAGTCAATGGATCCCTAAGAAAGAAAAGTGAGTTAACGGTAAGTAACGTTGCGATTACTTTTTAGGGCCAGTGTTGGGCACTCGGGTCCAGCACTGAGGCCCCTCCTAATACTAGGTGAGTATTTTCGTTTTCGTGACTCGGTTGATTTTTGGTGAATATTCTAAAGTTTCAGAACTCCACACTTAGAAGAAATTTCGCAGAAAACCAGTCAATGGAACCCTATGGAAGAAAAAGTGAGTTATCGGATTTCGGGTAAGTACTTGACTGGCAGGGTTAAGGTTCTGGGTAAGACTCAGGGGTCCCCCAGGATCAGGTAAGTACAGTTTTTACACCCTCAGCGGCACAGGGGCGGCCGGGTGCAGAGTGAGAAGGCCCAATGTTATCCTATGGCAGGCGGGGGGCCCCGGGTTGGTGGCTGCTGGCAAGCAGGCCACGCGACTGTGGGAGCTGGGCTCCTGGTCACTTGCTCAGGGCAAGTAGGGAAGTAGGTTAGGATAGAGGTTGCACTTCCAGGGGCACTCGGGCGGCTGGGTGCAGGGTGCTTTGAGCCGTCGGGCGCTCAATGTTAAACAATAGAGGTCGTGAAAGGTGAAGAAAGGCTGCAGGCTCGGGACGGTGATTCTTCAGGGACGACCAACACTTCAGGAGGTAAGTTGGGGTCTTGGAGGATAGGTTGACACCCAGGAGTTGGGCACAGGGGGCCGTGGGGCGCCGGGTGCAGGGGTGTCTTTGAGGTCGGGAAATCTTACCCCTGCTGGTCGCGGTTGGAGGGGTCCCTTGTCCTGAGGCTGCAGGCGTCGTCTGGGTCGTCGAGGAGGGTCCTTGGCCACTGGATTCCAGGTCAGAATCGCCGGGGGACGTCCTCGAGGTCTTTGGTCACTCAGGCACAGGCTGGACTCGGCGGGTGCAGAGTGTGCAGGTTTCGCGGCTCCGTGCCAGGGCCGGGTCTTTGGTAGGTTTTCTTTTGAGCAGTACCACTGCTCGTGGGAGTCCCTGGGTCGAAGGCTGTAGCACAGAAGTCAGGTCCTCCGGGGTTTGTGAGGTTGCTGAGGCCGGGATTCCGCAGGAGCAGGTTCAGAGGTCGACAGGCCGGTAGGGCTGGGGCCAAGTCAGTTGTTGTCGCCTCCTTTTTAGCAGCTGCACGGCTGGTCTTCTTGCTTCGTCTTCTCTTCTTGTTTTCGGATTTGGGAACTCCGGAAGGAAGGTTCAGGGAGCCCCTAAATACTAAATTTAGGGGTGGTTACAGGTAGGTAAGGGCAGGGACCAATGGGTCCCTTCCCTGGGGTGGGTACACCCCTATTCTGTTCCTCTCCAGTGGGAGGGGGCAGGAGCCTGTCCCTGGTTGGTCAGGTCCCCCATCCTCAAGATGGCGGGGACTCGAGTTTGTGCTTCACCTCGCCTCCCCCACCTTAGGGGTGGAGTTGGCAGAGGTGGGCACAACCCATTTCCTGCTTCTGGTTTTCCCGCCGGTTCTCCCGCCAGGAGTGGGGGTAGAACCAGTGGGGACCAGTTTGCTGGAAGCAGCAAATGGTCTGGGGAAACTCCAAAGGCGGCAGGCCTTTGAAGCTCCCCCTGCCCATCCTGGGGAGGAGGCTTTGGCACCTCGTCCCGGGATGTGCATTGTTTCAGGCCCCTGAGAGCAGAGGCTCTCGACCCAGGGGTCCAGAAACATGTCTGGTGGTGGCAGCCTGGGCAGCCACTCAGTCCGGACACTGGAGGTCGGGTTGGTTTCAGGGGCATCTCTAAGATGCCCTCTGAGTGAGTTTTACATTAAATCCCACACTGGCATCAGTGGGGGTTTAATGTGCTGAGAAGTTTGATACCAAACTTCTTAGTCTTCAGTGGGGCCATTATGGTGCTGTGGAGTTCGTAATGACAGACTCCCAGCACCATATACTCTAATGGCAGCACTGCACTTACAATGCCCAAGAATGGACTTGGGCACTGTAGGGCACAGGGCTCATGCCTCTATGCCCTCACCACTGGCATAGTGCACCCAGCTAGAGGGGTGGCTGACCTAGGCCAGGGCAGTGGCTGGTAGGCATGGCACACAGGGATGTGAGCCATGTCGACTCTTCACTTTTGTTCTGCACCAAGACACGCAGCCTGCAAAGGCAGTGTGTGTGTGTAAGGTGCAGGGTCCCTAAGGGTGGCACAACAAGTGCTGCAGCCCTTAGGGCCTTCCCTGGTCACAGTGCCCTGGGTACCCATGGTACCATTTACCAGGGGCTGACCTGTGGCCAGGGATGTCAATTGGGGGTAGGTATCAATGCAATTTTAGGGAAGGAACACAGGCCCTGGGTACCTGGTTGGCAGGAGCCCAGGGCACACTCAGTCAAAGTACATCAGCCATTCAGCAAAAAGTGGGGGCATACCATGTAAGAAAGATGGCACTTTCTCACACAACTCCCCCCAAACGAAAGATGATGAGACTAACCTTGCCCTATGGAGTCTTCATTGTCTAAGTGGAAGAACCTGGAAAGGCCATCTGCATTGGCATGGGCAGTGCCAGGTCTGTGTTCCACTTCAAAGTCCATTCCCTGTAGGGAGATGGACCACCTCAACAGTTTTGGGTTTTCTCCTTTCATTTGCATTAGCCACCTGAGAGGTCTGTGGTCAGTTTGAACTAGGAAGTGAGTTCCAAACAGGTAGGGCCTCAGCTTCTTCAGGGACCAGACCACAGCAAAGGCCTCCCTCTCAATGGCACTCCAACGCTGCTCCCTGGGGAGAAGCCTTCTGCTTATAAAAGCAACAGGTTGGTCTTGGCCTTCATCATTGGTCTGGGATAGGACCGCTCCTATCCCTAGCTCAGAGGCATCAGTCTGCACAATGAACTGCTTGGCATAATCTGGTGCTTTTAGAATTGGTGCTGAGCACATTGCTTCTTTCAGAGTGTCAAAAGCCTTTTGGCAACAGACTGTCCAGTTTACTTTCTTTGGCATCTTCTTGGAGGTGAGTTCTGTGAGGGGAGTCACAATGGACCCATATCCCTTCACAAACCTCCTGTAGTACCCAGTCAAGCCAAGGAATGCCCTGACTTGGGTCTGAGTTGTTGGAGCTACCCAGTCCAGGATAGCCTGGATCTTGGGCTGTAAGGGTTGTACCTGGCCTCCACCAACCAGGTGGCCCAAGTACACCACAGTGCCCTGCCCTATCTGGCATTTGGATGCCTTGATAGTTAGGCCTGCAGTTTGCAGGGCCTTTAAAACCTTCCCAAGGTGGACCAGGTGATCCTGCCAGGTGGAACTGAAGACAGCAATATCATCAAGATAAGCTGCACTAAAGGACTCCAACCCAGCAAGGACTTGATTCACCAACCTCTGGAAGGTGGCAGGGGCATTCTTTAAACCAAAGGGCATAACAGTGAACTGAAAATGCCCATCAGGTGTGGAGAATGCTGTTTTCTGTTTGGCTCCTGGGGCCATGCCAATCTGCCAGTACCCTGCAGTTAAGTCAAAGGTACTCGGGTATTTGGCTGCACCCAATCTGTCTATCAGTTCATCAGCTCTTGGGATAGGGTGTGCATCTGTCTTGGTGACAGAGTTGAGACCCCTATAGTCCACACAAAACCTCATCTCTCTCTTTTCACCCTTTTGATGAGGTTTGGGGACCAGAACCACTGGGCTAGCCCAGGGGCTCTCAGAGGGCTCAATAACCCCTAGCTCCAGCATCTTGCTGACTTCAGCTCTGATGCTTTCCTTAACTTGGTCTGACTGACGATAGATCTTGTTTTTGACAGGTGCACTGTCACCAGTGTCCACATCATGGGTACACCAGTTTGTCAGACCAGGGGTCAAGGAAAAGAGCCCAGCATACTGCTGCAAGACTTGCTGGCAGTCAGTCTGCTGTTGGGCAGTGAGGGTGTCTGAAAAGACAACTCCATCTACTGACCCATCTTTTGGGCTGTGGGAGAGGAGATCAGGAGAGGTTCACTCTCAGCTTCCTGTTCCTCATCTGTCACCATCAGCATGGTGATGTCAGCCCTGTCATTGTAGAGTTTTAGGCGGTTCACATGGATAACCCTTTTGGGTGTCCTGCTGGTGCCCAGGTCAACCAGGTAGGTGACCTCACTCTTTTTCTCTAGGATAGGGTAAGGGCCACTCAATCTGTCCTGGAGGGCCCTTGGTGCCACTGGCTCCAAAACCCATACCTGTTGCCCAGGTTGGAATTCAACCAGTGCAGCTTTTTGGTCATACCAGTGCTTCTGAAGCTCCTGGCTGGCCTCAAGGTTCTTGGATGCCTTTTCCATGTACTCAGCCATTCTGGACCTTAGGCCAAGCACATAGTCCACTATATCTTGTTTGGGTTCTTGGAGAGGTCTCTCCCAGCCCTCCTTTACAAGACAGAGTGGTCCCCTCACAGGATGGCCAAACAGAAGTTCAAAGGGTGAGAAACCTACCCCCTTCTGTGGCACTTCTCTGTAAGCGAAAAGCAGGCATGGTAGTAGGACATCCCATCTCCTTTTGAGTTTTTCAGGGAGCCCCATGATCATGCCTTTCAATGTCTTGTTGAACCTCTCAACAAGGCCATTGGTTTGTGGATGGTAGGGTGTAGTAAACTTGTACTGCACCCCACACTCCTTCCACATGTGGGTCAGGTAAGCAGACATGAAGTTGGAACCTCTGTCTGAAACCACCTCCTTAGGAAACCCTACCCTGGTGAAGACACCAATGAGGGCTTTGGCTACTGCAGGAGCTGTAGTAGTCCTAAGGGGAATAGCCTCAGGATACCTAGTGGCATGATCCACTACCACCAGTATGAATTTGTTCCCTGAGGCTGTGGGAGGTTCCAGTGGACCCACTATGTCCACACCTACCCTTTCAAAGGGAACCCCCACCACAGGTAGTGGTATCAGGGGGCCTTTGGATGGCCACCTGTCTTGCCACTGGCTTGACAGGTAACACAGGAGCTGACAAACTCCTTCACCTTTTGGTGCATCTGGGGCCAGTAAAAGTGGCTAACTAGCCTTTCCCAAGTTTTGGTTTGGCCCAGATGTCCAGCTAGGGGGATGTCATGAGCCAAAGTTAGGAGGAACTCCCTGTACTTCTGGGGCACTACCACTCTCCTGGTGGTTCCAGGGTTGGGGTCTTTTGCCTCAGTGTACAGTAATCCCTCTTCCCAATAGACTCTGTGGGTACCACTGACATCTCCCTTGGCTTCTGAAACAGCTTGCTGCCTCAGGCTTTCAAGAGTGGGACAGTCTTGCTGTCCCTGGCACAGCTCTTCCCTAGAGGGTCCCCCTGGGCCCAAGAGTTCAACCTGGTAAGGGTCAAGCTCTAGGGGCTCAGTTCCCTCTGGGGCTTCCAGGTTCTCTCCTGAGGAGAGGGGTCCTGCTCTTGTGACTGTGTAGAAGCTGGTCCGCCAGTCTTCTTTCCTTTTTTCTTGGTAGGCTGGGCCATCATTCCAGGCTCCAACACTATTTCTTCACCCTGCCTTTTGCTCTGTGCTCTTGTTTTTACACACACCAATTCAGGGATGCCCAGCATGGCTGCATGGGCCTTTAGCTCTACCTCTGCCCAGGCTGAGGTTTCCAGATCATTTCCTAGCAGACATGCAGCTGGTAACTTCGGAGAGACCACTACCTGCTTCAGGCCAGTAACCCCCCCCCAGCCTAATGTCACCAGGGCCATGGGATGACTAGTGGTGACACTGTCAGCATTGGTGACTGGGTAAGTTTTCCCAATCAAGTATTGCTCAGGGGAAACCAGTGTGTCCCTCACCATAGTGACACTGGCACCTGTATCCCTCAGAGCCTCTACTCTAGTTCCATTCACCCAGGGGTATTGCAAATACTTCTTTAAGTTGGGTGGCCACACAGCTACAGTGGCAAATTCCACTTCCCCTAGGGAGACCAGACTTGCCTCAGTGGGTTCCCAGATTTGCTCAGGGTACACTTCTGATCCCATCTGTAAACTTGCTGCCCCAGGAGTAGCTGTACTGGGTGCCTTAGGGGCTTTGTTGTGGGGGCAAGTTTTGTCTACAGTGAGGTGTCCTGACTTCTTACAGTTATTACACCAGGCCTTCAAGGGATCAAAGTTCTTCCCCCTATAGGGTTGAGGCACATAGGGAGTAGTTTGGGACCCACCCCCTGAACAGGTTTTTGGGGCCCTTTGGAAGACTCAGACTTTTTATCTTGGGGATTCTCACCACCTTTCCCCTGGGGGGTTTGGTGACCACCTTCTTTTGGTCACCCCCAGTGGTTGTCCTTGTCACCCTAGTCTTGACCCAGTGGTCTGCCTTCTTTCCCAATTCTTGGGGAGAAATTAGACCTAGGTCTACCAAATGCTGATGCAACTTTTCATTTGTGCAATTACTTAGTATGTGTTCCTTCATAAACAAATTGTAAAGTCCAGAAAAATCATGCACATTATGTCCAGCTAACCAGCCATCCAGTGTCTTTACTGAGTAGTCCACGAAGTCAATCCAGGACTGGGTCTGGGTTTTGTGAGCCCCCTGAATCTAATTCTATACTCCTCAGTAGTGAGCCCAAATCCCTCAATCAGAGTACTCTTCATGAGGTCATAGGACCCTGCCTCTGGCCCAGAGAGGGTCAGAAGCCTGTCTCTGCAGTTACCAGAGAACAGTTCCCACAGGAGTGCCCCCACAGAGGTTTCTTTACTCTTCTTATTTCACAAGCCCTCTCAAAGGCTGTGAACCATTTGGTGATGTCATCACCTTCCTCAAACTTAGGGACAATCCCTTTGGGGATTTTAGGTTCAGAAGTTTCCTCCCTATCCTTATTTTTAGTATTGCTGCCACCATTGATGGGTGCTAAACCCATCTCCTGTCTTTCCTTCTCTAGAGCCAGGAGT
Organism: Calotriton arnoldi; assembly: GCA_963921515.1. Lineage (NCBI taxonomy): Eukaryota > Metazoa > Chordata > Amphibia > Caudata > Salamandridae > Calotriton > Calotriton arnoldi. The sequence continues at coordinate 1,585,205 of CAWUFW010003022.1, forward strand.
CTGGTCTCTAGGTCCAGTCGTTTGGCCAACCTGGCTAACAAGTTGTCCTCCTCACTGAGGCTATCCTCAGTGTCCTCTCTGGGACCAGGACCACCTAGGTGGCCCCTAGGTCCCCAGAGGTCTATTCTTGGAGTTAAGGGTGCAGGGACCCTATCTTCCCTAGGAAGTGATGGAGGTGGGTTACCATCCCCATCCTCCTCATTCCTTTCCTCCTCTGTTGGGTCATCACCATGCTCAGAGGGGTGGGCTTTAGCATACTCAGCCAGGAGCTCCTGGAGCCCTTGTTTGGTTGGATGCTGGCCCATTGGTATATCTTTAAGTTTGCATAAGGACCTTATCTCTTTGAAAGACAAATGAAGATAAGGGGTGAGGTCGAGCTCCTCAACCAGTTCCTGTATGTCATTATTATCTTCACTAGTAGCTGGGTTCTTGTCTTGAGACATTTTTTTAAAAAAATTCTAACCCCTCTAACCTTGGCTATAGTGACTTTTTATTTTCTAAGATGCTACAGGGACTTAAGCAAGGCCCTAACAAGACTTTTAGTAATTTGGTAAAAAAAAATGCCAATTAAAAAAATCAGAATTCTAAAGGCAATTTAAGAGTTCTGTCGTGTGATCAGATGGTAACCAAGTAGTCCAACAAATGCAAGTTTGTATCCCACCGCTGATCCACCAATGTAGGAAAGTGGCTCTGTATATACTGTAAGGTTCAGGGTGTACAGAGTCCACAGTCCCCAGAGGGTTGACAGAGGCTAAAGTTAGATATAACCTTACTCTCCAAAGTGGTAGCTTGGTCGAGCAGTAAGGCAGTATCAGAGGACAGTGTAAAGCATTTGTTGTACACACTCAGTCAGCAAATGAAGCCACACACTCAAGAACTGAACTCTAGGCCAATGGTTTGTATATAAAAAAATATATGCTTGTTTTATTTTAGAACCAACAATAGGATCAAAATATACTTTCTCAGTATGAGATGCTTTGGTTATTCACCTTACAGATAGGCAATAGACTTTGTTGATAGTGGTTATCACAGTTGGTGCAAGAGGCAACACAGGGTCAAATTCAATGCAACATTGAGCTCAATGGAAAATTATACTTAATTACTATTGATTACTTTGCAGAGCACTTTTCTAACCACAGGACTGGATCCTGGATTCAGTCCTGGGACACTTCCTGTAAACAGGTAAGAAAAAGCGTTTTGGTTATTGTAGTGATTTTTGAAGAATATTACTATATTTCAAAAGCTGACACTTAGAAACTTTTCTGGGTAAAATTACCAATGTTATCCTATGAAAGGAAATACAGTGTGCAAGCAAAGTATGTTTACGTTACTTTTGTAATCCAGTGCTGGACTCCTAGGTTCAGCACTGGGACATTTACTTAAAACAGGTAAGTAATTACGTTTTTGTAGTTTGTTCGATTTTTAAAGAATATTTGTAAAATACAGAAATCGACACTTAGAAGAAATTTCACAGAAAACCAGTCAATGGATCCCTATGAAAGAAAAGTGAGTTAACGGTAAGTAACGTTGCGATTACTTTTTAGGGCCAGTGTTGGGCACTCGGGTCCAGCACTGAGGCCCCTCCTAATACTAGGTGAGTATTTTCGTTTTCGTGACTCGGTTGATTTTTGGTGAATATTCTAAAGTTTCAGAACTCCACACTTAGAAGAAATTTCACAGAAAACCAGTCAATGGATCCCTATGAAAGAAAAGTGAGTTAACGGTAAGTAACGTTGCGATTACTTTTTAGGGCCAGTGTTGGGCACTCGGGTCCAGCACTGAGGCCCCTCCTAATACTAGGTGAGTATTTTCGTTTTCGTGACTCGGTTGATTTTTGGTGAATATTCTAAAGTTTCAGAACTCCACACTTAGAAGAAATTTCGCAGAAAACCAGTCAATGGAACCCTATGGAAGAAAAGTGAGTTATCGGATTTCGGGTAAGTACTTGACTGGCAGGGTTAAGGTTCTGGGTAAGACTCAGGGGTCCCCCAGGATCAGGTAAGTACAGTTTTACACCCTCAGCGGCACAGGGGCGGCCGGGTGCAGAGTGAGAAGGCCCAATGTTATCCTATGGCAGGCGGGGGCCCCGGGTTGGTGGCTGCTGGCAAGCAGGCCACGCGACTGTGGGAGCTGGGCTCCTGGTCACTTGCTCAGGGCAAGTAGGGAAGTAGGTTAGGATAGAGGTTGCACTTCCAGGGGCACTCGGGCGGCTGGGTGCAGGGTGCTTTGAGCCGTCGGGCGCTCAATGTTAAACAATAGAGGTCGTGAAAGGTGAAGAAAGGCTGCAGGCTCGGGGACGGTGATTCTTCAGGGACGACCAACACTTCAGGAGGTAAGTTGGGGTCTTGGAGGATAGGTTGACACCCAGGAGTTGGGCACAGGGGGCCGTGGGGCGCCGGGTGCAGGGGTGTCTTTTGAGGTCGGGAAATCTTACCCCCTGCTGGTCGCGGTTGGAGGGGTCCCTTGTCCTGAGGCTGCAGGCGTCGTCTGGGTCGTCGAGGAGGGTCCTTGGCCACTGGATTCCAGGTCAGAATCGCCGGGGGACGTCCTCGAGGTCTTTGGTCACTCAGGCACAGGCTGGACTCGGCGGGTGCAGAGTGTGCAGGTTTCGCGGCTCCGTGCCAGGGCCGGGTCTTTGGTAGGTTTTCTTTTGAGCAGTACCACTGCTCGTGGGAGTCCCTGGGTCGAAGGCTGTAGCACAGAAGTCAGGTCCTCCGGGGTTTGTGAGGTTGCTGAGGCCGGGATTCCGCAGGAGCAGGTTCAGAGGTCGACAGGCCGGTAGGGCTGGGGCCAAGTCAGTTGTTGTCGCCTCCTTTTTAGCAGCTGCACGGCTGGTCTTCTTGCTTCGTCTTCTCTTCTTGTTTTCGGATTTGGGAACTCCGGAAGGAAGGTTCAGGGAGCCCCTAAATACTAAATTTAGGGGTGGTTACAGGTAGGTAAGGGCAGGGACCAATGGGTCCCTTCCCTGGGGTGGGTACACCCCTATTCTGTTCCTCTCCAGTGGGAGGGGGCAGGAGCCTGTCCCTGGTTGGTCAGGTCCCCCATCCTCAAGATGGCGGGGACTCGAGTTTGTGCTTCACCTCGCCTCCCCCACCTTAGGGGTGGAGTTGGCAGAGGTGGGCACAACCCATTTCCTGCTTCTGGTTTTCCCGCCGGTTCTCCCGCCAGGAGTGGGGGTAGAACCAGTGGGGACCAGTTTGCTGGAAGCAGCAAATGGTCTGGGGAAACTCCAAAGGCGGCAGGCCTTTGAAGCTCCCCCTGCCCATCCTGGGGGAGGAGGCTTTGGCACCTCGTCCCGGGATGTGCATTGTTTCAGGCCCCTGAGAGCAGAGGCTCTCGACCCAGGGGTCCAGAAACATGTCTGGTGGTGGCAGCCTGGGCAGCCACTCAGTCCGGACACTGGAGGTCGGGTTGGTTTCAGGGGGCATCTCTAAGATGCCCTCTGGAGTGAGTTTTACATTAAATCCCACACTGGCATCAGTGGGGGTTTAATGTGCTGAGAAGTTTGATACCAAACTTCTTAGTCTTCAGTGGGGCCATTATGGTGCTGTGGAGTTCGTAATGACAGACTCCCAGCACCATATACTCTTAATGGCAGCACTGCACTTACAATGCCCAAGAATGGACTTGGGCACTGTAGGGGCACAGGGCTCATGCCTCTATGCCCTCACCACTGGCATAGTGCACCCAGCTAGAGGGGTGGCTGACCTAGGCCAGGGCAGTGGCTGGTAGGCATGGCACACAGGGATGTGAGCCATGTCGACTCTTCACTTTTGTTCTGCACCAAGACACGCAGCCTGCAAAGGCAGTGTGTGTGTGTAAGGTGCAGGGTCCCTAAGGGTGGCACAACAAGTGCTGCAGCCCTTAGGGGCCTTCCCTAGTCACAGTGCCCTGGGTACCCATGGTACCATTTACCAGGGGCTGACCTGTGGCCAGGGATGTCAATTGGGGGTAGGTATCAATGCAATTTTAGGGAAGGAACACAGGCCCTGGGTACCTGGTTGGCAGGAGCCCAGGGCACACTCAGTCAAAGTACATCAGCCATTCAGCAAAAAGTGGGGGCATACCATGTAAGAAAGATGGCACTTTCTCACAATATGTGTATGGAAATAACTACACTTCTGTATCCATTTTTAACTGCATTATTCATTTTTGCAGTGTAATCAAGCCAGCACACAAGAAATTGGCAAAAAAGCAGTTTTAAAGTTCACCTTTTGCTAATTTGTACCCCAAAGATTTTAAATATGGATAAATGTTGGTTAGATAAAAGGTTTAGAAAAAAATTGGACATTGATTTTCTAGCAAAATAAATGAACCTAAATGGCTTTATATGAAGTAGCTTGTGTTATTTGCATGTCCATCTGTTAATCACTCAAATCAATATGTTCTTCTGTAGGTGTAGCTCTGTTGCCGTTTGTTGATGAGCGTCGCCTGAGAGCCGCCCTCGCAGAAGTTTACCCAGACCTCACTCCAGAAGAAAGTAAGTAGCTATCATATTGCTTGTGTGATTGGTTTTCTAGCTTGCTTGTACTTGCCTTTCATGCCGTCCTGATCTTTTAAAATTATTTTTGTATTAAATCGTTGATATTGTTTCAAAGGAACTTTGACATTTCCTTCACAAAGTCTTTGGTTGTGAACCAAGTTTGGAAAAAATAGCATGGTATTTAAACCCACTCTCGCACTTGATTATGGAATTTGCATGATTCTAGATTAATTTCTTTCCTTAATTTGATTGGCAGTGAGCTAGTATTTCAGTTTTAATGTAGTGACAAATATGCACATTTTATAGTAGGACCGTCTTGGAATGGAGAATTCCTTTGCATAATAGGCATGAACCCCTGCCTTGAGTCCCCCTACTGCTTGGATATCTAGATACTTGTAAAAAAAAAATAAAAAAATTTGGTCTGGATGAACACTGATCGCGTGTATCTGTGTGCGGGAGTGTGCGCACACGTGTGTGTGCGCCTTGACCTAGGCCTGTCTCATGAATTGCTTTCTAGTTAGATGTGAAGGGGTGCACAACTTTTAAGCTTCATGGTGGTGAAAGGGCTACTACCCTTATCTATAGTTAAGTAGTACAAGCACAGTGTTGCATCATACCGTTTTATAATCTGTAATATGGCCTAGCCCTTTTACCTGTGTCATGGGAGTGGGGCCTACTAGCCCACTTGAGTAAAGTTCTGCTGTGCTGGCAATGCACATGAGAGTAGATCGCGCTGACATGTATGTGTGCCCGTGAGTGGTACAGTACATGGAAAGCTACATGAGTCTGCATGTAGTGCCTAAGGATGCATGTGTGCCTGTGAGTGGTACAGTGTATGCAGACCTGTGGGTTCCATATTGGGAACCCTAAGGCCTGCTGGAGAAGGCATGAGAAGATAGAGGTGCCACCCCAGACGGATTTGTGGATTGCTACATTCCTAAGAGCTGGATGAGACATGCAAACTGGAGGAAGGAGCCAGGTCCTTCTTGAACTTCAGAGGAGCTCTTTGAATCTAGAGGATCCTTGGCATATCCTTGGCATATCTCAGGGAAGGGGATGGAGCTGATAGGAGGATCATAATGTGTAGGGCAGTGGCCCTTTGGCAGTCTTTTGTTTAGCATATATCAGAGGCTGACATGCAGATGTGAACCTTGAGGACCCTCATGGCCTGTGCTGTGGGGCTGTCAAACTTGGAGTCGCTCCTACTGTGATAGACTGCTTCCTGGCCAAAGAACAGTACAGGACTGGGGAGATTGCACTTCACAAGTAACAACACCCATCACATGAATTTCAGACTATTACCCAATCACTTTTGTGTCTGGAAACGGATTCATAAGAACAGGATCTTGAGGCTTCCAACTTGTCACACTGAACCTGTACATCAGCATGGAGAATCTCAGCAAGACTATTTCCTGTTGGGACCAGGACTGAGGATCTGCCAGTCACTTTACTGGATGAGGGGATATCACCCAGGAGAATCAGGAAAACTCTCCTGGAGAGCCAGATTCTGCCTGACCCAAGACCAAAGTGCCTTATAAGGAGAAGATCATTGCCTGGAGGGAGTGAAGACCCTCCAGGCGATCTTCTGGAGATCGCCTTCAGCACCTGAGGTACAAGATCCAGAACTTCGATGCCAAGACCAGCATCCTCGACCCCAAGAGTCAGTTGAGTCCGAACCTCAATGCCAAGAAATAAATATCTGCACTGAGACGCTGCTCAACTAGTTTAGGATCCAAAATCTGCTGTGAAGAACCCATTGACAACCTCAAAATTCACATTAATCTCTATGCTAACAGAGCCTCAGGCTGGTGAAGACACAACCAGATGTGTGTGGAGGATAATTGATATTTGCCCGGTCACCGGCCACATATTGGCATGGCCGCCTGCCCCAGACCAACTACAAGCTAAAGTTCTTGTTTGAAGAGACCTTTTCAGATTTCCAAGAAAACGGCAAGGGAGCCTGTACCACCACACAGCTTCCACCGTAACTTTCACATTCTTAATCTCCTGCACCATCAATAAACTCAGATTCTGATTAGAAGCATCTGGAAGATCAGCTAGAGCCTTATGACCACGCCATGTCTACAGACCATGAGGATAAACCTTGCCCTGATTAAGACGTTGACCCTACAGACACATCATTTTGCACTTGTGACCCAGAGCCCCAATTCGAATACACTCCCAAATTATAACCAAGTTACTACTTTTTAGGTCTCGCCTAGCGATGCAGCGCCATGCGATGCTCGCGTAAGCGAGATCTATTGTTGCCGACTTGCTTGCGAAGGGGGACAGGACATGTGCACGTGTATGGCAAGTCCTGGACAGGAGATGTGCACGCGTATGGTGCGAGCAGGAGTTGTAATAACGCCGCAAACCGTACGCGTGCACATCAGCTGTCTGTGCCAAAGCTTAACAGACAGGAGATGTGCACGTGTACGGCTCGCGGCGTTATCACAACTCCTGCACGCACCATACGCGTGCACATCTCCTGTCCAGGCGTGGCGCGCTTGCATGCACCACTTACCGGCTCTTGAATCCTGCTCCGGCCGCATCATGCGGCATTCACGAAGGCGGGGTGGGCTCCCGCCGGACTTCCTCTACTGCTTGCCAGTGCGGGGTGGGCTCCCGCCTCGCTTCTCCGACACGCGTGGGACAGGAGATGTGCACACGTACGTGCATGCGTCGGCGTTTAAGCAGTAACGCACGTATGGTGCACTTTCACTTTCCCTCCCCCGTCGGCTCCAGATCACCTCACTGCCTGTTACGTGCTTTCCGCCTCACGTACCAGAAGGACGGGTTCTTACAGTCAACAGCTACCTGCTGCTCGGAAGCCAGGCTTGTGTGTTTTTAGATTTCATGAGTAATGGCGCTTGTTCATTCTGCCGCTGACGCCAACAATATCCAGGCGAGTGGCTGCCACCGAAGCACGTTCTCCTCTGTGCCTGAGAGTTCACATTGGAGCAGTCGTTCAACGGTACAGTGTGTCTTAAGTCCTCCTCGAAGTATTTGGGCCTTATGAAGAAGCTGTAGTATTGTGCGTTCGTGTACGCGTGTGTGTAAGTGTCTTTGTTTCCGTTTGCCGAGTGTGCTTTTTTTTTTTATTTTAAACTGAACGCGGCGCCGCTTCAATGACACCGCGCTCGGTTTATTTATATATTTTTTAACTTTACCACTAAGCGCAGCGCCCGCTTCAAGGACACCGCACTCAGTGTTAAAGTAAAAAAAACAAAAAAAAAACGAGCGCAGTCCTTCAAGCGCCGCCGCGCTCAGTTTTAAACTTAAGCATTTGCAATGCAATCGGACCTATTGCATTGCAAATGCGTTTTTTTTTTTTTTTTTTAACTGTCGTCTTGTCTGCAAGCCTCGCTTTATCGATTTTGCGCCTTTGTAGCGCAGTGTGAGGAGACTCATCCATGGCTCACGCCGCAAAAATACCCGAGCTCACGGTGGGCTCTGTTCCCACTTGTTGAAGAGGTTTCACCCTACCCAGTCCTTCAACTGGCCAGGAACAGCTATGGCCCTAGAGCGGACACAACGCGGGGGGGGGGGGGACCGGGAAAGCCTGCGGACCCTGAAGGCAGAGGGGCTGCTTCAGGCAGACCGAGACATTCTAGGGGCCTCCGCGGCACACCATGCCGCCCGCTCCAGGAAACTGAGCTGCCTTCGGTACCTAGTGGAAGAAGCGGGGGTGGAGGGCAACAGCCAAGCGCGCAACAGGGCCACCCCGGCGCACGATGCTGCAGCTACCGGCAACCTGTCCTGCTTACAGTGGCTGCTCACCCAGGGAGGATGCCACTTCGAGGTAGGTCCTACTTAAAGCGCAATTCTTTCTCCGCCGCCAACCCACACCTTATTGTCTACCCTCCTTCTCTTTCCTTTCCTCCTGTGAAAAGCTAATTTCTCCAAGCCACTAGCCTCCTCTCCCTGCCTACCTTCCCTGCCTCACTTCGCGTTTTAGTTCATCCATCTTTTGATTGCTCTTTCTACATTTCTTCCTTCCCAGTTCCTTAACGACCCAAACAAACTCGCTCCATTCCGCCTTCCTTCCGCTTTCCAGCCATCTCTCATTCTTCCAATACGACCACCGATTCAGTGCAGTAATTTAATGTTCTTTGGAGCCGTGGACTTTTTACAGTTCTGTTCCCCTAGAGTGTATCGCTCATAAACTCTGAGCATAGGGAACAGCCGATTTCAAAGAAAACTATTAACACCTGTAACGTCACAACGACCAGTAGCTGAACAATTAAATGTTAGTGCGGGAGAATGTGCATTACCATGAAAAGTTGCTACCAGGAAGCGCCAGCCTGTTCCGTGAAGCAGAGTGGAGCTAGCTAGCTGGTCATGCTGCTTCCGACAGGCATGCCTCGGAGGTAGGCCTTCGGCATCGGCTTCACTCTATAATTAATGAAAGCGCCCGAGAGGCCATTTACAATGGCCAGGTTTGTGCACAAAACACAGAGGTCCCTCTGCATTAATGCCTGGCTCGACCACGCCGTGTGATGACATTTTGTGAGTTTTTCTAACAGGCATGGTGAAAAAGTGTGTAATGAACGCCTAATTTAGTTCACATGGACAATTTCCAGTGCGTTAAAGTTATTGCAATTTCTCAATGGCAGACCACGTTTACTGTTTTTAAAGGAGAAGTGTGGAGGCCCGAGCCTGCTGCAATTTACAGAACAGCTGAAGACACTGACACCTCTTTAAACAGCTCTATATCATAGTACAGTCCCTGTCCACTTCCGCTTTAAGGACTCAGCTACCCCTCCAATCACTTGCTGTCTGTGCTTTTGACCCTATACCATGTTCCCTTGCCTTTCAGCTAGGTTTGAACTATAAACAAGCATTTGCAATGCAATAGGTCTCGCATTTACAAAAGTTTGAGCTAGTGGCATTGGAAATAACTACCTTTTATTTGTGTTTTGTTATTTAAAACGTAAAGAGAAGGCATTGTCATTGACAATGCCAAGAGGTCAAGCTTGCGTAAATGCGAGACCTATTGCATTGCAAATGCTTGTTGATTCTTGACTTTATCAGGATAGCTTGCATAAGCAGCCAAGGCTTACGATTGGGGGTATGAGGAGAGAGAAATCCTGATCTGGTATTGCACTATAAATAGCACTCAATAACCTAAACCTTTTTAGTTGATACTTTATTTAAGAAAAAGGCTTAATATAGGCAGGAAAGCAGTTCAGTTAAAACATTTTGGCAAGAAATAGTGCAGAGAAGAGAACCCCAGCTATCAGACTGGACATTAGTTAGGACTAATGGGTGATCTTTGAAAGCACTCGAGACCTTGGGGTTTTAAGGAGAGCCGATTTCCCAAGAAAGGGTCTGTGACAAGGGTAAGAGATACAAATGCTTGGTCTCTGGATGACTTTTTTTCTGTAGTCCTGGAGCAACCTTTAGTACCATGCCAACATATAGCAAGTTAAAGATGAGTAACTGGATAAAGTGTTTTTTCCAAACTGGTTTTGAGGGACATCAGATGCAGAAGATCAAACCTCAAATTCTCTGATAAGAACCCTATCTACAATTTCATGTTGTGTGGCTGCCATTTTATCGGCATATGCTGTGTAGTGGCAGAGGAAGCATGGGGAGACATACACAACACCCCTTCCTCAGACCTTTGCCCTTCTTTCACATGGTGTTCTCCCACTGACCTCTACCACCCCTCTTTGACCATCCATCCCCACATAATTAATAAAAGAAAAAACATGACATCCTGACAGCCAGGCACATTAAAAAAAAGTACTTGATGCATTACACCCACCCACCCACCCACCCCAATTGCTTACCCTCCCATGTCCTAAATATAATTTAAAAAAAAATCAAAACTGATGGAGGGACTAATGTGTTTAAAAACGAAAAAGAAACTGCCATCCTGCAAACTACCATCTGTGCCTTCACTCCCTGTTAAACAAAGTTCTCTGTGCTCCACAGAAAAGAAAGCTAGCAGTATGCTGACAATCTCTCCGAGCTGCGTAAGCGCAATTTTCGTTCAATTTCCTATCAGTTCAGGTTTAAATAGACTTACAGTTCAAAGGGAAATATGGTGGTTGGTGGAGGCAGAGAACTGCGGTCCCTTTCCCACCTCACTTTGGTCTGTGGAGCATAGAAACCGTTCAGGACCCACCTTTTAGTTCTAACTTTGGTTCGAACCAGACGGACTGGCAGAGTCTGTACTTACCAGGTTTGTCCTAGTTTTTTTTTTTTAGTTTAAATTTTATTTCTAGATGCCTCGATCCCAAACCACATGACACGGTCCAGTTAATTTTCATGCAGTTTTATCTAAAGGTGTGCTATCCCAAAAAACTGCACATGCAGGCTAGCACTCTGGATTTTTTTGTAGTGGGCCAGTCTTCTCACGGTGAATAGTAAATATTTGTGATGAGGGAGGATGTATGTGTTTTTATAGGATCAGCTTCCTCTTGCTGATGAAATAAAATCTGCAGCCTAATCAAACAATATGATCTCTGAAGCAGCTTACTCGAATATCTGTAAGCATCTTAGATTCGGGGGGGGGTGGATTCAACTCAAATTGGTCCCTTAAGCCCATATGCGGTGTAATGTGAATCTGAAAGAAAGTTAGTTATAGATTCCTTACCTTAGAATCTCCCCCAGGCGTCGGACTGGATCCGGAAAGTTTTTCGTCAGCAGTACCCCTGCGCGTCTGAAGGTGGCGTCGGTCGACTCCACGTCCGGCGTCGTGGTCGCTGGGATGACGTCGCAGAAGTTACTTAGACGCCGCCCTCGCGCGCTGACATCAGTTCCTTCTATTTCCGCGCCTGCAAGCGCAGATCCGGGAGAGCGGTACCCCCAGTCACTTTTTGACTGACTTTTTTGTGACTTTTGTCGACTTGGTTTTCGAGTCTTTTTCTGACTCCTGGTGCACGAGGGATGCCCGGTTTCAAGGCCTGCGGTTCCTGTTCCCGAATGTTGTAGGTGATGGATCCGCACCGTGTGTGCCTCTTCTGCCTGGAGCGCGACCATGACCCCAAGTCGTGCTCCGACTGTCGAACCATGGCCCTGAAGTCTTTGTGGGAGCAGGCCCAAAAGCTCCTCGAGGCCCAGCAGTCGGCTCCGCGTCGCGCAAGGTCCCGGTCGCGTGGGACGTCGAGGGACCGATCGCGGAGTCGTCATCACTCCTCTTCTAAGTCTTCGCACTCTGGGTCGGGTAAGTCGAAGCACAAGAAGAAGTCGAAGAAGCATCGTCGCTCTTCGACTTCCCCATGTCCGTTGGACGACGCGACGCAGGGTGCGGGTGGTGCCACTCCCCGCGGCTCCGCGTGCGGAGCCTTCAGGTTAGACTTCGGCACCGCAGGGCCCCCTTGGATCCAGGCCTGGATCCGGATCGGCGCAGGTCGACCTCATTATACCTCCACCGGTGCCGACTCCACCGGCACCACGTCGCAGCCTATGCCGGCTGGATCCCGGCTCCCACCTAGACGTGGACACTGAGTCGGACCGGCGTCGGCCGATGCCGGATCCGACGCCAACGGGTACTTTTTTCCCTGTTACACCCTGGCTATTTTCAACCAGATTGGCAGCCAGAAGAGGGTGAGGAAGACTGGGAGGGGTCTGGTGACCCTTTGACCAGGTAGACTACAATCCGGACTGGAGAGAGGAACTGGGGGGAGGCTAGTGGTCTGGATACCTCCCCAGACCTAGGCATGTTGTCTCCTCCTACTGTGGCTACGGAGGAGGGAGCGTCGTACGCAGTGGTGTTGCGTAGGGCGGCCGAGGCTCTCAACCTCGAGCTTCCTACGGTGGCAGTCAGGACTAACCCCCTGACAGAGGTGCTTCAGCCGGCAGCGACCTCTTTGGAGCCCCTGCTCCCGTTTAATGAAGCCCTTACGGACATCCTTTTGGGCACTTGGTCCAGGCCCAACACAGGCGCTCCTGTGGACAATATGATTGCCCGACGCCACCGCCCGGCCCCGGGCGACCCCACTTTCCTCTCCCAACACCCCACCCCTGAGAGCTTGGTAGTCCAAGTCTCCACGTCCAAGGGCGCCTTCCCTACCGCACCTCCGGAAAGGGAATCCAAAAAGCTGGACCACCTTGGAAAGAAAATGTTCTCTTCTGCCAGCTTGGGACTGTGGTCGGTAAACACTGCATGTCTGTTGGGCTGTTATACCCACTCTGTGTGGGATACGGTGGCGCAGGTACTGCCTCAGTGCCCGGAGGAGGCCCGGGCCACGCTCTCCCGTGCCGTTGCCAAGGGGAGAGACGCAGCGAAGTTTACCATCCGCTGTGGGCTGGATACCGCCGACGCACTTGGCAGGACGATTTCAACGTCGGTAGCCCTTCGACGCTACACCTGGTTGCGTTCGACTGGTTTTCAGGGGATGTCCAATCCTCCCTTATGGACATGCCCTTTGATGGCCGTCGCCTTTTCGGCGACAAGGCAGACAACCCGCTGGAGCGCTTTAAGGACTCGCGGGCTACGGCCAGGTCCTTGGGCCTCTCCACCACCCGCCCTGCGCAGTCTGCTTTTTGCCCCTTTCGTGGCTACGGAAGGGGTGTCCCACTACGTCCCGCCCAGAGCCACAGGCCGGCGCAAGCTGTACAGTCTCTGGGGACGTGGGAACCACCGGCGTGGTTCTGGGGGCCAGCGAGCGGGCCAGTCCACCACCGTGTCCCCTCTGCAGCAGCCTCCAAACCTTCCTAGTTATAGAAATAGGGTAAACCCAAACAAAGTCACTGGGACCTGGGTATAAAAAAAGCATCAATTTTCTATTTACTTCTTAAATAAGTGTGCTATTTAGAATTGTTCCACTGGGACCAGCTCCCCTACTGTACTGCGTCCAAACCTTCCTAGTCCGACATTTCAGGATCACCAAACGCCAGTGGGCGGCAGGATCCGCCATCACCTCCCCCACTGGTGCACCATCACGTCGGACAGGTGGGTTTTGCAAATAGTCCGAAGGGGCTACTCCCTCCCCTTCGAGACTAATCCTCCATCCATGCCACCTCAGTACCATCGCATGTCGGAGGATCACCTGGCCCTTCTCCAACAGGAAGTTTCGGCACTCTTGGCCAAGGGTGCCATCGAGCGCGTTCCTGTCCCCGAAGTAGGTTGTGGTTGCTCTTCCCACTACTTTCTGGTGCCCAAGAAGGACAAAGGCCTGCGTCCTATCTTGGATCTCAGGAACGTCAACCGCTTCCTCCGGAAGAAGTTCAAAATGTTGACGCTCGCTCAGGTCTTGTCTGCCCTCGACCCTGGATGGTAGCGTTGGACTTGCAGGACGCTTACTTTCACATCCCCGTCCTGCAGGCCCACCAGCGTTACCTGCGGTTCACGGTAGGCCACGAGCACTTTCAGTTTACCGTGCTCCCCTTTGGCCTTACCAGCGCCCCTCCGGTGTTCACGAAAGTGATGGCGGTGGTCGCAGCTCATCTGCGCAGATCAGGGGTTCCAGTCTTCCCCCATCTCGACGACTGGCTGTTGAAGGCAGGCTCGTCCCAGGCTGTCGTCTCCCACCTCCAGACTACGGCCGACCTCCTGCATTCGCTGGGGTTCTCCCATCAATGTGCCGAAGTCACACCTGATTCCCTCTCAGAAGCTCCTCTTCATCGGAGCGGTTCTGGACACGACGCGGTTTCGGGTTTATCCTCCCGAACGGCGAGTCTGGGATATTCGAGCTATGATTCCGATCTTTCAGCCCCTATCCCGGGTTTCGGTTCGGATGACCCTGAGGCTGCATCCTGCTGGTCGATCATGCCAGGTGGCATATGCGGGCTCTGCAGTGGGACCTGAAGATCCAGTGGGCGCAGCATCAGGGGAATCTGTCTGATTACGTCCAGATCTCGGAGGGTACTGCACGACAATTGCAGTGGTGGCTCATGAACCAGGATTGGGTCAACAGCAGATCCCTCTCCCTTCCCCCAACCAGATCATACAGTGGTGACAGACGCATCCCTTCTGGGATGGGGCGGCCACATGGGAGAGGCGGAGATCAGAGGCCTCTGGTCTTTGGCGGAGTCCGGGCTCCACATCAACCTTCTGGAGCTTCGGGCGATCCATCTTGCACTCAAGGCATTCCTTCCCTCTGTATGGGGAAGAGTAGTGCAGGTGTTCACGGACAACACCATCGCCATGTGGTACTGCAACAAACAAGGCGGGGTGGAGTCGTGGACCCTATGTCAGGAGGCCCTCCGCCTCTGGACATGGCTGGAACATCAGGGCATATTTCTGGTGGTTCAACACCTGGCAGGTTCACTGAACGCCAGGGCGAACGAACTCAGCCGCAGGTGCATGATGGATCACGAATGGCGTCTTCACTCGGAGGTAGTGCAAGGTCTCTCTCAGCAGTGGGGAGAGCCTTGGTTAGATCTATTCGCCACCGAAGAGAACGCGCAATGTCAGCAGTTCTGCGCGTTGGAATTTCCAAGGCGGCACTAGCTCTGCGACGCTTTTCGTCGCGAGTGGAGTTGCGGTCTTCTATATACCTTTCTGCCTATACCACTTCTGCCCAGAGTGCTGAAGATCAAGCACGACCGGGCCCAAGTCATTCTTGTGGCTCTGGATTGGGCATGAAGAGTCTGGTATCCTGAGCTGCTCAACATGGCCATCGATCCTCCGATCAGACTGCCTCTTCGGGAGGATCATCTGTTGCAGCAGCAGGGGACGGTCCTCCACCCCAACCTGTCCAGCCTCCACCTCCTTGCGTGGAAATTGAGCAGCGGCAGTTGACGTCGTTTGACCTGCCTCCTGAAGTCTGTGATGTAATCTTGGCAGCCAGGCGTCCCTCCACTAAGACGGTATACGCCTGCAGATAAAATAAATTTGTGGCATGGTGCACAGCAAAGGCTGTGGATCCCCTTTCTGCCCCTCTTTCTGAGGTTCTCTTGTTCCTCCTCTCTTTAGCCCAGCAGGGCTCTGCTGTGGGCACTATTAAGGGATTCCTCTCTGCCATTTCAGCCTTTCTTAGGCTTCCTGATCAGCCTTCTCTTTTCAAGTCCCCTGTTGTAATTAGATTTCTTAAGGGCATTACTCATCTTTTTCCTCCTGTTCCCTTTGTAATGCCCCAGTGGGACTTGAACTTGGTTCTTACATTTCTTATGTGCGCTCCCTTTGAGCCGCTTCATAATTGCCCCCTCAGGCTTTTAACTCTGAAAACTGCCTTTCTGGTGGCCATCACCTCTGCTCGCAGGGTGAGTGAGCTCCAAGCTCTTTCTTCTAAGCCTCCTTTTCTGGCTATCCATCTGGACAAGGTCGTCCTGAGAACTAGACCTTACTTCCCAAGGTGGTTACTTCTTTCCACATTGGCCAAACCATCACTTTGCCCACCTTCATTCCGCATCCTTCGAAAGAGGAAGAGGGGCTCCACCATCTGGATCCAAAACGTGCGCTTTCTTTCTACTTGGATCGCACAAAACAATTCCGGGTGGATTACCAGCTCTTTGTTGGGTACGTGGGCGCTAAGAAAGGTCAGGCCGTGCACAAACGGACCATCACCAGGTGGGTCGTTCTGTGCATCAAAGCCTGCTATTCTTTGGCTAAGAAGGAGCCTCCAGTGGGGCTACGCGCCCATTCCACCAGGGCGACGGCAGCTACTACTGCTTTGGGACGAGGAGTCCCCCTGAATGACCTCTCGGGCAGCTACGTGGGCATCGTTGTACACGTTTACGAGACACTACTGCCTGGACAATCGAGCCCGGAGAGACGACTTCTTTGGCCGTTCTGTTCTCCAGGACTTTCTGGTGTGAACTTGGTTCGCAGACCCTCCTCCGGGGTTGGTATTGCTGGGGTATCTATTCTAAGGTAAGGAATCTATAACTAACTTTACTCCAGTATTGGAGCTTTCATAGATTCCCATGCTTAGAATCATTCCCCGTCGTCGAGATGGGAGTCTCGGTAAAATAAAATAGTAGTAAATAACTATTACAAAAGAGAAACAGGCCTAGGCCTGAACTCATTTTGCAACCAGACCATGTCTTTTTGTAAAAGAGACCAAAAAGAACAGGCAACCAATCAGAGTAGCCTCACCCTCTAGAACCTTGGTGAAAGAACCTCAGCCCCTCAGATTTTCTACCGCACGTTGTGCTACAGGGAGTCTCCTTGAGCTTTGCTCTATTTGAACTCTTTCAACTGTTTTTTCTAGCGTTTTTTCTTCAGGTTTTCTTTCTAAAGCCTGTGGAAATGTCTGATAAAGGGAAAAAAGCTTTATTTCAGGCTTGTGCCACTTGTGGCAAGAAGAGGCTATATGTTGAAGATAGACATAAGGACTGCATATATTGCCTCTACCCGGATCACAAGGCTGCGGAGTGCAAGATTTGCCGCACCTTTTCCACCAAGACTCTCCGGGACCGTGAGGGTCGTCTGTTAACCTGGCTCCACAGACTGAAGACCAGGAAAGATCCACTGTCAAGCGAGAGTGAGGAGTCGTCTTCTGTCGCCTCATCAAGAAGGTCAGTCAAAGGGGTAGGAGTTCCCCTTCACCATCTGTGGATCCCCCCTCTAAGGCCTCAAAAAAGACCCTGAAGGAGTCTGAGGTTCAGGGTCCTATCAAATCTCCTCACTGCGGTGTAAAGGAGAGTGAAGGACTAAGTACACCACCTGCGACAGTCCCTGGCCAGGACAAATCTTTTAAAAAACCCTCTTCACAGTCTTCTGGAAAGAGTGGTCATTCGTCATCGACGCTGAGCAAGCCCTCGACGACTAAGCCTCCAAAATTGCAGGCTAAAAGTGCTCCGGCGTCGACGGGAGGGTCGACGTCGTCTTCTATTCCGGTGTCGACTGGCTCGTCGACGAGCACTTCTTCTAGAGCGACGAAAATTTCATCGATGGCGTAGACGACGATGGCGTAGACGACGATGGCGTAGACGACGATGGCGTAGACGACGATGGCGTAGACGACGATGGCGTAGACGACGATGGCGTAGACGACGATGGCGTAGACGACGATGGCGTAGACGACGATGGCGTAGACGACGATGGCGTAGACGACGATGGCGCGTAGACGACGATGGCGCGTAGACGACGATGGCGCGTAGACGACGATGGCGCGTAGACGACGATGGCGCGTAGACGACGATGGCGCGTAGACGACGATGGCGCGTAGACGACGATGGCGCCTACACGACGATGGCGCCTACACGACGATGGCGCCTACACGACGATGGCGCCTACACGACGATGGCGCCTACACGACGATGGCGCCTACACGACTATGGCGCCTACACGACTATGGCGCCTACACGACTATGGCGCCTACACGACGACGGCGCCTACACGACGACGGCGCCTACACGACGACGGCGCCTACACGACGACGGCGCCTACACGGCGACGGCGCCTACACGGCGACGGCGCCTACACGACGGCGAGCGCCTACACGGCAGCGGCGCCTACACGGCGACGGCGCCTACACGGCAGCACGGCGCCTACACGACGAGCGGCGCCTACACGGCAGACGGGCGCCTACACGACGACGGCGCCTACACGACGACTGCGTCGACGACGACTTCAGCAGGGACATTGACTGTCTCGTCGACTATGTCTACGACACCCATCATGTCGACGACGGTCTGCACACCTCTTCCGTCGATGGTGGCTCCATCTGCATCCTCGTCTACGGTGATTCCGTCGACACTGTCGTCGACGAAGAAATTCGCTTCGGCGTCGACGGATCCGTCGACGGCATCGTCGACGGAAAAGATTTCCATCTTGGTGAGAAGAAGACAAATATCACCAGAAATGACGTCCCCTAGAATGGTGGATTCTTTACCTCCTACATTACTTCTCGATGAGGATGAGGACTCTGATGGAGGCTATAGTCATTTTGGGGATGCCAATAGCCCTTCTCAGCTTATTGTCAAATGTCAGGAGACGGATTCGGAGGGTTATTATCAAGATCAGTCATACCAACAACCCTTTGCACGTCAAGAGAACACTCAACAAGAGATGTCTGTACCAACTTCTCTTTTGGCGGATTTACAGGGGATGCTTTTGGACTATCAACGGAGATGTTCAACTCGTACTCCACCTCCACAACCCGCTCTCTTGTCCTCCACTCTACCTCCTCCTCCTGATACGGTGAGGAGTTCACCACCTCAATCTGCTCGACTGCATACCCAATTTCATGCATCTTCTGATGTCCTTCCTCCAGATCAACACCAGGATGTCTCCTCTGAGGAAGAAGAGGGAGAGCTGGTTAATCCAGGTGATAAATGGGATGATTATGTAATCCCTGATCCCGCTTCTCCTGCTCCGGCCCCGATTGATTCTCCCCCTGCTGACATTGGGGGTTTTCACAAATTGATGGAGAGAGCGTCTCTACGTTTCGAGCTTGCTATGCCCTCACTCCAAACAGAGTGCTTTCTTTATGATTTTAAAGAGCCAAGTAAGAGTGGTGCGCTCTATTCCTATCGTGGGGCATGTCTGGGAAGAAGGCATTAAGGTCATGAAGAACCCGGCCACTGTAGTTCCAGTCTTGCCGCGTCTGGATAAGAAGTATAAGGCTCCAAATGACAGCCCAGCTTCCTTGACGGGTCAGCCACGACCCGACTCGGTCATTTCGCAAGCAGCGCAGAGGAAGTCAAGGAATCCTTCAGCGCCGTTATCTACACCACCGGACAAAGAGGGCAGACGCCTAGACAACGCGGGGAAAAGGTTCTCCTCCATGGCCAGCCTTGTCATCAGAGCTGCGAACGCTTTAGCAATTCTTGGAAGATACGACCGCCAGATGTGGTGTGACCTTGCGCCTTACCTGGACCAGTTATCTGATCCTTCCAAGTCTGAGGCAAAGAAGATCTTGCAAGAAGGGGAGGTTACGTCCACTGAGGTCATCGTTTGCGCAATGGACATTGCCACAACAGCTTTCCGGTCCCTGGCTGGTGCAGCTGTGCTTCGTCGCCAGGGTTGGCTAAAGGCCACGTGGTTTCGTCCTGAGATCCAGAATAAGATCCTGGATCTTCCCTTTGACGGAGAGGAATTGTTCGGCAAGCACATAGACGATACCCTTCAAAACATCAAGAAGGATACGGAGACTGCTCGGTCCTTGGGGACCCTTCAATACAAAAAAGCGCCATTCCGTGGAGCGAGAGGCAGAGGAGCTCCATCCTATAGGGGATCTTACCAACAACAGAGATACTCCTCTTATGGCTCCACTCAACAATCTTACCGTCCTTATCAGAGGCAAGGCCAGACGTCGACTTTCTCTAGAGCAAACACTAGAGGGAAGCAGAATCGTCCCGGACGGGACGCCCCTAAGAGACAATAGCGGCGATCTTGCTCTTTGCGCTGTGCCCTCCTCTTCCTCCAAGACATCTGTAGGAGGCAGGGTATCTCAATTCCTCCAAAACTGGGAACGTATAACAGATCGTTGGGTCCTGAACATCATTCAGTGTGGTCACACTCTGGAGTTCACTCATCTTCCACCATCCAAGGCCCCTGCCGCCAACTCCGTAAAACACCTACATCTCCGGCTGGAAGTCCATCAGCTTCTGATCAAGGGAGCAGTGGAGCCGGTCCCTCTCTCACAGAGAGGAAAGGGGTTTTATTCCAGATTTTTTCTGGTGAAGAAAACATTGGAGAAATGGCGCCCCATTCTAGACCTCAGGGAGATCAACACTTATCTCACGAAGCTATCGTTTCGGATGGTATCTCTCCCAAGACATTCTACGTCTTCTCAACAAGGGAGATTTTATGGCCACTCTAGACCTAGAGGATGCGTATTTCCACATCCCCATTCATTCGGCCCACAGGAGGTTTCTACGTTTTACAGTCGCCAAGAGCCATTACCAGTTCAAAGTGCTGCCGTTTGGTCTTCGCTCAGCTCCGAGAGTTTTCTCCAAGGTGCTGGCACCAGTAGCAGCTTTCCTCAGGAAGCAGCATTTCCAGGTCTTTCCTTACCTGGACGATTGGTTGCTAAAAGCTTCGTCCAGGAGGCAGCAGAGGAAGCGGTCAATGCTTGCACTGGTCTCTTCTCCAATCTGGGCCTGACTCTCAACAACGCCAAGTCTTCTCTCCTTCCGTCCAGGAAGGTTCAATTTCTGGGAGCAGTCTTGAACACATCTCTCAACAAGGTTTTTCCATCTCTGGACAGACAAAAATCTAATTTCCATGGCTCATTTAGTGCGAGGAAGAAAGTGTCTTTCTGTTCGCCGATTCAAATCCCTTCTAGGGATGATGTCCTCATGCATTCCTTTAATACCTCATTGCAGACTGAGAATGCGTCCCTTGCAGGAGCACCTAAACTTGCAGTGGAAGCAGGTGACAGGTTCTTTCGACGACCAGATAGTGATCACTCACGCAATGAAGCGAGCCATCCTCTGGTGGACAAGAATAAGGAATTTGTCCCAAGGTCTATCCTTCGTAAACACTCCAGCGCCTCAAGTGGTGACGACGGATGCCTCTCTGGAGGGTTGGGGCGCAGTATTGCAGGATCTGCAGGTCAGTGGTCATTGGCTGCCGGAACATCACCTCCTACACATCAACCTCTTGGAGCTTCGAGCGATTCGCCTAGCCCTTCAGGCTTTTCTTCCAAGATTGCAGGGGTTGTCGGTTCTTGTCCGGACGGACAACACCACAGCCATGCATTACATCAACAAGGAAGGCGGCACCAGGTCCTTCCCCTTGTCACAAGAAGCCCAGGCGATTTGGGAGTGGGCTATCCTGCACAGAATTTCTCTGAAAGCAGAACACTTGCCAGGAGTGCTCAACGACAAAGCGGACTGGCTCAGCAGGCTGAAATCTGTCACCCACGAGTGGGAACTGGATCAAGCTACGCTGGACAGAGTCTTTCACCGGTGGGGCAGACCCTCCATAGACCTGTTTGCCACACCAGAGAACAGGAAATGCCGGTCTTACGCCAGCAGGCTACACCATCGAGGGTCTCTGGGGAATGCGCTTTCGATCGCTTGGTCAGGCGCATTTGTTTACGCTTTTCCCCCCATTCCGCTGATTCCCAGGTTGCTCATGAAGATGAAAGCAGAACCGTGCAAGATGATCCTCCTAGCTCCAGCATGGCCGAGACAGTTCTGGTTCACCGAACTTCACCTTCTCTCCTTGGATCGTCCTCACCCATTGCAGCAGATTCCGCACCTCCTCACGATGTTTCAGGGTCAGGTTTGGCACCCGGATCCTCGCTCGTTACAGCTCTCAGCTTGGCTCCTGAGCAGCGAGAATTTCTTGACTTAGATCTTCCAGAGGAGGTTAAAGATGTCCTTTCGCAGGCGAGGGCTCCTTCCACTAACAAAACTTACCGCTTGAAATGGAAGCGATTCTGCATCTGGTGTCATGGAGCAGGGTTGGATCCTTTCCTGTCGCAGCCACACCAGGTTCTTCCTTATTTCCTGTCCTTGGCTAAAGCAGGTTTGGCTCACTCTTCCATTAAAGTGCACCTGCCAGCGGTCTCTCGCTTTCGGCGCACCTCATCTGGGCCGTCCCTGTGGTCAGCCAGAATTGTTCAGCAATTTCTCAAGGGCCTCTTCAGAGTATTTCCACCAGTGAGACCTCCACCTCCCACGTGGCATTTGAACTTGGTTCTTTCTCAACTAATGAGGCACCCATTCGAACCTATTCATCGAACGGATTTAAAGTTCCTCTCCTGGAAACTTTCTTTGTTGCTGGCACTGACTTCAGCTAGGAGGATTGGAGAATTGCAGGCTCTTACAATTCAGGAACCTTTTCTTCAGTTCAAAAACAATACAGTGATCATGAGAACTAATCCTAAATTCATTCCTAAAGTGCCTTCTACTTTTCATCTCAACGAGCCAGTGATTCTTAAGACCTTCTTCCCTCAGCCTTCTTCTCCTGCTGAGAGAGCTCTTCATTCTCTGGACGTACAGAGGTGCCTGAAATTCTATTTAGACCGAACTAAGTCCTTCCGTAAGACTTCTCAACTTTTTGTGTCATTTAGCGCTCCCCGCAAGGGTTTTCCCCTTTCCAAACGGGGGATAGCTCGGTGGGTTGTTAGCGCTATTCGATTCTGTCATACAGCAGCGGGCAAACCCCTGGAGGGTAGAGTCCGGGCTCATTCCACAAGGTCTGTGGCATCCTCTACGGCTCTGTTTGCTGGTGTCCAGATTAAAGACATTTGTAGAGCTGCTACCTGGAGCAGCACTCACACATTCACGAAACATTACTGCCTGGACGCTTCACTGCGAGATGACACGGCTGTGGGCCAAGCAGTTCTGAGGAACCTATTCCAATGAGTGGTGAGCTTTCCTTTGCATCCCTCCTTCCTTCTTTTGACCTTTTACACATTTTATCTTTTCTGAATTCATTTGCTATTACCCTGTTTATGGCATAGTCAGTGCCAACTATCTTTCTGCATATTATTCATGTAGAAATATGTTTTAACAAACATTTATCAAAGGGTTATGCTCCATTACAAAATGTGTGTGTGTGTGTATATATATATATATATATATATATATATTTACTGCTAGCTACTCTGATTCTAAGCATGGGAATCTATGAAAGCTCCAATACTGGAGTAAGAAAACAAGTTACTTACCTGTAACTTTGGTTCTCCAGTATTGGAAGCTTTCATAGATTCCCATGCGACCCACCCTCCTCCCCTGGGAAAGCTCAGCCTCTTTCGACGTGATTATTGTACAACGTACACGAAAATCTGAGGGGCTGAGGTTCTTTCACCAAGGTTCTAGAGGGTGAGGCTACTCTGATTGGTTGCCTGTTCTTTTTGGTCTCTTTTACAAAAAGACATGGTCTGGTTGCAAAATGAGTTCAGGCCTAGGCCTGTTTCTCTTTGTAATAGTTATTTACTACCATTTTATTTTACCGAGACTCCCATCTCGACGACGGGGAATGATTCTAAGCATGGGAATCTATGAAAGCTTCCAATACTGGAGAACCAAAGTTACAGGTAAGTAACTTGTTTTCTTCTTTCAGATGAACAAGTTACTTACCTTCGGTAACGATATATCTGTAAGAAACATAGGTTAGTTATAGATTTCTTACCACCCCACCCATCCTCCCCGTTCTGCGAACTGACTTCTAGGGTTAAGGACATCCTTTCAGGGCCCTAGTTTTGTGCACCAGTGATCAGTGTCTTGCATGGCTCTGCGCTTTTGGCGTGGAAAGTCGTGTACAGAACTGACGTGAAGGCGGCGTCTAAGTAACTTCCGCGACATCATCCTGGCGACCAC
This sequence comes from Calotriton arnoldi, assembly GCA_963921515.1. NCBI lineage: Eukaryota > Metazoa > Chordata > Amphibia > Caudata > Salamandridae > Calotriton > Calotriton arnoldi. The sequence goes on from CAWUFW010003022.1 coordinate 1,608,807, forward strand.
AACGACTGACGCGGAGTCGACCGACGCCACCTTCAGAGGCGCAGGGGTACTGCTGACGAAAAACTTTCCGGATCCAGTCTGACGCCTGGGGGAGATTCTATGGTAAGGAATCTATAACTAGCCTATGTTTCTTACAGATATATCATTACCAAAGGTAAGTAACTTGTTCATCAGTACCAAAGGTGGCTTTTAGTAAATTAAAGGGCTTGAACCTTTTATCAATACAAATTTAGCATTTTCCTGTAGAGTATCTGATTATGCTGCTCTTATGAGTTGAAATATGATCATCTTTGTCTGAATGCTTTTTTGGGTTTTTCTTAAGGACGGAGAAATAGCCTTGGAGGTGATCATATATTTGTTGGAAAAAACCACCAGCTTTGGGACTTTCTCCGTGAACTCTACAGAACAAACACTTCAGAGGTATGCTTTTTAAAATCTCCCATCTTAAAACATTATAGTTATATTTCCCTCTGATGTACGTGTGCAAAACAAATTCTCTAGTTTACTAAAATTATTTTCCCCTCTATAGCCAACAGATATTCCTCCAGAACTTTGCCATGGGATTGGGGGGCAACTTACAGTGCACGATGGAGCAGTTCTTCCAGATGAGTAAGTAACAGATAAATTACATTTCAGATGTTTGAATTCACCCATAATCATGTAGCTTCTTTCTAGTGAGTCAACTTTTCCTTTACATGCACTTCTTTGGCAAATGACTCCTAGCTATTGTACGTTTCCCACTACTTCAGTAAAATTGTGCATTGGGCAACATATGGGTCAGAACTATGTGGGACTGAGTTCACTCATACCATCAGAATATGTTGACCTAGTTCCTGGCTAGCTCACAGTGCACTATCGCAACCTCTAAACCTTATAAGGTACCGGATGGTGTTTGCAACCTCAGAACATAACCCTAATTCCCTCCGAGGAATTTGTGTAAATGGATCTACCTTTTCGTTGTTAACTCAGTCATGCCCAAAAGGAGACACAAGAAATGCACGAATTGGCATTTTAAACATTTATTTATTGAAGCAATTGGACTCTTGTGTAAAATGTGTGCTGCAAAGATTAATAGAAGGAAACTCTTCATTGTAACTAGCATTGCAAGAATGGTGAAGATGATTAATAATTCAACCATTGTGCATTTGCATTGAATACATAAAATCGTACTCCTACCTGGCGCAATCTATCCTCGAAAGTATAGGGTGTGCGGGTCTGCCTGAATACCTTGCAGTGGTCTAATTCCCCATTTACCTGCGGCGGGTGTATGTCATATGATGGCCAGTCTTGGTGTACAACAGGCTGCCGTCCTTCTCAGGATAGTGGTGGGATTCAGCTGGTCTAGAATTCAGTCATGGCACAACAGTGCCAATCCATTGAAATGCTCCTCTCTAAACAAAGGCTTGGTGCAGTTTATATGATAAACTAAACTCATTCATTCTATGCCTGAGCTCCGGTCAGGCTGTTGATTCTACCCACCCAGAGCTGTCGCTGAACAGACCACAAACAATGGCTTTTTTCAAAGTGTACTTAGTATTTGTACAGAATGCTCTAAGGGATGATAATGTACCTATGAAGAAGTGTAACTGTAAGCAAACCATTTGAGTACACCATCTCATGCGTGCGCGCAAGCAAATGAGTGTTCAGTCATAGCTTAAAAAGATGTCCATTTTAAACGTGAACATGTAAAATGGAAGTTTGTACCCGGGGTCATGTAACTTCACTACACCCGCTCCTTGTCTGTAAGGTGACTTAAAAGTTCCATATAATAAAAACTAAAATATACTAAAATCAGTTTTAAAATCATGAAACTAAAGTCTTAAAAATACTATGCACTTTAACAAAGCAAAAATGAAATCCAAATCGCATATAAAGGCTTGTTTTATAAAATGCACAATTAATGTCTGCATAAAGTCAATTTGTATTAAAAAGTTGCCGAATTGAGAATTCCTTTTCGAAACTGCATGATTGTTTAAATGTTCTGAGTCAGGCGAAACAATATTGTTTCCAGCTTCCACAGACTTTCTGTTGACACCCCAGTCACAAGTTTCAAACAACAAACATGGTTGTATCCAACCCAATCAGCAGCTGCTGAAGGTGTGACAGCCAGTAGTGCATCTGCAGAGGACGAGCCAGGAGCAGGGGCATCCAAGGAAAGCTCATAATATTCATTTTGCAGCTACGGCAATCGTGCAGGACATCCTTGCATGTGGCGGCTTAACTGACCCATCAGCAGCTCTATATTGGTAGATTGGACCAGTTGCATTCCTAGGCATATATCCAGGGCACATTCGAAAGTGCACTGTGAACAGCAGAGAACAGGCTGTACGCAATGTAACCATATAGGCTGAAAAACAAGGACCAGTTGTCATTTAGTTCCTGAAGTAAGGGTGCACCAGAGTACTACATCATGCGTTCACGACACAGTAGCACATGTGGTAGTGCTATTCTCATATGGCCGTGTGGTGGAACATCCTTTGTCAGGATCTTGGTTCTCTTTTTTGCTGCTCCGCAATCAGAAACTGGGTAAGTGGTTTGCCTCCAAAGTCGCTGGAAACCAGGGAGTATATAAAAGATGGAATGATTCCGAAGACAGTCTGGAAAGTACTGTTAAACCCAGACCCAATCGCTTTAAAAAAAAGTATACTGCTACTGCAGTATGTGGCACGTTAAAAAATGCAGAGCACAAGCTCTCGGAAATGTTGTGGGAGGTTATTGCGCAGTAGCAACTGGATTTCAGAAAACCTTGCAACTTGAAGCACAAGCGTATCCCTTGCAGATGTTAAAGAAACTTCCTTCTGAAACAATAAGGCTTTTAGTCTGCTCACTGTCAAAGTTCACATTTAAAATAGAAATTGAAGGCCAGATTGTCACTTCACTAACTGTACGGGCTGGTGGAAAAAGCACATTTGTACAACAGTTTAAATATTACACCAGGTGTTGCTGGGTAAATTAGGTGCACACAACCCAACCAGTACAAAGTGATTCTTGCGAAAGGTCTAGAACTCTACTGTCCATATATCTTGTGGTGCTCAGGAGGAGGGAGAGCCACGCAATCTTCCTCATTTGGAAAAGAAAACTTCCCGCAATAGAAAAAGGAGTTCTCCGAGCACTCTATGAATCACTGATAATGTTGAGTCTGCAGTATCAACTGTCCTTTATTCGAATGTCCAAACAGTCATTTACATTGCTGCTCCTCTTTTTCTTCCTTGCCAACATATGTTTCGTCTGTTACTTATATTAACAGCTGACTTTTTCAGGGCTGGAATACAAAGATGGCGATATGTTAAGTAAAGGGTAAAGGGAGAAGTCGAAGTAAAGAGGGATAGTGTGGTGTATCCATTCCCTTCACCAGGGTCAGTCACCCGAGTGGTACCCGATACATTTTCTCAGTCAATTTTCCATAGACTGGAATTAAAGTGAGAAGTGAGGAACAAGTAAGATGAACGAGAGTAGAGAAGATATATTGATACCAAAGTCTCCTTGTCTAATTCGTGCCCATAGCCTCCGATTTAAGAGATGCCAGATAGAAGTGCAAGCCAACCACTGGTGTCCTTCTACCCGAAACAGATAGTAAATGTATATATGTGCCAATGATGAAATTCATTCAGTTGCTAAGTGCTCTATTACTTATGACCACCACGTAGTGGAACAAATCAAACTCGCCATGAAAGTAGTCTAAAACTGTATGCCTGTCACAGTATCCAGACAATATATTCACAATTCTGTGAAGACAATCGTAAATGACTGTTTGGATGGTCGAATGAAGGACAGTTGATACTGCGACCTCAACATTATCAGTGATTCATTGAGTGCTCGGAGAACTTTTTTTTTCTTTTTACATTTGTACAACAGGTCACGACTCTCAAAACCGTCACCACATAGGGTACTCCTGGTTCCATCCTACACCAGCCTTAGTTATTCAACATCAAATAACTTCCATTCGAAAGTAATCTGAATGCTGGACGAATTGCAGCAGCTGAGGAACCCTTTCAGATAGCAAGTTGTTTGCCTAAGTGTGCTCGCAGTCTGTACTGCTATGAAAAACTTCAGTGTCCCCATTTCTACACCTACAATTGAAAGGTAGGGACCCGTGAGGTCGTGTACTAATCTCTCCCCTAGCACTTCATATCTGTGTACTTGATAGTGTTGTAAGCAGTTCGTTAAGTGGAATGTTGAAATTGGCTGAGAAATTAACCCATTTACTATCCAGTCGGCTGACTGTTTCGAGAACGGTAATTTCTCTAGATGTTCTGTTTAACATTGTGTATATCGCATCTGTCTTTGCCATATTTTTCTGCCCTTGTGTTAGATATGGCCGAAAAAAATCAGTTGGGTACGAATGCTTCCAGGGCACGCAACCATTGCGCAGAGTCTGTAATGACCAGCTTAATAGCACAATGGATCTAAGCTGACTTTGTCTGTTGTAAAAGGATTGTCACTTTGTATAATATCAATGGCTGATGACCCAATGTTACTCAGAATAAATTCTAGTGGATAAAGTAGTCATACCATTGTCAACTATTCCTAGAGCCTTTTCTAAATTCACTCGGTCAACTTCACGTATCAGCTCAGCATTTTCTACTGTAACATCTTCCATAATTCATTGTATACAGCACAGTGTTTTTGACTTGGCTTTCTAGGACCTAACAAACAATCCTGTAAATCCATGTCATCTGAAAGGAAAAATGTAAAAAAGAGCCTAGTGTTCTTTCACCTCATCTAATGTGGAATGTTTTAGCCATTCAAGGCATAGTTTTCACACGCTATGTTACTCTCGAGTGTTGTGTCTGCGCCGGAGTGTTGTCCGCGGGTAAAGTGGGTCTAGTCTATCCTAAACCCTTCGTGGTAAAAAAAAACCCCAAAAAAAAAAAAACATGCATGACAACCATTAGTATCTAATGGCCACACTAGCCATCCCTCTAGTCTGTAATGTGAAGAATTGTATGTACCATTTTTGAACAGGTTATTTAACCTTTCCTCTGTATAATTTGTGAACTGTTGCCTATTCTCTAAACGTGCAAATGTGAGAATGTTTGTGTTCAAATCCTTTATCTTTGGCCAGGCTGAGGCAGGAAGTTAGTTGCACAGTTCTGTTCAGGAAAATCATTTGTCTTAGTATAAGATATGCTCTAAACAAAGTTGCTTTGAACTTGCCAATCTTTAGTTCCCCAGACAGATTTTGGATCAGTATTGTCATTCCAAAAGTCGTACCCTTGTATTGACAACTGGGAAATAAAGGGGGCCAAATAAATTAATTTTGTGTCGGTCAGCATATTTTACGGAAGAAGTTTATAATAAGACTCTGCATATTTTTCTGGCAATAACACCGTAGACCCAAACTTCTGTGCATATGTTTTGGAGCTGCCTGAAAGTGGTGTAGGGCAATTTTCCCATTGTTTGTAATTAAATGTTGCACATGGAGTACTAGCTCTATGTAGGTAATGGTGCGCATAGTGATGGTAACCAAACATTTCATCATAATTCGATGTTCCACTATAATATCTTCACGTTCAAATACAGTGTCATGTTCTAGCTCATCAAGCATAGATCTTACAGTACTAATGTCCCAATCATCAGATGCTGCCAGGTGTAATAACTTAATTCAGAGAGATTTTGCATGCATAACGTATTTGCAAAGTCTGTCTAAAAATATCATATGGTACCTTATCGCAAACAATTCCATCAAGTACTGTAACTGCCAAAATGTTCACAAGGGACAGGTCTCTTTGCATTTTGTGTGATAAAGAATGAGGCTTCAATACCTCTGATACCAGTTCAACAGAGCGTTCTGGGAGATCGTATCTGTTCAGAAGGGAAAATAATTTTGTCACAAAACCAATCCAAATGAAAAGCAACGAAATGGAAATCCAAATGTAAATGCAAGGTGAAATAAAATGTCTTTTTGAGCCATATTATAGATGTAAGAGTTCCATGCGGTGGTGGGTCTGACGAATCTGAGGAAGTCATCAATAGTGACAAAATAGCCAGAGGCAGTTTGAGCAACTGCAGGGACCTTGCAAGGTTGTGAGGAACTGGTGGTTAACTCAGATGGTGGATCATAATAAACAACTTCGTTGTTGGCATGTGGTGTTGAAACCTGTGAATTTGCATACGGTGATTGTATGGTGTTGGTAGATGAACTGGAATTAGCAAAACTTCAGTGTCAGATATTCCCAGCCAAGTAGCAGAAACCTCACTGTTGGTAAAAGCTTGTTAATGGGATTTCCTGTGTGGTGGTGAGAGGAGGCTGGTAACCACTCAGGAGCTTTGTGACCTACTGTAGGAAAGTGCCCCTTTTTGCATGGTTGCCTCCACATTTTGCCAAACTGATGTACTTTGACTGTGCCCTGGGTTCCTGCCAACCAGGTACCCAGGTCCTATGTTTTCCCTAAATTGTATTGTTGCAAAACCCAATTGGCAACTCTCCGGCCACTTGTAAGTCCCTCGTAAAAGGTACCAAGGGCCCTGTACCTTGGCGCACACTGCCATTGCAGGCTGCGTGTTTTGGTGCAGAGAAAAGTGAAGCGTCGACATGGCACACATCCCTGTGTGCCATGCCTACAAACCACTGCCCTGGCATAGGTATGCCACCCCTCTAGCTGGGTGCACTGCCAGTGGTGAGGGTACAGTTGCATGAGCCCTGTACCCCTACAGTGTCTAAGCCAATTCTTGGACATTGTAAGTGCAGTAATGCCACTAAGAGTATATAGTGCTGGGAGCTTGTCATTACGAACTCCACAGCACCATAATGGCTTAACTGAAAACTGGGAAGTTTGGTATCAAACTTCTCAGCACATTAAACCACACTGATCCCAATGGGGGATTTAATGAAGAATGCAGTCTTGGAGATGCCCCCTGAAAAACGACCGAAGTCTAGTGTCCTGGCTGAGTGGCTGCTCGCCAGCTGCCACCACCAGACATGTTTTTGGAACCCTGGGTCAAGAGCCTGCCACTCTCTGGGCCCTGAAATAATGCACATCCTGGGACGAGGTGCCAAGCTTCCTCCCCCAGGATGGGCAGGGTCCACGAAGAGAGAGCTTCAAAGGCTTGCCGCCTTTGTGACTACCGCAGCCATTTGCTCCTCCCAGCAACTGGCCCCCACTGGTTCTGGCCTCCACTTTGGGCTGGGGAATCTGTGGAAAAACCAAATTAGGAGGGAGGTACCTACCTGTAAGTTCCCTAAATCTAGTAGTTGGGGGCAATGCCGAACCTTGCCTCAGACCAGAAGAATCCGTGCTGAACTAAGAAGAGAAAGTGCCCTCTTTCTGCATGGTTGTCCCCACTTTTTGCTGAATTGTTGATGTGCTTTGACTGAGTGTGCCCTGGGCTCCTGCTAACCAGGTACCCAGGGCCTATGTTCTTTCCCTAAAACTGCATTGATGCCTAAACCCAATTGGCATCTCTGGCCACAGGCCAGCCCCTGGTAAATGGTAACACAGGTACCCAGGGCACTGTGACCAGAGAAGGCCTCTAAGGGCTGCAGCACTTATTTTGCCACCCTTGGAGGTCCTGTACCATTACACTCACACACTGCCTTTGCAGGCTGCTTGTTTTGGTGCAGAACAAAGTGAAGAGTCGACATGGCACACATCTGTGTGCCATGCCTACAACCCACTGCCCTGGCATAGATCAGTCACCCCTATAGCTGGGTGCACTATACCAGTGGTGAGGGTACCGGTGTAGGAAAGTGGCTCTGTATATACTGTACCCAAGTAAGGTTCAGGGTGTACAGAGTCCACAGTCCCCAGAGGGTTGACAGAGGCTAAAGTTAGATATAACCTTACTCTCCAAAGTGGTAGCTTGGTCGAGCAGTAAGGCAGTATCAGAGGACAGTGTAAAGCATTTGTTGTACACACTCAGTCAGCAAATGAAGCCACACACTCAAGAACTGAACTCTAGGCCAATGGTTTGTATATAAAAAAATATATGCTTGTTTTATTTTAGAACCAACAATAGGATCAAAATATACTTTCTCAGTATGAGATGCTTTGGTTATTCACCTTACAGATAGGCAGTAGACTTTTTTGATAGTGGTTATCACAGTTGGTGCAAGAGGCAACACAGGGTCAAATTCAATGCAACATTGAGCTCAATGGAAAATTATACTTAATTACAATTGATTACTTTGCAGAGCACTTTTCTAACCACAGGACTGGATCCTGGATTCAGTCCTGGGACACTTCCTGTAAACAGGTAAGAAAAAGCGTTTTGGTTATTGTAGTGATTTTTGAAGAATATTACTATATTTCAAAAGCTGACACTTAGAAACTTTTCTGGGTAAAATTACCAATGTTATCCTATGAAAGGAAATACAGTGTGCAAGCAAAGTATGTTTACGTTACTTTTGTAATCCAGTGCTGGACTCCTAGGTTCAGCACTGGGACATTTACTTAAAACAGGTAAGTAATTACGTTTTTGTAGTTTGTTCGCTTTTTAAAGAATATTTGTAAAATACAGAAATCGACACTTAGAAGAAATTTCACAGAAAACCAGTCAATGGATCCCTATGAAAGAAAAGTGAGTTAACGGTAAGTAACGTTGCGATTACTTTTTAGGGCCAGTGTTGGGCACTCGGGTCCAGCACTGAGGCCCCTCCTAATACTAGGTGAGTATTTTCGTTTTCGTGACTCGGTTGATTTTTGGTGAATATTCTAAAGTTTCAGAACTCCACACTTAGAAGAAATTTCGCAGAAAACCAGTCAATGGAACCCTATGGAAGAAAAGTGAGTTATCGGATTTCGGGTAAGTACTTGACTGGCAGGGTTAAGGTTCTGGGTAAGACTCAGGGGTCCCCCAGGATCAGGTAAGTACAGTTTTTACACCCTCAGCGGCACAGGTGCGGCCGGGTGCAGAGTGAGAAGGCCCAATGTTATCCTATGGCAGGCGGGGGCCCCGGGTTGGTGGCGGCTGGCAAGCAGGCCACGCGACTGTGGGAGCTGGGCTCCTGGTCACTTGCTCAGGGCAAGTAGGGAAGTAGGTTAGGATAGAGGTTGCACTTCCAGGGGCACTCGGGCGGCTGGGTGCAGGGTGCTTTTGAGCCGTCGGGCGCTCAATGTTAAACAATAGAGGTCGTGAAAGGTGAAGAAAGGCTGCAGGCTCGGGGACGGTGATTCTTCAGGGACGACCAACACTTCAGGAGGTAAGTTGGGGTCATGGAGGATAGGTAGACACCCAGGAGTTGGGCACAGGGGGCCGTGGGGCGCCGGGTGCAGGGGTGTCTTTTGAGGTCGGGAAATCTTACCCCCTGCTGGTCGCGGTTGGAGGGGTCCCTTGTCCTGAGGCTGCAGGCGTCGTCTGGGTCGTCGAGGAGGGTCCTTGGCCACTGGATTCCAGGTCAGAATCGCCGGGGGACGTCCTCGAGGTCTTTGGTCACTCAGGCACAGGCTGGACTCGGCGGGTGCAGAGTGTGCAGGTTTCGCGGCTCCGTGCCAGGGCCGGGTCTTTGGTAGGTTTTCTTTTGAGCAGTACCACTGCTCGTGGGAGTCCCTGGGTCGAAGGCTGTAGCACAGAAGTCAGGTCCTCCGGGGTTTGTGAGGTTGCTGAGGCCGGGATTCCGCAGGAGCAGGTTCAGAGGTCGACAGGCCGGTAGGGCTGGGGCCAAGTCAGTTGTTGTCGCCTCCTTTTTAGCAGCTGCACGGCTGGTCTTCTTGCTTCGTCTTCTCTTCTTGTTTTCGGATTTGGGAACTCCGGAAGGAAGGTTCAGGAGCCCCTAAATACTAAATTTAGGGGTGGTTACAGGTAGGTAAGGGCAGGGACCAATGGGTCCCTTCCCTGGGGTGGGTACACCCCTATTCTGTTCCTCTCCAGTGGGAGGGGGCAGGAGCCTGTCCCTGGTTGGCCAGGTCCCCCCATCCTCAAGATGGCGGGGACTCGAGTTTGTGCTTCACCTCGCCTCCCCCACCTTAGGGGTGGAGTTGGCAGAGGTGGGCACAACCCATTTCCTGCTTCTGGTTTTCCCGCCGGTTCTCCCGCCAGGAGTGGGGGTAGAACCAGTGGGGACCAGTTTGCTGGAAGCAGACATGGTCTGGGGAAACTCCAAAGGCGGCAGGCCTTTGAAGCTCCCCCTGCCCATCCTGGGGGAGGAGGCTTTGGCACCTCGTCCCGGGATGTGCATTGTTTCAGGCCCCTGAGAGCAGAGGCTCTCGACCCAGGGGTCCAGAAACATGTCTGGTGGTGGCAGCCTGGGCAGCCACTCAGTCCGGACACTGGAGGTCGGGTTGGTTTCAGGGGGCATCTCTAAGATGCCCTCTGGAGTGCGTTTTACATTAAATCCCACACTGGCATCAGTGGGGGTTTAATGTGCTGAGAAGTTTGATACCAAACTTCTTAGTCTTCAGTGGGGCCATTATGGTGCTGTGGAGTTCGTAATGACAGACTCCCAGCACCATATACTCTTAATGGCAGCACTGCACTTACAATGCCCAAGAATGGACTTGGGCACTGTAGGGGCACAGGGCTCATGCCTCTATGCCCTCACCACTGGCATAGTGCACCCAGCTAGAGGGGTGGCTGACCTAGGCCAGGGCAGTGGCTTGTAGGCATGGCACACAGGGATGTGAGCCATGTCGACTCTTCACTTTTGTTCTGCACCAAGACACGCAGCCTGCAAAGGCAGTGTGTGTGTGTAAAGGTGCAGGGTCCCTAAGGGTGGCACAACAAGTGCTGCAGCCCTTAGGGGCCTTCCCTGGTCACAGTGCCCTGGGTACCCATGGTACCATTTACCAGGGGCTGACCTGTGGCCAGGGATGTCAATTGGGTGTAGGTATCAATGCAATTTTAGGGAAGGAACACAGGCCCTGGGTACCTGGTTGGCAGGAGCCCAGGGCACACTCAGTCAAAGTACATCAGCCATTCAGCAAAAAGTGGGGGCATACCATGTAAGAAAGATGGCACTTTCTCACAACCGGTGCATGAGCCCTGTACCCCTACAGTGTCTTAAGTCCATTCTTAGACATTGTAAGTGCAGTGCTGCCATTAAGAGTATATGGTGCTGGGAGTTTGTCATTACGAACTCCACAGCACCATAATGGCTACACTGAAAACTGAGTAGTTTGATATCAAACTTCTCAGCACATTAAACCCACACTAATGCCAGTGTGGGATTTTTTTTTTTTTATTTGCCACGAAAAAGATGCACAAATAGTAAATATAGAACAACATTTTCAAATAAAAATACATCAGTATACATATGCAGAGCGCAGAGGAGCATTTATAGAAAAGAAAGAGGAAAAATAAAAAATGAAAAAAAGTAAAAGGAAAGAGGGAAGGAAAAAGACAGGGAAGAAAGAAGAAAAAAAAAGTACGAAGTGAAAGAAAGAAGAGGATACATACAATCATTAATCCCAATGAAGACAGGACCAAACCCTGCGCAGTTTTGACAGGGATCTGGGGCCTCTAGCTTTTGCCAATGCAGTTTCCATTTCAAAGATCTCCCTCATCAGAGACAAATTTATTAATACTGGGAGGTATGGCATATATCCAAGAACGGGCTATACACAGACGAGCACAAGAAGCAATAATGGAGGCTAAGGGTTTCGTAAGACACCCAGATTCGGGAAATAGTCCCAACAGCAGCTCTTTCCCTGAGACCGGGCTATCATAGCCGACCCAAGTTGACAAAGCCAGAGCGATGTTAGACCAAAAATCCTTCAGTCGAGTGCAGGTAAAAAACATGATGTAAATCAGCGTATTCCTGACATTTAGGGCAGTTGGTCTTAGCAGCGGTCGAGTTATTAGCCCTTTTGGAAATTCGCTCGGGAGTGTAATATAGCATAAAAATAATTCTATGCGGATGTAATTTGAGATTGACAGATGTTACGGCTAAATCAATAGTTTGAAGAGACTCTTGTATTTCCTCCCTAGAAATATCAGAGCCAAAAACTCGGCTAAGTTTAGCAGCAATTTGTATACCGTCATCGCCCACCGCCCCAATAAGCTTTTGATACATTTTACCGATAGCTCCTCGCCCTCTGGTGCCGACAAGTGTAGACAAGATCTCGCATGAGCTAGACCACTCGGATAGTCCCCGACCTAGAGTGAAATAATCCCTAACTTGCAAGTATTTGAAAAAATGGGTTTGTGAGAGATCGAATTCTTCTTTTAATGATAAAGTTAGAAAACCCTGATCGTCATACAACTGACCCATCCGCGTTATGCCCTTAATTTGCCATTCTTTCCCGATGTAATCGCCAGTGTGGGATTTAATGAAAAATGCACACAGAGGGCATCTTAGAGATTCCCCCTGAAAACTAACCTACCTCCAGTGTCCAGGCTGAGTGGCTGCTTTCAGCTGCCACCACCAGACATGTTTCTGGACCCCTGGGTCGACAGCCTGCTGCTCTCTGGGGCCTGAAACAATGCACATCCTGGGACGAGGTGCCAAGCCTCCTCCCCCAGGATGGGCAGGGTTCACGAAGGGGAAGCTTCAAAGGCTTGCCGCCTTTGTGAGCTTCCCCAGGCCATTTGCTGCTTTCAGCAACTGGTCCCCACTGGTTCTGACCCCCACTTTGGGCAGGAGAACTGGCGGGAAAAACAAGTGAGGAAGAGAGGTGTGCCCACTTCTGCCAACTCCACCCCTCAGGTGTGGGAGGCAAGGTGAAGCACAACTCTGTCCCAGCCATCTTGCAGATGGGGGGGTGGGACTCAGCCAACCAGGGACGGGCTCATGCCCCCCTCCCACTGGAGGGTGGCATAATGGGGGGTGTACCCACTCCAGGGAAGGGACCCATTGGTCCCTACCTTTTATCTACCTGTAACGCCCCTAAATCTAGTATTTAGGGGCACCCCTGAACCTTGCTTCCTGAGACCAGAAGAAACCACAAGGAGAAGGACCGAACAGCAGTGCAGCAGCTAACAAGAGGAAGACGCCCACTGACTTGGCCCCAGCCCTACCGGCCTGTCTCCACCTCGAACCTGCTCCTGCGAAATCCCAGTGTGTCCTGCAGCCAGCAACCTCAAACCCCGGGGGACCTGCTTGCCTTCAACTACAAAGACTGTCTCTCCCATGAACACCGGATTTGTTCATCTGCAACCTCTGGTTCCGGCCGGACACCGCGGATCCGCCCCACTCTGCACCCGCCGTCCACGGCCCGAGCTCGAGTGGGCAAACACCATGAGGAGGTCCCCCCGGCGATCCTAACCCGAGATCTGGCGACCCCTGACCTGCCTCAAGTCTCCAGCTGATGCCTGCAGCCTAAATCTGGAAGGTCCCCCCCCAACCGCGACCAGGAGCTGGTAAGAAGATCCGACCCCCAAAAGGCACCCCTGCACTAGACACCCCACGGCCTTGGGTGGCCAAACCGACAGTGCCTAACCAACTCCTATCTTCCCAACTTATCTCTCGAAGTGGTTTTCGCACCCAGAAGACCTTCGTCCCCAAGCCTGCAGTGCCTTTGCAAACCGGAGGTTCCCCATTGAAAACAACAGGGCGTACGACGTTGAAACAGCACCCTGCACCCGTCCGTCCTAGTGCCGCTGAAGGTGCACCTTTGGCGCTACTTTGTTTCCCCATTTGCCCTGAGCTAAAGTCCAGGAGCTTTGCTCCCACACCCAAGTGGACTGCTCGTCAGCAGCCACCAACCGGAGGCCCCCTATCCCCCATTGGATAACATTGGGCCTCAGCACTCTGCACCCAGCCGCCCTAGTGCCGCTGAGGGTGTAACTAGAGTGCATCCTTGACCCTGGGGGACCCCTGAGTCTACCCCCCAGAACCTCAACTCCCACTACCAAATACTTACCTCAAAACCGATAACACTATTTTCCTCCATAGGATAACATTGACTGTTTTTCTAGGAAAAGTTTTGAAGTGTGGAGTTTGAAAACCTAAAGAAATTCTTTAAAATTGTACTATTTAACCAAAACGATTTTACATACCTGTTTACAGGAAATGTCCTCGAGTAGTATACAGGCATACTACTCTGAGTAAGAAAAGTAATCTAAAAAGTAACTTGCCTGGTATTTTACAGAAAAGCCCATTCAAGTCTATGTATTGTATTTACAAAGTATTGCATTTCTCTGCAACCATCCTGTAAGTCAAAACTAAGTGCATATACCATTTCAATTCAAACTGTTTACAAACTGCATTACTACTGTAAAGTATTTATTGCTTACCTGCGCCAGGCTTGCTTGGTTCTAGAAAATAAAATAACTAAATATTTTTCTACAAAAACAATTGGTCTAAAGTTCAGTCTTTGAGTGTGTGAATTCATTTGCTGACTGAGTGTGTACAACAAATGCTTAACACTGTCCTCTGATACTGCCTTACTGCTCGACCACACTACCACAAATAGAGTGAGGGGCTATCTAACTTTACCTCTGCCTACCTTTGGGGTTCCACTGGACTCTGTGCACACTATACCTCACTTTGGTATAGTATATACAGAGCCAGCTTCCTACACACTGGCTTTGCGGTTTCATATTATTGAGGTGTGATAAATGTCATCATGCTTAACAATTTTTCTGGAGTGTCTTAACTCTCCCAAGCAGCTTGTTATGCGATCTGTGTTGGAATAACTTTTTTTTTTTTTTTAAATTAGGTCAGTATTTTCGCCTGTTCCCATGTTGAGGGATCTGACTCAGAACTCTGCAATCAGGTATGTGGATACCTACTTTTTTGATTAAAGTGTCTGCCTGCTCATGTTTATGTAAATTAAGGCACGACCGTGCCATTTTAGCGAGTCCTTATTCATGGGTTATGTTCATATTGAATTTAGGCCTCTGTTCTTTTAAATGTGTGTGGTTGAAGAGGTTCACTATTGTTTTAGGAATAACTCAGATGTGCTGTCCTATTCAAGATGTGCGCCAAAATTAATTTAGAGGCAATGATTTAGAAGTTAAAAACAAGGGCGTTCGCATAGATGAATGCTAGTCACATTATATTATGCGTTGGCTTGTTGTCTTATTCCTTCTGCATACACATACAACCTGCCTTTAATTCCATAGGCAGCAGTTGATGCCCTTTATTTATCAACCTTCCTTATTTTTGGTATGTTTATATTAGATAAAAACAAGTCTGTATTGATATGGACTAAGGTTTTGAATGTGTAAAGCCTGTTAATTTTTCAGCATGTGATGCATAAATGTGCAGATTTTGTGTAGTGTATATACACAAGAATTAGCTGGGCATGTCTGAGCTTAAATCTTAGATAATCTAGAACGTTATTGTGCATGAGTAAGTACTCATGCAAAGGATACTTGTGTTGCTATTAAACATCTTACTATTTCAATCCCCTTTGCACCTACCTGAAAGGTAGATTTTCTATGGAGACCGCTGTGCTGTCTATTTGCATAATCCAACCTTGATATCACTAGTACTAATGGTGCTTGTATAGTCTGGGAGCCCAATGTATTTACCACTGAAGTAGGGTTAAATACATTGCAGACATCTCATTATGAAGAATGTGCTTCTTGTCACTTTGTTGACTTGGAATGGAAGAGAGATTGTAGTACATTTTTGCTCCATGATTTTTCCCTTCATTTGAAGTGGGATGTGGCTGCCCCATTTTCTGGAGTGAGGAGAACATAGTTCTAGTTTTGCCATGATCCACAGGTGAGTAGTTCGGTTTTTGTGTAGTTAAGTTTGAGATGATTCATGAGCATCCACTGTTAGACAACCAAATGGCCTTTGGTGAGTCTTGAAGATTTGAACTTGAGTATTGATTGAGTTTTAAGATGCGTGTCCTTAGCCCAGTTGTAGCTGTTGGGGATGAAAGACCCCACTAGTCAGGGAGAGGGGCTCGTTAAACACTGAAGAAGAAATGCGGAATAGTTGAACGTTGGAATTATGAGGTGGAGAATTGAATGGTGAGAACAAGACAAGTTAGATCCTGTCTGTGATGAAGTATTTTATCAAGTTAAAGACTGTCCCTTAATTCCTGGTCTCGGAAAACACACACGGTAATAGAATGAATGCTTGCAAGTAGCCTAGACTACTGGAAGTTGCCTTTGGTTGAGGGCTTCTGACTAAAGTGAAACGGTTGGTGAAAAACAATTGGTTGGAATGCTACCCAGATTGCTTGGCAGTGGTTTAGACTATTTGCAAGCATTTCTCCAATCACCTTTTGTGTTTGATGTCGCATTCTAAATGTCGATACTTATACCCAGATGTGGGTCCATTCCACAGGGTTCAAGCTGTACCTCCTAAAGAGGGAAAACCAGGTCTGGGGTTGCCTGTGTTACCTTTTGGAAAGGCATTACCAGGCAGTTTGGGGTGGAATGTTCCATGAGGGACAAGATCAGAACTGATTTTCACAAGGCAGGTCTGTCTAGAGTGGCACCGTGGGCAAAAAACAATGGGTTTGAATGCTACAGAGATTTTTGCAAGTGGTTTAGAATATTGCAAGCACTTCTCTGATCACCTTTTGTGTTCCTGGCATTATACAGCCTTTGTGGCTGATGGGTAAACTGTCAAATGCTGAAGAAGTCTGGTAGAGGCAGAGCAGAAATGACCTTTTCAATTTTTTATGGTCACCCATATGGAGATTAGTGGGAATTTTGTGCTTCTTCCAGGTCTAAATCCACATTGTCTGACTGTAGATTGTTGTGCTCTAAAGTTGGTATCTGAAAGTCTTTTTGAACAGTATACCCAAGAAGGGTCCATTACTATTGGTCTATAATTTGCGGAGTCAGTTTGGTTGAGTCACTCTTTCTTTAACATAATTGTAATGTGGAAGAATACACATACTCAGTCTTTTGAGGAATATGATCAGCTTTTCATAGTTGGTCTCTGCTCTCTTCTTGGTTCTCAGGGTATAGCTTTTAGTGGGACCACCTTGTCAAAAGCATCTGTTAGCCCCTGGTGGATCTTTTTTTCAGACACTACTGGTTCTGAGGGTGGGGTTTTGAAAAGAAATTCATGGCCTATCCACATCAAATTTATTCCAGGGTTTTGGACAGTTATATTTGTGCATGCAGGAGATTTGGGTGTGATGGTAGTTTTCAGTGAAAATCTAAGTTTGTGATTGTCGGAAAGTGCCCCTTTTTGCCATGGTCACACCCACTTTTTGCCTGGTAAATGATGTGATTTTGTCGGAAAGTGCACTGGGTTCTGCTAACCAACCAGGTCCCCAGTGCCAGAGCTCTTTTCCAAAACTGTACAAGTGTTCCCCCTATTGGCAAAACCTTTAGCACCCTCTGTAAGTCCCTAATAAATGGTACCCTGGTACCTAGGGCCTGAAGTACTAAAGAGAGTCCCTAAGGAGGCAGCACAAATTGTGCTTCCCTAAGGGGCCCCTCACCAAGCACATGCAAGACTGCCATTGCAGGCTGCGTGTCTTGGTGCAGACAAAAGTGAAAACACTACATGTCACACATGCCTATGTGCCATGTCCCTTGCCACTGCATGTAATATTTATAAGTCACCCCTACAGCAGGCCTAACAGCCCTAAGGTAGGGTGTTGAATATTACATTGCATGAGCAGATCTTCCCCTGTGCTACTCAGTTCTGTTCCCGCCAGTACAAGTGACCTGGGATGCCATCTTAAGACGTGCTGGAGACTGGTGAAAACGAGCTCCCCAGCTTACATGATGACTTCAATTAAAATGGGAGTGTCTGGTATCAAACATCTCGTAATGAGAAATCCACACTGCCAGTGTGATTTCCCAGTATATGCACTAGGGGGCACCATGGAGGTGCCTCCAGAAAACCTAGTAGACTCTGGTGTACTTGCTGACTGGTTACTGTCAGCTTGCCACCCAAGACGCCCCTGCACCCGTTGCCCCTGGGCCTTGGAGAAGAGGACCAAAGGTGTCCCCTCGTTCCGAGCATCGCGAGGCCTGAGCCCACTTGCTGGTTCAGCCCGACTGGCCTTCTGGGCAGAGCCTGCAGCATCTCGCCACAGTGACCGATCTCCAATGAAATACATTGGGCTCCCGACGCTGTTTTGCACCCTGCACCCAGCCGCCCTTGTGCCGCTGGTGGTGTACTGTTGGTGCTACCTTGGACCTTGCAAACACAAGGAGATGATGGTCGGAGCGCTGAAACTTTTCAGACACACCCCCAGTCACAGATCTGGGTTGAATCCATCATCGTTCTTTAGCTCACTTCGCCACCCCAGTTCAGACACAGCTATATGCAAATCAGTCTTGACCCTGTCCCTCTTGGGAACAGTCCAGACCAAACTGCCAAGCCCTGTCTTCCCTGGACTGTAACATGGCTGAAATAGTAAACTCTGAAACCCGAGGATATACTTGGCTCCTCAAATTGATTGCTCCAAAGATTTGTTTTGACCTTTCGTTGTACCCTCCCTTATCGGTGTTCCTGCCATATCCTGTATTATTGATTCTATTTGTCGCTAGTCTCTGAGCAATTGTCAAGTGCTCTGATACCCCCAAGGGTCATGTTCGCGCTCTATAAAACTTTCTAAATAAATAAAACTGAGTGGACAATCAGGTTTTTGTAGGGTTTTCCGGTATAAAAGAAGGAAAGGGCAGTGCAGATACAGACCATCTCTCAAATTGTTCTCTGCCAGGGCTGTGTCCTTGCCCCATTTTTATTCTGTCTGTATATAAATGAAAGCCACATTAAAAATGGGAATGTGGACGTTCCTCAGATTAGCCGTAGGCTGTTACCGGCGTTATTATATGCAGACGACTGTGTTTTAATGTCCAGAACTGGGGTGGGGCTGCAAAGGCTCCTAACTAGTTTTAATAATTTTATGGTTGACCTTGGCCTGAAGACAAATGTAGCGAAATCCCATATTATGGTGGTGGGTAAGTCCCCCACAATTTTAAAGACGTGTTTTATAAATAATGAGAAACTGCTTTATGTGCCCACCTTTTCTTACTTAGGAATTCTCTTTGACTCAAAAAATACTTGGTCTCACTTAGTAGAGGCAAGGATCAGGGATTTCAATCAAAATCTGGAGGCAATTTTTAGATTCACAAAAACTAGGCTCCCGCCCCATCAAGGTAATGACTGAAATTTATAAAGCACGTACGTGTGCTGTCACCTTGTATGGTGATGGAGTTTGGGGTACCTGTAATGTTGAATCCCTTCAGAGAGCTGAGAATACGTTTTGAAACGCTTGTTGGGTGTTCCAAAAGCACTGCTGCCACCATTTGTCATAGCAAACTTGGCGTGATTCCCCTGTCCTTTCGCATAAAATTAGCTCCTTTGTCATTGTGGCATAATATCTGGGTAAAGGAAGAAGCTGCTTTGAATCGTGCCGTTATTACAGACTGTCTAAAACTGGAGTGGGTGAGTAAAATTCCTTCGATCTCTTATGTTAAAGCTCAATTGGAGAACTTGGGATTGTTGGATTGCTTCGACAACCCCGGAAATATTGCCAAAACATCAAGGGCAAAACTGAAGAGAATTTTTAGCTCACTCCTACTCGTTAAGAGGTACTCGGGAGATGGCAAAAAAAAGGGTTGCTGCCCACTCACTCCTTGTTTGTTCCCCAGGTATTGAGCCCTATCTTTCTTTTTACCTTAGTCATGCGAAATTATATTATCTTATTAGGTTCAGGTTTGGAATCTCTCACTTTTTGGTTTCATATCCACGAAATGTATATTCTGATGCTCAATTGGACCTATGCCCCTGTGATTCAAAATCTACGCAGAGCACGCTGCATTTTGTTTTTCTGTAAACTTTAAATTAATCAAAGACGTGCTTTTTAAAACCACTTAATTCCTAAATATAAGAAAATGTCGGCTGCTTTGCACTATCGCCAGCTTTTAAAAGATGAATTTATCTGCCTAATGGTTTATAAATATATTTCTTCCGCAGTTCGGCTTCGAAATATTGTCGGAAAATGACTTTTTATGTATTCTATTTCCACAGTGATTAATGATGAAATTTCAAAATGCTACCAATATGTACTGTTTGTAGATGCCTTTTTATTTACGGAACCTCTATTTGATGTTTGTATTTTATTAACTACATTGTGTTTTAACTAGATACGTGTTATCTTTTTTAAGGTTAAATCATTTTATCGGATCATTGATGCATGATACACAGCCAACTGCCTACATCCCAAAGGCCGGCAGGGCGTAAAATTGTACCTTGTACACAGCGTGTCTGCCAAACCCGGAGGCCGGCCGCGTGACCATGTAGTGCGTGACTGCAAGAAGCTTCCGTCTTCCGGTTTTCTCCCCTGTGATCCCTTAACAGAATCATAAACTACTAAATCTACCCCAACTACCCCCCCCCCCGAAACGATGTGCTACCTAAGTCGTGCGGGATATCAGTCACCTAGCATCCACCACTCTCCATAGTAGATCTTTGATCTGGAAAGGGAGAGACGGGCCCCCATGCCTTCCCGTAGTGTCCGACGTGGTCACCGTCTGCCTTGTGGGGTAGCCTCTGGTAGGGTCGCCGCATGTGTCCCGCTTTTACCGCTGTTCCGTGCTTGTACCATCTAGTGAGTCAGTAAGTCTGAGAATTCGGAGATATCTAGGACAGGTGAGTTCATTCATTGTGGTGGAAAGGAGTGACAGTAGGGGTTTCCAGATTGTGCGGAACGAGTCGGAAGAACCCGTTAGGGTAGCCTGGATTCGCTCCATTCCCACCGTGTACCATAGTTTATGTAGCCACCCTGTATGTGTCGTCCTGTTCTGTTTCCCCCAGAGTGACAGTATGTGCTGGACTGCAGCTCCCAGTGCCAATCCCATTTGTTTCCCCCTGATTGATTTTAGTGGGTAGGTGAGTGCATTCGGGAGCCCTAGTATGGTGTATGCCGGGAATCTGGGTATTTCGGTCTCCAGGTGGTGTTCTATGTCGTCCAGGACCGCGCGCCAATAGTCCGTCAGTTCCGGCCAGACCCATAGGAGATGCGTCACGGTCCCCTCTGCGTCGCACCCCCTCCAACAGGTCGGGCTCCTGTCTGGGTTTCCTCTATGAAGTCTAGCCGGTGTTAAGTACCAGTAGGTAGTGACTTTGATCGCCGTTTCTCGGCCTGCTGTGTTACGGGCTGTGTGAGTGGCCCTATAAGATATGTCTGCCCACTCCTTTTCAGTCAGAGCTCTCCCAATCTCACGTTCCCAGCGTTTCTGTCCTGCTGAGGGGGCGAAAGGAGCTTGGTCTCGTAGCATGCGGTACAGATCTGAGATTAATCGTCTGTCAGAGGTTCTGGTTAGTAGCCACCGTTCATATGAGGTGAGTTTCCTGCTAACCTTCGGTCGGGTTTCTGGATGGAGAAGCCAGTGGCGGAGCTGGAAATATTGGTAACGCGGTGGGGCTGTGATCGCGTACCATTGCTTCACCTCAGTATATGATAGGAACCCCTCCACGTCAAATGTGTTATCTTTTTGATGTATTCTTTTATGGCTGGTTGCAGCCGAATAAAGATTTGACTGACTGTTCTCTGCATAAAAATCCGCTGCATTCTGCCTAAGAAGCACCCCCCAGAAGGTTCCTGGGCTCATTCCTCCAGGTCCAAGCTGCTACCACTGCGTTTAATGAAGAGTGCCTGTCCTACACAATCGTTAGGTGGCTATGTGGGCATCGGTACACATGGTCACGAAGCACTACTTAGCAAAACCAAAGGGGATGATGGACAGAGTGTTGAACATTGCAAGCACTCGCCCCCAGTCAACTGATCTGGGTTTAATCCATCAACACTCCGTCCATCATCCCCTTTGGTTTTCCCACAAAGCATTACTGCCTTGAGTTGGTTCCCTTCATAAGGGAAGTTTGCCCTCTTGACCCTGCAAGACTTTTTGGTCTGGGCCGGTTCACAGACAACTCCATGGGAGCTATTGCTACAGCATCTGTTCCTAAAGTGAGGAATCTACAGTTAGAAATATCCATCAGAAGAACAAGTTTTGCAGCATGAATCCTTTTCTGGATTCACATGCTGTGCATCATTCTGCAATCTAGTGGCTGGGCCTGGAAACACGTTTGTGTTTTTTCTTTCTTTTTTTTCCCATTGTTTGTGGGTGCCATTGACCACCGTTTGGTGATAGTCCATCCCTTGTGTGACATCAGACGGTACTCTGGAAATTCCTGTGCATGGTTGCCATCTTCAGATTCCTTTTTCCTCTGTTGGGTCTGGAAGCACGACGGAGGAGCTTCAAAGAATCTCGGAGAAGATGGGAAAAGATATGAAAAAAATATCACTGAAAAACACCGAAAGCCGCAAGAAGATCTTTGGAACGGAGAAGGGGTTCTCTACCCAGACGGGGGACCCTTCGTGAATACCCACGTGGCCGGAGGAGGGGAGAGGTAGTAAAGGGTCATGGAAACCCCCACGAGGTCTGCAACCTGTGCATTCTGATGGACCACTAGGACTGAGACGCCTGCATCTGATGGAGACCGTACCTCTGTGCGCCGGGGCACGGCGTCGTACGACTCCGTGATGATGTTGACTCCAGTTGTGGTGTCAGTGGAGTCCTAGAAGTCCCCTCCGGCGCGTGGACGTCAGTTTCTTCTTTTCCACGCACCAACGCGGGTTTGGAGAAGCGGTTCCTCCGGCCATAAAACGGCCAACTTCAACAGTTTTGTCAGTTGGAAAAGTGTGCCTTTTCTCATGTCTTTAGGCTTTAAGGCGGGGGGGGTCTTGTGCAAGACCGATATCTCTGCATCTCATAGTTGGGTCTTCTCCTCCTTCCCCTGGAGTGCCGTCGGACCCCATGGGAGAGAAGGGAGCTATGCCGGTGGGCTAGCCCTCTGTGTCAGTTGGGCCATCTGAGTCGTTGGGTCGGCGCCTGCCAACTCTGCTTTGGTGCCAGTGCACAGCCTGTCTGGGTTTCAACCTTCGGCGTCTATTCTCGATCGTCCGACTCCGGCATTGATGTAGACGGTGCCCATCGGAGCCATTTCTTCCCCTCTCGGCGTCTGATGCAAAGTCGATGGAGCCAACTGGAGAGAATGTTTTTCTGCTTTCTGCTCATGGTGGGGCTTCTTAAAGAGATAATATGGAGGAGTCTAGGTTATTGCAGCATATTGCTGACACTATTCCGTCTCTTGTATAGGAGAGTTGGCTTTCTGCACTTGGTGAGGCTAGTGAGCTGGAGTCTTCCCCAGCCTCAGGACTACTGTCACCTCCCTAGTCTTGCTACTGAGGCGAGTTCCTCTTTTGCGGATATGTTAAGGAGAGTGGCTATGGTTTTGGAATTCTCTTCCTACGGTGGAGAAGTCCACTGATCCCCTGATTGATTGTCCTTTATCAAGGTCAGACGGCGCGGAGCCTGTTCTCCCATTTAGTGAGGCCCTGTACAACATATTGTTGGGCATGTGGGCTAAGCCTGATATGGGGGTCTCGGTGGATCGTGCTATATCTCGCAGGCACTTGCGTGGTCTTGGAGATCCTGCTCGTCTCCTCAAGCATCCTACCTCTCGTAGTTTGGTAGTTCAGGTAGCTTCAGCCTCACAGGATATGGATTCTCTATCTAATGTTCCATTGACTAGAGACTGTAGGAGGCAAGATTTGTAACAGACATATTTTTTCCTTAACTAGTTCTGCTTTTAGGTCCACTAACATTTCTTGTGTTCTTGGGCGTTTTTCTCACGCTTTGTTGGATTCCTTGCAAACTATTGTAATTGCATTTACATAGCGCTTACTACCCCTGACGAGGAGTCTAATCGTTTTTTCAGCGAGCAGCATGCTACTGTCTTGTCTTTTAGGATAGCCCTGTCATGTATGCCCCCCTTTTTTTACATACTGTCCCATCCACACGACAATAACAGTTCTAAACAGGTGACCTTTTACCTAGTAGCTTGCTCCTGTCTCTTCGACACCAGGCTCTTAGTATTCTATCATAATCCACGTACCTGACTTACATAAACATGTCCTCCGGTACAGCATAATTATTCTGTATAAGGGTCACCACTTTTTTCATCCTTGGCCAACAGCCTGCTGTGCATGATCACATTTGTTTGGTAAAACATTTGATTGTTTTCAAAACCTATCGATTCTGGAAGAAACCCTGGAATTCCTTCCAAGCTGACAGAGGGTCCTGCATGCTGAATCATCAACACATACCAGTTTGACATCCCTTGCGGGGTGTCAGCCTCGAAGCAGAGACGGGGTCCTTAATTCTCTACCAAAAGGTGAGGGAGATGGTTCTTCCCTAGGGGATTCTTGGCTACATATATACTTGTATATCAGTTGATGATGGTTCAGCACTCACAGTGCTAATCATATTGAATCTCTCACACTAGTTAGGCGCACCTCATTTCACTTATAACAGTAGTTTTACAGCGTGAATCTTTTCTGGAATCACATGCTGTGCATTATTCCGCCATCTAGTGGTTGGGCCCTGAATTGTATTTTTTTTTTTTTTTGTTGGTGGGCGTCGACATACCACCATTTGGTGTCCTCTTGTGACGTCGATGGGCTTCCTCCGGAAGCTCCCACCTTTGGTCGCCATCTTCAGATTGTTTTCCACCGTTGGGTCTGGATCGATACGGAAGGAGCTCCTGAGATTGGAAAGAAGAATCGATGAAAAATAAGGAAAAACTTCTGCGGGACTGCGTTACAACATTTCGACGTTCAGGACTTCAATCCAAAGGACCGGAGTCCGGCGAAAGGGGAAAAATCTTTATCTTCGATGAACGGAGAATGCGCATGCAGGGGGCTCCCTGTGCGCTGTAATGGACAAGATGCTGTTCAAGTTCTGCAGAAATTGTCACCACAAGTACGCACAAAAAGATCAGCATCCGGTCTGCAACCTTTGCCTACCGCTGGATCACCGAAGCGAGGACTGCAACGCCTGCTCCAACTTCACCCCCAAAGACGTTAAGGGTGAGAGAAAGACAGAGAAGAGATTCAACTATACCATGCAAGGCCAAGGGCCACTACCATCGCTTCGAGACTTGGGCCTCTCCAGCGAAGAGGACAACGTCGCTGAAGGGCCAGAAGGTGACGAGGACAGATGTCTCAGTCGTACAGGTCGAGAAAAATACTTCGAAGGAGGTAAGAGTAGTCGTCCTCTAAAAAAGTAGAAGAGTCTCGAAATACACTCTAGGCCCTCAAAAGGAGCCTCGGCATCGAAGCACTCGACAACCGCAGTTGCATCCAAAGACTCACTCCGGATCCTTGGACAAGGACTCCATGACGGCAAAGACCCTCGAAAGATCCAGGACGGTCAGGGTAAAGACGTCTCATCGGCTAAAAAGGAGAGGTCAAAACAGGCTTCGACAGCCGGATCGGCGTTGGCCAGCACGGAGAGGCAAGCCGAATGTCTCGACGCCAAAATACACGCGGCCGAGATGGAGAAGAGGAAAAGACGAAGCCGAAATGGCAAGTATTTTACAATGTAAAAAAGATTTCGACGAAAGCTTGAAACAATTCAAGATTCCGCCGAAAAGTACAATAGAAGTGGAGAAGGTCGTCGAGGAAGTAATGCCTCCGACAACACCCGAGCCGTTCGGCGAAGAAGAAAAATTCTTCTTTGGGGTAGAGGGCGAAGACTAAGAACACACTTATGCAGGTTCGGCGATCTCCGACTCAATACCTACAATGGCAAGATCTCTACGCCGAATCACCTGAGGAGGCTGTGGAAACATATCCTTCGAGGCCATCACCACCAGATGACATTGGGATGTATAATAAGGTGATTAAAAAGGCAGCTGAAACATATGGAGTGCAGCTGGAGCAAGAAAAACCCTAATGTTTTCTATTCGAGGCTTTGATGCCAACAAAATCAAGAAAACAATCCCTTCCAATGCTGCCAAGTGTATTGGATCAGGGAAAGGAGGCCTTTAAAGAGCCTGCAACATGCAAAGCTATCACACCAAGAGCAGAAAAGAAGTACAGGCATTCTTCTAAAGACCCTATATACATCAGTGTCTATACCTGCTGACTCTATTACTTCCACAGCTAGAAAAAGAGCTAATGTACCAACCACAGTGGGTCCACCTCCAGACATGGAAAGCAAAAGGATGGACCTTGTCGGGAGAAAGATAGAAAGAAGTGCAGCAAACCAATGGGGCATAGCTAATTCTAATGCATTACTAAACAGACATGCTTATCAACATTGGGAAGAGGTAGGAGAACTGGTAAAGAACCTACCTGGCAGTTACAAAGAAGAGCTAGCCACTTGGTGGAAGAGGGTAAAAACATTGCTAACACATGTCGGCCCTAGATGCTGCAGAGACATCAAGCAGACAAATGATGATTGGCATCACAGAAAGGAGAATATCAGGTTTCAAGCCAGAAGTGCAAAGCAATATCATAAACTCCCCATTCAATGGCAAACAACTGTTTGGAAGTGTGGTTGACGACAAACTCAACCAATTAAAGAAGGACGACGAGACAGCATGGGCGAACTACAATTCAGAGGCATGCGTAGGGGCACACCCTCAAGAAGACCAGCATGTAGAGGTACCCACCAACCTACTACCTCACATCAAACTTACCAACAAACATACCAAGGAGCAAGCCAGGAGCAGAGGCAAGGGCAGCAGCAGAACTGGCAGTATCAACAAGGAAGGCAATCCTTTCAAGGGCGTCCCTGTGGCAGAGGCCAGCCACAAAGAGGCGGACCACAAACCGCAACTATGTGACTGCATTCAAAATCTTGCACCCTCACCAAGAACAGTAAGTGTGCCCACAAAAACAACGTCCTGCAAGTTTACAGTTCCTCCAGCATACAACACCTGTAGGAGGCAGACTAACATTTTACCTACAAAATGGAAGGACGTCACTTCAGACAAATGGATTTTAAACATAATACAGTACGGTTACTGCATAGAGCTAACAAAACAACCTCCAAACAGGAGACCAAACAAGAAGATGCATTCAAAGAGAATTATCTCAACTACTCAAAGAGGTGAAAACTTCAAAGGAAGCATGCAATAGAGCATGTACCACACAAGGAAAAGAACTGAGTTTATTCCACGTACTTACTAATTCCAAAGGTAGACGGAACATTACGCCCAATATTAGACCTGAGATTTCTAAACAAATTTATAAAAACACACAAAGATTCAAAATGACTAGACTGCAAGAGGTGATACCTCAATTGCAAAAAGGAGATTACATGGCAACCATAGACTTAAAGGATGCATACTTACACATCCCTATGAACAAAAGACACAAGATTCTCTTAAAATTTGTGGTCAACAAAACACATTATCAATTCATAGTACTGACATTCGGACTAAAATCCGCACCAAGAGTATTCACAAAGTGCCTAGCAGCAGTAGCCGCTCATCTAAGAAGGCAAGCAATTCATGTTTACCCCTACTTAGACAACTAGTTAGTGAGATCAAACTCCTACAGTCTCTGCAAACAGCATATACTACAGGTGATAGACACTAATTCAACTCGGATTTTCAATACATTGGGATAAATAGTCAACAGAGCCAGAACTCATAAAAGTGTTCTTAGGCGCAGAAATACAGTGTTAGGAAAGGCATTCCCAAGCAAAAAGAGGAGATTAGCCTTATTGAAGGAGACTCGTATATACCAGAAGGGGCAACCTCTGACAGTGAACAGTGGGGAAACTACTGGGAATGATGGCATCATGCATTCATTTAATTCCCAACATTCGATTACACAGGAGACCATTTCAAGAATGGCTCCAAACACAATGGTGACAGGCAACAGGGAGTTGGGAGGATATAGTGGTTGTCACGCAGACAGTTCATCAGGAGATGGCATGGTGGAACAAAGCAAACATAGCACAGGGCAGACTTTTCACCCAACCAACTCCGACAGTGACATAACAGATGCTTCCCAAATAGGATGGGGAGCACACATGAACAACCTCAAAGTGAGGGTATTGTGGACACAGCAGGATGCAGTAAAACACATCAATATCTTGGAGTTAAAAACCGTATTCTTAGCCTTAAAAGCCTTTCAGAAAAAGCTCTACGGAAAGGTGGTGATACAAACCGACAACACAACCACCATGTTTTACATAAACAAGCCAGGAGGAACGCAGTCTGTAGCACAATGCTAGCTCAAGAACTTTGGAGATGGGCAATTCCAAAGAAAATAGACATAATAGCAGTACACCTACCAGGAAAAGATAATGTAGAAGCAGACAGACTGAGCAGACAAACGTCATCTCACAAATGGGAACTGAATCAATCGGAACTCCAAACGATTTTCAGGAAATGGGGAACACCACAAATAGACCTATTTGCAACACCCCAGAATGCAAAATGCCAAAGCTTTGCATCCAGGCAACCTTGCAATCAGTCCCTAGGGAATGCGCTGTGGATAGACTGGTCAGGGATATTTGCTTACGCTTTTCCCCCAATACCACTGCTGAACAGGGTGATAAACAAATGCAAAATCAGCCAAATTTCAATGATTCTCATTGCACCACAGTGGGCCAGGCAAACTTGGTTCTCAGAGATAATGGAGATGTCTCCAGGAACAATGCACAAATTAACAAGAAAGCAAGACTTACTAACAATGCAAAACGGAAAAGTACTTCACCCAGAGAGCTTAAGCCTAGCAGCATGGCTCCTGAGGACTTAGAATTAGCGCATCTCAATCTACCAGAAAGCACAATGGCTGTTCTAAGAGAAGCTAGGAAACCAACAACCAGGAAATGTTATACAGCGAAATGGAAGTTATACACAATGGTGCCTTAAACATCTTTCAAGAAAGATTACAAAGGAGAGAACAGTGCTAAAATACTTGACAGATTTACTAGAAAGTAAACTATGCTATACATCATTAAAAGTGCACTTAGCATCAATTATAGTGTATACAAGAGGTGAAACAGGGAAAAGTTTTTTTCACTTCTCACGTGGTCAAAAGGTTCCTAGAAGGAGCAAAAAGAATTGTACCTCCAAAGATGGTGCCAGCACCCACATGGAATCTGAATATAGTTCTTGCACAAATGATGAAAGCACCATTCGAACCACTACACAAAGCAACGCCACAAATGCTCACACTAAAGACTGCCTTTTTAGTGGCAATAACATCTCTACGTAGAGTTAGTGAACTACAAGCGCTTACACTACAGGAACCCTACTTACAGATACATAATAACAGGATTGTCATGAGAACATATCCACAATTCATACCAAAAGTGGTATCCAGATTTCACATAAACCAAAGTATACAAATACCAAGTTTCTTTCAAAACCCAAAGACCAAAGCAGAAAAAGCTTTGCACACGCTTGACGCTAGAAGAGCAGTCAGGTATTACATTGAAAGAACCAAGGAATACAGAAAAACAAAAGTTTTGTATCCTTTGCTAACAGGTTTTTGGGAAGACCTGTAACCAAAAACACCATTGCAAGATGGATAGCACAAGCCATACAATTATGCCACACGCAAGCAGGACAAGCATTACAAAGTGCCCCTCTGGCACACTCCAAGAAAGAAAGGAGCTACTATCGCTTTTCTAGCAAATACTCCAATTCAAGACATTTGCATGGCTGCAACATGGTCTTCAGTGCACACATTCACAAAACATTACTGTGTGGACATTCAAATGAATAAAGAAGCAGAAGTAGGGCAAAAGGTCTTACAACATCTATTCATAAACCAAAGCTCATCTTCCACCCAGCCACCACAAGACTAGCAAACCGCTACAAAGTCTATGCACAGCATGTGAATCCAGAAAAGATTCACGCTGCAAAACAATTAGTTTTGCAGCGTGAATCTTTCTGGATTCACTATGCTGTGCATTATTCCGCCATCTCGTGGTTGGGTCCGGATTCGTAGTCTTTTCTTTGTTTTTGTCTTTTTTTTTTTTTTTTTTGTTGTTGGCCCAGGTGGGCGGCGACGCCCACCATTTGGTGTCTTTGGTGACGTCGTCGAGCTCCGGCGGAAGCTCCCACCTTTGGTAGCCATCTTCAGATTCTTTTTCCGCCGTGGGGTCTGGATCGTTGCCGAGAAGTTCCAGAAAGTTGGACGAAGAATCTCGAAAAGTCGAAATTTCATCACAGAAGATATACTACTGAGACACCGGACGACAACACTAGTACCGGAGAAGAAGGACGACGAGGTAGAAGGTCCACGACCGAAATCTCGACGCCTACAGAGAATGCGCTCACAGGGGGCTCCCTAAGCGCGGTTATGGACAAGACTCCGTTCAAGTTCTGCAGAAATTGCCACCACAAATACGCCCAAAAAGACCAGCACCCAGTCTGCAACCTCTGCTTGCCGCTCGACCACGCCAGCGAAGACTGCAACGCGTGCTCGGCGTTCACCCCGAAGACCCTCCGGGTGAGAGACAGACAGAGAAGGGCGAATTACAGCATGCAGGGCCAGGGACCAGCACCATCTCTCCGAGACCTGGGTCTCTCGAGCGGAGAGGAGGACAACATCGCAGAGGGACCAGAGGACTGCGCTGTCGTCGAAATCGAAAAGAAAACGTCGAAGGAGGTAAGGGAGTCGTCGACCCCAAAACACCAAAGCGACGCTCGAAAGAGTGAAGCCAGAATCCCTAGCGACACTGCCAGAAGTGTAGCAAAGTCCACCAAGGGAGCGTTGCCGCCGAAACACTCGACGAAAGCAACAGCACCAAGGGACAAACAGCCGAGCGGATCCTTGGACAAGGACTCTCAATCGGCGAAAGCCTCCGAAAACGAAGGCGTCGAAGGTCGTCCCCGAAAAGGAAACCTCGACACCGAGAAAGGAAGGCCCGGCGTCTGTTTCGACGACCGCGACCGCGAAGAGAGGCACTGCACCACTCGACGCCGAAAAGGCCCACGAGATGGCGAAAAAGAAGAGGAGGCTCGAGGCAGAGATGGCGAGCATCCTGCAACGCAAAAAGACTTCGACGAGAAGATGAAACAATACGCTATTCCGTCGAAGCAAGCCCACGAGGCAGTCGAGGAGTTCGAGGTCGAAGTCGACGAGGCCCCTGGGACACCCGAACAGCTCGAAGACCAGGACGAGGAATACTACTACTTCGAGGCCGAAGGCGAAGAAGAGATGCTGTCTTACAGGGACTCGGCGTCCTCTGAAGTACAAGACCTAGACTGGCAAGACCTCGACACAGAGTCACCAGAAGAAGGGGTAGACACTTACCCCTCGAGACCTTCGCCGCCAGACGACATCGGAGTCTACAATGAGGTCGTGCAGAAGGCTGCAAAGACTTATGGGGTCGAAATGCAGGAGGAAAAGACAAAAGCAGGTTTCCTCTTCGAAACCCTGCTCCCCCAACAGACAAGGAGTCAATTTCTACCCATGTTACCTGGCGTTCTCGACCAGGGAAGGGAGGCCTTCAGGGAACCAGCAATCTGCAAGGCGGTTACCCCTAGGAGCGAAAAGAAGTATAAGCACTCCACAAAAGATCCTGCATACATACAGGGGTCTGTACCAGCAGACTCCATTATCGCTGCAACAGCCAGGAAGAGGGCCGGTGTGCCCACCAACACAGGCCCACCTCCAGACAAGGAGAGCAAAAGAATAGACCTCACAGGACGTAAGGTGGAGAGGAACGCAGCCATACACTGGCGTATCGCCAACTCCAACGCCCTCATCAGCAGGCATGCATACCAGCATTGGGCAGAAATGAGCCAGCTCATTAAGCACCTGCCAGAAGAACACCAACAAAGGGCCAATTACCTAGCGGAAGAAGGCAAGGCCATCGCGAACACTTGCCTAAAGTCAGCCTTGGACGCAGCAGAGAACTCCAGCAGGCAAATGATGATAGGGATGACTGAGAGGAGACACGCATGGCTCAGGATCTCCGGCTTCAAACCAGAAGTACAGAGCAACATCATCAACACACCGTTCGACGGTGAGAAACTGTTTGGAGCAACAGTTGACAACAAATTAACACAACTAAAAACGGACAACGAAACTGCAAGGTCCATGGGAGCGCTGCAGTTCAGGGGGATGAGAAGAGGGAACCCCTCAAGGCGAGCCAGTGGTAGAGGAGGCAATGCACCTACCACTTCACATCAATCACAACAACAAGGGTACCAAGGGAACAACCAGGGCCAAAACCTGCAGGGACAACAGCAGCAGAATTGGCAGTACCAACCCAGAGGACGGTCCTTTCGAGGGCGCGGGTACGGACGGGGACAGGCCCGAAGAGGGGGCCAGCAGCCCGCCTCAAAGTGACTCCACACACATAACAAGCCCCCACCGTTAACACCAAGGTTGAGGGGAAGTCCGCAAAGGAAAATATAAAGAGCAGAAGCACACAGCAAATAACCACCGAGCATACGACACCAGTGGGAGGAAGAATAAGAAAATTTCTCACACAATGGAGGAAAATTACCACAGACAAATGGATACTAAACACCATACAGCACGGGTACTGCATAGACCTCCAAAAACACCCGCCAGGGAGAAGACCAAGACATCGGTCAATACCCGCAAGAGAACTAGCCCCCTCCGCCTAGAAGCAGAGGAACTGCTACAAAAAGAGCAATAGAACCAGTTCCAAACAACGAAAGGAACAAGGGAATATACTCAACGTACTTCCTAGTGCCAAAGGTAGACGATACACTAAGACCTATACTGGACCTCAGATTCCTGAACAAGTTCGTAAAAACCCAAAAATTCAAGATGACTTCACTTCAGGAAGTAATACCCCAAATCCAAGAAGGGGATTACATGGCGACCTTAGACCTAAAAGATGCATACCTGCACATACCCGTCAACCGCAAACACAAACGGCTATTAAGATTCGTGATAGGCCACGATCACTACCAGTTCACAGTGCTAGCCTTCGGACTAAAGTCCGCACCAAGAGTGTTCACGAAATGCCTAGCAGCAGCTGCAGCGCACCTTCGGAGGAGGAGCATACATGTATACCCCTACCTCGACGACTGGCTGGTAAAAGCAGGATCATACAGACTCTGCAAAAAACACATCAAACAAGTCATAGAAACACTGTCCACATTAGGTTTCTCAATACATTGGGAAAAATCGTCAACAGAACCCCAACAAATCAAGATATTCTTGGGGGCACAAATAGACAGCACACAGTCCAAGGTGTTCCCCAGCGACAAGAGAAGTATAGCGCTCCTGAGGGAAACACGTCATTACCGCAAGGGGCAAGTTCTGACAGTGAGGACAGTGAGCAGGCTAATGAGAATGATGGCATCATGCATCCATCTTGTCCCGCATATCAGACTGCACATGAGACCGTTCCAGGAATGGATACAACAGCAATGGTCACAAGCCACAGGGAGTTGGGAAGATCTAGTGGTTGTCACACACGCAGTGCAGAAAGAAATAGCGTGGTGGAAAGAAGAGAACATATTACAAGGGAAGCCATTCACACAGCCAACTCCAACAGTGACCATCACAACAGACGCCTCACAGCAGGGCTGGGCGCGCACATGACCAGACTCCGCGTCAGGGGGCTCTGGTCACAACAAGATGCAGTGAAACACATCAACTACCTAGAACTCAAAACTGTGTTCCTAGCCTTAAAAGCCTTTCAAAAGCAGCTTTACGGCCAGCGAGTGCTGATACAAACAGACAACACAACTGCAATGTTCTACATCAACAAGCAAGGTGGAACACAATCAGCACCGCTGTCAAGTCTGGCACAACAGATCTGGAGATGGGCCATCCCTCTAAGGATAGACCTGCTAGCAATACACCTCCCAGGAATAGACAATGTAGAAGCAGACCGACTCAGCAGGCAGACGTCTGCATCCCACGAATGGGAACTGAACCAACAGGAGGTGCAGCAATTGTTCCAAAAGTGGGGAACACCACGGATAGACCTCTTTGCAACACCCCACAATGCAAAATGCCAACATTACGCATCCAGACAGCCGGACCAAAGGTCCCTAGGGAATGCCCTATGGATAAGTTGGTCGAACGAATTTGCTTACGCTTTTCCCCCGATACCACTGTTACACAAAGTACTCAGCAAATGCAGGAGCAGCAGCATGACACTCATACTGGTGGCACCTCAGTGGGCCAGACAAACATGGTTCTCACAGATTATGGAAATGGCGCAGGAACCAGCACACAGGTTCAGCAGAAGGAAAGACCTCCTCACAATGCAAGACGGAAAAGTGCTCCACCCAGAACCAGACAGCCTCAGCCTAGCAGCATGGCTCCTGAGGACCTAGAATTCGCACACCTCAAACTACCTCCAAGCACCATGGCAGTACTCAGAGAAGCAAGGAGACCCACTACAAGAAAATGCTACATTGCAAAGTGGAAAAGGTTCTCACAATGGTGCATTACAGAGGGACTGCAACGAAAAGTCACAAAAGAATCAACAGTACTGCGATATTTAACACACCTACTACAAAGCGGGCTGAGCTACTCGTCACTAAGGGTTCACCTAGCAGCCATAGTGGCCTACACCAGGGAGAAGCGGTGAAAAGCTTCTTCACCTCCCAAGTGGTCAAAAGATTCCTGGAAGGAGCTAAAAGAATAGCCCCCTAAAAGGATGCCAGCCCCAAGCTGGAACCTCAACACTGTACTGACACAGTTGATGAAATCACCATTTGAACCCATACACAAGAGCACACTGCACATGCTCACACTAAAAACGGCTTTCTTAGTGGCTATCACGTCACTGCGAAGAGTCAGTGAACTACAGGCTCTCACACTACAAGAGCCCTACTTGCAAATACACAAGGACAGAATTGTCATGAGGACGGACCCACACTTCCTGCCAAAGGTGGTGTCGCGGTTCCATATCAATCAAACAATACAGATACCAAGTTTCTTCCAGAAACCTTCAACACCCTCAGAAAAGGCGCTACACACGCTAGACGCCAGAAGGGCAGTGATGCACTACATAGAAAGGACGAAGGAATGCAGGAAAACAAAACAACTCTTCGTTTCCTTCGCAAGCAGTTTCCTGGGACGACCAGTAACAAAAAATACCATTGCACGGTGGATTGCACAAGCAATACAACTCTGCCACAAGCAGGCAGGACAAGAGTTACAAGGGGCCGCCCAGGCTCACTCAACAAGGAAAAAGGGAGCAACGGTTGCGTTCCTAGCGAACACACCTATACAAGACATTTGCCAAGCGGCAACATGGTCTTCCGTGCATACGTTCACCAAACACTACTGTGTTGATATCCAAATGAACAAAGAGGCACAAGTAGGACAGAAGGTCTTACAGCACATTTTCAGCAACCAATGCTCATCTTCCACCCAACCACCGCAATAACAAAACCGCTACTAAGTCTATGCACAGCATAGTGAATCCAGAAAGATTCACGCTGCAAAACGAATAGTTTCTTACCTGTCGGTGTAGTTTTGCAGCTTGAAGACTTTCTGGATTCACTAGCGATCCCACCCGCCTCCGCCAGGAAGATAACATAGGAGGTTAAGGGTACAACTAAACTACATACAAGGTTTTAAAGGGATCAAAGAATAATTGAAGGATTAAAGGTTAAAGACATAGACAACAAAAAACTGTAAGAGGAAAAGAAAAAAGAATCCGAAGATGGCTACCAAAGGTGGGAGCTTCCGCCGGAAGCTCGACGACGTCACCAAAGACACCAAATGGTGGGGCGTCGCCGCCCACCTGGGCCAACAACAAAAAAAAAAAAGACAAAAAAAAAAAAAAAGACAAAAACAAAGAAAAGACTACGAATCCGGACCCAACCACGAGATGGCGGAATAATGCACAGCATAGTGAATCCAGAAAGTCTTCAAGCTGCAAAACTACACCGACAGGTAAGAAACTATTCGTTTCTTACCTGTCGGTGTAGTTTTGCAGCTTGAAGAATTTTCTGGATTCACTAGCGAACCTACCCTCCTCCGCCAGGAAAGATAAGGAAGAAAAGGAAAAAAAAGAATCAGAAGATGGCAACCAAAGGTGGGAGCTTCCGGAGGAAGCCTGTCGACGTCACAAGAGGACACCAAATGGTGGTATGTCGACGCCCACCACCAACATAAAAAAGAGAAGAAATACAACAGTTCCGGACCCAACCACTAGATGGCGGAATAATGCACAGCATGTGAATCCAGAAAATTCTTCAAGCTGCAAAACTACACCGACAGGTAAACTATCAGTTTTTATCAAAACATAGCACATAATTAGTACATGAAGAGATGTCTGTATTCATTTATTCTTTATTCATTTTCTTCTTTAAAAGCACGCCCATTGAACAGTGGTCAGAGTAGCCAACTCGTTTCGTCCTACACTGACTTCTTAAGGGCGTAATGGACAAGCAGACACCTAGCATGCTATTTCGAGCACATAAACTCTATCTTTTTACCGAAAGGAAGAACTATATTTTGGACCATCTACATGACACTAGTCTTTCATGACCTAGGGATTGTTACATTAATATTCAAGCCCTGAAGAAGTCTGTGTAGGACGAAACGCATTGGCTACTCTGACCACTGTTCAATGGGCGTGCTTTTAAAGAAGAAAATGAATAAAGAATAAATGAATACAGATATCTTCTCTTCATGTGCTAAGTTTTGATGAAAACTACTGTTATAAGTGAAATGAGAAGTGTGCCGAACTCATGTGAGACAGATTTAATCTGATTAGCATTGTGAGTGCTGAACCATCATCAACTTATGCAAATTTTGGAAATTGTTCTCAAATTGAAGTAGAGGGAGGGGGCTTTACTTCAGGTTCTGTGCACCACTAGAGAATTTCTAACCTCTACCTGATACAATACTGAAAAGTGCGGTATCTTATTGCCTCAACCCCTCTGTGTATATCAATTACATATATATGCCTATACATGCTACACATACAGATCTAGGCTAGGTACATTCAGGCAAATTACTTAAGGCGCGCATTTTAGGAATATGCAAGTGCTACTGTTTTTATCTGAAATGCTTCTGTTCATCTTATTAGCACTATGGTAGAAATGCATCTATTTACTATATTGGTAATTGCAATCTTTCGTATGCTCATTTCCTGATTGTCGCAGCAAATATGTTTTACACAAGACTGACGCTGGACCAATAAATACTTATTGAAACGTCCTAATCGCCATCCTGTGTATTTTCTGAGAATAAGTGAGCACAAGTGACTGAGTGAAAAGTACTGTGCTGTTTTCCACGATCCCTGGGGAATCGGGGTTGTCATGTTCTATGGTTGCCAGAAACTACCTACACCACTGTAGAGCTAGCTCGTCTAATGGCTGACATATCCTGTGAGGTTGTCCGAAAGCGGTTTGGACACCGAGCCCTCAGTTTAGGTCTTCCAAAACGCGCAGGTCCTGGGGATTCCTGGGAACTACACAACACTACTCCGTAACCCATAAAGCATTAGTGGTGAATTAGTATAGTGAAAATATGAAAGTAATTTGAGTGGTGGATATGTTAGTCAGTTATTTTGACTGTTGCCATTGCTTCCAGATGGCCTCCGTTCTAATATAGAACAGTTGATTCAGAATAACCAACAGGCAGTTAAGTTGATTATTAGATGTGCCATCCATTCCATTGATTCTGTGGGTCGGGACTCCTCTTTGGCGCTACGTCGTCGTGCCTGGTTAAGTCCTTTAGGCTTTTCAGAGGCTGTTCAAGCTGCTTTGGTCGATATGCCCTTTGATGGCACCCATCTTGTTTGGTGCCCAGGCCAATTCAGCTTTACGGCGTTAACGCGATAATCTAATTATATACCCATTTGATTTTTTTCCCTATACTAGGGTTGTATGGGGGATATTAATCTTTTGGTTCTTACACGGCTGGCCATGTTATGACAGTGCAACGGTGATATAAGTTCTGCCTCCTGGTGACACCTGATGTGGTGTAACTGCGGTTAGATATTGTTTCAGTACTGTCTTTGACAGGTTGAGGTACAAAGATACCTATTGCATAGATTTTTCCCTTCCTTTTTTCCTCTGATGGCCTTTATTCTCAAGGTCATTTGCTTGTGACGTTTATTCCGGTTAGGTTTACCTATGCTTCATGCTTCTTTGGCAGCAGTTAAGTCTGCTGGTATGCATTACTTTTGATTTTCGATATCTCTTATAGGGACATCTTGTTTATGCCCTATGGGAGACCTTGTATACAGAGTATGCTTATTCTTTACACCTACTCTGAATTTCCACTTCAGTGCAATTTTGGGCCTGATTCGACCAAAGGTTTCCACTAGGACATCCTTGTTTGATCGGTCCTTTGTTTGATTGCAGTCCTTTTTGCTAGTTTTGGCGGGGTGCACTTTGCTTTGAATTCAGGGGGTGCACAGATTGCTTTTGCGTTAGGTGATTTTTACAAAGGGTATGCTACCCTATGAGGGGGGGGGTTATGCCAACTTTATCACTGTGTTCCATGCCTGCGCAAGGGGGTTTTGTCCCTTGATATGCATTGCCTTTTCTTGGAGGCTTTACATATGGCAGGTTCAAGGGCTCTGTTTTGTATTCTTCTGCATTATTATATTACCAACGGTTACCTCCATTTATGGAGGTTCTATGGTTTTCTACTTTCATTCTTATAGCATGGTTCTGTGATCACTGCTTGTAATGTTATCTGGAATGCAGTGTCAGAATATTTTAACCTGGGGGGGGGTTCGCATCTACAGCCTTGTTCAGCATTTTCTGGGAGGATTTCTTCTTTCCTTAAAGAGAATGTTCACCTCTATGGTTCTTCCCATCCTTAACAACATCCTGATTTTTCCTTTCCATGCACTTTGATATGCTGGTGTAGTTGCACTTTTACTGTCTGGAGGTTGGATGTCTGTCTCCTGGAGGACATTTAATCTGCAATTGCTCTTTGTGACTTAGTCCTTTTAGGATTCAGAGATATATATGTATGCATTTATGGGTGCGTGTGTGTGTATAGGGGTGCGGGTGCGAGGTAGATCGCCATCCTCCACGTGACATCGGACCCTCGCAAAGATGGCTCCCAGATTTTATTGACGCGATGGGCCTGACGGATGTATGGAGGTCGTTTCACCCCACTAATCACCAATACACTTTCCACTCTGGGGCGCACAACAGTGTCTCCCGTATCGACTACCTTCTTGTACCGGCGTCCCAGATTAGTTGCGTTCGGGAGGTGCGACATTTAGCGAGGGGTATATCGGATCACTCCCCCATCTGGGTTGAATTAGTCTTGAATGAAAAAAGGGTGGGTAAAATCGCGCCAATTAACCTTTGGAATTTGCGCAATCTGACGGTCAGAGGGGATCTCCTTCAGGTCGCGGATCGCTACTTCTTGGAGTATACAGGCTCGGTCACATCACACCGGACTCTCTGGGAGGCCTTTAAGACCGTATTGAGGGGTCAGGCTCTCTTGCTTATAGCAGGTGTCCGGAAGGAAAAGGCGAAGGACATGTTCCAAGTGGAAACAGATATCCTCCGGCTGGAGGAAGAGTGGGAAAGAGGCCACGGGGGATACGCAGCATGAACTCAAGCTCAAGAGGGAGGAATACAGGGCCATCGCCACAGATCCGGCCAAAACACTAGGCAGAGAAAAGGATGGCAGGCTCTATGACTTGGGTGATAAAGCCGGTAAACTCCTTGCCTGGCTTGATAGGAGAGACCTGGCAAGCCGCCTTGTTCCAGAACTTGTAGACGTACAGGAGGGAGTCATAACAGACCCACAGGCGATTGCGAATGAGTTCGCCGACCATTACCACTGAGTATACCGAACAAGCACTGATTTGTCCGAAGAGGATTCGGGGTTACTGCTTGCGGACATGCAACTTCCTACCTTGTCGACCGAGAAACGGGAGTCCTTAGATAGCGCTTTCACGAATGACGAGATCGCGCAGGCTATAAGAAACCTCCAGTCCGGTAAGGCGTTTGGCCCAAATGGCTTGCCGATAGAACTGTACAAGCTAAAACCTGACTCCATTGCCCCACACCTGCGAGCAATGTTTGCAGAGAGTAAGGAGAAGGGGAGGCTTCCCTATGACCAGCGGGTAGCTACCCTAGTGACCCTCTATGGAGGGTAAACCCAGGGACAGGTGCTCGTCGTACAGACCGATCTCCCTGCTAAATGCAGAACCCAAGATCTTGGCCAAACTGTTGGCGGCTCGCTTAACCCCAGTTCTCTGTAAGCTGGTACACCCTGATCAATCGGGCTTTATGTTCTTGTTGGAGGTTTTCAATGTCTTTAAAATA
This sequence comes from Calotriton arnoldi, assembly GCA_963921515.1. Taxonomy (NCBI): domain Eukaryota; kingdom Metazoa; phylum Chordata; class Amphibia; order Caudata; family Salamandridae; genus Calotriton; species Calotriton arnoldi. The sequence goes on from CAWUFW010003022.1 coordinate 1,648,642, forward strand.
TCGCGCTGGGACTGGGTCCGGGTGGTTCTGTAGAGCATATAGGAAACATGGCAGAGCCATCATTTTAAAAAGCGCTGCTCGTCCCAGCAGAGATGGCGGGAGCGTCCTCCAATGTGCGACATCCAGGTATTGGAAGCAGTCTCAGGCCACCTGGATTGGACAGTTCTTTAGTGGGGGTGGGGGATCACCGCTGAGGACATAAATTACCGACTTGGTCCAGTTGATCCTGTAACCAGAGTTCTTCCCGAAATTTGTAAATATATTAATGACTATGGAGTGAGGCTTTCGGGGAGGCGAGATATAGGAGAATGTCGTCCGCATACAAGGAGATACGGTCTTCCCATGTGTCCGCCCACTTGAGGCCCCGGATTATCGGATCCATGCTGCTAGTGGCTCGAGGGAGAGCGCAAATAATAGTGGGGACAACGGACAGCCCTGACGTATCCCACGGCTCAACTCAAACACCTCCGACTTCTTGTTGTTGACCACTACCTGAGCCAGGGGCTCGCCATACAACAGCCGCACCCACCCTATAAATTCGGGTCCGAAACCTAGCTTTTTCAGGACTGCGAAGAGATAAGCCCATTCGATTGTGTCAAATGCCATTGTGGCATCAAGTGACACCACCGCCGCCGCTTCCTGAATCGTGTCGATCCTGCCCAGCACGCCATGGAGCCACCGCAAGTTCAGGGCTGTATTGCGATGAGGCATAAAGCCCTCAGCGGTGATCCCCCACCCCCACTAAAGAACTGTCCAATCCAGGTGGCCTGAGACTGCTTCCAATACCTGGATGTCGCACATTGGAGGACGCTCCCGCCATCTCTGCTGGGACGAGCAGCGCTTTTTAAAATGATGGCTCTGCCATGTTTCCTATATGCTCTACAGAACCACCCGGACCCAGTCCCAGCGCGATATTTTAAAGACATTGAAAACCTCCAACAAGAACTGCTCTGGGAGGGCAGGCCACGCATAGCCTTACAAAAGCTGGTACTGTCATGGTATGATGGGGGGATAGCTCTCCCAGACATAAAAAAAAAATGACTGGGCTGCTCACCTGGCCTCAATCAATCACTGCACATATCGGTGCGGGAATGACCCAGGGTATAGGATGGACAAATGGCAACTTCCCGGGGGTAATTTTAATAGGGCCATCTACTCCCATGCTAAAAAGTTCCCACTCACTGGGCCTACCCGACACGCAGTACAAGTCTGGAGGGCAGTGAACAAAAGTCTGGGGTGGGACTGGAGGCTCACGCGGGCCACTCCATTGTGGGACGCTGAGCAACTGGGAACTCTGCGGACCTCCAAGGGTTTGAAAAGTGGGATCTGATTGGGATCTCAAGGATTGGAGATCTGTGGCAGAAGGGGGAGATGGTGTCATTTGCCGCCCTGCAAAAAGAATATGACTTAGCCGATTTAGAATACTTCCAGTATTTACAGGTGCGGCATGCACTAATATCGAATTTGCCCAAGGGGGAATCTCCCCCCAGAGTCGTCGCTGCTGGAAGACAGGTTGTTGGATGGCTACATGCCCACAAAAGCGATCTCCCTCACATACAAGAAACTAATAAATAACACTTCTGATCCTCTCGTTCTGACCAGGGGGCGGTGGGAGAGAGACGGATTAGAGCTTGACGAGGAGTGGCAGGAGGCCGTGGCATCCCCGAGAGAAGTCGCAATCTCTTCCAGACTCTGCCTGGTTCAGTTGAAGATTCTACATAGGGTCTATGTGTCGGGGGCCAGGCTAGCTAGCATGGGAAGAGTGTCTGATGGGATGTGCAGGAGGCAATGTGGTCAAGAGGGTACTTTCATGCATATAATATGGGAATGTGCAACTATCCAGAGTTACTGGAAGGAGATACACGAGTGTATAAATGAGGTGCTCTAGGTGAGACTCCGGCCTGAAGCCAAACGATGTCTGTTAAATGTCTGGGAGCCTACTGATTTGGATAGCCGGGGGGAAACTTGGGTCACATTGGGCCTGATGGTGGCTAAGAGAAACATTGCCCGATTGTGGGGTTCTGGAGTGTCGCCTACATTGACTACCTGGAAAGCGGACATGGATTGGTGCATGCTTAGAGAAAAGACAGTGTATGTTGCACTGGGATGCCCCAAAAAGTGGTCCGCAATTTGGGACAAATGGAATGTGTACAGAGGGAATATTTGTGTCCCACCTACTGTCCCTCCCCTGGAAGAACCTTTCACACCTTGAGGTCCTACTTTCCCTGTCCTATCGTTGTGGTTCATCATTGGAATGATGTCTATGTATGTCTGAGATATTGTCTATCCATCTGTAACAAGAAATGCCGTTTTTCCTCTGTTTAATAAAGAGTTGTAAAAAAAAAAAAAAATTACATTTGACTGCGTCTCCTCACAGAGCCATGGAGAAATCAAACGCCCAGATCCCAAACAACTGAACCTCGCGATCTGGCTCCTGAAGTCAGTTTGGTTATCTAAACCTGCCACCTGACTATGAACATCATTAGAGAGGCCAGAAGGCCTACTACAAGAGCTTGCTACGCAGCCAAATGGAAGTGTTTTGTTATTTATTGTAATAATCACATCAACCCTCTTGATGCTTCCATACAAAATATACTCTGCTATCTATTGCATTTGCAGCAGTCGGCATTGGCCTATACATCCATCAGACTGCATCTTGCTGCGATAGCAGCCTACCTTCAAAACAGGCAACATTTATCACTCTTTAGAGTGCCTGTAATCAAAGCATTTATGGAAGGACTAAAAAGAGTCATACCACCAAGACTTCCACCTGCCCCAGTATGGAATCTTAACATAGTCCTCACAACATTAATGGGACCACCATTTGAACCCATGCACAAATGTGAACTACAGTTCCTCGCTTGGAAAACAGCTTTCCTTATTGCGATCACTTCATTGAGGAGAGTGGGTGAACTACAGGCACTAACCATAAAAGAACCTTTTTTCCAGCTACACAAAGATAAAGTGGTTCTTCGTACCAATTCCAAATTCCTTCCTAAGGTAGTATCTGCATTTCACATTAATCAGTCGGTAGAATCACCAGTATTCTTCCCTCAACCTGATTCTGTTGCAGAACGAGCTCTACACACCTTAGATATTAGGAGAGCTTTATTGTATTACACTGAAAGAACAATCATTTCGTAAGACTAAAAAACTTTGTCGCTTTTGCACCACCTCACAAAGGCAATCCAATCTCCAAATCAGGTATTGCTAGGTGGATTGTAAAATGTATTCAGATTTGTTATGCAAAAGTCAAAAGGACTCTAACGGTACCCCCTAGAGCACATTCAACCCGCAAACGGGGGGCTACTATGGCTTTCTTAGGAAACATCCCTATTACTGATATCTGCAAAGCTGCTACATGGTCTACACCACAAACATTCACCAAACACTACTGTGTAGGTGTGTTAGCAAGAAAACAAGCTAATGTGGGCCAAGCAGTACAAAACACTATTTCAGACAAGTCCACCAGTTACAGGATAGCCACCGCTTAGGGGACACTGCTATATAGTCTTTGCAAAGCATGTGATCTACAGCTCACATGCCTCGAACGGAAAATGCTACTTGCCCAGTATGCATCTGTTCTTGGCATGTAGAGCTGTAGAATCTCATGCGCCCACCCACCTCCCCGGATAACTGTAGCTGTGGTAGTTCTCTTGTTACTATACATACATATGCATGGACATCTCTATTCTTTACTACTACTCCATTCTCTCACCCTCTGCGGAAAACAATCTGAAGATGGAGTCGATGACCATGCGCACTATCGCCTAAAGGAGGAGTCACCTACCTAGTGACTAGGAAGACTTCTTCGAAGAAAAACAAAGTGCAAACATCCGGACACAACACTAGATGGCGATCTTATGCAAAGCATGAGATTCTACAGCTCTACATGCCAAGAACAGATGCATACTGGGTAAGTAGCATTTTCCTTTGGCAGCCAGGCGTCCCTCCACCAAAACGGTATACGCCTGTAGAGGGAACAAGTTTGTGGCATGGTGCGCAGCAAAGGCTGTGGATCCCTTTTCTGCCTCCCTTTCAGAGGTTCTCCTCTTCATTCTTTTGCCCAACAGGGCTCTGCTCTGGGCAGTCTCAAAGGCTATCGTTCGGCCATTTCGGCCTTTCTTCGGCTTCCTGACCAGCCTTCTCTTTTCAAGTCCCCTATTGTAAATCGCTTCCTTAAGGGCATTACTCACTTGTTTCCGCCTATTCCTTTCGTAATGCCCCAGTTGGACTTGAACCTGGTTCTGACCTATCTTATGTGCGCTCCTTTCGAGCCGCTACATAACTGTCCTCTCAGACTTCTAACACTTTTTGGTTGCCATCACCTCCGCTCGCAGGGTGAGTGAGCTTCAGGCTCTTTCTTCCAAACCGCCTTTTTTTTTTTATTATTTAAAAAGTTTTGTATAGCGCGAACAAGGCCCAATCAGGTATCAGAGCGCTTTACATAGGCAGGTTGACAGACAAAACGGGGCGACAATCGGGGCAAAACGAGAATAAAATACAATAACAGTAATGTACAACAGTAGTAACAGGAACGTAGAGAAGGATGTCGGAGCCATGCCATTCCAGAATATCATGTTGGCCGGGTCAGCACTTTAGTCCAGAGATGAAGTCGTAAGTAGAGTTTTCACTTCCCTTTTGAAGGACTCTGTTGATGGAATCAGTGTAATTTCCGTAGGCAGGGAGTTCCAGATTCTCGGGGCGACACCTGAGAAGGCACGATTGTAGGTTTTTGCTTTTTTAAATTTGTTAGGTTTCAACAGCAAGGTGCTGGAGCGCCTAGAGGAGCGGGTACCTCCCGAAAGGACTAGCTTATTTGCAAGCCAATTTAGAGCTTTCAAAATCTGGGAAATGTGGTTGGATTTCTTGGAGCCCGTGATGATCCTTGCCGCAGCGTTCAGTGAGGCCCTGAGAGGGGCCAGCCTGTATCTTGGTAGACTACAAAGGGTTGCACTGCCATAATTGAGTCGGGAGAGCACTACTGCTTGCACAGCAGATTTGGAGTCCTCGGGGGGGGGGGGGGGCAGGAATGGTTTGAGTTTCCTAAGAATGCTCAGATGAAAGTTCGCTCCTTTGTTAGCAGCGCTGATGTGTGCTTGCATGTTCAAGTTTTTAACCAGCACTATTCCCAGGGATCTCGTAGAGTCTGATATGTGATGTGCAGTTGAGAGCGGAGAGGTTATTTATAAATTTCTTCACAATGAGGTCTTGCTTGGGCGGGGAGATGAGGAGGAATTCCGTTTTGAGGGCGTTCAGTTTGAGATGGTTGAGGGTTAACGAGTTTAGGGTTTTGTGCAGGGTTCCGTTCAGTCGTGATATCGTTCGGTGAAGATTTTCAGGTATAACTGCGTATCATCGGCATATATGTGGTAATGTATGTTAGATGCTTTGAGGATTTCAGTAAGAGGTTCAATGAAAAGGTTGAACAGGGTGGGGGAGAGATGACCCTTGGGGGGTACCCCCAGAGTGCAAGGACTGGGATTGGAGAGGGTTTGATTGGTTTTGACTCTTTGAGATCTGTTATGGAGAAACTAGGCAAACCATTTTAGAACTGTGCCAGAGAACCCCATCATATGTTCCAAAAGGTCCAGGAGGTTGTCATGTTTGACGGTGTCATAAGCTGATGAGAGGTAAAGTAATATTAAAAGGCAGGATTCGTTCCGGTCAAGCATAGTAAGAGCGTCGTCAACTATGTGTGATGGCTGTTTCGGGGCTGTGACCCCGACGGAAGCTAGATTGGAATTGATCAAATAGTTGGAGTTCTTCAATGTGGTTACATAGTTGTACCTAAACACATTTCTCAAGGAGTTTTGCCAGAGAGGGGATGTTTGTGATAGGTCGGAAGTGTTGTACAGATCCTCCGGGTCAGCCAATGGTTTTTTTAAGAATAGGGAGCACCAGACCGGACTTTAAGCAGTCCGGGATTTCACCTTGGAGAAGGGAAGCATTAATAATGTTGGACCAGAGAGGGACTAGTGATCTATTCAGATCTTTGAAGAGAGAAGAGGGTATGGGATCATTGAAGTGATTAGAGGGTTTAAGGGTAGAGAGAATGTTGTAAATGGATGTGTCGTTGAGGGGGGCGAATTGACTCCAACAGGCATTGTTTTTAGGGGAGTGACTTGCAGCTATCTGGGGCTGCGAGGGGAGGGGGTGGTTTGGTACGCGCGATGGGTCGACCAGGGCTGAGCTTAGCTCAGAATCGATCTTGGTAGCTTTTTCGAGGAAGAAGGCAGCAAAGTCCTCGCAATTTGGTTGTGTACTGGAGCCGAGTGTAGACTGGGTGGTAGTGTTGTTGGATTGACGTTTAATCGGATCAAACAGCATTTTGGGGCGGTTTTTGGCACTGTCCAGTTGGCATCTGAAGAAGGACGCTTTCGCCGTTCTGATGTGTTTGCTCTACATGCTCCTTTTCAGCCTCAGGAGCTTAAGGAGTTCCAGCGATGGAGAGTATCTCCATGCGCGTTCTGCAGATCTCAGGTTGCGTCTGTCCGAGTTTAAACTGTCATTGTACCTTGGATTGGAATCTTTGTTGGATTTTCTTTTCAGTTTTAGGGGAGCAATTACATCGAGTACTTTCAGTATAGAGTTGTTGCAGTGCTCAGTGAGTTCATGAATTTCTGACATAGATGTAGGAGGAGGCAGGGCCAGATTACATCGAGAGATGAGCTCTTTCACTTTTGTGTTTTGCAACGTTCTTTTCCAGTGTCTCTGTTTCTTGGGTTGGCCTTAATGTTCCAACGTTCTAAAATGAAGGTGATCTAGAAGTGGTCTGACCAGTCACGGGGTAATTGATTCCAGCTGAATGGAGTTGGGGTTCGAAATGATTTGGTCTAGGGTCGCGCCTAGGTTGTGCGTTGGGCTGTCACAGAATTGAGTCAAATTGAGGTCCATCAGGAAGTTTTTAAGACTGTTCACCGCCTGATCATTCGGGTCATTCCAATGAAGATTGAAGTCCCCCAGGAATATCTGGGGACAATGTTGCCCCCCGTTGGATGTGATGGTTTCCATGATTTGTTCAACTAAAGGGAGGTTGTCTCCCGGGGATGGTAAAAGATGTGAAGGTTGCATAAGGTTGTGTTTGCTGCTAATGTCTATATAGACAGATATTCACATGAATAGAGAGCTGCAGCAGGAGATTGCTTAGCTGAGACTGTTATGGAATATACAAGCAATGAATCCACCCGTTCTTAGTTCTATCAAGTCTGATTATGTTGTGGCTCGTGGGTACTAGGATGTCAAGGACAGGACCAGATGAGTCATTTAGCCAGGTTTCAGTGAAGATTAGGAGGTCTAGTGCCCTATTTAGGATGAGGTCAGCGATGTCGGTAGCATGTTTCACCGCAGACCTACAGTTGAGTAGTATGGATTTTAGATGTGATTTGGAGTCAGTTTGACAAGGATGGGTAATGTGAATTTGCCTAAGGTTCAGTGTTAAGGACATTAGAGTTATGTCTAGGAGCTCTATGGGGGTTTAGTGGAATCGTTTGGATGGACACCGGGGGGGCTTGAATGAGTCCAGACGCTCTAGTAGGCTTTAGTGTCGTAGGTAGCACGGGTTCATGTTTGTTTGAGTTGTCCGTTAAGGTGGAGTTGTAAGCTAGTAGGAGGGAGCCAATGTCCTGGTCAGACAGGAGTTTCTTGCGTCTAATGGGTCTGGAGGGGTCGTTGGGGGGGAGGGAGTGGTGTTTCAAAACCGTCCCGATGAAGGCAGCCTATATCCATTCTTCCGCTCAAAGGGCCTAGTTGGGATTGTAGGGGATTGGGTGGTCAGGCAGGATCATTTGCGCACATTGTCGGACGCTAGTTCAAGGGCCATCTCAGAGGTGGTGTTTATGAGCTTTTGTATGTCAGATTTAAGTTTCTGCAACTCCCAATTGATTTCCTTAAGTCTAGAGGCATGACTGGGTTGAGGACCATGGGACTTGGAGAAGGAAGGTGAAAAGTCGTTTACTAGGGAGATTGTGGCTAGGTAGGGAGACAGCTTGTGGGACCTGAGGAATGGGTGAGGGGTTAGATTCCCTAGGGGGTCTGGGAGGATCGCTTTCCTGGCTGTTCATCTGGACAAAGTTGTCCTTCGCACTAGGCCTTCTGTCCTTCCCAAAGTGGTTACCTCTTTCCACATAGGACAGACCATCACTATGCCCACCTTCTTTCCGCCCCCGCATTCTTCTAAGGAGGAAGAGAGCCTCCACCGTCTGGATCCAAAACGTGCGCTTTCATTCTATCTGGATCACACACAGCAATTCCGGGTGGATGACCAGCTCATTGTTGGCTATGTGGGCGCCAAGAAATGTCGGGCCGTGCAAAACCGACCAGCTCTCGATTGGTCGTTTTTTGCATCAAAATCTGCCATTCCTTAGCAAAAAAGGAACCTCCGGTGGGGTTGCGCACCCATTCCACCAGGGCGACGGCAGCCACTACTGCTTTGGAACGTGGAGTCCCCCTTCATGACATCTGCCAGGCAGCTACGAGGGCTTCATTTCACACGTTTACTAAACACTACTGCCTGGACAGCCAAGTCCGGAGAGACTGCTTCTTTGGCCGTTCAGTTCTCCGGGACTTTCTGGTGGGAACGTAGTTCGCAGGCCCACCTCCGAAGTTGGTATTGTTGGGGTATCTATTCTAAGGTGAGGAATCCATAACTAATAGTCTATTTCAAATGAACAAGTTACTTACCTTCGGTAACTATATATCTGTAAGACATATATTAGTTATGGATTCCTCACCGCCCCACCCATCCTCCCCGTTCTGCAAACGGACTTCTAGGGTAAGGGACTCCCTTTTCAGGGCCCTAGTTTTTGTGTACCAGTGGTCAGTGTCTTGCATGGCTCTGCGCTTCTTGCGTGGAATGTCATGTAAAGAACTGACGACAGCGCACAGGGGCGGCGTTTAAGTAGATACCGCAACGTCTTCCCGTTGACCACGACGCCACCTACTGACGTGCAGAGGTACTGCTGAAGAAAAATTCTCCGGATCCAGTCTGACGCCTGGGGGGTAATTCTAAGGTGAGGAATCCATAACTAATGTCTCTTAACGATATATCGTTACCGATGGTAAGTAACTTGTTCATTAATGTTATTAATATATAAATCAACGAGCATGTCAGTCATAAATCACACTCACAAAACTTTGATCAAGTGTCGAGTCTTGCAGCATGGCATGGCATGGCGAGGCACTAAACTGGTGGAACAGGCAGAGGCGCGCAAAGAAACATAACTGCCACTCCGCGGCCTCACTCAGACTACTTCCTGTAGGCAAATCAAATGGACACCACTGTGAATATTGTTGTGGGTGTCACGTGATGCCACCGTGGCCGACCTGAGTTTTACAGCAGCAACTGTGATCAGCTAATGCAGCCACTACCTCAGCTGAGCCAACTCTGTAGGCTAGCGCTCGGCATTTTCAGATTGAGAACTGAAGGCAGCACTGCACTGTGTGCGCAGTAACTGCAGTGCACTTTGCCAGAACAGCGTGTGGTCCACGATGCTTAAGTTGTTTGAGTGCTTCTAGTAGATGGTATAAGCAGGTAAGTACGCCTACAAGGGATTTGTTCAAATACGTATTTATATCAATTGATAAATTCAATTTAGGCAAGCTCTATCAAAATAGCTTACAATTTGATTACTCAAGAAACAATTCAGATAATTTACCAATGAATAGATCATTCAAATAAAGTTTAAAAAGACACGGGTGTATATATTCAAAAACTGATTTTATATCGATTGAAAATTATTAGTTATAAAGGGTACAAAAACAACACAATGTAGCCAGAAGTAATAGTTGCATAAAATTAAATATCCTTCATAAACTTTATTTGAATGATCTATTCTTTGGTAAATTATCTGAATTGTTTCTTGAGTAATCAAATTGTAAGCTATTTTGATAGAGCTTGCCTAAATTGAATTTATCAATTGATATAAATACGTATTTGAACAAATCCCTTGTAGGCGTACTTACCTGCTTATACTATACTGCCCAAGCCGTCAAGGGTTTATTGGGTTTCCCATTTTTTAAAATATTTCTAGTAGATGGTGGCGCTCCTGTGTGCTAGTGGTGTCAGCAGGCGCCATCAGGAGGCGCTATAAATGCATGACTTATGCATTTTAGTGCGGTGATTTGGACAACAACACTAAAATGCATTAGTCTAATGCCTGATGTGTGGTACTTGACAGGGCTGTTTCAGGCTAGACATTTCAACTGTCTGAATTATCCACGACCGTTGTCTTTTCAGAGAAAGTATGGAAAATGTTTTTGGACAAACGTGCACCCCCCCTCCACATACCCCGCTCACTTCCCCCTCTGCTTCTCCCCATTGCAAAAAGCCCCCATCAACCGCATGCCCTCCCCTGCACTCTTCTCTCTTCCTCGGGTGCTTGCAATCAGTTTTCTTACATTTTTTGGCCTATTTAGACTGTCTCACTACCTCTGGGCTTGACCGAATACTTATTCTTTCAGCATTTGTCTTGTGAATTATTGGAAATGGAAATAAAAATGCAGGATATTGTAGTTCTGAGTGCGTTTTAAGAAAGAAGGTAGAGCTTTAAATGCCAGGTACTCTGATACTCAGTGTTTGCACTTCTTGAATATGAAATTCATAGTACTGACACTTCTCAGCACTGCTCCAGTGCCTTTTAATGAGGACCAGCGCTGCTCAGCAGGTACTCTGGGACAAGGTGTACCTGCTCTTCTGTATTTCCATTTCGTGCACTGCAGAAGGGGATTTGGTTCTAGTTTAATGTGTTGCTCACAAGCTGGTACATAATCTCATGGTTTAGTGCTTGAAATGGAAATATAGAAGAGCAGGTACCAGATTCCTGCTAGATCTTCCTCTGAAGCCTTTCGCCCTCTTATAATTGTATCAGTTTAGGAGATCCTTGCATGAAATATTTGCTTGAGGCCCCCTTCCTACCATGGATTCTGCCTTATTGTAGAAGAGGGTACCGTGATTTCAAGCTGATACTCCATCTTACTGTAAAACGTCCGCACACCCTCTTCTCCTGCTCTCTACCCTTTTCTTGTGATCATACTCCTAAGGACACTAGCATATTCACTCAGCCTGGTAAAGTGATCAATTTTTTTATTATAGTAGGTGAACTTCTTTGAAAGATGCTGATGTGTTTATTGGGTTATATTAAACGTGTAGATTCTACATGTTCATCTATAAAATTAGCAAGCAAGGCGTTTTAAATCATTCTACTTTTAAAATTTTTGCCAATACATGATGGTTAAATATCTTCATCATATGCCAGTCTGATTGATAAACTTGTTTATTATACTCTAGTGTCAACAAAGACTCTGGAGATGAAGAGGGATACTGGTACATTGGTTTACCCTGGTATACCAGAGAAAAACTGTGACCAATGTTTGGAAGCGATAAATATGACCAAAAAGATCATGGATTAGGCATATATCTGAAAGAGACACGTTAGTGATAGATTCCTTACCTTAGAATATCCCCAGGCGTCAGGCTGGATCCGGAAAGTTTTGCGTAGCAGTACCCTTGCGCGTCGGTAGGCGGCGTCGTGCGGCTCCGCGTCCGTCGTCGGCGTCGTGATCGCCGGGATGACGTCGCGGGCAGTACTTAGGCGCCGCCCCTGCGCGCTGACGTCAGTTCTTCTTTTTCCGCGCCAGTAAGCGCAGATCCGGGAAGAGCAGTGCCCTGGTCAATTTTTGACCATACTTTTTGGTGATTTTTCACTGTTTTTTTCCAGCCTTCAGGTGTCGTAGGGATGCCCGGCTTCAGCGATGCGGCGCCTGTGCGCGGATGATGTCCGTCACCGACCCGCATTGGGAGTGTCTCTTCTGCCTCGGCCGAGGCCACGACACCGAGTCTTGTCCCGAATGCCAGGCCCTCAACCCGAAGGCTTTGCGAGAGCGGTCTCGAAAGCTCCTCGAGGCCCGGCATTCGGCTCCGCGGAAGCCCCGGTCGCGTGAGAGGTCCAGGGGTCGCTCGCGGAGTGCACACCGGTCGTCGGCGTCGAAGTCTTCTTCGTCCGGTAAGTCTCGACACAAGAAGTCCAAGAAGCATCGTCGCTCTCGGACTTCGCCTCGCCGGTCTCGCGACTCGGCTGAGGCCCCTCCCGGCACCGTCCCCGCCCCGCGGCCCCGGACTTGCCTGTGGAGTCGCCCCCGTCATACCCGCCCTTCCCGGGTTCGGGGCGGATCCGGCCAAGGTACAGGAGTTCCTGTCGGCCATGGCCCGCCTCTTCGGGCCTTCAGGCCCCTCCGGTGCGCCTTCGGGCCCCGCGGGCTCTGATGGGGTTGATCCGGCGTCGCCGGCGGCTCCGGCCCCGGCGTCGCCCGAGCCTCCAGCCTCGATCCCGGCTCCGGCTCCGGCCCCGGCCTCGATCCCGGCTCCACAACCCCCATCGACGCCGGTCGACCTCACGACACCTCCGCCGGCGCCGATGTCTCCGGTGCCGTTCTCGACGCCGCCCTGGGCTCCGGGCGGCGTCGTCCCCCAGTTCCTTCCGGCTCCGGACTTGGACCCGGAGCGACGTCGCTCGACGCCGGCTCCGGCGCCGATGGGACCTTGGGTCCCAAATGTCCCTCCTCCTCCTTATTTTGAACCAGAGGAGGACCAGGAGGACTGGGAGGGGTCTGATGACCCTCTGACACGCAACTGTCAGTATGATGAGGACTGGACAGAGAGTCTAGGGGAGGCCAGTGGTCTGGATACTTCTCCTGACACTGGCATGCTGTCTCCTCCCGTGGCTACGGAGGAGGGGGCCAATTTTGGTACGGTGTTGCGTAGGGCTGCTGGGGCCTTACGTCTCCAGCTCCCTACTTTGACGGTCAAGCCTAACATCTTGACAGAGGTGCTTCAGCCGGCAGCCTCCTCTGCGGAGACTGTGCTGCCGTTTAACGACGCCCTCACGGACGTTCTTTTGGGCGCCTGGTCCAAGCCCAACACAGGGGCTCCTGTGGATCGGAACGTGTCACGACGCCATCGCCCCGCTCCGGGCGACCCCTGTTTCTTTCTGTCCACCCCACTCCTGAGAGCTTGGTTGTCCAAGCCTCCGCTTCCCAAACCGCCTTCCCTACCGCTCCTCCGGATAGGGAATCCAAACGCCTGGATCAGTTTGGGAAGAAAGGTTTTTCTTCCTCCAGTGCTGGCTTGCGGTCCGTTAACACCGCTTGTCTTTTGGGCCGATATACCCACTCTCTGTGGGATTCGGTGGCGGATGTTTTGCCCCAGTGCCCTGAGGAGGTCCAGGCACTGCTTTCCCGCGCCATTGCGGAAGGAAGGGATGCGGCCAAATACACTATCCGTTGTGGCCTTGACACCGCCGACTCGCTGGGCAGGTCGATTGCAACGACGGTGGCGCTCCGACGCCACGCCTGGCTGAGAACCACTGGTTTTTCAGGGGATGTCCAGAATACTCTCATGGACATGCCCTTTGATGGAGTCGGTCTTTTTGGGTCCAAAGCAGACCATGCGTTGGAGCGCTTTAAGGACTCACGGGCTACTGCCAAGTCCCTGGGCCTTTCTGCTACACGCCCTCCGCTGCCTTCTGCTTTTCGCCCCTATCGTGGCCACGGTAGGGGCGCCCTTCACGTCAGCAGCCCAGCCACCGGCCCGCGCAGCAGGCGTCTTCGCGTGGCCGAGGACGTGGATTCCGCCGTGGCGGATCGGGCAACCAGCGTGCGGGTCAGGCCACCACCTCCAACCCGTCCGCGGCCTCCAAGCCCTCCTAGTCCCTCCTTTCAGGTGCACGGCACGCCAGTAGGGGGCAGGGTCCGCCATCACCTTCCCCACTGGCGCACCATCACCTCGGACAGGTGGGTCTTGGACATTGTCCGAAGGGGCTACTCCCTCCCCTTCGAGACCACCCCCCAGCCATGCCACCTCAATTCCACCGCATGTCAGGGGATCACTTGGTGCTTCTACAGAAGGAAGTCACGGCCCTCTTGACCAAGAGGGCCATCGAGCATGTTCCGACCCCAGAAGTAGGGCGTGGTTGCTACTCCCACTACTTTCTGGTGCCCAAAAAGGACAAGGAGGACATGCGTCCTATCTTGGACCTCCGGAACGTCAATCGCTTCCTCCGGAAGGAGAAGTTCAAGATGCTCACCCTAGCTCAGGTCTTGACTGCCCTCGACCCTGGAGACTGGTTGGTAGCGTTGGACTTGCAGGACGCGTATTTCCACATCCCCGTCCTGCCGGCCCACCGGCGTTACCTTCGGTTCACGGTAGGCCCCGAGCATTTTCAGTTCACCGTGCTCCCCTTTGGCCTTACCAGTGCCCCTCGGGTGTTCACGAAAGTGATGGCGGTGGTCGCAGCTCATCTGCGCCGGGCAGGGGTTTCAGTCTTCCCCTACCTCGACGACTGGCTGCTGAAGGCGGGCTCGCCCCAGGCAGTCGTCTCCCACCTCCAGACTACGGCCGAACTCCTGCACTCGCTGGGGTTCTCCATCAATGTGCCGAAGTCGCATCTGATTCCTTCTCCACAGCTCCTTTTCATCGGAGCAGTTCTGGACACGACGCGGTTTCGGGCTCTATCCTCCCGAACGGCGAGTCCGGGATATTCAGGCTATGATTCCGATCTTTCGGCCTTTATCCTGGGTTTCGGTAAGGATGACCCTGAGGCTGCTGGGCCTCATGGCCTCCTGCATCCTGCTGGTCAATCATGCCAGATGGCATATGCGGGCTCTGCAGTGGGACCTGAAGTTCCAGTGGGCGCAGCACCAGGACAACCTGTCCGATCACGTCCAGATCTCGGAGGGGACTGCAAAACAGTTGCAGTGGTGGCTCTCGAACCGGCAATGGGTCATGGGCAGATCCCTCTCCCTTCCCCAGCCAGAGCATACAGTTGTGACGGACGCGTCCCTTCTGGGATGGGGCGGTCACATGGGAGAGGCGGAGATCAGAGGCCTCTGGTCTCCGGCGGAGTCCCGGCTCCATATCAACCTTCTGGAGCTCCGGGCGATCCGGCTTGCACTCAAGGCATTCCTTCCCTCTGTCAAAGGGAAGGTAGTGCAGGTGTTCACAGACAACACCACCGCCATGTGGTACTGCAACAAACAGGGCGGGGTGGGGTCTTGGACCCTTTGTCAGGAGGCTCTGCGCCTCTGGACATGGCTGGAACATCAGGGCATGTTCCTGATGGTTCAACACCTGGCAGGTTCTCTGAACGCCAGGGCGGACGAACTCAGCCGCAGGTGCATGATGGATCACGAATGGCGTCTTCACTCGGAAGTGGCGCAAGGACTCTTTCTACAGTGGGGAGAGCCTTGGTTAGATCTATTCGCCACCGAAGAGAACGCGCAATGTCATCAGTTCTGCGCGTTGGAATTTCCAAGGCGGCACTCGCTCGGCGACGCTTTCGTCGCGAGTGGAGTTGCGGTCTGTTATACGCCTTTCCGCCTATACCACTTCTACCCAGAGTGTTGAAGAAGATTCGGCACGACCGGGCCCAAGTCATTCTTGTGGCTCCGGACTGGGCTCGAAGAGTTTGGTATCCCGAGCTACTCAATATGAGCATAGATCCCCCGATCCGTCTGCCTCTTCGGGAGGATCTTCTGTCGCAGCAGCAGGGGACGGTCCTCCACCCGAACCTGTCCAGTCTACACCTGCTTGCGTGGAGATTGAGCGGCGGCAGTTGATTCCTTTCGACTTGCCTCCCGAAGTTTGTGATGTGATTCTGGCAGCCAGGCGTCCCTCCACTAAGGTGGTATACGCCTGCAGGTGGAACAAATTTGTGGCATGGTGCACAGCAAAGGCTGTGAATCCCCTTTCTGCCCCTCTTTCTGAGGTCCTTCTGTTCCTTCTTTCTCTGGCCCAACAGGGTTCTGCCCTGGGTACCATCAAGGGTTATCTTTGTGCTATCTCGGCCTTCCTCAGGCTCCCTGATCAGCCCTCCCTTTTCAAGTCCCCTGTTGTTAACAGGTTCTTAAAAGGCATTACTCACCTCTTCCCTCCTGTTCCGTTTGTAATGCCTCAGTGGGACTTGAACTTGGTTCTTACCTTTTAATGTGCGCTCCCTTTGAGCCTCTGCATAACTGTCCTCTTCGTCTTCTGACTCTAAAGGCAGCCTTTCTGGTGGCCATCACCTCCGCTCGGCGGGTGAGTGAGCTCCAGGCTCTTTCTTGCAAACCTCCCTTTCTGTCTGTTCATCCAGACAAGGTTGTTCTTCGGACGCGTCCGTCCTTCTTGCCAAAGGTGGTTACTGCTTTCCACATTGGGCAGACCATCACTTTGCCCACCTTCTTTCCGCCTCCGCATCCTTCCAGAGAGGAAGAGAGGCTCCACCGTCTGGACCCAAAACGTGCGCTCTCCTTCTATATCGACCGCACGAAACACTTCCGGGTGGATGACCAGCTCTTTGTTGGCTACGTGGGCGCCAAAAAGGTCGGGCGGTGCACAAGAGGACCATCTCCCGCTGGGTTACCTTGTGCATCAAGACCTGCTATTCTTTGGCTAAGAAGGAGCCTCCTGTTGGGCTGCGTGCCCATTCCACCAGGGCAACGGCTGCTACCACGGCCTTGGGCCGCGGTGTTCCGCTGCCGGTTATCTGTCAGGCAGCTACGTGGGCCTCGCTGCACACGTTTACTAAGCATTACTGCCTTGACAGTCAGGTCCGGAGGGACGGCTTCTTGGCCGTTCTGTCCTCCAGGACTTCCTTGTCTGATCTTTGTTCGCAGACCCACCACCGGGGTTGGTATTGCTGGGGTATCTATTCTAAGGTAAGGAATCTATCACTAACGTGTCTTTCAGATGCACAAGTTACTAACTTGTGTAACGATATATCTGTAAGAGACAGTAGTTAGTGATAGATTCCTTACCGCCCCACCCATCCTCCCCGTTCTGCGAACTGATTTCTAGGGTTAAGGACATCCCTTTCAGGGCCCTAGTATTTTTCAGACACCTGTGTCAGCTTCTTGCATGGCTCTGCGTTCCTGGCGCGGAAAGTCGTGTACAGAACTGACGTCAGCGCGCAGGGGCGGCGCCTAGTACTGCCCGCGACGTCATCCCGGCGATCACGACGCCGACGACGGACGCGGAGCCGCACGACGCCGCCTACCGACGCGCAAGGGTACTGCTACGCAAAACTTTCCGGATCCAGCCTGACGCCTGGGGATATTCTAAGGTAAGGAATCTATCACTAACTACTGTCTCTTACAGATATATCGTTACACAAGTTAGTAACTTGTGCTATAGTAGAGTAGGAACAAATTATTTTATTTGAGCAGTGTAGGTGACAGTCGCAATTTACAGTGAAACTCGCTAGATAGAACACTGCACACTCCTTTCAGTGGCACCATATATTCGAACCTCCCTTGTCTCGCTCAGCACCTTACTCTTGAAACAGTACACCGTTCCAAAACAATTAGTTTACTAAACATCCAGCAAACACTCCATTATAGGTCTAGCTAAATTGATGATATGGACCCATGCAAAGCTTCAAACTCTCAATTACCATGTAAACAGCAGACATAACGCAATTCTAAACAAACTCAACCCAAAATGAAACTGCAGCTAGCTAGCTGACTATTAAGGCGCTCAGCGTAACTTTTTGTATAATCAGCCGCTTACAACAGTAATAAATTTGGTAGGCAATGATCTGTCTCGGCTGAAAAAAAGTGTACACTATTTAGAACAGCCCTCTGATCTCACCCCCAAAAATGTCTTCACCGACTCATCCATCACCTCCACACTTGTAAATGGGGCTTCAGACTGCACTGGTCACATTTGTATTGGTGACTATTAAAAGGCATTGCAATGCCATACTAATGAATGAGGGATTATTCTCGAATTAACAATAACAATCAATTCGCACAGCCTTTCAACTAGACATTTTAGACGGAGCTCCCTACACCACAGAACTAAACTATATATTTTGCAGAATTTGTCCCAACCAGTATAGTGCACCTCATGCGTACTACCTCATGCGATTCTCCTCCATCTTGTGAGTTGCAGCCTACCTGTGCCCCGATTGCAGTGAGCAGAGTCCAGGAAGTGGTAAGGAGGCAGACTAGTGCTGTCTCTTTCCTAAAAAAGTTTAAAAAACGCCCCCCCCCGTGATTGCATCTTTTTTTCTTTTTAAATTTCTTTACCTGTCTTTGCCTGTGGTTGTTACAGTTTAAAATTGTAGTTTTAACCTGCCAGCGATTGCATAATTTATCCCATGTTTTTGTGTTTAAACTTGTGGTTTTTCCTGCCTGTGACTGCTTCCATTTAACCTGTTGAATTGTGGGATTTGCAGTCCAAACTCCTCCAAATGTCTCCTTTGCTCTGTGCTAAGACCTGTATGTTAAGCAGTGCACCCCCAGCGACCATTTTGTGTTAACAAGTCAGTGAAACCAACCCCCCCCCCCTTCCCCCTGAGACAGCAGTAATCTGCTGTAAGCTGTTCAAACTGTGTTTAATAGGGACTGGAGAGGGAGTAAAGCTTTATACAAATAGTGGTGTTAGAGCACAAGTTTGTTAGGGCCTTACCTGCAGAAGTCCAAAGTGTGGATTGAGCCTGTCTGTCTCCTAGGAGATTTCTGAATAGAGGAGCAGCTTCCAACTCCCTGGCCAGCAAACCTTGTCTGAGGTAGCTGGGACCTTATATAGTCTGATATTGTTTGGTACATGTGTACACTGATTGGTGGTTGTATCTGATGTTTCTATTGGATTAGGGTTAGTGTCCTCATTGGTTGGGTATTTGAGGGTTCTGATTGGTTTCTGGGTCTGTGATTCAATCAATGTAGGGTTGGGGCTAGGGTTAGGATTTATATTGGAAGTAGGGACTAGGGCTTCCTGTTATTGGTTGTTTGGACTAGGGTGAGACTAGGGCTAGGGTTTCTATTGGAAGTAGGGTTTAGGGCTTCCTGTATTATTGGGACTAGGGTGGGACTAGGGCGGGACTAGGGCTAGGGTTAGGATTTCTATTGGAAGTAGGGACTAGGGCTTCCTGTATTATTGGTTGTTGGGACTAGGGCTAGGCCTTTAATTGGAAGTAGCGATTAGGGCTTCTGGTGTTATTGGTTGCTGGACTAGGTGTGGGACTAAAAGAGTAGGGTTAGGCTTTCTATTGGAAGTAGGGACTAGGGCTTCCTGTGCCATTGGTTGCTTGGACTAGGGTTGGGACTACTGGTAGGGCTAGGGCCTCAATTGGACGTAGAGATCAGGGTTTTTTAAACTGATTGGGTGCTTGAAATAGGGCTAAGATGGGCTGTAAGGTCCTGGTCTCCTATTGGTTCTAGATTTTAGGGCTAGTGTTATTGGATAGTGTTAGGGCTAGGGTTCCCATTGGCTGAAGGGGTCACCTGACTACTAGGGCTATAAACGGCCAAGGCTTAGGGCGTCTCAGCTAAGGGTGGAGAGGACAAGGGTGAGTGCCTGTTTGAGCCTGTTCGAGACTGGTCGGGACCTGGGACAAAAATGCTGCCCATATTCCCATTCATTAATACCCACCCTATGTATGTGTCCCTCTGTATATAAGCATTTATTTTCACTATAGATATGTACCTATCTTTGTGTATTGCTTTGTATAAACATGTAGAATATTGTCTACATGTACTTGCTTCCATTGTGCATCTATGTACCTCCATGTACTTGGATCTGTGTGTCTGTTACTTTTCTCCTGAAAAAGCATATCCAATGCACTACCCTATTTCTCATCCTGTACCTCTATCAATATCTTTAATCTGCGTATACTTACCTCCTTTATGCATCTATATACTTTCAATGTACTTATGGATCTATATATTTATCACTTTCTTCTAATTTAGCATTTCCAATGCACTATCCTATTTCTCAGCCTATACTTCTCTCAATATATCTTCTAGCCCAACTTTCTGACTCATCTCAAACTTCTTTCTACTACTCTTTCCAATGCACTACCCTATCCCTCCCCCTATAAATCGATCATTATATCCTCTACACCCACTCTCTCATTTATCCCAAACCCCATACCACTACTATGTTCCCCAAAATAACCCTTTCTTGACTCTCTCCTACTCTACCCCTCCTTGCATCATCTGACACCTCTTTTACTATACCGATCCCCCAAAACAAACCTTTCTAAACTCTTCCCTTTGACTCTTCCCCTCCAAAAACCCTTTTTACTCATCCAAAAGCCTCCTGCTATGACCTAAAAAAAGAAATCCTTCACTCTTCTATCCCTCCACTATCCCTTTCAATCAAAATAACAGACTAACATGTTCACTTCTCTAATTCCATATTCCACTATACTAATTCACCACTAATCCTTTATGGGTTCCAGAGTAGCGTGCTACTCGCCAACAAAGCGTTTCAACACCTCATCAGGGTTACGTACGTTATATAAATGCAAACCTTTTTCCCTTTTTTACCCCTCCCCAACCCTTCTCAATCCAAATAACTAACTAACATATCCACCACTCAAATTACTTCATATTTCACTATACTAATTTTCAACACTAATCTTTTATGGGTTCCGGAGTAGCCTGCTACTCGCCAGAAAAGCGCTTCAACACCCCATCAGGGGTAACCAGCGCTATATGAATGCAAACCTTTCTTTCCCTTCTATCCCTCCGCTATCCTTCTCACTCCAAATAACTGACTAATATCCACCACTCCAAATTACTTTCATATTTCACCATACTAATTCACCACTAATCCTTTATGGGTTTCCGGAGTAGCGTGCTACTCACCCAAAAAAAAAGCGCTTCAAACCCATTAGGGGTAAGAAGCGCAATATAAATACAAACCTTTTTTCCTCTTCTATCCTTCTGCTATCCTTCCGAATCCAAATAACTGACTAACATATCCACCACTTAAAATTTACTTGCATGTTTCACTATACTAATTCAACACTAATCCTCTATGGGTCCCGGAGTAGCGTGCTACTCGCCGAAAAGCGCTTCGACGCCTCGTCAGGGGTAGTAAGCGCTATACAAATGCAATTACAATACAATTACAATACCTTGGCAAAGATAAAATAGTCGTTCTGCACCTAAACTTACAACTCCACACTAGAGTTTAGTTATGAACAGGATGCCCCCTGACATTGCAGTCCACCATGCAGTTAACAGCCATTCCCCCTCTTGGAATGTGGCAAATGGCAAAGATCTGTGGGGTATTCATTCAGACACAAACATGCACACCATGGCTCCTCCGTGGAAACTTTGACCAAATAGAGCCACACAGGTGTCCTTACTGAAATAATTACAGCCATCTGTAAGCATTACACTTATCACATCCTTCGTTATGCTGACGTGATGTAAAGATGCCTCATTATCTTGCTTCTGTTCAGTGGGAGAGCCTAGAACTGTGGGAAGGTACCAGTGTACTGCAAAGAACAGTATGAGACCATACATTGAAGAAATGTGCTATATAAATGCAGATACCATATAGTGAGTGCTGCTCGGGAGACAAATGTCTCATCCGTTCCCAACTGTTTAGGTCGAAGCCTACTGTCTGGTTTGCTAAAGAATGAAAAATTTCCTAGTAATCATGACGGAAAGTTTCAATTCTATTAAGGACGCGGAGGTGAGGATTATGCTCATCTTTCTTGATTTTCCATTCTCCGCAACTTCAACTTAACATTCAAAAAACTTCAAGTCCCATGAACCCTGTAGTTCAGGGTTATGCACAGTCAACCAATCAGTACATCCTATGGGTGACGAGGGCGTGCTGCTGCCAACACCTTTCCTCTTTCTTGACTGCGACCTTGAAAACATTGAGGCTTGTTGTTCAGTTTTTGAACCCTCAGAGCCTAGGGAATTCGAAATGTGGAAACTAATGAATCTATTCCCCGAAACCTTGAATCAAGTAGAAGGTACTATAAAACACATGTTACTGTATCAATAAGTCAAGTACTATAATCGGATAAGAAAATACTGTACAGTAATAAACCAACGAAAGACAAATACTTAACCCATACGTTGGGGAACCCGTCTCGATGAATCTCATATAACTCTGATTTGGGTGGGTATAGGTCTCTTGGAGCCTCGGGCGGGAATAATCCTCGCCTCCGCGTCCTTAATAGAATTGAAACTTTCCGTCATGATTACTAGGAAATTTTTCATTCTGTCAGGACCGGAGGCGAGGATTATGCTCGTTCAAAGCTTATCCACCACCAACGATGCCATATTCACGACTGGTTTAAAATAGAATCTTTTAAACATCGAGTCTGAAGACCAGTCTGCGGCGTTTAAGATGTCTTCCAGTCTAGCGCCCAGTGAAAAGACTTTAGAAGCCATTGCTCCTCTCACTGAATGCGCACCAAATTGCGAAGTATTAATACCCGCTTCTTGCATCACCCATCGGATGCAACGGGCTATGGTTGGTGGCGAAACCGCCTTGAAGGGCTTCCCTAAGGAAATCAACAACTGACGCTCCCCAGGAGGGCGAGTCTCTTCCGTCATATTTTCGTATTCTTTGAGGCATCTAACTACGCACAGCTTCGGGGATTTATCGAACGCTGGGTAGGACACAATGCTGGAATCCGACTTAGTCCGGCGCATAATATGGAAAGTGACTCCTTCGGGTGTGAAATCTCTCCCCGAGATGTCCAGTGCTCGGACATCGGAGACTCGTCGGCAGGACACCAGGCATAAAAGCATAGCCAATTTGGCTGAAAGTTCCTTGCGGGATAGGTACTTGTTGGGTTGCCAAGATTGGATCAGATGCAGCACCCTATTAACGTCCCATAAGAAAGAGTATCGGGGCTCCGGAGGGAGCAAAAGGCGAATCCCTCGCAACAATTTGCAGACCAATGGATGTTCACCCACGGGGGCTCCCGCGACATGTCCGGCTGAAATCGCTGATCTATAGGAGTTAATAGTTCGATACGCCAGGCCCCGAGTCGCCAAGGAGGCCAAGAAATTCATGATGGCTACCACTTCGCACCCCATGGGATCCTGGTCGTTCCGAAGACACCAACCGACCCATCTGGTCCATGCTGACTTATAGCGCTTGTTAGTGCTGTCGGCCCAAGCTGCTCCCAGTAGTGTTTGAGCTTCTGCCGATAGGTCTGAGACTCTCCAGCGATGCCCGAAATCCGCCAAGCTACTAAGGGTATCCGGCCTTGGAGGAGAGGGTGTGGACCGCCCTGGGATCCCTCAGAAGGAAAGGATCTCTGGGTAGAAGGATTGGAGAATCCCAGGAAAGTTCCCAAAGAACTGGAAACCGTCTTTTGTCTGCGGACCTCCGTCGTGAGCCTCATTATCATGGCGAATGGGGAAAAGGCATACGCCGTTTCTTTGGACCAATCCTGGAGGAAAGCGTCCGTTGCCGTCACCAGAGGGTCTGGTTTTCAACTGTAAAATCGCGGGAGTTGATGGTCCAGCCGGGACGTGAAAAGGTCCACCGAGAACGGGCCCCACGTATCGTGGAGTCTCCAAAAAAGACGGCGGGTGCAAATGCCATAGGCTCATGTCCGCCCAACTCCTTGAGCACCAGTCCGCTATTACATTGGAAGCTCCAGGAAGATATTCCGCTGTCACAGACATTGTGGGATAGGCTGAACGTCCAAAATTGCTTGGCTAGGTCCGCCAAGGCCTTTGATTTCGTTCCCCCGAGGTGGTTGATGTATCGGACTGCCGATATGTTGTCCATCCTCAAGAGCACGCTGCAAGACGCTTTCTCTTTTGTCCAACATCGGATCGCAAAAGACCCTGCCATTTGTTCCAGGCAATTGATGTGGAGTTGACTTTCGTCTGCCGACCACTTTCCTCCAGTAAAGGGGTCCCCGCACCGAGCCCCCCAGCCTGATTTGCTGGCATCGGACTCTATCACTAAGTCTGGTTCGCAACCAAATATGGCTCTGCCGTTCCAGGCGTCCATATGGTCCAGCCACCACCTCATCTCCATGCGCACTTCCTCAGTCAGGGGCACTTAATCGGAGTATTGTAAACCCTTGCGGAGATGCGAGGCTTTCAGGCGCTGCAGCGCCCTGTAGTGGAGCGGGCCCGGGAAAATCGCCTGAATCGAGGAGGCCCACCAACTGGGTGATCTGTCTCAGAGGTCGAGGAGCGGGCCAAGAATCGTCTCAATTCCCTGCGGATCTTGATCATCTTCTTTGCGGGAAGACTCAAGGTATGAGAAACGGAGTATGACGAAACCCAGGAAGGTTATCTGCTTGGAGGGTGTCAGAAGCGACTTTTTGGAATTGATGATGAACCCTAGGTTTTGGAGAAGGTTTACTGTCTCCTGCAACTGTTGAGGGAGACTGTGAGGACATTGGTCCAAGAGGAGGATGTCGTCCAGATAAGTCAAAAGCCTTTCGCTCGTAACGTTTCCACCACTGGTTTGAGATCCTTGGTGAAACACCAAGGGGCCGAGGACAGCCCGAACGGGAGTGAGGCGAACTCGAACACCCGGTCTTTCCACAGAAACTGTAGGAAACGACGGTGCAGAGGAAAAATGGGAACTATCAAGTATGCGTCCTTTAGATCCAATCTGGCCATCCAGTTGTCTGATTGGAGGAGATCTCTGAGCAGATGTATGCCCTCCATTTTGAAATGGCGGTAGATCAGCCATTGATTGAACTCTTTCAGGTTTGACTGGGCACTGGCCGTCGTCCGTCTTGTCTACAAGGAAGACATTGCTGAGAAATCCTCTCCTTTTTGCACCAGGTCCGCTACCTCCTGATCTATGAGGTCTGCCTGATCTTATGCAAAAACCAGCGGTCGAGGGCGAAGTTCCTGAACGGGAGAACCGTAGAACTCTATATGAAACACCTGTACTGTCTGTAGCACCCATGCGTCTGAGGTAATAGTTTGCCAATTGTGCACGAAACCCGCCAACCTGCCACCCACCGTGAGAAGTGGAAGGGTGGAAAGGCTCACCTGAGTTAGGCATAGACTGGCCTCTGGGTGCTCCTCTGCCGCCGCCTCTGTATCCCCGACGGGATTGGAAGAACTCTTGACGGCCCGGATCCTGTGCTTTCTTGCCCCGTACCTCGTTGAGGGCCTTGGGTGTAGAAACGGCCGGTCGAATGCCCTTTACCACGACCGGCCCCGACAAACTCTCGGGTGGAAGACCTTCTTAATGGAGGACTGTGCCTTATCTAATGATGTGAATGTGGCGACAAACTTAGTGAGCTCCTTAATGAACGGGTCCCCAAAGAGACCTCCTTGAGCCACTGAACCTACCTTGGACGAGGAGAGGTCACCCAACTTGGGATAGACTTTCAGGAGGAAAGAGCGCCTCCTTTCCGTAGAAAGGGCGCAATTAGCGTTGCCTAGAAAGACAATCGTGCGCTGGGCCCAGTTGGACACCCTTTCTGGGGAAAGTGGGGTGTTTGTCCGCTTGGCTTCTTCCGCTAATTCTAGGACCTTGGTGATGGGGCCCGCTATGTCAAGTAATTTATCCTGACATGACTTCCGGGAGCGATCGATCCCTTTCTTCGGGTCGTGGATGTATTTCTGCAAGAAGGTTGCCATCCTGGGGTCAACCTCTAGAGTCAATGCCACTTTGCCCGGTAGGGCAGGGTGCGGGCACTCCGCCCTGAGGCAAGCTCTAACCTCTTTTTCAAGAGGTTTACGCAAGCGTCCAGCTACGAACGCCGAAACTTTGGGCGAAGGGGTCCACTCTGAGGAACGGGGGTGGACTAGGTCCTCGGGGACCAACATGTCTGAGTCCTCTTCCTGCCTCGTCTGCGGATTCCTCCTCTTCCTCCTGAAACGTAGAGGGCTCCGGGACCTCTGGGAGTATAGGCTGGGATCCCCCATCTAGCCTGGCCAGAAACGCTTTTTTGAGGCAATCAAAGGCACCTAAATCCATGCCTGACGCGCTCTTGCGCTTCGGGGGGTGCTGGTACTGGCACGCGTAGGCGAACTGCATGATGCGTCACTCAAAAGGTCCCATGGCAGCTGAGACTGCCTGGTGGATGGACGCGTCTACTGCGTCACAAAAGTCGTCGTCGAGGGGAATAACCTCAAGGGATTCCTCTTCGGTATATTCCTCTTCCATGACGGAGGGTATGTAGGGTGTCGTGAAGACAAATCAGTAAGTACTCCAGGCGCTGTAAGCGCTTACTATGTTGTCACAAGATTGTTGGAAAAAAGGGGGGGTATGCGTTTTGGAGGTGATTAGTAATCACAGGCTCTAGGTACCCCAAGAGTGTAATTGTTTTGTATTGGGGAAAAATTTCTTTGGCGTGAGTCAGAATCACTTAAGTTTAGGGCACTCAGAAGTGCGATAGTGCGGACTAATCAAGTCCCCCAGGGGCGACTCACCCTGTTTTCCAATGGGTATCTAGCTCTGGGCCCGCCCCCGATCAGCGCTCCCCACCGCAACAAAAATAGATATGCACACTCGCCTCACGGCGTTTTATACAGACCCGCTGAAGAACGGGCATAAGGGGGAGACCGGTCTTTCAATACTGACCCACGTGTGTGGGCGAAAGGGCTTCCAAGAGCTCTGAGGCGGTGTCGGTAGCGAGGATGTCCGTCTTGTTCTCGTAGGTTCCGCCGCGGAAGTGCGCAACGGGGACCAACGAGACGGACACGCGCCCCCTACCTGAAAAAGTGCTTACCGCACTTCAGCGGGGACGCTCCCGCGGTCCCAACGAAAATGATGGCTGAAACAGAAATCGCAAGCAGTACAAGGCGCAGCAAAGCGCAATACCAACAGAACTAAATTTTAAATGTGAATACAATGCAAATATACATATAACTGTGAAATATCCCTCGCCCTTAGACGAGCGAGAGGAAAACAAGACTTGTCTGATGCTGAGAGCAGGAAAGAAAGAGGAAAGGTGTTGGCAGCAGCACGCCCTCGTCACCCATAGGATGTACTGATTGGTGGACTGTGCATAACCCTGAACTACACGGTTCATGGGACTTGAAAGTTTTTTGAATGTTAAGTTGAAGTTGCTGAGAATGGAAAATAAAGAAATATGAGCATAATCCTCGCCTCCGGTCCTGACATAGAATTCTTGTGGATATTCTGAAAGCTTCCCTGGCAATGTATTTCACTTATTGCTTACCATTGGCTTTGTTTCGTAACTCAGATTGCTTACTTTCTATTTGCTGCCTTTATTGATTTGTTTTAGGCTGTCCAGCTTGAGTTGGTCCCTTCTATGGAGCATAGCCTATTTACAAAATTCTCAGGGAGTGTTCACTTTCTGTAAACAGACTTTTAAATCTTGTTACCTTGTCACATTTGCTGTGCATTCAAAGGCAGAGGTCAAATGTCAGTCTTCCGAGGGAGCTTAGTGTTTACTTTTCTCTCCTGGACTTCCAAATGAAAGCATGTATGTGACAATCTTGCTGTGAAAGGAAAGGCCTTTTTCAGGCACACAAGATTCAAATGTCTTTAAATGAGCTGTGCCCATATTTCAGAATATATCCGAATTCGTAAAGCAGAAATGAAGCACATTTTTTTGTAATTTTGAAGTGTGGTGGAAACAACTATTTTAATACGATAAAACAAATCAGTACACTAGGTGATGACATTTCCACAGTGCATCGTTTGGACGCTGTATACTTATCAGTAAAACTGTGTCTGTGCAAATGTAATTTTCAGTTCAATTGAAAATGTGCTGTCTTTAATTGCAGTGCGCTACCACACCATGCAAGATCCACGCCACTTTGCAACACTGTACACCACACCACTGCATGCCTCGCCACTCTGCGACACTTTAAACCATTCCATGACACTCTGCAACACTTTACACCACTCCATGCCACACTGCGGCACTTTACACCACTCCACGCCTCCCACTGCGCGACTCTGTACTACTCCACTGCGCGACTCTGTACTACTCCACTGCGCGACTCTGTACTACTCCACTGCGCGACTCTGTACTACTCCACTGCGCGACTCTGTACTACTCCACTGCGCGACTCTGTACTACTCCACTGCGCGACTCTGTACTACTCCACTGCGCGACTCTGTACTACTATATTACTTTTAAATACCGGCTTTTTATTTGCCTGCACTCGTTTTTAGGTCTCGCGCCTAGCGTTGCAGTGCGTAGCACTGCTCGCGCAGCGCGAGACCTCTTGAATGGGCTTTAGAAAGCTAACCACACGTTCGTGCGTGTGGTTAGCTTTCTGAAGCCTGGCATTGGCTGTAGCGTGAGTTTAAAAAAAAAAAAAAAAAAAAAAAAAAAAAACGGCACGCAATTGGGCAAAGGCGGGCACATGTCCTGCCTTTGCTCCGCCCATTCCCGTCCGTGTCTAGGACGTGCATCAGCACGCGGCACAGACAACAGGCTCCCTCTTCCCCCCCCCCCCCTGCTCATCTGTGGTGCGTGCGCACCACTGGTTTTTGGTGTGCCCGAGCCGATTTTTGATCCCAATCCAACCCTGGGCAAAACGGTTATTACAAATGAAGACATCAAACGCTTCTAAAGTTGGGATTGCTTGAGAAACGGGAACCGGGGGGGAATGGAGATTGATGCGGGTTTATTTGGACAGTGGTAGACGAATCCTGACTCTGCTTTCTGCCTCTTGCAAACATCCCAGGTATTCTCCGTTGGAATGGGTTTCCTGTCTTAATATAGGGACTGGGGACACTAGAGGCGGGCAAAGTTGGGTCAGGCACCAGAATTTTTTCATACTCTACCAATAAGATGTCGATCCTGTCAAGCATGCAATCCCTGCATCCCCCCCCCCCCCCCCGGCCGTCTTGCGAGTCTTCTTAGATGTCTTAGTTTTGCGTTGCCCCTTGTCCTCCCTCCGTGGCCTTTCTTTTAGCCATCATAACTCAGACTGCGGGCAGATAAGCACCAGAATCTGGAAGTCAAAAAAATATACAAACGCAGCTGGAATAATCACCCAACAATCTCCTAGGCTGAAAGAAGTTAGGACCGGCAAGCACAGCCTCCTCCGGGTGTGAATGGGCCCACCCTTGGGCTGGGTGCATCCCGCGCTGCGGGATTGCTTGACCAGGTGCTTATCAGCGTGATGCGTGAGGCCCTCCCAGAGCTCACAGCGGTGCACGCGCCTCCTCGTACTTAGGGAGCTGGTATCTAGAGTCCCCAAAAGTAGTCAGGCTCACAGAGGGTGGGAGACCCCAAGACCTCATACATCCGGTGCTGCGGGATTGCCCAGGTGTTATCAGCTTGATGAGTGAGGCCCCCCCCCCAGAGCTCACAGCGGTGCACTCGCCTCCTTCGTACTTAGGGAGCTGGTATCTGGAGTCCCCAAAAGGGGTAGGAGACCCCAAGACTTCACCAATGCAATGACTATTGATAAACATATGTCTGGGAAAATGCAGGCTTCAGCTTGAAAATATTAGCAAACCTCAACATTCATCCTTTGTTGTTTCTGTAGATTCTCATGGAAAGCTCAGCAATGCCTCTCTAAAGGTGTTCATCCAACGATCAGAGTGCCCAATACCCCCTGCATACAATTAATAGATCAATACCTTCAGTTCAGAAAGTGTTCTTCATACATTTGTAGTTGTTAACGAGGAAGCTTGGTTTCCTCAGATATTTTTGGAACTGTGAAGAAAACCAGCATATTTTCTAAGACATTTTCATGTTCTGTCATGGATTTTCAGAGAAGTAAACAATGAAAATACAGTACTTATCTGCAGATACATCTCCCGATTTCCATGAGGTTAAACAATGCTTTATTAACATACTAGAAACCCTCTAATACATACATATATACAAAAGCAAGGCACTTGGCAAGCAGGAGTAATATTCATTCTGGCTTTCTGCAGTTACCGGTCTATGGTAAAGGGGATGCGAGAGAGGAAAATGTTGCAAGGATATTCTCGACCATCAAAGGCTACCTTCAACAAATTCAGCAGCTTTATGCACACCCTAAAGACACAACAGGGATCTCTGTTGCGACAGAGCCATTTATCATCATCATAAGCCATTCATGAATAATGGATCCAACAAACTCCACCCAAGTCTCATACAATTCTAGTGTTGGGTTCAGAAAGGTAAATGGCAATGAAGACAATATACATTTTCTAATAGCTACCAATTGACTGCAGAACACTGGATTCATTGGTTTCACATCAAGGTAGTAACCTAGATTAAATAGTTCCCCCAAAATGTTATAGAATTTTTTTTAGCTTTACTTATCACATCTTGTAATGGCTTCCTTTCATACTAATATGATGCAAATGCTCGTTATCAGATACCAAATTCTAGGAAGAAAGGGATATGACTCTGACAGGAAAATTGTTAAAACAATATTACCATATTGTATTCTGCCATATTTATTTTTAAAATATGATGTTTCACTAGTATGAGGAGCAGTCTTCTTTTGCCAAGCTCTAAAATACTACGGAGAACAGAAATGAATTCAATCTACAGCTTGTCCTAAAGGCAGGTCCAACTATTTCATAAAACGGAGCTCAAGGCATTTACTGTTAATTATTTTGTGGTAGCATGCTGAGCACGTGGCAAGTTAAGAGGACCAATACTGAAATTAATTTCAAACTCAATATAAAAAATACCAATGAGAGAGAAAATAAAAGGGTTCCATGACTTGAAAGCCCAAATTACGCCACCTATCCATATAGGGCATCATTTAGGGAGGTATGTTACAAAGATGAATGGTGGGGCAAAGGTGGAATAGGACAATGTTAGACAATGGGAAGTTCACGGCACCTACATGAAACACTAAAACAAAAATCAATATTAAAAATACCTTAGTCAACAGACGTTGGCGGTACAAATCTGGTGAAACAACATAAGAGTGGGTGGCAACTGGAAATTTGCTGTGGATGAGAGAAAATCTGCTCCAAGTATTGAAAAATGATTTGGAATTGTGCCAGTTAGTGGTAATACAACTACAATAAGCTGTATGTATGGGTCTGCTATCTATACCACCAATAGAAAGTGGTAAATTGCAAACTGAGGGCCTGGTTTAGAATTTGGGGTACAGTTACTCCATCACAAACGTTTCTGCCTTATTACAAGTGTATTATATCCTGATCCCCTTGTAATAAGGCGGACAAGATATCTGTCACTTTTGTGACAGAGTTTTACCAGCTGCACTCTAAATCAGTAACTTAGCCACAGATTAAACAGGTCTGTCAGCACTTTTGCTAGGGGTGATCAAGATTGGTTCATTAAACCCATATTAAAGTACCACATAAATATGTACTTTGTACATAGTCGTTGCTTACGAGAAGCAAGGCTGGCAGTAACTGCTCCTTATTTACTGCCAGCCTTGCTTCTCGTATGCAACGACTAGAAGTTCAAAGTGCGCGTTAACGCCCCGTTTCAGGTTTTCAAAACACATAAATAAGAGGCATTGTCATTTACAATGCCAATAGCTCAAACTCTCACAAATGCGAGACCTATTGCATTGCAAATGCTTGTTAAAGCTTGTTGTAAAGTGACATTATTACATTGTAGCTGCGTACAATTTGAGTAATGGAATGGCTAGGCTGTATTTCATTCTTGCCTCCTTAACAAATACAAACAAAATGCATGACCCAACTAAAATGTTTGTAAAAAAATAAATATCACGTCTGATTGTTGCATCCGTGTTTTTTTTTTTATTTCAAATTTGCATTGCAAGTCTAAGGTGACCAAGTATAGGTGATGGCATATATTTTTTCCCTTTATTTTTGTGGCATATTCCCGGAGTAAAACATAAAAAGTAACTACTGCACCAGTTTGTCGAAACCTACTGACTTTGCAAATGCTTGCTCTTGATTGTTGGAAATTTGAGGTGGTATATGCAAGAGTATTCAGTAAAATGCAATTCGTTTTTATGGGATGGATGTTGCATATCTAAGTTGTAAATTTGATTCACAAACTGATGCATAGAAACAGTGAAAAATGTATGCAGCCTAGTGCTTAAGTATTTGTGTACATTAGTAAGCAACATAGGCTATTTCTTCTAGTGAAAGTTTATCCCTAAAGCTGTTTCAGAACATGTTCTGCCAGTCCGTTCTATTTGTTTTGTAACCCCCCCTTTTTTTTTTCTTCTTTATTTAGCATCCTATTCAAAGATCCGCAGTTCGAGGAAGGCTTTGTTTTCAAAGCGGTGGTTTTACCTGGAGCAAAGTAAGGAACTCATTTCATTTATTGTTTTTTATTAAGGTTAAATCAAAATTTCGCGTTGACAAACTCTCTTCTTTAAGGAAAGCTGACCCAACGCTGAAACCAGGAGACTGGGAAAAATCAAATAATGGAAGGAATTGGAAGCCCCAGCTTGGTTTCAACCCAAACAGAAAACAAGTGCATCTAGATTCGTCAGCATTCAGGACCTTAGGGTGAGTGCAGGTTGAACAGGATCATTACTGAAGTATGCATTGCTTGCATCAGCCAAGTTTTGCTTTAATGGGCGCATGTTCCTTATATTTTATGTTGAAAGTTGAACTTTTCTTTAGTTTGGACAATAATTTGAGACCAATGGCATGTTAACACAATTGTATCATTTGCCCAGTACCAACTATAATTTTTTTTCCAACGCATTTTAGAAGCTTGTTTGCATAAATATACTTTTAAAAGCATGTAATCTACGTCTTGGATTTTTTTTCCATTGGCAAATTTAGTGTGAAACACAATCCAGTGCTGAGGCTGGAAACTGCTTCTATAGCTGTTCAGTAGAAATCTGTGCCCCGTACAGCTCACAAGTGTGCTCACCATGTGCTCATCCTCTCCTTTTCCCCTGCTCTCCTTGCGACCCCCTAGGTTTAGATCAGACCCTATTTTCTAGTTGATACGTTTTCCTGAAGATCTCCACATTATGAATTATCATTCCAGTCTTCAGGCTGGTATGGGAAAGCTTTTCTCCAGCAGTACCTCTTCAGCGGTGGCAGCATGCAGTATCAGCTACCACTCTTTCTCCTGTCATGACGGTACCGGGTATATTATGTGCCAACTGGCATGCCATCGTCAGTTTGTTTTTTCTGAGAATCTTTGACATGTACCTGGAGTACTTTGTGTCTTACTGATAAAATTCACCAGTGGCTAAGTCATATATATTATGAAAGTTTCAAGGTTTAAGCCTTGCTGCAGCTGCAACAAGCATGGCCCTTTCTGACCCACATGATACGTGCATGGGTCGTCTGACATCTAAGCATGATGCTGCATCGTGCGCTCCTTGTGCCTGTATGCACCCGAAGGTCATCGAAATGCAGAAGCCAAGTAGTTTTTGGCTTGGGCCTGCAGGGAGGTGCCAAAGTGATCTCCGTCACCCCCAAGTCACCTGTCGGTGAATGAGCTCCCAAGAGATTTTCCATTGGAAACAATCAAAGCATCATAGAAAGGAGAAGTCTTGTTCTTTTGAGAGGAAAAATTCATGAACTAGGACCCATTCAGAATGGCACTGTTCCCAGATGCCAAACTCTTCATTGTTTGATCAGGTTCACTCTCTTAAACCTGGAAACTCGGTTGTTTTTAAAATTTTTTTATCTGCCTTCCCCCATGCATATCAAGGTCTTTGGGTTAGCTATGCTGGATCTGTTCAGGATAGCACCTGTAGTCTAGGGATCTGTACTTCTGCGGGCTCGGAGACTCTAACCCTGATACCGAGAGGCTCTCCATGTAGGATACCACCACCAGGCTCCAGTTGGGTCCTCCGAACCCAGCACTGGGCCTCTTCAGGCTCTCGCACAGACTCCACACTCTGCGCTAGTTCCAATACCGATTTCACTGGGGCTGATGGACAAAGTGCCCTTTGTGCTCCATCTGAGGCTGCGATCGCGATCTGCAGCCTTCTCCATTTGACCCACTTGGCACCCCACCTCCGCAAGGGAGATATCATACGCTACATTTATTGTTCAGGATGGATTGCGATAAGTACTATGACATAGGAGATGAAATTTGCCAATCCTGCTACAAAGAACTGCTATGAAGATCTCGTATGCCAGTGGTCTTGACACACTCCTGATTCTGGTCTTGTCTTACCCCTCAAGACCTGCCACTGAAGAAAGTGTTTCTTTGGGGTGGCCATGCGAAGGGCTGCCGAAGTTCTCATCACTCACCTCTTCACCTTAGAGGTCAAAACCAATGTCATGATTGAAGTAGTCCTGCATTAGCAAACCTCTACTGAGCCCTTACTAGATTTTAATTAGGCACTCTCCTCCTAGGGCCTGGGCCAGCACTTACTCTAACCCCCTGTCAAGTTGAGAGGTGCCACAGACTTGCCCCTGGCAATCCTTTTTGCCTCAGTACCTCTCTCCTGAGAGAGCTTGGTGGTACAGGCTCCCACCAGTCATATGAACTCAAATACTTTTCAGATTACTCCCCTGTAGAATTCAAGAGTAGAGACCTTTGGCAAGAGGTTATTTTCTTCCACTAGTTTGGCCCTCTGGTTAGTCAGTGCCAGTGGCTGCTGGGCCGCTATTTCCACACACTCTGGAATTTGGTTGCTCATGTCCTCCCAGGTCTCTCGGAAGACCTTTGCCCTGTCGTAACCCTAGCTATACAGGACAGCTGCGACCCTGCCAAATTGACAATTTTTGCCTTGAGACCACGATTTCCATCAGGCGAACCATTGGCTCTAGTGTCTTCGTCGCTACACCTGGTCGTCAGGTTTTTCCTGCAATGTCCAGTCTTTTTGGGTTCGAGGCAGATTCTACTCTGGAGTTCTTCAAAGAGCAGGGCCACAGCATGCTTCTTGTACTTAGGCCAGCCTCCTCAACCCTACCGTTCATTTCGCAGTTTCAGCGGAGGTACCCCATACCGACAGCCACTTCAGCCTCAGTAAGGTGTCCAATAGTTTCACAGCTGTGGCACTCACTGACCCTGCTGTGAGAGCATGCCAGTCAGTCTACTGACGATACCATCCCTAAACGCCCCACCGATTTCCCGCCCTAGCAGCCCCACCTACCAAATCCTTTTAGGATACCCTAAGTGAAGCACAGAACAGCCACCCAATTTCAGACAGATATTCTTACAGGGTTGGCAGGACACAAAACATGCAGTTGGGTCCTGCAGATTGTCCGGAACATAGCCGCTCTGCCGCACCTTCCACTGTCCCCGGAATGACTGACGGAGGACCATCTGTCTTTCTTACAGCAGGAAGTGCAAGCCCTTTTGGCCCAAGGGGCGATCAAGAGGGCACATGCGCCAGAAGTGGGCTGTTTGTATTCCCACTACTTTTTGGTGCCATAGAATGTTGGATGCTTTTCTCCTATTTTAGTCCTGCGTCCTTCCAACATCTTCCTCTGGAAGGACAAATTCAAAATGCTCACCCTGGCCCAGGTCTGGTCTTCCCTAGACTCTGGAGACAGGATGGTGGTGTTGGATCTGCAGGCCCGTCGGTGCTACCTACGGTTCGTAGAGGGACCAGGAGCATTTTCCGTTTGCTCTGCTCCACTTAGGTCTCTTCAGTGCCCCTCTGATGTTTGCAAAAGGGATGGCAGTGGTAGCACACCTTTGGAGGTCAGGCGTGCCAATCTTCCCCCTACCTCGACAACTGGCTGTTGAAGGCGAGCTCATCCCAGGCAGTTGTTGTGAGAAAGTGCCCTCTTTCTGCATGGTTGCCCCCACGTTTTGCTGAACTGCTGATGTACTTTGAGTGTGCCCTATGCTCCTGCCAATCGGGTACCCAGGGCCTATGTTCGTTCCCTAAAACTGCATTAGAGAACAAACCCAATTGGTACCAAGGGCCCTGTGACCAGGGAAGGCCTCTAAGGGCTGCAGTACTTATAGTGCCACCCTTAGAGGTCCTGTACCTTTACACTCACACTGCCTTTGCAGGCAGCGTGTCTTGGTGCAGAACAAAGTGAAGAGTCGACATGGCACACATCCCTGTGTGCCATGCCTACAACCCACTGCCCTGGCATCGATCAGTCACCCCTCTAGCTGGGTGCACTATACCAGTGGTGAGGGTACAGGTGCATGAGCCCTGTACCCCAACAGTGTCTAAGTCCATTCTTAGACATTGTAAGTGCAGTGCTGCCATTAAGAGTATATAGTGCTGTGAGTTTGTCATTGCAAACTCCACAGTACCATAATGGCTGCACTGAAAACTGAGGTTTTGTATCAAACTTCTCAGCACATTAAACCCACACTGATGCCAGTGTGGGATTTAATGAAAAATGCACACAGGGCATCTTAGAGATGCCCCCTGAAAAACGACCTACCACTAGTGTCCAGGCTGAATGGATGCTTTCAGCTGCCACCACCAGACATGTTTCTGGACCCCTGGGTCGAGAGCCTGCTGCTCTCGGGGGCCTGAAACAATGCACATCCTGGGATGAGGTGCCAAGCCTCCTCCCCAGGATGGGCAGGGTCCACGAAGGGGAAGCTTCAAAGGCTTGCCGCCTTTGTGAGCTTCCCCAGGCCTTTTGCTGCCTTCAGCAACTGGTCCCCACCGGTTCTGACCCCCACTTTGGACGGGAGAACCGGCGGAAAAACCAAGTGAGGAAGGGTTTTGTGCCCACCTCTGCCAACTCCACCCCTCAGGTGGGGGAGGCGAGGTGAAGCACAACTGTCTCCGCTATCTTGCAGATGGGGGGGACCCAGCCAACCAGGGTGAGTCATATGCTTCCCTCCCACTGGAGGGTGGCATAATAGGGGGTGTACCCACCCCAGGGAAGGGACCCATTGGTCCCAACCTTTTTACCTACCTGTAACGCCCCTAATTCTAGTATTTAGGGGCACCCCTGAACCTTGCTTCCTCAGACAAGAACCTACAAGAAACAAAGAAGGACCGAACAGCCGTGCCGAAGCTAAGAGGACGACGCCCACTGACTTGGCCCCAGCCTTACCGGCCTGTCCCCACCTCGAACCTGCAGAAGCGAAACTCCGGTGTGTCCTGCAGCCAGCAGCCTCAAGAACCCCGAGCACCTGCCTTCAAAAGAAAAGACTGTCTCACACCGAATTTGTTCACCAACGGACTCCAGGCCCGGCAAAGTCTGCGAGTCTGCACCACTCTGCACCCGAAGCCCACGGCCCGAGTTAGTGGCCCAACACCACGAGGAGGTCTCCCCAGCGATCCTGACCCGAGATCCGGTAACCCCTGACATGCCTCAAGCTTCCAGCCCACGCCTGCAGCCTCAAACCGGAAGGTTTCCCCCCCCCACCCCCAACCAGGAGCTGGTAAGAAGATCCAACCCTAAAAGGCACCCCTGCACCCGACGCCCCACGGCCTTGGGTGGCCCAACCAACTGTGCCTAACCAGCCCCCAGCATCCCAACTTACCTCTCCAAGTGGTTGTCGCACCCAGAAGACCTTCGTCCCCGAGCCTGCAGTGTTTGCAAACGGGAGACTCCCCCATTGAAAGCTACAGGGTGCCCGGCGCCAAAACAGCACCGCTGAGGGTGCACCTTTTGTGCTGGCTTGAACCCCCATTTGCTCTGAGCTTAAGTCCAGGAGCTTTGCTCCCACAACCCAGTGGCCTGCTCGTCAGCAGCCACCAACCGGAGGCCCCCTATCCCCCATTGGATAACATTGGGCCTCAGCACTCTGCACCCGGCCGCCCTAGTGCCCCTGAGGCTGTAACGAGTGCATCCTTGCCCCTGGGGGACCCCATAGTCTACCCCTAGAATACCAACTCCCACCACCGAATACTTACCTTTGAACCGATAACCCTATTTTCCTCCATAGGGTAACATTGACTGTTTTTCTGTGAAAAGTTTCTAAGTGTGGAGTTGGAAAATCTATAAAAGTCTTTAAAACTGTAACCAAATAACAAACGCTTTTACTTACCTGTTTACAGGAATTGTCCCAGTGCAGTATCCAGGTATACTGCACTGTGTAAGAAAAGTAATCTGTTAAGTAATCTACTTGACATTCTACTGAAAAGCCAATACAAAGTATATGTACAATACTGCAAAGCATTGCATTACTAGTAGTTCTACTGTAATCAAACCAAAAGTATATATACAACTGCAATACAAACTGTTTACAAACTGTATTGTTACTGCGAAGTACTGGTCACTTACCTGTGCCAGGCTTGCTTGGTTCTAGCAAATAAAATAACTAAAACAATATTTTTATACCAAACCAATTGGTCTGAAGTTCAGTATTTGAGTGTGTGATATAATTTGCTGATTGAGTGGGTACAACAAATGCTTAACTCTGATAAAGCCTTACTGCTCGCCCACACTACCACAAAGAGTAAGGTGCTATCTACTTTTACCTCTGCCTACCTTTGGGGTTCCACTGGACTCTGTGCACACTATATCTCATTTTGGTATAGTATATACAGAGCCAGCTTCCTACAATACTTTAAAAAAAAATCTCACAAAAGCTTCCTTTGGAACTTGCACATTTACATAATGTTGTATAAATGTATGTGGATGCACATGTTACAGCTGTCCAACTTTTATGGATATATCATCGTTCAAAATTGAGGTTTCTTAAAAATCTTATTTTCTATAGAATAAGAAATGTGTGCAAGTCTCTACTATCCATGTTGAAATAGCCCCTTATCTTACTGCTGCTGTAATCATTTTTGGAGTATGTGCAACAAAAACGGATGTGTTCCAGATATGTTGTGTTTCCTGAATCACCTGATTTAAATGCCTAGCTTAGGCAAGAAGTTTGCATGTCTACT
This sequence comes from Calotriton arnoldi, assembly GCA_963921515.1. Lineage (NCBI taxonomy): Eukaryota > Metazoa > Chordata > Amphibia > Caudata > Salamandridae > Calotriton > Calotriton arnoldi. The sequence continues at coordinate 1,687,003 of CAWUFW010003022.1, forward strand.
CATAACCATCTTTGTGTATTTTGAGGGAGGATTCTTATTTTGATAATTCTTGAAGTTATTTACCTTCAGTAACCCTCTTTCTGGTAGAGGCTCTAACCACAGACTGCTCAACTTTTGAATATTTCGCAGGCATCAAATTGGATCCAGAAACTTTTCAGCAGTACCTCCGCTCGCGGGCAGGTGGTGCAGTGCAGCTGTGCAGAACGTTGCACTGCTGCCATTCTGTTCCGGAAAGGACATGCTGAGCCTATATAGGCACCACTCCTGGCGCCGACTTAAGTTGCTTTTGAGGCTGTACACGCACCCAGACGCGGAGCCACAACAGCAAATTGACTTGGAGGGAGAGCCAGAGAGGAATCTGAGGTTAGATAGTCTCTACCAGAAAGCGCATTACCGAAGGTAAGTAACTTATTCTTCGTATAAAGACTTCTAACCTCCGAAACCTCACCTTTTGAATAGATACCAAAGCAATACTTATTTGGTGGGGGCCTGTGAATAGACTCATACCAGAAACTCCTGTAGTACTAAGCGTGCAAAATGCCCCTCTCGGACGTTCCCAAAATAGTGATTCGTGAACGTATGGAGGGATGGCCACAAAGCTCCCTGGCAGATGTCAAGGACACGTACGTCATATGTCAATGCTCTGGTAGCAGCCTTGAGTGGTGGAATGAGCTCACAGTCCTTCCAGATGGTGCTTTTGGCCAATGCGTAGCAGATCTTGATGCAGAGCGGAACATGGTCCTTTTCTGCACAGCCTTGCCTTTTCTCGCTCCATTGAACCTTGCACAGACCTGATGTTCTTTGGTATGATCGATGTAAAAGCTTAGTACTCTTTTGGGGTTCCAGCTGTGAAATCACTCAGTGGGGGGAGGAGGCAGAGCAAAAAAAAGTCATTAAGTTGATCGACATGAAAAGATGTAATAACTTAGGGCAAGAAGGCTGCTTGGGTCCACAGAACCAGTTTGGCTAGGAAGAAGGTGGTGTACAGCGAACGGACAGAGCTTGAAGCTCACATACTCGCCGTGCCGATGTTATGGTGACAAGGGAGTGCTTGAGGGTGAGAAACCATAATGGACAACTGTGAAGTGGCTCAAAGAGAGCACATAAAATGTGAGGAACCAGTTAAGGTCCCATTGTGGCATAACAAAGGGAGAGGGAGGAAACGGATGTTGTAAACCTTTAAAAAAAAAAAAAAAAAAAAATTTTGAAAAAAACACCACAAGAAGGGGATTTGAATAATTCAACACATTAGATTTGAAAAATGAAGGTTGGTCCAGATACCTTAAAAGGGCTAAATGGTACCCTTTAAGGGTTATTTTATTTTTTTATACGGAGTTTTATATAGCGCGAACTTGACCCGAAGGTATCTGGTATCAGAGCACTTCACACGGGCACCAGTTGCGTTACGTGAGGACACATTCATTTTTTAGGTCTCGCCTAGGCAGCGCGCATGCGCTGTCTCTCCGAGACATCAAGTAATCTGTAAGTTATGTGAAACTCCGCCTATTCACCGGTAATTTCTCCTGCCGTTTGCCATTTGTTGGACGTTGGCATAGCTCCTGTTATCTTGCTTTTTAGTGGCTGTTGATCCAATACTGACTTCCGTTTAGTCCGGAAGCAGCACCGCCTAGCTACTGTTTTCGTCCGCTTTTCCTTTGTGTGTTTGAGGGGAACTTTCTTTTGCACACTTTAATAGATAATGAGCACGGAGCTCGTCACGAGCGCCGCTGTTTATCATACATATTCAGCGCGGCGCTAGTCATGAGCGCCACGCTGTTAATTGTTTGTTTTGAGCTCCTTGTTCTTGTTTAAAATGGATTTACTTTTTTTTTTAAGTATGCATTCACCGCGCTTTAGCTTTAAACAGCTTAAGCTAAAACGCGGGTGCCGAGATTACTTCAAAAGCAAAGAAATGGAAAGAAAACCTTTTGTATTTCTTTACTTTTAGGCAATCGCGGCACCCGCGCTTTAGCTTATGTTTACAGCTAAAGCGCGAGTGTGGAGAGTGTAACAAAAGTCAACAAATAGAAAAAAAGGCATGGCCGACATTTTTTTTTATTTGCTTACTTTTGTTACAATCGCCGCACTCGCGCTTTAGCTGTAAACATTATAAGCTAAAGCGCGGGTGAAAAGGAGAGAAATTGGTCTAAAACTGCTCGGTATGGAGAAACCGAACTGCTGCAGTGCCAGGAGAGGCAGCGGATGCTGTTGTCTCTAGCAGGGAGTCCCTAGCCCCTGTTCCACGTCCCATCTGCGAGTAGGGCCCTTCCACACCTCCTGCACTCTTCCCAGTGTCTTTACTTAATGTGCGACCCTCACAATCTGAGAAGCCACTGTTTGCCGAGTCCCCATAATAGCATTGTAAATAAAATGTGCATAATGGGAGCACCCCCTCTCGTTAATATTGTCAAAATATATTAATCTTCCACATGAAATTAACCTCCTTATTGGGTTATTGGTGACGTGATACTTGCTTGGTCCCAGGTTCTGCACTGATACAGCACAATGTGTATTTTTACTGCATAGCTAGCAGTACTTGCAATGCCTGGCACAGCAGTCTGGGTTATAGATACATGGGGTCACCCAAGTGTCACATGTTAACCTTCAAACCCTGCTGTTTCAATACCGAAATACTTAGATGGAGGATTCTGTTGATATTTGAGCTATTTCGTCGCATTATAATGGATATTATCAGTGGTCATAACTTTAGTTTACTTTATTAAACCACTGCACTGTACACGCGGATTCAGATGCAGGTTAAACTCATTGATGTGTATAAAAAAACTAAATTCATTTTATTCAATGAACTTTCCACTGAAGGCCCACATTTAAAACTGTTCGATCACTGCATGTGCTCTACGAACCTGTTGCAGACGTCGCTACACCTGTAGTCATGTTTACAGATGCAATGTATTTATATATATTCGTTGTTCGGTCGCATTCATTGTCATGCACATAGTTTCCATCATTATCAGTAGTTTTGATAATGTAAGAATGAACACATTCTTAAAATGCACATCCTTGCTCAGAATCTTATGCACATTCAATGACGTGAATCTGAGAAACCCGGGAGCACTTCTCCTTCTGATACTCTTTGAATTCCATCCTTTTGTTGCTACGTCATCTCTTGGCCTTTAGAACAGTCTCCTCTTCCTTTCCCAGTTCACCCCCTGCTTCTTTGCCTTTACTTACGACACTGCTCTTAAGGCGCTTGAATACTGCTTATTTTCACAACAGGGTTGTCGAACATAGCTTTATATGCACAGCATATCCCAATAAAAACACTCCATAAGTAGTACAAGTAAGAATGTAGTGTTTCCAGGTTCAGCTTGGTGTGCCCACGATGTGCTGCGCCTGAAGCGTCTTTCTACCGTATGGGTGTGAGTGCTGTGCCCTGATATTCAACCAGCCTGGACTGAGTGCTGGCCAAAGTGTCGGACCTCGTGGGCAGAGAACTAAATCCTACCCCAGGATTCTGCCCCCTTCACCCGCTACCTTGTGGCCACAGGTGCTGCTGTACAAACGTTGCTGAATGACATCTTCCATGACCATAATGCCTCTCCCTTCAACCCCCCACCCACACCCCTCGCCAGTTTGCTTTCATCCCTGCCATGGGACTTGCATCTGGGCTGCGCGGAGAGAGTGAGGACTCCAGGTTTGCTCCCTTTCTCTTCAACAAGGCAAAATGACCCATGGGCAACAGGGAAAGGCCCCAGGTGCTCACTGAGATAAAGTACTGATTCATGCAATAGTGATGCCAACAGAGAGGAGAGCACCCCCACTCCCCAAGGTCCTCCTACCTACCCCCGGACCGAAGAAAAGCAGTGTCCAGGACCACAGAGAAGCACATGGTCGGAGAAAGTGCTCACTCATGTTAACTATAACAAAACAGACAGAACACATACTACGATGCAGCTGTTTTAATTAGTTTCCATCTGTTACGGTCTGTGCTATCTTTTTTGGTGACATGCACAGGTATTCTACTGTTTCTGGTAAGCCTGAGGCTGAGAGAGGCTTGTTTTTTTGCCTGTTGTACTCGTGAATATGTAAATTACCTCCCATAATTTGAGGAAGTGAAGTGTCCTGGATAATGTCTGAGTTACGAGACATAATAGAACAAGCATTTGCAATGCAATAGGTCTCGCATTTTTGAGAGTTTAAGCTATTGGCCTTGTAAATGACAATTCCTTTTATTTATTTGTTTAAAAAACCAACACACAAATAAAAGGCATTGTAATTTAAAATCCCAATAGCTCAAAATCTCGCAAATGCGAGACCTATTGCATTGCAAATGCTTGTTTTGCAGCGTGAATCTTTCTGGATTCACTATGCTGTGCATTATTCCGCCATCTCGTGGTTGGGTCCGGATTCGTAGTCTTTTCTTTTTTTTTTTTTTTTTTTTTTTTTTTGTTGGCCCAGGTGGGCGGCGACGCCCCACCATTTGGTGTCTTCGGTGACGTCGTCGCGCTTCCGGCGGAAGCTCCCACCTTTGGTAGCCATCTTCAGATTCTTTTTTCCGCCGTGGGGTCTGGATCGTTGCCGAGAAGTTCCAGAAAGTTTGGACGAAGAATCTCAAAGTCGAAATTTCATCACAGAAGATGTACTCCTGAGACACCGGACGACGACACTAGTACCGGAGAAGGACGACTAGGTAGAAGGTCCACGACCAAAATCTCGACGCCTACAGAGAATGCGCTCACAGGGGGCTCCCTAAGCGCGGTTATGGACAAGACTCCGTTCAAGTTCTGCAGAAATTGCCACCACAAATACGCCCAAAAGACCAGCACCCAGTCTGCAACCTCTGCTTGCCGCTCGACCACGCCAGCGAAGACTGCAACGCGTGCTCGGCGTTCACCCGAGACCCTCCGGGTGAGAGACAGACAGAGAAGGGCGAACTACAGCATGCAGGGCCAGGGACCAGCACCATCTCTCCGAGACCTGGGTGTCTCGAGCGGAGAGGAGGACAACATCGCAGAGGGACCAGAGGACTGCGCTGTCGTCGAAATCGAAAAGAAAACGTCGAAGGAGGTAAGGGAGTCGTCGACCCCAAAACACCAAAGCGACGCTCGAAAGAGTGAAGCCAGAATCCCTAGCGACACTGCCAGAAGTGTAGCAAAGTCCACGAAGGGAGCGTTGCCGCCGAAACACTCGACGAAAGCAACAGCACCAAGGGACAAACAGCCGAGCGGATCCTTGGACAAGGACTCTCAATCGGCGAAAGCCTCCGAAAACGAAGGCGTCGAAGGTCGTCCCCGAAAAGGAAACCTCGACACTGAGAAAGGAAGGCCCGGCGTCTGTTTCGACGACCGCGACCACGAAGAGAGGCACTGCACCACTCGACGCCGAAAAGGTCCACGAGATGGCGAAAAAGAAAAGGAGGCTCGAGGCAGAGATGGCGAGCATCCTGCAACGCAAAAAGACTTCGACGAGAAGATGAAACAATACGCTATTCCGTCGAAGCAAGCCCACGAGGCAGTCGAGGAGTTCGAGGCCGAAGTCGTCGAGGCCCCGGGACACCCGAACAGCTCGAAGACCAGGACGAGGAATACTACTACTTCGAGGCCGAAGGCGAAGAAGAGATGCTGTCTTACAGGGACTCGGCGTCCTCTGAAGTACAAGACCTAGACTGGCAAGACCTCGACACAGAGTCACCAGAAGAAGGGGTAGACACTTACCCTCGAGACCTTCGCCGCCAGACGACATCGGAGTCTACAATGAGGTCGTGCAGAAGGCTGCAAGGACTTATGGGGTCGAAATGCAGGAGGAAAAAACAAAAGCAGGTTTCCTCTTCGAAACACTGCTCCCCCAACAGACAAGGAGCCAATTTCTACCCATGTTACCTGGCGTTCTCGACCAGGGAAGGGAGGCCTTCAGGGAACCAGCAATCTGCAAGGCGGTTACCCCGAGGAGCGAAAAGAAGTATAAGCACTCCACAAAAGATCCTGCATACATACAGGGGTCTGTACCAGCAGACTCCATTATCGCTGCAACAGCCAGGAAGAGGGCCGGTGTGCCCACCAACACAGGCCCACCTCCAGACAAGGAGAGCAAAAGAATAGACCTCACAGGACGTAAGGTGGAGAGGAACGCAGCCATACACTGGCGTATCGCCAACTCCAACGCCCTCATCAGCAGGCATGCATACCAGCATTGGGCAGAAATGAGCCAGCTCATTAAGCACCTGCCAGAAGAACACCAACAAAGAGCCAATTACCTAGCGGAAGAAGGCAAGGCCATCGCGAACACTTGCCTAAAGTCAGCCTTGGACGCAGCAGAGAACTCCAGCAGGCAAATGATGATAGGGATGACAGAGGAGACACGCATGGCTCAGGATCTCCGGCTTCAAACCAGAAGTACAGAGCAACATCATCAACACACCGTTCGACGGTGAGAAACTGTTTGGAGCAACAGTTGACAACAAATTAACACAACTAAAGACGGACAACGAAACTGCAAGGTCCATGGGAGCGCTGCAGTTCAGGGGAATGAGAAGAGGGAACCCCTCAAGGCGAGCCAGTGGTAGAGGAGGCAATGCACCTACCACCTCACACCAATCACAACAACAAGGGTACCAAGGGAACAACCAGGGCCAAAACCTGCAGGGACAACAGCAGCAGAATTGGCAGTACCAACCCAGAGGACGGTCCTTTCGAGGGCGCGGATACGGACGGGGACAGGCCCGAAGAGGGGCCAGCAGCCCGCCTCAAAGTGACTCCACACTCAGAACAAGCCCCCCACCGTTAACACCAAGGTTGAGGGGAAGTCCGCAAAAGGAAAAGATAAAGAGCAGAAGCACACAGCAAATAACCACCGAGCATACGACACCAGTGGGAGGAAGAATAGGAAAATTTCTCACACAATGGAGGAAAATTACCACGGACAAATGGATACTAAACACCATACAGCACGGGTACTGCATAGACCTCCAAAAACACCCGCCAGGGAGAAGACCAAGACATCGGTCAATACCCGCAAGAGAACTAGCCCTCCTCCGCCTAGAAGCAGAGGAACTGCTACAAAAAGAGCAATAGAGCCAGTTCCAAACAACGAAAGGAACAAGGGAATATACTCAACGTACTTCCTAGTGCCAAAGGTAGACGATACACTAAGACCAATACTGGACCTCAGATTCCTGAACAAGTTTGTAAAAACTCAAAAATTCAAGATGACTTCACTTCAGGAAGTAATACCCCAAATCCAAGAAGGGGATTACATGGCGACCTTAGACCTAAAAGATGCATACCTGCACATACCCGTCAACCGCAAACACAAACGGCTATTAAGATTCGTGATAGGCCACGATCACTACCAGTTCACAGTGCTAGCCTTCGGACTAAAGTCCGCACCAAGAGTGTTCACGAAATGCCTAGCAGCAGCAGCAGCGCACCTTCGGAGAAGGAGCATACATGTATACCCCTACCTCGACGACTGGCTGGTAAAAGCAGGATCATACAGACTCTACAAAAAACACATCAAACAAGTCATAGAAACACTGTCCACATTAGGTTTCTCAATACATTGGGAAAAATCGTCAACAGAACCCCAACAAATCAAGATATTCTTGGGGGCACAAATAGACAGCACACAGTCCAAGGTGTTCCCCAGCGACAAGAGAAGTATAGCGCTCCTGAGGGAAACACATCATTACCGCAAGGGGCAAGTTCTGACAGTGAGGACGGTGAGCAGGATAATGGGAATGATGGCATCATGCATCCACCTTGTCCCGCATATCAGACTGCACATGAGACCGCTTCAGGAATGGATACAACAGCAATGGTCACAAGCCACAGGGAGTTGGGAAGATCTAGTGGTTGTCACACACGCAGTGCAGAAAGAAATAGCGTGGTGGAAAGAAGAGAACATATTACAAGGGAAGCCATTCACACAGCCAACTCCAACAGTGACCATCACAACAGACGCCTCACAGCAGGGCTGGGGCGCGCACATGACCAGACTCCGCGTCAGGGGGCTCTGGTCACAACAAGATGCAGTGAAACACATCAACTACCTAGAACTCAAAACTGTGTTCCTAGCCTTAAAAGCCTTTCAAAAGCAGCTTTACGGCCAGCGAGTGCTGATACAAACAGACAACACAACTGCAATGTTCTACATCAACAAGCAAGGTGGAACACAATCAGCACCGCTGTCAAGTCTGGCACAACAGATCTGGAGATGGGCCATCCCTCTAAGGATAGACCTGCTAGCAATACACCTCCCAGGAATAGACAATGTAGAAGCAGACCGACTCAGCAGGCAGACGTCTGCATCCCACGAATGGGAACTGAACCAACAGGAGGTGCAGCAACTGTTCCAAAAGTGGGGAACACCACGGATAGACCTCTTTGCAACACCCCAGAATGCAAAATGCCAACATTACGCATCCAGACAGCCGGACCAAAGGTCCCTAGGGAATGCCCTATGGATAAGTTGGTCGAACGAATTTGCTTACGCTTTTCCCCGATACCACTGTTACACAAAGTACTCAGCAAATGCAGGAGCAGCAGCATGACACTCCTACTGGTGGCACCTCAGTGGGCCAGACAAACATGGTTCTCACAGATAATGGAAATGGCGCAGGAACCAGCACACAGGTTCAGCAGAAGGAAAGACCTCCTCACAATGCAAAACGGAAAAGTGCTCCACCCACAACCAGACAGCATCAGCCTAGCAGCATGGCTCCTGAGGACCTAGAATTCGCACACCTCAAACTACCTCCAAGCACCATGGCAGTACTCAGAGAAGCAAGGAGACCCACTACAAGAAAATGCTACATTGCAAAGTGGAAAAGGTTCTCACAATGGTGCATTACAGAGGGACTGCAACGAAAAGTCACAAAAGAATCAACAGTACTGCGATACTTAACACACCTACTACAAAGCGGGCTGAGCTACTCGTCACTAAGGGTTCACCTAGCAGCCATAGTGGCCTACACCAGGGGAGAAGCGGTGAAAAGCTTCTTCACCTCCCAAGTGGTCAAAAGATTCCTGGAAGGGGCTAAAAGAATAGCCCCCCTAAAAGGATGCCAGCCCCAAGCTGGAACCTCAACACTGTACTGACACAGTTGATGAAATCACCATTTGAACCCATACACAAGATCACACTGCACATGCTCACACTAAAAACGGCTTTCTTAGTGGCTATCACGTCACTGCGAAGAGTCAGTGAACTACAGGCTCTCACACTACAAGAGCCCTACTTGCAAATACACAAGGACAGAATTGTCATGAGGACGGACCCACACTTCCTGCCAAAGGTGGTGTCGCGGTTCCATATCAATCAAACAATACAGATACCAAGTTTCTTCCAGAAACCTTCAACACCCTCAGAAAAGGCGCTACACACGCTAGACGCCAGAAGGGCAGTGATGCACTACATAGAAAGGACGAAGGAATGCAGGAAAACAAAACAACTCTTCGTTTCCTTCGCAAGCAGTTTCCTGGGACGACCAGTAACAAAAAATACCATTGCACGGTGGATTGCACAAGCAATACAACTCTGCCACAAGCAGGCAGGACAAGAGTTACAAGGAGCCGCCCAGGCTCACTCAACAAGGAAAAGGGAGCAACGGTTGCGTTCCTAGCGAACACACCTATACAAGACATTTGCCAAGCGGCAACATGGTCTTCCGTGCATACGTTCACCAAACACTACTGTGTTGATATCCAAATGAACAAAGAGGCACAAGTAGGACAGAAGGTCTTACAGCACATTTTCAGCAACCAATGCTCATCTTCCACCCAACCACCGCAATAACAAAACCGCTACTAAGTCTATGCACAGCATAGTGAATCCAGAAAGATTCACGCTGCAAAACGAATAGTTTCTTACCTGTCGGTGTAGTTTTGCAGCTTGAAGACTTTCTGGATTCACTAGCGATCCCACCCGCCTCCGCCAGGAAGATAACATAGGAGGTTAAGGGTACAACTGAACTACATACAAGGTTAAAAGGATCAAAGAATAATTGAAGGATTAAAGGTTAAAGACATAGACAACAAAAAACTGTAAGAGGAAAAGAAAAAAGAATCCGAAGATGGCTACCAAAGGTGGGACCTTCCGCCGGAAGCGCGACGTCACCGAAGACACCAAATGGTGGGGCGTCGCCGCCCACCTGGGCCAAAAAAACCAAACAAAAAAAAAAAACAAAGAAAAGACTACGAATCCGGACCCAACCACGAGATGGCGGAATAATGCACAGCATAGTGAATCCAGAAAGTCTTCAAGCTGCAAAACTACACCGACAGGTAAGAAACTATTCGTTTTCTTTGTTAGGCACAGGAAGATTAAGTGATTTGCCCAGAATCACAGGATGCTGCGTGTCCTTGCCAAGACTCTAACTTGGTTCCCCAGATTTGAGGACGACCACCCTAGCTGTTAGGCCAACTCCTCTCCAAAGAACAGCCTTCCCAGACAAGGAACAAAAAACAAACGAGAAAACATAAGATAACTTTATCGGTAGGGGGTCTATCTGCTGTGTGCGGCACCAAGCCACAAATCTGTCCAAACGACAGGCATATACTGTCTTTTTCGAGGGACGCCTGGCTCTCAAGATGACATCAACGACCTCCGGAGGAAGGTGAAGGCATTCACGATCACTGCTCAATCTTCAAGCATGAAGGGGGAGATTGCTAAGGCCCGGTTGTAGATCACGGTCCTGTTGCTGCAACAGCAGACCGTGCCCGGTCGCTCCTAATCTTCAGAACTGGATTACGGAAATGCCCTACTGGCAGAGGCGGATGAGTCCTCGCTAGCCAAATTACAAGTGATCCAGAACACGGCTGCAAGGTTAATTTTGAATCGCCCTTCAGGCTCTTCGTCCGGTCCTCTGCTGAGAGAATTACATTGGTTACCAGTAAAGAAGCGATCCGTCTTTAAAATCTGTTGCCTCACGTACAACGCTCTGAGGCAAAGGGCCTAGGTACTTGCAGAGGAAACTATTAAAATATGTTCCCAGCCGAACTCTTAGATCTAGTTCACTCTGCCTCTTACAGGTGCCCCGAATATGCCTCAAGCGTACGGGGGGGAAAGCTTTCTCCTACCTTGCTCCTAAATATTGGAACAAGTTGCCCCTGGCTCTTCGTGAGTCCCCTTTCTATAGCACCTTCAGAAAAAAACTTAAAGCCTTTTTGTTTTAGGACTCCAGGCAGTCCCTCTGGTATGTCTCAACACAAGCGCCGAGATGCCCCCGGGTGAGTTGTGCGCTATAGAAGTGGTTTCAACATAACATAACTGGGGGCAGAAGAGTTATCAGTCCGAAGGCATACAGGATTCCCAAGTTCCACTCTAGACAGAACTAGTATCCCATGGAGATATGCCTTGGATACTTCAACATTCAGAACTGCTGGCATTGCGTGTTTTTGGCAGTGGCAAGTAGATTGAGCAAAGGTTCTATCCATTTGAAGAGCCCTTCGCTCCACCTCCAGGCTCAACTGCCACTCATGATCTGCTAGGCGCTGACATCTGAGCTTGTCTGCCTTGGCATTCAAAGATCCTGCCAGGTGGTTCACCACCAGGAAATTCCCTAATGGTCTAGCCATTTCCTGAGGCGCAATTCCTTATGTTACAGGGTCCATGACCCAGCCCAGTTTGTTGCAATACCACAAGGTAGTGGTGGTGTCCGTGAGCACATTTACAAGCCTCCCTTTGAATGGAAGGAAGCCTTTTCAACACCAAGTGAATGGCCAACAGCTCAAGAAGGTTGATATGGAGCCGGGAGTGAGAGAACAGGCCCAATCTAAAATGTATGTTACTTTTTCTACTCTGACATTTCCTAGAGAAAAGGTAAGTAAATCAGTTTTTGTACATCTGCAGTTTTTCATACAAACCAACTCCACACTTCGAACACTTTTTAAGGAAAAAAAGTCCATGTATTCCTATGGAGAAAAATTAAGTAAACGGTTTGCAGGTAAGTACAAGATTATGGGAGTTGGTATTCTGGAGTTAGAACCAGGGTTCCCCCAGGGTCAAGGATGCACTCCTGAAACGCCCTCAGCGGCACTAGGGCGGCCGGGTGCAGAGTGCTGAGGCCCAATGTTATCCAATAGAGGATAGGGGGCCTCCAGTTGGTGGCTGCTCACGAGCAGACCACAAGGTTGTGGGAGCAAAGCTCCTGGTGTTAGGCTCAGGGCAAAGGAGGATCAGAGTTAGCACCCAAAGTACACCCACAGCAGCGCAGGGGCGGCTGGGTGCAGGGTGCTGTTTTGGCGTCGGGTGCCCTGTTTTCAATGGGAGTAGCCGGTTTTGGATTTTGGCTGCAGGCTCGGTCCAGGAAGAATTCTGGGAGGAACCAAAAGCTGGGCACTTAAGTTGGAGGGCTCGGGGACGTAGGGAAAGAGAGAATCTTCGTGCAGAGGCTGCATGTGACGTCTGGGAGTCCTGGAGGGGTCAATACACGGTGGACTCGGACTCTGGAGCGCTTGGGAACCTCCCTGGGTCCGGTGGGCCACTTGGGCCGTAGGCATCTGGTGCAGTGGTGGTTCCAGGTGTCTGGTTTCTTTGTCCTCAGCAGGCTGTCTGTTTTGAAAGTTTCTTTTGAACAGACTTGCTTTTCACTGGAGATCCGGTCTTTGTGGAAGGCAGTCAGTCCTCCCAGGTGTTCTGGAGGTGGCTGACTGCAGGACAAGGCGACTTTTGGCGCAGGATCTCTGGAAACTGCAGACGGGCTGGTAGGGCTGGGGAAAAGTCAGTTCTTCTCTGCAGTCTCCTCTGCTGGGCGTCGTCTTTTGTCCTCCTTTGTAGGTTGCGAGAATCTGTCTTCTTGGTTCAGGGCTGCCCCCTAAATACTGTATTTAGGGGGCGTTTTAGGGGTCTCAAGGTCAGTAGCCAATGGGCTACTGACCTTAGGGTGACTACACCCTTGGTGTGCTCACCCCACGTGGGGGGGTGGGCACAATCCCTAATCCTGATTGGGGAGTGCCTGCCATCTGCAAGATGGCGGGCACTGAAGAGTGGGCTTCACCTCGCCTCCCCACCTGAGGGGTGGGATTGGCAGAGGTGGGTTATTTTTTTCCCGCCTGTCTTGCCGCCGATAAGGAGGGTAGACAGGAAGGGGGTCGCATTACAAAGGCAGCAAGGCCTTTGAAGCTCCCTTGCCACAGATGGCTCTTCTTGGCCTGGGTGAGGTGTGTACACCTTCGGCAGGAAAGGGTTTGTTTCTGGGCTCAGGGAGCGAAGGCTCCCACCCCAGGGGTCCAGAAACATGTCTCGTGGTGGCAGGCTGGTGTGTACCAGTCAGGGAACCCACCAGAGGCTGGTCGTTTTTCAGGGTGTATCTCTAAAATGCCCTCGGAGTGCATTTTTCATTAAATCCCATGCTGGCATCAGTATGGGTTTAATGTGCTGAGAAGTTTGATACCAAACTTCCCAGTTTTTAGAAAAGCCATTATGGTGCTGCGGAGTTCATAATGACAAACTCCCAGCACCATATTGAACTTGGAGAGAGCCTCCAGGATTGCCAAACCCTGCACTCTTCCCTGGAAAGCATTAACAGTATCACCTCTCCACCAGTGTGATGCCATCAGTGGGCTGTTGGGCACAGAACGACATCACAAACAAACTTTTTCATTATAAATTATCATTAAAAAAAATTCTCATTTACTTTCATATTTCACTATACTAATTCACCACTAATCCTTTATAGGTTCCGGGGTAGCGTGCTACTTTCTGAAAACAACGCTTCAACACCCCATCAGGGGTAACGAGCGCTATATAAATGCAAACCTTTTTTCCCCTCTTCCATCCCTCCACTATCCTTCTGGATCCAAATGACTGACAAACACATCCACCACTCAAATTACTTTCATATTTCACAATACTAATTCACCACTAATCCTTTATGGGTTCCGGAGTAGCGTGCTAATCACCGAAAAAACAATTTGACGCCTTGTCAGGGGTAGTTAGCGCTATATAAATGCAATTACAATACAAAAAATGTGCTGAGAAGTTTGATACCAAACTTCTCAGTTTTCAGTAAAGCCATCATGGAGCTGTGGGGTTTGTGTTGACAAACTCCCAGCCCATGTTCTCAAAATGGCTTCACTGCACTTGCAATGTCTGTGACTGGCACAGAAACTGTCGGGGCATATTGCTCATGCAGCTATGCCCTCACCTGTGACATGGTGCACCCTGCCTTAGGGCTGTGAGGCCTGCTAGAGGGGTGAATTACCCATGCCACAGGGAGTGGTGATGGGCATGGCACACAACCATGTCTACTTTGTTTTGGTCTGCACCAAAACATGCAGCCTGCAGTGGCAGTGTGTGGATGTCTGATTGTGGCATAATACATGCTGCAGCCCTCAGGGGCCCTCTCTGGTCACACGGCTCTTGGTACCAGGGGTACCTTTTACAAGGGACGTGCATGTGGCCCAGAGGTGTGCCAATTGTGGAAACAAAGGTTCAGTTTTGGGAGAGAACACAGATGCTGGTGCCTGGTTAGCAGGGCCCCAGCACACACACAGTCAAGTTGGCATCCGGTATCTGGCAAGAAATTAGGCGGTAACCATGCAAAACCAGCCTTGGCATAGCCAATAGGTCTCGCCTTTGGGACCTTATGTGTTTAGCCAGAACTTTTGACTATGTTGTAGAGCATTGTGGCTGCTGTGCATTATGTTAAAAAGTTATACTAAAGTGTTAAACATTTTTGTTACCTTTATACAAACGAAGACGACATTATATACAACTGAAAAACCTGATTAAAAAAAGATTTCAACATAAAAAATGTCTTCTATTTTTTTTTTTGTACTTGCACTGCTGGCAACTTCTTCCTGCCTGTTCTCATGCTTGTTTATTTTTTTTTTATGGGGGAGCGGGACATAAATAACGGGGGAGTGGAGGTTGGAAAACAGTAATTTAATTAGAACACGAGCAGCGGACGGACACTAGGGGAGAATCAACAGATGCCAGATTCCAAGGGCAGACTGACGTGATGCTTGGGTGGTGCGCTGATGCAAAATGGTGGTGGTGAATGATGTTTGGTGCTCAGGTGGTGACACTATATGGTGTGGATTGTAGGTACGTTGTGGATTGTGGAGTTGTGGATTTGAAATATGTTTGGTGTGTAATTATGTGGTGTGTATTGGAAATGTGTGAAGTTGGATTGTGTGGCCTGGAACTGTGGTGTTGAGTGAAATTATGTTTAGTGAAATTGTGTGATGGTGTGGAGTGCATTTATGTTTTTTTTTTAATTTTGTCCTCATTCGCCATCAGATAAATTCAGAGCTTATTCGATTTACTCCTGTGGTCCCCCTCTGTTAGCACCAACTGGAGAGCTCTGTATCTAGATGGATATGCTTTACACAGAGCCTCTCTATAACGTTGTTCTGTATCACTCGGGGCGCCTCACAGAAACCAGAGAGATAAAGTAAGTTAGTGTAAAGGCTTAATCATTGGACTAATTTCATTTTATTGATCCAAACTGCTTAGCCATTTCTCACATGGTCCCCAAAAATCTTTTTTATTATTTTTATCTTTTTCTAATCTAACTGTCTAACTTCATTGTATACTTAATAGAGATCACCCAATCCAATAGGGTTGGAGAAGTATCCTTGACCCATTTTTTACAGATTTCCCTTCGTGCAAGTAGCATCAGATATAAACATAACTGATTTTCCCACCTTGTCAAAGACTCATAAAGTGAGAGCAATCCAAAAACAACTAAAGTTAAAGTTATGCTTACCTGAGTGCTTGCACCAAAAATACCTTCCATACCTTTATTTACCTCCGCCCAAAAATGGCTCCGCTTTGGACAAGTTAAAAACATATGGACATCATCTGCATTGATCTGTAAACACTTTGGGCACTTTGGTGGTGGACCATTCGAAAATTTAGAGAAGACCAGTACACCCTGTGAATACAAAAAATATGATTTCTTAAATTTGCAGGTTTCACTGTAGTGTATAGAATGTCGTGAGATACTTGCCATAAATCTTCGAGGTTGCTGCCCGGCAAGTTCTCTCCCCACAGCTCCGTTGGTAGTTTAAATTCACCCTCTTCCAGGTCGAGCAGTAACCAGTATATAGTTGCCACTTTCTTCTTTGCAATTTTTCCCGATAGTGTCGTTTCCAGTTCATTGGACATGCCCACATCCGTCCCGACAGTTTGATGCCAACTTTTTATTTGCCAGTACTTAAATTTGGACAGTCTATCTGTAAGTAAGTTCATCTCCTCCCAAGATAACAGATCCTTTCGGTATCAACTGTTCCCATCGCAGAATTCCAGCCTCGATTAAGGGAGTTGACAAAACATCTCTAGTCCGTCCTGGTAATCCTGGGGCATTCCAAATGGGTGCGAGAGCACTAAAATAGCTAATTTTTAAAGTTTTTTTTAATCTTAGCCCAAGTGTTGACTAAGCCATTTAGTACTTTCAGGCGGACTTTCTTAAAAAATCTTGGATCTCCATATTTATATAAGAAACCCTGACTCCCTCTTTCCACATCCAGGAGCATCTCCTTAAACATTACACCGATATCTGAGCCATCTGGCAAGTCCATGAGCATTTTGCCTGCCCTCAAAGAGAATACCCTTGCATACAAAACTAGATCTGGAAGGCACAGCCCTCCTTTGTTTTTTTTTCTTCGCAGCTTCCACGATATTCGAATACCTTTTGAAGCCCAGATAAAGTTATTTAGTTTCGACTGAAGAGATTTCAAACTACTTTCGTTAAATGCCAGCGGGATATTTTGTAATAAAAAAATTATTTTGGGCAACAGCATTTTTATTAAGTTAACTCTGCCAATTAGAGTCAAAGGTAAGTATGCCCACCCCATTAAGGAATTGTGTATTTCTTTCCTAACTTTTTGAAGATTTGTTTCTGCAATCTTATCGATATTTTGGGTGATCAATATTCCCAAATACCTTATCACTTTTTTTGTTAAATAGGCACAAGCACCCAAATTCCATGGCATACATTCAGTTTTGGCTGCATTTATTTTATATCCCGAAACCCGCCCAAAATTCTGTGCTTCTTTATATATTAACGGGATTGTAGTATTCAAGTCCGAGGTAAATATTAGATCATCGGCGTATAACGCCACCTTCTTGTCCCATTCTCTGAATTTAAAAGAGGGTATATTTGGATGTATTCTAATCTTTTCAGCCAACGGCTCAATATATAAATTAAATAACATTGGAGATAACGGACAACCCTGGCGAGTGCCTCTCTGGATTTTACCTGGGGCAGGTAGGTTGCCGTTCACTAAAATTCTAGCTGTAGGGGCCTTATAAATCAAAGAGATTGACCTACAAAATTTTTTACCTAGGTTTCTCTTTTAATATATATTTTAAATAGGCCCAGTTTACTCTATCAAAAGCCTTCGTGGCATCTATAGTTATTATGGCCAGGGGGATTTTGTATAGAGTTGCTACATCAATTGCTCCAATCAAATTGTAAGTAAGATCTTATTCCTCTCCCTCTAACAAAACCCTTTTGATCTCTATGAAGTAAACTCTCTGCTACTCCATTCAGCCTCTCGGCCAATATTTTTGTAAAGATCTTGTAATCTATATTAAGCAGAGAAATAGGCCGATATGAGTCACATGAGCGTGGTGATTTAGAAGGTTTGAGGATTAACGCTACCGTTGCTTCATTCCAGGAAGGTGGTATATCTCCCCCCTTCTTCAAAAATATGAGAGAATAGTATCAACATGACAGGAATGAGAACTTCTCTTAAAACTTTATATAATTCCGCAGGCAGTCCATCTGGGCCTGCGGCTTTCCCAGGTTTACCCGACAGTATAGCTTTTCTGATCTCAGCACTTGAAATCGGCATGTCCATATTTCGAGATTTATCTTCAGAAATTCTATTCGGGGGTGTCTGACCCAACCAATTTTTTATTTCCCCTTCTTGGACAGTTAAGTCTTCATGATAGACTTTCTCAAAGTGCAACTGAAAGGCCTTTTCAATATCCTCTGGGGTCTTAAGTATATTCCCCGTAACAGCCGAATTTAACTCATTAATGGTACTTCTAGCCAGATATTGTTTGGTCTTCCATGCCAGAAGCTTCCCGCAGCTCTCCCCGTATTCAAAATGAGCTAATTTACTGGCTTGCCATTTCTTTTTCAGCCTTGAATCGAGGACCGCCGCCAAGTCTGATTTAAGAGACTCTAGCTTTACTGACATGTCTACGTCCAGAGGATTACTCTGATGTGTAATGAGGTCTTGCTCTTTTTCCTGTATTTCCCTTTCTATTCCCTCAACCTCTATTTTATACTTTTTATGTCTAGCAGATTGTATAGAGGTTATTAGACCCCTTAGATAAGCTTTGTAGACATCCCAGACCACTTGTATCGGGGCAGTACCTAAATTCATTTGAAAAAAGGCCTCCGATTCCAATACTAACTTCTCAGTTATGCTTTCCTCCAAAAGAATGGCACGCTCTAGTGTCCATCTCCTGGATGTCGGTCTAATCGGAACCTTGAGTGTTAATGTCACTGCTGAATGGTCAGAAAGATGTTCCCCCACATGTTTAACATCCTGAACCCAATTTTTAAAAACGGCACTCAACACGAAGTAGTCTAATCTAGACTTATGTCCGTATTTTTTATTGTGGAAGGTGTAGCCTCTCATTACCCATTTTAGTCCTCCACACATCATACCAGGCTAGCTGTTTCATCGCATTTTTGACTAGTGCTCTCATTTTAAGGTTTTGAATGGATCTACTCCTTTGTGATTTATCTAATGCGTGATCCAACACCACATTAAAATCTCCAGCCAATATTAACGGGTCTGGATAATTTAACAATTCAGACAATAAATTCTTAAAAGGGGCCGTGTCATCTATGTTTGGGCCATAGTAACCTGCTACTGTGAACTTGAACCCATGACATTTGATTTTGGCTATGGCCCATCTCCCCATCCTATCCACCGTGCTGGCCTCTAAGGAGATAGCTGAGTTTTTTTGAATAATTATTGCAACTCCCTTAGTTGAAAGTAGTTGTGTTGTACAAATCACGTCTTGAATCCACTTCATGGGTTTGCATAAGGATTGTAGCTCATTTTCTGACAGATGTGTCTCCTGTAATATAAGAACCTGTTCCGAAGTGTCTCTTAAGTATTGAAAGATTTTTTGTCTCCTGTAATTTGTTCTTAGACCATTCAGGTTCCAGGAAAGCACCTTTAATCTAAAATTCTGATTCTCTTTTGAACAAATCATCTCTCCGTTATCTCTGAATAAAGCATTCTACTCTGGCGATTCGGAAATTTTTTTTTTCTCCCACTGCTCCCCACCCTGTGCCCCTCCTCCCCCTCCCCCCCCCCCACCTCCCCTAGTGAAACCTTCCCTGGAGAACCCCCATTTTTCCATTCCATGGCCTCTACCTAGGCCTATGGGACTCCCCTCCTCAGGTCAGGAGCTTAATACTGATTTACAAACTATTCATACCCCGGGAGATACTATTTTTTTGTTCCTGTTCCCTCTGGCCCTCCTGATATGGACTGTAAAATTCTCAGCATCTTCCACTCGTCTAAATACCTGCATTTTGTTGTTATGCATTACCTTCAATGATGCTGGGAATTTTAGTTGTGCTGTGGCCCTCATTTTTTTTAGGGTTCAAGTAGTTTCCCCAACTCCCATTGCCTAGAAGCTGTGATCGCAGAAACATCTGATCGTATTTGGAACGCTACATCTTCTGCAAATAGAGAATTTAATTTAAGAGCTTTGTTGAGAACTTCCTCTTTTAAACTGTATGTTAGAAAATGCACTAAGATTTTTCTGGGTCTTGTTTTGTTGGGGTTGAGTCTAAAAGGGTCTCTGTATACTCTTTGTATATCGGCCAGAAGTGCCTCCTCTGAGCATTCAATACTAGTGGCCTGTTTTATTAACTTTACTACAAACTCTTTTAGTTTGCTCCCCTCCACCCTTTCCGGGACCTTGAGTAAACGGATGTTGTTCCTCCTCTGTGAATTCTCTAAAGACTCTAGTTTATCTTGCATCTCCAACCCTTTCTCTTTCAGTGTAGCTATATGCCTTGTGTTATCTTCCGTCTGGGTTGCTAATTCAGCTACAGTGAGTTCAAGTGCAGTAGTCCTAACAGCAAGTGAATCCAACTTAACTTCTAGTTTTTCACATGAGCTTTTAATATCCATTTGATTACTTTCCGAAACCAAAAATCTACCTCTCACTTCCTCAGCTAGTGCTTGTAGTAAATCACACATTGAATGTGACAGTCCTTAGTAGTATCTCCGGCCTGCCCTTGCAGTGCATCAGGCTCCTCTAAGATGTCCCTGGTGATTTCAGCTTGATTTTTAACTGAGGATGTCTGCGGTACAGCTACCTTTCCAGGACTGCCTTGGACTCCTTGTTCCAATGTTACTGATGTTTTATCTGCTTTGTCCGTCATTTCTGAGCAATGTAAAGTATTTTCTTTCTGCAATCCTCCTTTATCCATAAGTAGATGAAACCTATTGGATGTGGGAATGCTGTCCAAGAAGTTTAGAGACTCACTAGAGTCGTACATAAAGGTCTCAGATACTGGTTTTAATATTAGTGTGGTAGGAGCAATTTTAAAATAATTTCTTAAAGAAGGCGTTAATTTAGGGGTCTGTTGAACCAGTGGTGAACTTTTTTTTTTTTTTTTCTTTTTTTTTTTTGCAAGACACCCTATGTTTACAAGCCCCTGAATCTTTTTTTTATTTGATTTATTTTGTGATGGGGGCTTTAGATTTTTGGGTTGCTCTGCCTCTCGGTTTTGTATAGCTTCACTATCCTGTGAGCCCAGCATATGTAAACTCAACTTTGAACTCCTGAAAGAGTATCTAGACTGTATCCACTCTGTACCTGGTAACCTACAATCGAGGTTTTCTCCTGTAGCGCTCTGCTCCTCCTTTCCTCTCCTCACCCGAGAGGTCTCGCACAAACTTTCCAGCTCTCTCTCCTTACCCTCCTCCTGCTGCAGGCTCTGGGATTGTAATCCCTCCGACGCCGTAACTATGCTGGTTCTGTCTCTGCCACCCTCTCCCGCCTCGCCCGCTCTGGAAGCGGAGTGCATTTATGTTGATTGGTGGTATGTGGTATAGAGTGCATTTATGTGGAGTGTATTTGTTGCATTGAGTAGAGTGCAATTATGTGGCGTGTAATTATGTGGCACAGAGTGGTATTTTGTGGAGTGTATTTATGTTGCATTGAGTAGTGTAATTATGTGGTGTGTAATTATGTTGCATTGAGTAGTGTAATTATGTGGCGTCTAATTATGTGCCACAGTGGTATTATGTAGTGTATTTATGTTGCATTGAATAGTGTAATTATGTGACTTGTAATTATGTGGTACTGAGTGGTATTATGTGGAGTGTACTTATGTTGCATTGAGTAGTGTAATTATGTGGCACTGAGTGGTATCTGGAGTGTATGTTGCATTGAGTGCAGTATAATTATGTAGCATAGAATTATGTGGCACTGAGTGGTATTGTGTGGAGTGTATGTTGCATCTGAAAGAGACACGTTAGTGACAGATTCCTTACCTTAGAATATCCCCAGGCGTCAGGCTGGATCCGGAAAGTTTTTTGCGTAGCAGTACCCTTGCGCGTCGGTAGGCGGCGTCGTGCGGCTCCGCGTCCGTCGTCGGCGTCGTGATCGCCTGGATGACGTCGCGGGCAGTACTTAGGCGCCGCCCCTGCGCGCTGACGTCAGTTCTTCTTTTTCCGCGCCAGTAAGCGCAGATCCGGGAAGAGCAGTGCCCTAGTCACTTTTTGACTATCTTTTTGTGAAATTTTTCACTGTTTTCTTCAACGAGTCTTCACGACTCCTAAGGTGTCGTAGGGATGCCCGGCTTTAAGCCCTGCGAGGAATGTGGTCGTATGATGTCCATCACGGACCCCCACCTCGAGTGTCTCTTCTGTCTCGGCCGAGACCACGACACGAAGTCGTGCCCTGACTGCCGGAAACTTCATCCGAAGGCTTTGCGAGAGCGGTCTCGAAAGCTCCTTGAAGTCCGGCAGTCGGCTCCGCGCCGCACCAAGCCCCGGTCCCGGGAGAGGTCGAGGGGCCGGACGCGGAGTCCCCGCCGTTCGTCGGAATCCAAGTCTTCGCGCTCCTCCGGTAAGTCGAAGCACAAGAAGTCTAAGCGGCGTCATCGCTCTAAGACTTCGCCTCGCCGGTCGCGCGACTCGGCTGAGGTCCCTGTCGGCACCGTCCCCGCGGCCCCGGACGTGCCTGTCGAGTTGCCCCCGCATTACCCGTCCTACCCGGGTTCGGGGGCGACTCCGGCCGAACTACAGAAATTCCTGTCGGCCATGGCCCGCCTCTTCGGGCCTCAAGGTCCCTCCGGTGCGCCTTCGGGCCCCGCGGGCCCTGATGGGGTTGCTCCGGCGTCGCCGTCGACTCCGGTCCCGGAGTCGCCTGTCCCACCAGCCTTCGTCCCGGCCTCAGCTCCGGCCTCGACCCCGGTTCCGGTGGTGCCGCAACCCCCATCGACGCCGGTTGACCTAACCACGCCTCCGCCGACGCCGATGTCCCCGGTGCAGTTTCCGACGCCGTCCGGGGCTCCGGGCGTCGTCGTTCCCCGGTTCTCCCCGGGTCCGGACATGGAGCCGGACCGGCGTCGCCCGGCGCCGATGAGACCTTGGGTCCCTTATGTCCCTCCTCCTCCATCTTTTCAACCTGAGGAGGACCAGGAGAGCTGGGAGGGGTCTGACGACCCTCTCACACAACAGTGCGAGTTTGACCCGGACTGGGTTGAGGAACTTGGGGATGCCAGTGGGCTGGATACCTCCCCCGACTCTGGCATGCTGTCTCCTCCCGTGGCAACGGAGGAGGGGGCTAATTTTGCAACGGTGTTGCGTAGAGCTGCTGGAGCCTTAAATCTCCAGTTGCCTACAGTGGCCGTCAGGACTAACCTCCTGACTGAAGTGCTTCAGCCGGCGGCCTCCTCTTCGGAGCCTGTGCTGCCGTTCAACGATGCACTCACTGACGTTCTTTTGGGTGCCTGGTCCAAACCCACCACAGGGGCTCCTGTGGATAGGAACGTGGCCCGACGCCATCGCCCGGCTCCGGGCGACCCCTGTTTCTCTCCCAACACCCCACCCCTGAGAGCTTGGTTGTCCAAGCCTCTGCCTCCCAAACAGCCTTCCCTACCGCCCCTCCGGATAGGGAATCCAAGCGCCTGGATCACTTTGGGAAGAAGGCTTTCTCTTCCTCCAGTGCTGGCTTGCGGTCTGTTAATACCGCTTGCCTCTTGGGCCGATACACCCACTCCCTGTGGGATTCGGTGGCTGATGTTTTGCCGCAGTGTTCTGAGGAGGTCCAGACACTGCTTACCCGCGCTATTGCGGAAGGGCGTGATCCGGCTAAATATACCATCCGCTGTGGCCTTGATACCGCCGACTCGCTGGGCAGATCGCTTGCAACGACGGTGGCGCTGCGTCGCCACGCCTGGCTGAGAACCACTGGTTTTTCAGGGGATGTCCAGAATACTCTCATGGACATGCCCTTTGATGGAGTCGGTCTTTTGGTTCGAAGGCAGACCATGCGCTGGAGCGTTTCAAGGACTCACGGGCTACTGCTAAGTCCCTGGGCCTTGCTGTTGTGCGCCCTCCGCAAACGTCTGCTTTTCGCCCCTTTCGTGGCCACGGAAGGGGCGCCCAGTCACGTCCACAGCCCGGCCAACGGCCCGCGCAGCAAGCGCCTTCGCGTGGCCGAGGACGTGGATACCGCCGTGGCGGTTCGGGCAACCAGCGTGCGGGTCAGGCCACCACCTCCAACCCGTCCGCGGCCTCCAAGCCCTCCTAGTCCCTCCTTTCAGGTGCACAGCACGCCAGTCGGGGGCAGGGTCCGCCATCACCTTCACCACTGGCGTCCCATCACCTCGGACAAGTGGGTCTTGGACATTGTCCGAAGGGGCTACTCCCTCCCCTTCGAGACCACCCCCCAGCCATGCCACCTCAATTCCACCGCATGTCAGGGGATCACTTGGTGCTTCTACAGAAGGAAGTCACGGCCCTCTTGGCCAAGAGGGCCATCGAGCATGTTCCGACCCCAGAAGTAGGGCGTGGTTGCTACTCCCACTACTTTCTGGTGCCCAAAAAGGACAAGGAGGACATGCGTCCTATCTTGGACCTCCGGAACGTCAATCGCTTCCTCCGGAAGGAGAAGTTCAAGATGCTCACCCTAGCTCAGGTCTTGACTGCCCTCGACCCCGGAGACTGGTTGGTAGCGTTGGACTTGCAGGACGCCTATTTCCACATCCCCGTCCTGCCGGCCCACCGGCGTTACCTTCGGTTCACGGTAGGCCTCGAGCATTTTCAGTTCACCGTGCTCCCCTTTGGCCTTACCAGTGCCCTCGGGTGTTCACGAAAGTGATGGCGGTGGTCGCAGCTCATCTGCGCCGGGCAGGGGTTTCAGTCTTCCCCTACCTCGACGACTGGCTGCTGAAGGCGGGCTCGTCCCAGGCAGTCGTCTCCCACCTCCAGACTACGGCCGAACTCCTGCACTCGCTGGGGTTCTCCATCAATGTGCCAAAGTCGCATCTGATTCCTTCTCCACAGCTCCTTTTCATCGGAGCAGTTCTGGACACGACGCAGTTTCGGGCCTATCCTCCCGAACGGCGGAGTCCGGGATATTCAGGCTATGATTCCGATCTTTCAGCCTTTATCCTGGGTTTCGGCACGGATGACCCTGAGGCTGCTGGGCCTCATGGCCTCCTGCATCCTGCTGGTCACTCATGCCAGATGGCATATGCGGGCTCTGCAGTGGGACCTGAAGTTCCAGTGGGCGCAGCACCAGGGCGACCTGTCCGATCACGTCCAGATCTCGGAGGGGACTGCAAAACAGTTGCAGTGGTGGCTCTCGAACCGGCAATGGGTCATGGGCAGATCCCTCTCCCTTCCCCAGCCAGAGCACACAGTTGTGACGGACGCGTCCCTTCTGGGATGGGGCGGTCACATGGGAGAGGCGGAGATCAGAGGCCTCTGGTCTCCGGCGGAGTCCCGGCTCCATATCAACCTTCTGGAGCTCCGGGCGATCCGACTTGCACTCAAGGCATTCCTTCCCTCTGTCAAAGGGAAGGTAGTGCAGGTGTTCACAGACAACACCACCGCCATGTGGTACTGCAACAAACAAGGCGGGGTGGGGTCGTGGACCCTTTGTCAGGAGGCTCTGCGCCTCTGGACATGGCTGGAACATCAGGGCATGTTCCTGGTGGTTCAACACCTGGCAGGTTCCCTGAACGCCAGGGCGGACGAACTCAGCCGCAGGTGCATGATGGATCACGAATGGCGTCTTCACTCGGAAGTGGCGCAAGGACTCTTTCTACAGTGGGGAGAGCCTTGGTTAGATCTATTCGCCACCGAAGAGAACGCGCAATGTCATCAGTTCTGCGCGTTGGAATTTCCAAGGCGGCACTCGCTCGGCGACGCTTTTCGTCACGAGTGGAGTTGCGGTCTATTGTACGCCTTTCCGCCTATACCACTTCTACCCAGAGTGTTGAAGAAAATTCGGCACGACCGGGCCCAAGTCATTCTTGTGGCTCCGGACTGGGCTCTAAGAGTTTGGTATCCCGAGCTACTCAATATGAGCGTAGATCCCCGATCCGTCTGCCTCTTCGGGAGGATCTTCTGTCGCAGCAGCAGGGGACGGTCCTCCACCCGAACCTGTCCAGTCTACACCTGCTTGCGTGGAGATTGAGCGGCGGCAGTTGATTCCTTTCGACTTGCCTCCCGAAGTTTGTGATGTGATTCTGGCAGCCAGGCGTCCCTCCACTAAGGTGGTATACGCCTGCAGGTGGAACAAATTTGTGGCATGGTGCACAGCAAAGGCTGTGAATCCCCTTTCTGCCCCTCTTTCTGAGGTCCTTCTGTTCCTTCTCTCTCTGGCCCAACAGGGTTCTGCCCTGGGTACCATCAAGGGTTATCTTTGTGCTATCTCGGCCTTCCTCAGGCTCCCTGATCAGCCCTCCCTTTTCAAGTCCCCTGTTGTTAACAGGTTCTTAAAAGGCATTACTCACCTCTTCCCTCCTGTTCCGTTTGTGATGCCTCAGTGGGACTTGAACTTGGTTCTTACCTTTTTAATGTGCGCTCCCTTTGAGCCTCTACATAACTGTCCTCTTCGTCTTCTGACTCTGAAGACAGCCTTTCTGGTGGCCATCACCTCCGCTCGGCGGGTGAGTGAGCTCCAGGCTCTATCTTGCAAACCTCCCTTTCTGTCTGTTCATCCAGACAAGGTTGTTCTTCGGACGCGTCCGTCCTTCTTGCCAAAGGTGGTTACTGCTTTCCACATTGGGCAGACCATCACTTTGCCCACCTTCTTTCCGCCTCCGCATCCTTCCAGAGAGGAAGAGAGGCTCCACCGTCTGGACCCAAAACGTGCGCTCTCTTTCTATATTGACCGCACAAAACACTTCCGGGTGGATGACCAGCTCTTTGTTGGCTACGTGGGCGCCAAAAGGTCGGGCGGTGCACAAGAGGACCATCTCCCGCTGGGTTACCTTGTGCATCAAGACCTGCTATTCTTTGGCTAAAAGGAGCCTCCTGTTGGGCTGCGTGCCCATTCCACCAGGGCAACGGCTGCTACCACGGCCTTGGGCCGCGGTGTTCCGCTGCCGGTTATCTGTCAGGCAGCTACGTGGGCCTCGCTGCACACGTTTACAAAGCATTACTGCCTTGACAGTCAGGTCCGGAGGGACGGCTTCTTTGGCCGTTCTGTCCTCCAGGACTTCCTTGTCTGATCTTTGTTCGCAGACCCACCACCGGGGTTGGTATTGCTGGGGTATCTATTCTAAGGTAAGGAATCTGTCACTAACGTGTCTCTTTCAGATGCACAAGTTACTAACTTGTGTAACGATATATCTGTAAGAGACAGTAGTTAGTGACAGATTCCTACCGCCCACCCATCCTCCCCGTTCTGCGAACTAATTTCTAGGGTTAAGGACATCCCTTTCAGGGCCCTAGTATTTTTCAGACACCTATGTCAGCTTCTTGCATGGCTCTGCGTTCCTGGCGCGGAAAGTCGTGTACAGAACTGACGTCAGCGCGCAGGGGCGGCGCCTAAGTACTGCCCGCGACGTCATCCCGGCGATCACGACGCCGACGACGGACGCGGAGCCGCACGACGCCGCCTACCGACGCGCAAGGGTACTGCTACGCAAAAAACTTTCCGGATCCAGCCTGACGCCTGGGGATATTCTAAGGTAAGGAATCTGTCACTAACTACTGTCTCTTACAGATATATCGTTACACAAGTTAGTAACTTGTGCATTCAGTAGAGTGTAATTATGTGGCACTGAGTGGTATTTGGAGTCAAAATATCACAACCTAAGGTGGCAAAAATGCATTGCACCATTCCGCCGACTGAATCTTAGGCACTGACGTCTGAAAAATGGCTGCCTGAACCTCAACAAACATAACATTTTAGATATGCAGTGTTGGTGGTAATGCCATGTTGTTGGATGCTGATTATGGTAATCAGGCTTTGTTTACTTTGAGTAGACAAACATGTGCAACGCACCCAACAACTTTGCGCATGTACACTAGGTCAGTGCTCCCAGCAACCACTTCCTGTACTTGGCTACATCTGTTCTCCATTTTCATATCTGTTGGCACTTACAGAAAAATTGCAGCTCCAATTTCTGAAGTGCTTGTCCCGTCCCATGTGACCATCACAATCACGTAGGCAGCCGTTCCCAGCAAAAGAGCAAACTCTCCGCATTTTAACAGAGCTCTGGGGCATTTACACTTGGCGCAGCAATTTTCTTTCAATTTCAGACGTATAAGTTCCAGTCGTGATTTTTTTGCCATCACGGAGGAAAATGCAGAGCACCAACCACAAGGCATTAACT
This sequence comes from Calotriton arnoldi, assembly GCA_963921515.1. Lineage (NCBI taxonomy): Eukaryota > Metazoa > Chordata > Amphibia > Caudata > Salamandridae > Calotriton > Calotriton arnoldi. The sequence goes on from CAWUFW010003022.1 coordinate 1,714,760, forward strand.
CCAACCAAAACGGCTTAGAGGCGGCCTTATAATGCTGGTTGTGGGTGAAGGGCAGACAGGCCTCACACTGAACTGTGCCAGTGATAGCAGCAGAGGGGTGGGAACATTCCCGAAGACTGAACATTAAACTCGCATTCAATCAGACATATTTTATTTCAGGAATCTGATATAGCAAGGGTTGAGCTCCAAAGATCACACGGAGCTACCTTTCATTGTAGCGGGGGAATCTTAAACGTGGGTTGTGGTCCACAGAACACTATGGGGGCTGGTTGAGAACCACTGCTGAAAGCAGAACATGAAAGAGAGGGCGGAAGCTTCCAATCACGGAAGAAAGACTAGAAAATGCTGCATTCCCCCCCCCCCCTCCCAATAACTCATATTTACATTTGGACCCCTATTCGACTCAAGGCACAGACAGATGAAGTAATTTGTCTGGAGTCTGAAATACCGCAACCTGGATTAGAGCCCGGGTCCGGCGAATCCAAACCCAGCTGTTTAGCCCTACACTGTACTAAAGAAGGCAGGATGAAATATGCCTTTAATTACAATGTATCACAAGTACTCAATGTAGAATCTGCGGAATTGCACACTTGTATTTAGCTGAGATGTATATCTCAATCCTTTCAAAGAGGGGGAAGGGGGGTCGTTTGCACTTTTAAAGTTTCGTTCATAATGTCATTTTGCAGGTGTGACTAATGTGAAAGGCATCCTTTTGATAGCACTTCTCGGGCACCAGTAATTTCCCACGCAAATCTGAAGGGCCTGTTTCCATAAAAAAATATCCATTCCATATACCACGTGTTCCACGTGATGGCAGTACAGAACGGATGGGATCAGAGTTGTAAAGTTTTGGTCGAAATTTGGAGGAAAAAAACCATACATACATGTCCTTGTTAGATAAAATGTTCGCTTAATTTTTTGACATGTACCTGATTTACTAAAAGTATAGCGGACAATGTTGAACATCATATTTTATGCGAAAGTCCCCATTCACTTGAACATTAAATAGTCCACGAATATAGAAGTAGAAAAGGGAGTAGTACTGCTGGAAGCAACTCATAAATAACTCTGTAGGAGACTAGATAGACCACACATCCAGGTCCTGTAAATCCCATGCACTGAGGCGTGAACTCTGCTGGAGCGGTGAGAAACAAGGAGTGGCTTCCGTCCTCTGGGTAGAGAAAGCAGGGTGACCTCGGCAAAGTGGGGCTGAGTGTCCGTTTCCTGTTCCGAGGGAGGAGGTGGGAAGCCTGCTTAGAATGTGGGAAGGGCTGGTGCTGCTTCAAGTACAGCAGCTGTGATCAGACGTGTGTGTACCAGCGCCTGCAGTGAAAGCTCATTAGACAAGCCTGGGAGTGCGCGCTGTAAGGAATGCAGCTGCCAGAACAGATGGCACCCTGCGCGCTCCCGAGACCCCTAGGACATGGGAGGGGACATTTGGAGATAAGGCGGGACATACCCGAGCCTTTGGCCATTTGCGTGCTTTCTTTTGTGAAAGCCTTGCGCAAATAGCCAATCAAATGCGGGCCGAAAAGAGAAAAAACACGAAAAGATGTTAGTTGGAAGTCCCTACTAGAAGCCTCGCCGAGCAGCGCATGCGCTGGCTCAGGCGAGACCTAAAAAGGGCACTTTGCTTCATCTTGTAAACATGTTTCCCCCTTCTTTCAATATGCCTCAGTGGGACCTTAATTTGGTTATCACTTTCTTAATCTGTGCTCCGTTCGAGCCTCTTCATAATTGTCCCCGCCGGCTGCTCACCATCAAAACAGCCTTTCTCGTGGCAATAACATCTGCCTGTCTGTTTATCCAGATAAGCTGGTGATTCGCACTCGGCCCTCTTTCTTGGTGAAAGTTGTAACCACATTCCATGTGGGCCAGTCCGTCACCTTGCCCACTTTCTATGCTTCTCCACATCCCTCAAAAGAAGAGGAGCGACTCCACCGTCTGTGCCTTAAAAGAGTGTCATTCTACCGTGACCGCACACGAGAGTTCCTGGTGGATGATAAACTTCTTAGGGTATGTTGTAGCAAAGAAGGGTTGGGCAATGCAGAAACAAATTATTTCGTGTTATTCTCTGGATTAAAATCTGCTACCCCCTGAGGGCTTAAGGGTTTATTCCACGAGAGCTAAAGCTGCGACCACTGCGTTAGTACTTGGTGTCCCAATTCTGGACATCTGCCTGGCAGCAGCATGGGTCTCTCTGCATAGGTTTACCACACATTACTGCCGGGACAGATTGGTCTGCAGGACTTTCTAGTTTAGAATTTGTCCGCAGCCCACCACCGGGGATGGTATTGCTTTGGTATCTATTCAAATGTTAAGAATCTGCGGCTAGATGTCTCTATCAGATGAGCAAGTTACTTACCTTCGGTAACGCATTATCTGGTAGAGTATCTAGCCGCAGATTCCTTACCGATTCACCCATCCTCCCTACTTTGCAGACAGATTTGTAGGGTTAATCCCTTTCAGTACCCTAGTTTGGATACACCAGTGTCAGTTCCCTTAATGGCTCTGCGCTTCTGGCATGGAAAGTCGTGAAAATTAACGGACGTCAGTGGGCTGAGGTGGCCCCTATATAGGTGACGCAAATGTCACTTTCAATGCAGATGATGCGTGGAGTCGAAAGACACCACATACCGGCGCGCAGACTGGATCCAGAAAATGTTTCGCTCACACAAACATCTTCCGGATCCAGTCTGACGCCTGGGAAATTCAAAGGTAAGTAATCTGTGGCTAGATATTTTCTCTACCAGATACTGCGCTATCAAAGGGAAGTAACTTATTCTCCCTTTGTACCTTTTTTTTTTTTTTTTTTTGCAGAGATGGGCCCAGTTGGTGTGAGTGGTCAAATAATTTAATTGTTTCCATAAAGCTGACTGTCTGTTTTAGTCTGTGTACCAGACTTGTTTAAAAGCATGTTCTTGTTGTTTTTCATCATATCATGCAGACATGTAATACCAAAGGACAACAGAGGACAAGGGAGTGGACTGTACAGTAATGCACCTCCTCCTGGAGCTTACAATCCAGGAAATGCATACAGACAAGGCTCAAGAGGACATCCACAAATTCCCAGTTTGTCTAGTAAGGACTATTTTTACAAAAGTCTCAATTTCAACATCGAAAGGTTATGTGGAAGTGTTTCTTCTTTGTGGATTTTCAAGCTTCTATTATCATTATATATATATATATATATATATATATATATATATATATATATTTTTTTTTTAACCAATCTTAAATGTGTTTAGCTTCTCTGTGGACAGTGAAAACTACTATTCTCCCCTTGGTAGGCAAAACTAACGTAACTCTGATTTTATCATTTAATCTTAAAGCAGACGAGGATTCTGGTCCTTATTTCATTGTTTATCCCTCATGCTCAGTAGGTGAGACATTATCAATGTTCATAGTGACTCTCCATGCTTACCTGGGATGCAAGTGGTAAGGTTTGTTTATGCACAGCAACACCATCTTTTACGTGATTGTGTTCAAGGCATGTAGGCATTTTATTTCTCTTGTTATAGCCCTATTCGTTTCTATCCCATGATTGAGTAAGATCATCTCGTAACAAGCAGCACTTCTGTTTGCTGGCATGATTTTCAAGCACACTGGTGTTAGTCATGCAGAGGATTTTTACCCCAAGTCTCACTAAATTTAATGGTATTAGATTTGTTGGCCTCGGAAGGGTACTACCCTTCAGACTCCTGCACTGTTTTTTGATGGAGTTTGGCAGATCAGAATGCTTCTGAGGTTTATTGTAGGGTATTGTTGGCAAATGTTTGAAAGCAGGCCCTTCATCTGTCATCCTCTTCAGATACCCTTTTGAGCTTAGTCTTCCAGAGGCACAGCTCCCACATTGAATCAACATTCAGCATCCTGAATTGTACCCAGTTAGTGTTTCCCATACAACGGTTAAATCCTAGAATCTTTGATTAACAGGAAATTCTCTGCTATTTTGGCACCTGTGGTTTTAGATTAAAAAAAAAAAAGCAGAAAGTTTCTTGTTTGGGATTCCTACTTTTGCCTTTAGAGGCATCACCTTTAGAAAAACCCCAGGTGCCAGCCTAGATCCAATGATTTTTACTGTAATGCTCCCTCCGACAGATGGTGGAGCAGTGTTGCTCCGCAGATACTCTGTACTGCCTTGCAAGTGATGCAATGTGTCCCTATAAATAAATGCCACACCTGCGCATTGAAGTAACGTGCTTTCTTTCCACGCCCATTAACACTAATCTGGACCTTCACTCACAATTTTGTCTGTTTTCCTATAGCTCCAAAATTAATTTGGACAGTGTGCCAGGGATAATGTCTTCCCTGAAAATGGCAGGGATCAAGTGTCGCTGCAACTGCAAGAAGCGGATATCGGTCATTGACCCGCATGATGTTTGCCTCTGGTGCTTGGGCTCTAGGCACAAATTGAAGCCATGATAACTGTGCCCTCATGCACTCAAGTGTGATCCAGGAGGTGAACCTTCATCTCTGAACACAAGAAGAGGTCTTCGTTGACTCACGTCCCACTTAAAATTGTGAGGGATGCTTGTAGCTTCATCAGGTATTCCTGTTCACGTTTGAGTATTCTGGAGAGTTGAAGTAGAAAATTAGCTCTAAAAGCAAAAAAGCTGAACAAGACTCAACCCCATCCCGCCACTCAATCAGTCAAAGGCACAAGTGCATTGATCAAAAGTTTGCAACCCACAAGTGTTTGAACTCTTGTAGCTGGTGCTGGCATGTCCTAAATTCCAGTGGCAGTCATCAATCTGCTCCAGGTAGGAGGCTCTGCTGCAGTCATTTCAGATATTTCTGGCACCCCCCTGGTGCGTCTTTAGGGCCACATGGAACAGCAATGCCCTCCATTCGGATTTCTGTTGGCAGGTCCTCCCTCTGTGCTGGGTGACCACTTGAGGCTTCTTCCTGGGCCTCTGCCATGTGCTGTTGCAGACTTCAACCTGGCTACTTTCTCCATGCCAGTCCCTTTTGCGCTAGCGTCACCAGCTTTGGTCCCCCACTCTAAAGCTGCTCTCCCTCCTGGAATCATCCTCTTCCTGACTTTTGTCATTCTACAAGATTACAAAGCTGCAACCAGATGCTTGTCCTCGGCTGCTTCCTCAACACCACTATCAGTCTAGAGGCCCTATTAGGATCTTGTTCTGATGCAGGTGGCAGTGGTGGCATGCTTGTTGCAGTACCACATGGCAGTTGTGTTGTCTGTATGGAACTGCATCCCTTTCACCTAGTGGATCATGAATGACTGCTGCACCCAGAGGTGGCACTGGGCATCTTCTACAAATGGAAAAGATTCCTGGCTCGATCTTTTCACCACCGCCAAGAATGGGCAGTTTCCACACATTTGCAATCTGGAGTTCCCAAGAGGGTACTCTCATACAGGGGCCTTCTGCCTAGAGTAGAGTATGGGACCCAAGTCATCCTAGTGGCTCCAGAACTGGCCAGGAGAGTCCTATTCCTGGAACGCTGGGTATGAGCATCTGTCCTCCGATCAGGCTGCTTCTTCAAGAAGGATCTTCTGTTGCAGCAACAGGGCAGAGTCCTGCAACCAGCCCTGTGCAACCAACACCTAGTCTAGTGGTGGTCCTGCTATACAGACCCATTACAAGCAAAGTTGTTTTTTGCTTTTTGTGCCGTCTTTAGCCCATCAAAGACTTTCCATGGGCACTGTTAAATGTTATTTGTCGGCCTATTTGCATTCACCACATGCATTTAAAAAAAGTTTTAGTTGATATGTTCTCACCCAAACCTTTTGTGATGCCACAGTGGGGCCTTAATTTGTTCGTTGCATTCATTATGTATACCCTGTTTGAATTGATACACAGCTGTTCTTTTCGTCGCCCAACTTCAGACTCCATACTACTTTTTTTCCAGTCAAACTGGTGTGGACCAGAGCAGCATTTTTGCCTAAGGTTATGACTCCATGTCGTCCAATCCATCAGTTTTCCAGCATTCTTTGGACCACAAAAAAGCCTTGAGCTATGAGGAGCTGGATGACGCCAGTGGTCTGAATGCCTCTCCGGACTCTGGCATGCTTTCCTCTCAGGGTCCTGTTTTAGTAGAAGACTTATCTTTCACCACAGTTATCCACAGCTGTAGGTCCCTGACCTACAGCTGTGTGCCGTCTAGGTCAAAACCAATATCTTGACAGAGGTGCTTCACCCGGAGGGTGAGCTGGGCCGAGCACATACTCCCCTTTAATGAGGCCCTCACTGATGTTCGGCTGGGGGCCTTTGCTAAACATTGCATGGGGGTACCTATGTGTCGCAGGATTGCTAGTCTCCATTGCCCCACCCCAGGAGACACAGCCTTCCTCTCCCAGCAAGCCTCTACAGCCAAGAACTACCCTAATGCTCTCCCTTCCACCCCACCAGAGAGGGAATCCAAGAGGCTGAATACCTTCGGGAAGAGTATTTTCACTTCTGCCAGCTTCTCCTTACAGTTGCTGCCTCTTAGGCCGATATTCCCATGCTTTTTGGGACTCTATTGTACATCTGCTCCCTGAAAAGGGCCCCGACATCCTCAATCAAGCCCTGGTGGACAGCCGGGATGCAGCGAAGTTCGCCATTAGATGTGGACTGGACACCACGGTCTCCCTAGGCAGAGCCATGGCTTTTACGGTGGCACAATGTCTGGTTCTCTTCCAGAGGATCCTCATCAATAGTCATAAGCACTGAATATTCCCGCCCTTGTGCGGGACCCCGGCATATATAAAAAATTATATATGAAAAACATATAGATGGATAGATATACATAGATGGATAGATATACATAGATAGATAGATATACATAGATAGATAGATATACATAGATAGATAGATAGATATACATAGATAGATAGATATACATAGATAGATAGATATACATAGATAGATAGATATACATAGATAGATAGATATACATAGATAGATAGATATACATAGATAGATAGATATACATAGATAGATAGATATACATAGATAGATAGATATACATAGATAGATATACATAGATAGATATACATAGATAGATATACATAGATAGATATACATAGATAGATATACATAGATAGATATACATAGATAGATATACATAGATAGATATACATAGATAGATATACATAGATAGATATACATAGATAGATATACATAGATAGATAGATATACATAGATAGATAGATATACATAGATACATATAATATATATAATATATATATATATATATATATTCTCCTCCGTTCGGCGTGTTTCCTCGAAGCTGCCTGAACGCCGGTGGTGCCTTAAATGCAGCGCTTCGCCGCGTGCTGCTAATTATTCAGCTACAACACTTCCCGTCATCACAAGAAGTTACGGCACTCCGGATTGCAGTTGTGTAAAGTATTTATTTGACCAGCAGAGTCAAAACACTAACGCGTTTGGTGCCCAGCAGCACTTTGTCACGGCGTTTTCTTCAACACGCATTTTTATACTGTGAATGTACTAGTGTTTCCATAAGGTTAATTACAATCAAAAGAGGACTATTCATGATTCATGGTGGCCATCTTTAAACATGTTTTGTAATAATGCTTTGCGGTGAAGTTGATTCATACCACATTTGAATTACAAAAGATATCCAAAATATACAATATTATTGATTTACATTCATCTATGGCAAAAGCATTTACAATTTTTGTCTAAAATAAATTTTTTAAACTAAATCAAACCTTCATATTCATTCATTAGGTGAGTGAACTAATCCTTATTAATATGACCTCACATTATATATTGCGCCCTAGTGGGCTTTTTTGAAAACCATACCGGTGAAACAAAATATATTGATATACATCATACCATTCATAATATATACATGTCTTTTACATATTCAGCCGTAATGCTCCCGTGGGCATACTATTAATCACCAGAATTGCAACGTTAAGGAGATCTTCTTTGTACATTACTCCACATACCCAGGATTAAATAGACATTATAGTAGTCCTATAAAAGGAAAGAAAAACATAAAAGAAACACAGGTTAGCACCTTCCTGTGATTTCCCAAAAGCAACACTAAGTACTCAAGATCACTAAAAACATACATGATTCATTACTGAGAAGGCGAAGGAGAACCTATAGATGGATATACATCTCTTCATCAATATTAAGGCCCTGTGGCTCTTAACTATCCATTTCCAGAATTTATAGGGACTCAAGTCTCCTGAGCTCCCTTCTCTGTCACCATCTCTTTTCTTTTGGCACACTGTCAATGACACTATATGTCAATAATTTGTGGTCACCACCATGTTTCTGTTGATCAATGCCGCGCTACTGGATAACTTATATCGTTATTTTAATGGCTCTCAAATGTTGTAGTATGCGCCTATGCACTGGAAGGATGGTACTACCAATGTATTTTTAGAACAGGGGCAGCTCAATGCATAAACCGCAAATTCAGTTTTGCAGGTGAGATTTTGCCTAATCACTAATGTTTTCCCTAATGGGGTCTCTAGAGAAGTTAGGTTTTACCATTCTCACAGGCTTTGCATTTACTGCATTTTTAAAACCTGGTTGTGGTTTGAGCTACATTGGTGCCGTAGTTTCTACCTGCTTTGACTAAAAATCCTCATAGATTTAGCTTTTCTAAAGGTGATTTGTGGTCGTTTTGGAAAATCTTTACCTACTATCGCATCGTTGGTAATAAGGTGCCAATGCTTAGTCAAAGCTTTCCTGAGTAACCCATGTTTTTCATTATATGTAGTGATAAATCTTACTCCCTCCTGCTCAAGTTCTTCCTTGTCAGTCTATCTACAAATAGTATATCTTCTCTTGTTTTTGGATGACTTTCCTATGTGCACATTGCAGTGTTTCCGATGCGTAACCTCTCTGTTCTAGGCGTAAACACCAACGGCTGGTAACCGCGTTTTGCACGCTAGTAGTTTCCATCCCCATAGCCTTAAACAAAGTATCCCCTATGGGGAGCTACTCTGGGCAAGGCGCATTTGCAGCACAGAAGAGAATTACACACAAATTGAAAGAGATGTGTTTACGCCTAGAACAGAGAGGTTACGCATCGGAAACACTGCAATGTGCACATAGGAAAGTCATCCAAAAAACGAGAAGATATACTATTTGTAGATAGACTTACCAGGAAGAACTTGAGCAGGAGGGAGTAATGTTTATCACTACATAAAATGAAAAACATGGGTTACTCAGGAAAGCTTTGACTAAGCATTGGCACCTTATTACCAACGATCTGATAGGTAAAGATTTTCCAAAACGACCACAAATTACCTTTAGAAAAGCTAAATCGATGAGGGATTTTTTAGTCAAAAGCGAGGTAGAAACTACGGCACCAATGTGGCTCAAACCACAACCAGGTTTTAAAAAATGCAGTAAATGCAAAGCCTGTGAGAATGGTAAAAACCTAACTTCTCTAGAGACCCCATAGGGGAAACATTAGTGATTAGGCAAAATCTCACCTGCAAAACTGAATATGCGGTTTATGCATTGAGCTGCCCCTGTTCTAAAAAATACATTGGTAGTACCATCCTTCCAGTGCATAGGCGCATACTACAACATTTGAGAGCCATTAAAAATAACAATATAAGTTATCCAGTAGCGCGGCATTTTCAACAGAAACATGGTGGTGACCACAAATTATTGACATAGTGTCATTGACAGTGTGCCGAAAAAGAAAAGAGATGGTGACAGAGAAAGGGAGCTCAGGAGACTTGAGTCCCTATAAATTCTGGAAATGGATAGTTAAGAGCCACAGGGCCTTAATATTGATGAAGAGATGTATATCCATCTATAGGTTCTCCTTTCGCCTTCTCAGTAATGAATCATGTATGTTTTTAGTGATATTGAGTACTTAGTGTTGCTTTTTTTGGAAATCACAGGAAGGTGCTAACCTGTGTTTCTTTTGTTTTTTCTTTCCCTTTTTTTGTAGGACTACTATAATGTCTATTTAATCCTGGGTATGTGGGAGTAATGTACAAAGAAGATCTCCTTAACGTTGCAATTCTGGTGATTAATAGTATGCCCACGGGGGCATTACGGCTGAAATATGTAAAAAGACATGTATATATTATGAATGGTATGATGTATATCAATATATTTTGTTTCACCGGTATTGTTTACAAATAATGCCCACTAAGGCGCAATATATAATGTGAGGTCATATTAATAAGGATTAGTTCACTCACCTAATGAATGAATATGAAGGTTTGATTTTGTTTAAATTTTTTTATTTTAGACAAATTGTAAATGCTTTTGCAATAATAGATGAATGTAAATCAATAATATTGTATATTTTGGATATCTTTTGTAATTCAAATGTGGTATGAATCAACTTCACCGCAAAGCATTATTACAAAACATGTTTAAAGATGGCCACCATGAATCATGAATAGTCCTCTTTTGATTGTAATTAACTTTATGCAAACACTAGTACATTCACAGTATAAAAAATGCGTGTTAAGAAGAAAACGCCGTGACAAAGGTGCTGCTGGACACCGAAACGCGTTGGTGTTTTTGACTCTGCTGGTCAAATAAATACTTTACACAACTGCAATCCGGAGTGCCGTAACTTCTTGTGATGACGGGAAGTGTTGTAGCTGTATATATATATATATATATACACATATCAATGCAGCCCTATATAGGAGGCTAAACAATGCAATAATGAACTTTTATAAATACATAGACAACAGGAGGGCAAATATCACTTTAACTCTTTTTAATGAGCAGACTCATGAAAAAAACTGCCATACAGCAATCCTTGTTAGCCTACAGGCTGCATTGAAAAAACCAATAGCATAGAAAGTGAAAGCCATTGGAACACAAACTGGCACCGTGCCTTTAAGGCAGCCATGACCCCTAGGTTCCCATCATGCCTCAGGGGTGACAGTTGGGTCAGTTCTTTCCTGCTCCTTCAGTCTGGACCCTGGAATTCACAGCTTTGACTTTTTAGTCAGAAAAATCATCTCTAATTCTAGTTTTCTGCTCTTCACTCGATGTTTTTTGGGCTTTAGAGTGAAGCACTTCCATTTTTTTAAGACAGAAAAGACTTTATTTTCTGTCAGAATGCCTTCCCTTTTTGACACCTGCCCTTCCTGTGGCAAAAAGGCTAGGACTGACACACATTGTGTGTATTCTCTGCCTCCCTGATTCTCACTCTCCTGAGACCTGTCGGCATTGTAAGAAGCTGTCCAGGAGAACCATCAAGGAAAGGGAGAGAATCCGGCTGTATGGGCTCTCTGAAAGAGGTAGGTCTCCAGTGAGACAAAAGAAGAAGAGAGCAAGATTGACGTCGTGAAGCAAGATTCCAATCTGTTCGCCGTCTGGATCGGCGTCGAACCTTCCAGCGGTGAAGCAGGCGACGTCGAAGTCTTCGGTGCAGGCGCACCGATCAACGCGAAGACCGAAGACCGTTCCAACGTCGAGTCAGATATCGGAGCCTCCGTTGGTGTCAACCCGGCGACGATCCACATCGAGGAATAGGTCTCCGCCAGCGTTGGCTGAACGTTCGGCGCCGAGACATGATGCTCCGTCGCCACCCTCTCGCAGGCGATAGACGTCGAGGCATAAGACTCCGCCTCTGTCGTCGAAGGGGGTCGACGTCAAAGCACTGGGTTCAACAGTCGACGCCCAAACCGAGGTCTCCGTCGTCGTATGCCCAGAGACGATGGACGTCGAGGCAAAAGACTCTACTGTCGTCGCCCAGGAGATCGACATCGAAGCAGAAGACTCCATCGGCTACTTCTCCTAAGTCGACGTCAAGACATGGGTCGCTGGCGAAGAGACACTCCGCGTCGAGGCAGAGGTCCCCGCCGGTGTCTTCTCGTAGTCGACCGGCGTCGAGGCACAGGACTCCGTCGGCGAGGCTATCTGTTGGCTGCAAGATCCGGCACCACCTGCCCAAATAGAGCAACATAACCTCCGACATGTGGGTGCCCAAAATTGTGCAGAGGGGTTATGCTCTTCCATTTGTGGAAACTCCTCCACTCTTGCCACCATCCCCAGAACGGCTGACAGAGGGCCATCTTTCCTTGCTCTGTCAGGAAGTGCAGGCTGTGTTGGACAGAGGAGCCATTGAGCGGGTGCCTACACCAGCGATAGGGCGTGTTTGTTATTCCCACTGCTTCCTGGTGCCGACAAGATGGAGGCCTCCAGCCCATGTTAGATCTGCGCCCTCTCAACGCCTTTCTGAGTAATGAGAAATTCAAGTTACTCCAGTATTGGAACTTTCATAGATTCCCATTGCTTGTATCATTCCCCGTCGTCGAGATGGGAGTCCCCGGTAAATAAAAAATACCATAGAAATAGGTACAAAAGAAGAAAAAGGCCTAGGCCTCATCTCATTTTGTAGCATATCCACCTCTTTTTGTAAAAGAGACCAAACGAAATGAACAACCAATCAGAACAGCCTCACCCCACAGAACCTTCCTGAGAGAGCCTCCGAGCCTCAGATTTTCTACCGCACGTTGTGCAAGGGAGTCTCCACTGAGCTCTGCTCAGTTTTTCTTCAACAAACTACTTTTTCATCTTCAAAATCTTCAATATGTCAGACAGGGAAAAGAAAGCTCTTTTCAAGGCTTGTGCCACCTGCTCCAAAAAGAGACTTTATGTTGAGGACAAACAAAGACTGTATTTATTGTTTGTATCCGAACCATAAACCTACTGACTGCAAGATCTGTCGAACATTCTCAACCAAGACCTTACGGGACCGTGGGGGACGCCTGCTCACTTGGCTGCAGAAATTAAAGTCACGTAAAGATCCTGTTTCAAGTGACAGTGATGATGCTTCTTCTGCGACATCGTCGAGAGATCGCAAAAAAGGGGTTGGTCTTCTCCTACTTCTTCAGAACCCCCTTCCAAAGCCTTACAAAAGATCTCTGATAGGTCTGACAGGCGTAGTCCCATTAAATCTCCTCACCGAGGTGTAACGGAGAGGGAAGGACTTGCTGTGGATATAGCACCTGTGAAGAAGACAAGCCATGGGCCTTCTGCTTCTTCTCCGCCTTCTGAGAAGCCAAAAACTTTCAAGAAACCAGCTTCTGTCCCTTCTGAGGGAAAAGCTGACAGGAAAGTTCGCCCGTCGACGACGACATCAATACCGTCGACGACGGCTTTAAAAATCTCACCGGCATCGACTTTGGCTCCGTCGACGGGTTCGTCGACGAGATTTTCCTAGTCTCCAGCGGCTTCGTTGACGACTACTTCATTGACGACGGTACCTTCTGATTCTGTTGTCGACATCTACGTTAACAACTTCCACGGCGATGACTACGTCGACAGCTTCAAACCTGATAATGACGACTGTCTTGACGACGGTCCCGTCGACGGATCTTTCCTTGTCGACGGTTCAGACATTGTCGACGGCAGCTCCGTCGACGATACAAATGTGGCAATTTCTATCAGGAGACGTCGCATTACCCCGGAAATGACTTCTCCAAGGAAAGTGACACCCCTGCCTCCGGCTCTCCTTTTGGAAGAGGAGTTTTCCGAGGACGATGAAGGTCCTTATGGTGATGCACATAGCCCATCTGAGCTGCATGTGAAATATCAAGAGTCGGACTCTGAGGACTATTACATGGAGCAGCAACAGTATATGCCACAATCCAGATCTCAAGAACAATATCAACAGGGCATGGTCTGTATGCCATCTTCCCTCGTTACAAACCTGCAGTTCATGCTTTCGGATTACAGGAAAAGGTTTCCAACTCAGTCCTCTGGCCAGGCGACAGGGCAAGTGCCTCCAACTCCACTTGCTCTTCCGGTTACGCCTCAGCCTCAACAAATTACATTACTGGAGTTACCGGAGCCACAGCAGAATGTGGTTACAGTCCAGGACGACAGAACATGAAAACCTCTACCCATATGATTAAACTATGCTATACATCAATTAATATTTAAACCCACTCTACACGTGCCAAAATAATCATGCTCTTTGAGTCATAGAATCGATATAAGCGTTGCTTTATTTATTTTTTTATTTTTATTTTTTTATATATATTTGGTAGAAAATTAATATCATACTAAAATGTCATACATTGATTTACAGAAAGAGGAAGAAAACGGGTCCCATTTATACATTCATTACTCACAACATACATCCAATGTCATACTCAGGCACACACACTCATGCATAAACAGACAAAAATAGGACAGGTGTTAAAACACATTCAGGTTCCCATTTATGTAATTCAAATAAGGTAAAGCAGTTTATAACGAACATTAATCCAAGCGCTGACGCGTGTTTCGGTGAACCACCCATTCACTGGGTATCACCTTCTTCAGGGCACAAATGATGATACAGAAGAAGGATAAACAATGTGGACCTGTCTGGGATAAACACAATACATACAAAATATCAAATGATATAACTTAGCATAAGAGACTCAAAAACATTATTAGATTTGATAGTTATTTCACGTCAAAATATTCACATGAGCATGATCGTTGGCATAGCGAGTGGTATTAAGGTTTAAAGAATATATACACACAAACTTTTTAAATAGAATCAATCTTTTTAAATAGAATCAATCTTTCTTTTTTCTTTGAGACTTAAGACACACAGAGCAATTTTCAAATGAAGAGGAAGTTAAAGACAAAAACAAAGTTGAAATAAAATTCACAGAGCTACTATGTGAATGCTAGTTTACAATGGGGCAGTGCTGGAACAAAGATGTTGATATGGAAAAACAGTGCTGGAACAGAAAAGCTAGCACGGAAAAACGGGGTAGTTTGAGATGAGCCATAGTGAGCTTACCTAAGATCGAAAAATGATGGTAGAGGAATTACTCAGTGGACAGTGAGTAAGGAGACCGGAAAAGGCCTCTGGACGAACGATGGTTGCCTAGGATAGAAACATGTATAGCTCAAGTGTCAGAGAATAACCGTTTAGGTGGAATCTACTTAGTGCAAGGCTTTGATATAAGAAACTCACCTGTTGGGACAGTGGTGTTACACCTCAATATCTGTATATCGGCGTCCTTGTCGGGGTCCTGAGTTGTTGTATACAAATGATTACCGGATGTTAAGCGATAGAAAATAAATGGTTTCCAATGGTATGTCATTCAGATGGATTCTATTTTGAAGGAATTAGAAGGAAGTGGTGAGCATTATGCCTGACATTCATAAGTACATGTAGCGCGATTCTAGAAAAAAGACCAGCTAGTTCTCACCTTGTTGTATGCAATTGGGTTGGGCGGTATGAGACAAAAGCAAGTAACCTAGGTTCGCCGCATTTGTCCTGGGGTCCTCAGCAAGGTACTAACTGAAACGAAAAATTAAGCTTTAGCATTTTGAGGTAAAGCGCATGATAAAAAATCATATTCCTCTAAATTCAAGGTTCTCTAGAGGATATAAATGTCCGTGATTATGTACAGTCGGCACGTCGTGCAATTAAAAAGATGACGATAGCCGAAAGATGGTATTGTGAATTGGTATCTCAGACAGATTTATTTTGAGACTGGTCGGGAACGCGATGAAAATGTCAAGAGTCGATATCATAAGGTAATTTGGAACAAGTCTGGGGGACATTGCAAACAACAACATGCAGTGAATATGAGACCTCGTAAGCGGAACTGGGCACCAGTGCTAAACCGCAAACTATAGTTAATATGAAGCCTCGTAAGCGGAAAAACCTGAGGAAGCCCTCCAAAGCGACGAGTCTAACCTTAATGCGATTAATCCTTTCTTATTAGGCAGCCAAATGGTAGAAGACGGCAAGTGGCAGGATAAAGTCACAAGATGGTAACAAAGTCAAAATATTAAAAGTAAGAGGCAGGACGACACATCCGATGACCAAGGAACTAGGACGATCCCTGACCCGGACAGGGAATGGGATGACTACATTATTCCTGACCCCGCCTCTCCTGTTCCAGAACCGGCGGATTCTCCTCCTGCTGATATTGGAGGTTTTCACAATTTAATGGAGAGGGCTTCTAAGCGTTTCGATCTGCCTATTCCATCAGTGCAGTCAGAATGTTTTTTGTACGACTTCAAAGAACCTTACAAGAAGTCTGTTCGCTCGATCCCTATCGTGGACCATGTCTGGAGTGAGGGTCTAAAGGTTATGAAGTCGCCGGCCACTGTCATTCCTGTGCTTCCTCGTCTGGAAAAGAAGTACAAAGCTCCGGATGATAGCCCCGCTTGTCTGGTTAGCCATCCGAAACCGGATTCGGTGATTTCACAAGCAGCCCAAAGGAAATCTAAAAATCCAGCGGCACCTCTTACCACGCCACCTGATAAAGAGGGAAGGCGGTTGGATAATGCTGGGAAGAGGTTCTCTTCCATGTCCAGCCTCCTGGTCAGAGCGTCTAATGCCTTGGCTATTCTTGGACGGTATGATCGCCAGATGTGATCTCCAGCCTCCTGGTCAGAGCGTCTAATGCCTTGGCTATTCTTAGAAGGTATGATTGCCAGATGTGGTGCGATCTGGACCAGCTGCCCGAAGAAGCTGAAGCCAGAAAGATCCTTCAAGAGGGAGAACGAACATCTTTCGAAATTGACTGCGCTATGGACATTGCCACTACAGCTTTCCGCTCTCTCGCAGGGGCAGCAGTCCTTCGACGCCAAGGCTGGCTTCGTGCCACTTGGTTCCGGCCAGAAGTCAAGAACAAGATCCTGGATCTTCCCTTTGACGGTGAAGCGCTCTTTGGGAAGCACATTGATGATGCGCTGCAAGATATAAAGAAGGACACGGAAACTGCAAAATCCCTTGGGACTCTACAATACCGCAAGGTTCCCTTCCGTGAAGCAAGAGGTAGAGGTTTTTCCTCATATAGAGGCGGATATCAGCAACAGGGCTATTCCTCTTATTCGCAGCCTTCCCAATCTTACCGGCCGCAATATTCTCAGAGACAAGGCCAGTCGTCTTCTTTCTCTCGCTCCTCTAGAGGAAGACGAGGGCGCCAGGGGAGGGAGTCCTCTAAGCGCCAGTAGCGGCTTCCAGGCCCTTCCTACTGTTCCTGTGTCCCCTGTAACACCAGTGGGGGGTAGGATATCCCAATACTTCCCCAACTGGCAATGTATAACATCAGATCGGTGGGTTCTCAATATTGTCCTGTCAGGCCATACTCTGGAATTGCAACATCAACCACCATCCAAAGCCCCTCGCGCCACCGAATCCAAACATCTGCACCTTCTACGTCTAGAAGCCCACCAACTACTTCTCAAGGGGGCGATGGAACCGATTCCCCTATCCCAGCGGGGAAAAGGATTCTATTCCCGGTTTTTTTCTTGTTCAAAAGACCGTAGAAAAATGGCGCCCAATTTTAGACCTGAGGGAGCTAAACACCTATCTCATAAAGCTCTCTTTTCGGATGGTCTCCTTACAGGACATTTTACGACTCCTCAATCCAGGAGATTGCATGGCCACCCTGTAACTAGAGGACGCATACTTCCATATCCCCATCCACCAGGCCCACAGGAAGTTTTTACGCTTTACAGTAGCCAAGAGCCACTTTCAATTCAAGGTCCTGCCTTTCGGACTCCGATCCGCACCGCGGATCTTCACGAAGGTCCTAGCCCCAGTCGCAGCGTTTCTCAGAAGGCAGAAGCTGCAAGTTTTTCCTTACCTGGACGACTGGCTGGTGAAAGCTCCGTCTCATCACACAACAGAAGAAGCGGTCAGGGCATGCACCCAGCTCTTCTGTAACCTGGATCTTCAGCTCAACACGGAAAAGTCGGTCCTGTGCCCGTCCAAGTCAGCCAAGTTCCTGGGAGCCATTCTGGACACATCCTGTTGCAAAGCGTTCCCATCAAAAGAAAGGCAAACCAAGCTGATGGCCTCTGCCAGTCGATTGCAAAAAAAGGTCAATTTCAGTTCGCCTCTACAAATCCCTCCTAGGATCAATCTCGTCCTGCATTCCCTTGATTCCAAATTGCAGGTTACGGATGCGCCCACTACAAGAGCAACTGGATTTGCAGTGGCGCCAGGCAGAGGGCTCTTTCGAAGACAAGATCATGATAACTCAGCCTATGAAGGAGGCTGCCGGGTGGTGGATGGTCAGACAATATCTCTCAGGGTCTCACCTTCAGAGTAACACCAGCTCCTCTAATTACAACGGACGTCTCTCTAGAAGGCTGGGGAGCAGTCTTCAGGTGAGCGGCCGCTGGCTGCCCCAGCATCGCCTTCTCCACATCAATCTTTTAGAACTGAGAGCGATTCGTCTGGCCTTACAGGCCTTCCTTCCGCGGATCTGACGATCCACTGTCCTGGTCCGTACGGACAACACTACGGCCATGCATTATGTAAACAAGCAGGGAGGAACAAGGTCTCGTCCGCTATCCAAAGAGGCTCAGGAGATGTGGGAATGGGCTATCCAAATGAAAATATCACTTTCAGCGGAACATCTTCAAGGTGCCCTCAACAAGACAGCAGACACGCTCAGTCGTCTCAAGTTGGTGAGCCATGAGTGGGAATTAGACCAACACACTCTGGACAGGATTTTCAATCTCTGGGGCACTCCACCCATAGATCTCTTTGCCACTCCAGGAAACAAGAAATGCCGATTCTACGCAAGCAGGGAACACCATCCGGGATCATTGGGGAATGCACTTTCGATGGCCTGGTCAAGCGCCTTTGTTTACGCTTTTCCTCCGATCCCACTAATTCCCAGGCTTCTCAGGAAGCTCAAAGCGGAGCCCTGCAGAATGATTCTGGTGGCCCCGGCGTGGCCCCGCCAGTTTTGGTTTACAGAGCTTCTCCTGCTCTCCCTGGTTCATCAAATTAATCTGCGCCCAATTCCTTCTCTGTTGACAATGTCCCAGGGCCAAGTGGTACATCCGGATCCGAGCTCACTTCAGTAATCGGCGTGGCTCCTGAGCACCGAGAATTTCAGGAATATAAGTATCTCGCCAGAGTGTAGAGAGGTGCTGGCTCAAGCCCGGGCGCCAAGTACGAACAAGACGTATCGCTTGAAATGGAAGCGTTTCTGCCTGTGGTGCCGGCAAGAGAACATTCATCCTTACTCGTCTGCTCCTCATCAGATTTTGCCATATATTTTGGCATTGGCTAAGTCAGGTCTCGCTCATTCCTCTATCAAAGTGCACCTGGCAGCCATTTCTAGATTCAGACGCACTTCTTCTGGACCGTCCCTCTGGTCAGCAAGAATCATAAAACAATTTCTTATAGGTCTTTTTAGAGTTTTTCCACCAGTTAGACCTCCACCACCTCTGTGGCAGCTTAATTTAGTCCTTACTCAACTCGTGAGACCGCCTTTTGAACCAATTCATAGGGCGGACCTGAAATTTCTCTCATGGAAAGTGGCCCTCCTTCTCGCCTTAACATTGGCCAGGAGGGTAGGTGAACTGCACGCTCTCACGATTAAGGAGCCGTTCTTACAGTTTAAAAAAGACACTTTGATTCTGAGAACGAATCCAAAATTTCTCCCGAAGGTCCCTTCAGACTTTCATTTAAATGAACCAGTAATCCTCAAATCGTTTTTTCCTCGACCACTACTCCAGCGGAGAAGACTCTTCACTCGCTGGACGTTCAAAGGTGTCTGAAATTTTACCTTCAGCGTACCAAGGACTTCAGAAAATTTACACAACTCTTTGTTGCTTTCAGTGCCCCTCGCAAGGGTTTCCCTCTTTCCAAGCAGGGAATTGCGAGATGGATTGCCAGCGCGATCCAATACTGTCACCAAGCGGCTGGTAAGCCCCTAGAAGGGAGAGTCGGGGCGCACTCTACGAGAGCCAGCTCTTCTTCAGCTGCTCTCTTTGCCGGAGTGCCGATCAAGTACATTTGCAGGGCAGCGACATGGAGCAGTGCCCATACTTTCACGAAGCATTACTGCTTGGACTCCTCCACGCGGAGTGACCCTGCAGTGGGACAGGCAGTCCTGAGGAACCTCTTTCAATAAGTGGTGAGCTTTCCCTTCTAACCCTCCTTCCTTTTATTGGTTATTAGCACATTTTGTAAATCATGATGTTCACTGACTATTTTTTGATGTCTTGTACCTCTAATGACTATGCATTTGGCAAGGTTTATAACCTTTATTACACAAAATTTGCGTTCTGATTGCTAGCTATTCTGATACAAGCAATGGGAATCTATGAAAGTTCCAATACTGGAGTAAGAAAACAAGTTACTTACCTGTAACTTTGGTTCTCCAGTATTGGTAACTTTCATAGATTCCCATGCGCCCACCCTCCTCCCCTGGGAAAGCTCAGCCTTCAGCATATTCTGTTACACTGTTACACAACGGCTACGAAAATCTGAGGCTCTCAGGAAGGTTCTGTGGGGTGAGGCGGTTCTGATTGGTTGTTCATTTCGTTTGGTCTCTTACAAAAAGAGGTGGATATGCTACAAAATGAGATGAGGCCTAGGCCTTCTTCTTTTGTACCCATTTCTATGGTATTTTTTATTTACCGGGGACTCCCATCTCGACGATGGGGAATAATACAAGCAATGGGAATCTATGAAAGTTACCAATACTGGAGAACCAAAGTTACAGGTAAGTAACTTGTTTTCATACGTTGACTATGGTACTGTCTGCCCTCAATACCAGAGACTGGTAGTATTGTACTTGCAGGACGCATACTTCCACATCACCGTCCTGCAGGTCCTCAGGAGTTGCGGCCAGGTGCTTTTCCAGTTTGCTGTGCTCCCTTTTGGCATTACCAGTGCCCCCTGGGTGTTCACGAAGGTGATGGTTTTGGCTGCAGCACATCTTATGTGATCAGAGGTAATGGTCTTCCACTATCTTAACGACCAGCTGTTGAAGGTGTGCTCGCACCAGGCATTTGTCAACCACCTCAAGACTACAGCTACAGTTCACTTAGCATGCTGAAGTCACACCGGAGTCCTTCTCAGCCACTCCCTTTCATTCATTGGAGCCGTTCTGGATACAGTGCAGTTCTGCGCCTTCTCCTGGAACGGAGAGTCTGGAACATTTGGGATATGATGCAGATGTTTCAACCTCAGTCCTGGATTTCGGTGTGACTGGCTGAGACTGTTGAATCTGATGG
Source organism: Calotriton arnoldi (assembly GCA_963921515.1). NCBI lineage: Eukaryota > Metazoa > Chordata > Amphibia > Caudata > Salamandridae > Calotriton > Calotriton arnoldi. The sequence goes on from CAWUFW010003022.1 coordinate 1,735,693, forward strand.
GCTCCTACTGGTGAAGCATGTTCGATGGCATATGAGGGCTCTACAGTGGAATATGAAGTACCTGTGGGCTCACCATCAGGGGAATCTTTCTGACCTCATCCAGATTTCGAAGGAGACTGTAAAAGATCAGCAGTTGTGGCTAACGGACCCCTGTTGGGTCAATTGCAGACCTCTTTCCCATCTCCACCTAGAATGGACAGTGGTGACCGATGTATCGCTTCTGGTTTGGGGTGCCCATCTGGGAGAGGTGGAGATCAGTGGGCTTTGGCCTCAAGTAGAAGCTCAACTCCACATCAGTCTTCTGGAGCTGGGGGCTATTCACTTGGCATTGAAAGTTTTCCTCCCCTCCATTAAAGGAAGGCTGGTTTCAGGTGTTCATGGACAACACCACCGCTATGTAATATTGCAACAAAAAGGGCGGGTGGGGGTCATTGACGCTGTGCCAGGAGGCTTTTTGCCTCCAGACTTGGCTGGAGCACCAGGACAACTTCCTGGTTGTGCAGCACTTGGTGGGATCCCTTAATGCCAGGTCAGACAACTGAGCCATCAATTCCATGCAGATCACGAATGACCATTACATCTGGAGGTGGTACAAGGTCTTTTCCAAGCATGGGAAAACTTTGGCTTGGGGGTCATCACTTCTGTACTCTGGAGTTCCCAAAGCGTCTCTCGCTCAGACATGTTCCGAATTCAAGTGAAACTCTGAACTCCTGTAATCCTGTCTGCCGATACCACTCCTGGCCTGAGGTCTCAGAAAATCAGGGCAGACCAGGGCCAAGTCATCCTCGTCCCTCTGGATTAGGCACATAGTATGGTAACCTGAACTCTAAAGCATGAGCATCTGTCAGGCTGAATCTTCGGGAGGATCTTCAGTTGTAGCAACAGGGCAGGATCCTATATCAGAACCTGTGTGCACTCTAACTTTATGCCTGTAGATTGAGCTGCAACAGTTGAGGGTTTTTGATCTTCCACCCTCTTCCTCCTGAGGTCTGTAATGTCATCTTGGTAGCCAGGCATCCCTCCACTAAGACTGCATATTCCCGCTGCTGGAATAAGTTTGTGGCTTGGTATTCCTTACACCACGTGGGGCCCCTTTCTGCTCCTCTATCGGAGGTATTGCTATTTGTTTTAATGTTAGCCCAGCAAGACCGTTGCTTGGGCACTGTCAAAGGGTTACCTGTTGGCTATTGGGCTATCCTGGGGCTGCCAGATCAACCCTCCCTGTTAATCACCAGTTGTGACTTGGTTTTTAAAAGGTTTTCAGCATTTATCTCCATCTATTCCTTTCATGATGCCCCAAGAGGACCTCAATCTCGTCCTTACATACTTCATGCGTTCTCCCTTTGAGCCCTTGCACAAATGCTCTGCGGTTCCTGACAAAGAAGTGTTCGAGGCATGTAGGGCTGTAGATGCACATGCCTTGCGTACTTCTGCCATCCAGTGTTGGGTCCGGATGTGTGCAAGTTATTTTTCGTCAAAAGTCTTTCGAGTCACCATACAAAGTGACTCCTCCTCTTGGTGATAATGCGCAAGGGCATTGACTCCATTGTTAGATTGTTTTCTTTCGCCATCAGGTTCGGAAGTGTTTTGTAGCACTCTGGTTTGAGACTCTCTGCCTTCCTTCGCTGTTCATTTCTACACTCTTTGGTATTGTTTCGGGTGCATTTCCATCATGGTATACTGGAAAACAAGAAAACTTTCACCCGTTGATTGGACGTGCTCCACTTGCGGCATTCGGGCATACTGTTCATATCGCAGGCTACGACCGAGAATGCGCTACTAATGAAACTTACTCCATTTTGCTTCTGTCCCAGATGCCACGCTAAGTACCCGAGAACCGACCTCCATCAGGTTTTCAACTTATGTCTGTCTCCAGATCATCAGGAGGCATACTGTGAGTCATGTCGAGCCTTTCAATCGAAAGAATTTCCGGGACCATCGGGTGCGTTGAAGAGATGCTGTGCAGGGACATAGAAGAAACACCTGACTTCTGTCGGCAACAAGATGTCGAGGCGAAGAGGAAGAGCTCCATGAGGCCTCCGCATCTGAGGAAGAAGCCTTTTCCATCCAGCACTCCGGCTCCAACTTCGAGATCGGTCTCCAGATTCAGGACCTTCCCCCCCCAGGACAGTGTACCCTGGGAACCCATGCCCCTGTTCAACCGGCCAAAAGACTGTTTTGACTGAATATACAGCTCCTGGGCCACCACTGCCAACAGGCCATGGTAGGCACCGACCATCTGCTGCGGGCGACCCGACCTCGGGCTTGGCACCGAAAGCAAAGCCGAAACCACTCTCTTCAGCACAGAGCTGACCAGACTGTGCCGAGCGGACCAGCTGGCTCCTGGGCTCCGAGCAACCAGGCCTCCACAGCTTCGACTCCGACCACTTCGGTGCCCAAAGTGAAATCTATTTTGGCACAAAAAACTATGGCATTGAACTTGCTTCCCGAACCAATCCTCCAACCCATGCAGGAGCGGCTCGACACAAAGCAAAAAAAAAACTCCATATACAGCCTCGGATTGGCCTTATTTTCACTAATGCTGTGCAGCCGGCACCCCAACCATCCAAGCGCCAGCTCTATTTTGAAGAGGCCATAGATTTTGCCTTTGCCTACTAAAAAGAAATCGGACATAGCAACCAGTGCTCTTTCTCTACGACCTCAGCCACCTCCTCCACCACATCATTCACATAATGGTTCAGGGGACAATACAGCCTCCTATCACTGGAGGGTCACTAACACAAGCTTCATTGACCAGATACGACAGGGCACATTGGGATGAGATGGTGGAGCTCCTCCCCCCTCCCTGAGGAGTATATAAAAAAACATAATTTTAAATGAGGTCAAATTTATCTCCAATAATTAAATCAGGTGTGCCCTTCGCTCAGCGGACACAGCTGCCAGGGGCATCAATGCAACTGTATTGTGTAGACCTGCTTGGCTTTGCATTTCTGGCTTTAATCCAGAGGTGCAGCAAATACTATTGAATGTGCTATTTGACAAGGAGTAGCTGTTTGATCCCCAAGTGGACCAAGCGTTGAAAAAATGAAAAAAGACAGAGGTAGTTAAATCAATGGGGGCGCTCGAAACCCCTACTCCGCGTGGCTACTTTAGCTGTCACTCATACAAACGGTGCGCCAAAACAACACCCCTTATGCTTCTACCGCCTCGTACAGGCAGTAACATCAGACCTCTCCCTCCAGGGGATACTACAGAGGTACACATAGAGGAAACCATTCCAATGGTTGCAGTAGGGGTGGCTCAGCACGCATTGCACTCTCCACCTCAAAGCAGTGAGACTTCTCATTCCCCCCCGACCATTTAACACCTGTCGGGGCCCAACTACAACGCTCTACAGTTATCACACCCATCTCAGACGATTTGGCATTGGGCAATATGTCACAACAATCACCTTCTAGCGGAACACCTCCTGGGAATGAACAACCACTTTGCCGACCTCAGCAGGAGGCGGCAACAAGTCCACAAGTGGGAACTCCACACCCAAGTCCTTCTCCCATACTTTCACAAATGGGGGTTGTGAGAAAGTGCCCTCTTTCTGCATGGTTGCCCCCACTTTTTGCTGAATTGCTGATGTGCTTTGACTGAGTGTGCCCTGGGCTCCTACTAATCGGGTACCCAGGGCCTATGTTCTTTCCCTAAAACTGCACTGAAGCCTAAACCCAATTGGCATCTCTGGCCACAGGTCAGCTACTGGTAAATGGTACCACCGGTACCCAGGGCACTGTGACCAGAGAAGACCTGTAAGGGCTGCAGCACTTATTGTGCCACCCTTAGAGGTCCTGTACACACACACACACACACACACACACACACACACACACACACACACACACACACACACACACACACACACACACACACACACACACACACACACACACACACACACACACACACACACACACACACACACACACACACACACACACACACACACACACACACACACACACACACACACACACACACACACACACACACACACACACACACACACACACACACACACACACACACACACACACACACACACACACACACACACACACACACACACACACACACACACACACACACACACACACACACACACACACACACACACACACACACACACACACACACACACACACACACACACACACACACACACACACACACACACACACACACACACACACACACACACACACACACACACACACACACACACACACACACACACACACACACACACACACACACACACACACACACACACACACACACACACACACCCCCCCCCCCCCCCCTCTTTGCAGACTGCGTGTTTTGGTGCAGAACAAAGTGAAGAGTCGACATGGCACACATCCCTGTGTGCCATGCCTACAACCCAACGCCCTGGCATAGATCAGTCACCCCTCTAGCTGGGTGCACTATACCAGTGGTGAGGGTACAGGTGCATGAGCCCTGTACCTCTACAGTGTCCAAGTCCATTCTTAGACATTGTAAGTGCAGTGCTGCCATTAAGAGTATATGGTGCTGGGAGTTTGTCATTCCGAACTCCACAGCACCATAATGGCTGCACTGAAAACTGAGAAGTTTGGTATCAAACTTCTCAGCACATTAAACCCACACTGATGCCAGTGTGGGATTTAATGAAAAATGCACACATAGGGCATCTTGGAGATGTCCCCTTAAACCTAACCCACCTCCAGTGTCCAGGCTGAGTGGCTGCTTTCAGCTGCGACCACCAGACATGTTTCTGGACCCCTGGGTCGAGAGCCTGCTGCTCTCTGGGGCCTGAAACAATGCACATCCTGGGACGAGGTGCCAAGCCTCCTCCTCCCCCAGGATGGGCAGGGTTCACGAAGGGGAAGCTTCAAAGGCTTGCCGCCTTTGTGAGCTTCCCCAGGCCACTTGCTGCTCTCAGCAACTGGTCCCCCTGGTTCTGACCCACACTTTGGGCGGGAGAACCGGTGGGAAAAACAAGTAAGTAAGAGGTGTGCCCACCTCTGCCAACTTCACCCCTCAGGTGGGGGAGACGAGGTGAAGCAAAACTAAGTCCACGCCATCTTGAAGATGGGGGGGACTCAGCTAACCAGGGACAGGCTCATGCCCCCCTCCCACTGGAGGGTGGCATAATAGGGGGTGTACCCACCCAGGGAAGGGACCCATTTGTCCCTGCCTCTTACCTACCTGTAACGCCCCTAAATCTAGTATTTAGGGGCACCCCTGAACCTTGCTTCCTCAGACAAGAACCTGCAACAAGAAGGACCGAACAGCCGTGCAGCAGCTAACAAGAGGAAGACGCCCACTGACTTGGCCCCAGCCCTACCGGCCTGTCTCCCCCTAGACCCTGCTCCTGCGACATCCCAGTGTCCTGCAGCCAGCAACCTCGAACCCCGGAGGACCTGCCTGCCTTCAAGCACAAAGACTTTGTCTCCCGTGAACACCGGATTTGTTCATCTGCAACCTCTGGCTCCGGCCGGACACCGCAGATCCGCCCCACTCTGCACCTGCCGTCCACGGCCCGAGCTCGAGTGGGCAAACACCATGAGGAGGTCACCCCGGCGATCCTGACCCGAGATCCTGTGACCCCTGACCTGCCTCAAGCCTCCAGCCGACATCCAGAAGGCCCCCCTAACCGCGACCAGGAGCTGGTAAGATCCGACCCCAAAAGGCACCCCTGCACCAGACGCCCCACGGCCTTGTGTGCACAAACCGACGGTGCCTAACCAACCCCTAACTTCCCAACTTACCTCTCGAAGTGGTGGTCGCACCCAGAAGACCTTTGTCCCTGAGCCTGCAGTGCCTTTGCAAACCGGAGGTTCCTCATTGAAACCAACAGTGCCCAACGTCGAAACAGCACCCTGCACCCGGCCGCCCCAGTGCCGCTGAGGGTGCACCTTTGGTGCTACTTTGTTTTCCCATTTGCCCTGAGCTAAAGTCCAGGAGCTTTGCTCCTACAAGCCAGTGGCCTGCTTGCCAGCAGCCACCAACCGGAGTCCCCCTATCCCCCATTGGATAACATTGCAGAGAGCTGAGCTCTGCACCCGGCCGCTCTAGTGCCGCTTAGGGTGTAACGAGAGTGCATCCTTGACCCTGGGGGAACCCTTGTTCTAACCCCAGAAGCTCGACTCCAAAGACAGATTACTTACCTGGTAACCATTAACTTCATTTCTCTCCATAGGAACCTATTGACTGTTTTTCTATGAAAAATGTTCTAAGTGTGGAGTTGATTTGTATGGAAACCTGAAAAATAACAATTGTGCAAAACTGATTTTACTTGCCTTTTCTCTAGGAAATGTCCCAGTGTGATATCTAGGCATATCACACGGAGTAGAAAAAGTAATCTCAAAAGTAATCTCAAAAGTAACTTACCTGTAATTTTCATTGCAAAGTCGATACAAAGTATATGTACAGCATTTCACAGTATTGCATTACCAGTAATTCAAACTGTAACCATTTCAAAGTACATTTACAATTGCATTTCAAACTGTAGATTTACTGCAAAGTATTTATCAACTTACCTGTGCCAGGCTTGCTTGGTTCTAGAAAATAAAATAACTAAAAATATTTTTATACAAAACCAATTGGTCTGAAGTTCAGTCTTTGAGTGTGTGAAATCATTTGCTGATTGAGTGGGGTACAACAAATGCTTAACACTGTTCTCTGATACTGCCTTACTGCTAGTCCACACTACCACAAATGGAGAGTGAGGTGCTATCTAACTTTACCTCTGCTTATCTTTGGGGATCCACTGGACTCTGTGCTCACCTCACTTTGGTATAGTATGTACAGAGCCAGCTTCCTACAGGGGTTTCCACATATAGACCTGTTTGCAACTGCGGACAACGTAAAATGCCCAGACTTCGCCTCCAGGTTCCCCCACCCACTATCTAAAGGCAATGCTTTATGTATGAACTCGTCGGGGATAATTGTCTACGCATTTCCGACTCTCCCTCTTCAGTTTGTGGTCGGAAGCTCAGGCAAACGTCTCACCCTCGGTCTAGGAGCTCCCACTTGGGCTGGCCAGCCATGGTTCACTACCCTGATTGAACTCTGTAGTTCCCCCATGAGAAGCTTCCCCTCAACCCAGACTTTTTTACTCAGAACCATTGAGAAATCGGGCACCCAAATCCAAAGTAGCTCAACCCTTGTGATTTGGCTCCTAAGGTCCTAGAATTCTGTTACCATAATCTCCTATCTTAATCTGTGGCTATTCTTAAAGAAGCTCGTAGGCCTACAACTAGAGCATGTTATGCAGCAGAGTGGAAAAGTTTTGTTTTCTACTGTCGCAGTAAACAAATGAATCCATTTGATGCAACTGTACAAAACATTGTTTGCTACCTTCATTTGTAGACATCTGGCCTTGTTTACCATTCAATAAGTCTACATTTAGCTGCAGTTACTGCCTATCTACAGAACAGGCAACACTTCTTTATTCAAAGTACCAGTTAAGGCATTCATGGAGGGCCTTAAAAGAGTGATTCCACCTGCATGTGCATGGAATCTCAGTATTGTACTTACCAGACCAATGTGTCCGCCATTTGAACCATTCCATAACTGTCCCCTACAATTCTTAACTTGGAAGGTTGCTTTTTTTGGTGGCCGTTACCTCACTTAGGCTTGCCAGTGGGCTCCAGGCACTAACCTCGGAAGAACCATTTTTCCAGCTACACAGAGAAGGTGGTCATTAGAATCAACCCAAAATTCCTTCCAAAAGTGGTTTCATCTTTCCAAGTCAGTCAGTTGAATTACCTGTTTTCTTTCTGCAACCAGATTCAGTTGCACATAGAGCACTTCATACGCCAGATGTTAAAAGAGATCTAATGTATTATATTGACAGAACTAAAGAGTTCTATAAAATTAAACAACTTTGTTGCTTTTTCGCCCCTCACAAAGGAAAGCCCATATCTAAGTCGGGCATTTCTAGATAAGTCATTGAATGTATTCAGACATGTTCTACCAAATCTAAAAGGATTTTGTTTACACCCCCTAGGTAGGGTGACAGAAGTCCAAGTTTTCCCTGGACTGTCCTGGGTTTCGGAGAAGTGACCCGGTGTCCCGACACTTTTCTCCAAATTGAATAAATGTCCCGGTTTTTGGGTAGTGGCTTGGTTGAGCACAAATGTCCATGTTTTTGTTTGAGTAATGGGAAGGGAAATCTTTTAAAGAGACATTTTCTCTCTGGATTTCCCTTCTCTTTCTACAAGCAGCAATAATGTCATTGTGCCAGCCATCGGAACAACGTTTCCGAACCCCCAGCACGACCCTGCTCTGCTCACTGGAGTCTGAGATCACCGCCTGCACCAAGATCCATCCAGCCACCAGTGTGACCCTGCTCTGCCCTTTAAAGCGAACATGTGGACTGCAGCAGAATTAAGCAGCAGCCAGAAGCGAATGGGCTTTGATAGAAGCCAACCTGCATGACCCCTCCCAAGCCCTGACAGCACCAGCAAGTCCGGACCCTGCCTTCATGTCGGAGCTGCTCCAGCAAGGCTCCATCAGCAGCCACCGGAGACTTGCTCTTCCAGCCTACAAACCAGCACTGGAGTCGCAACTTAAGAATTTGAAAGGCAGTGGGACATTTTTATCTTTGATTGGCCTGTGTTGTTTCCACCCCTCCCCCAAAAATACCGGGCATTTGTTTTAACTTTCTTGGGCACAAGTCGGATTTGGATGGGGGTCCTTAGGGCTGCCATCTTTCCCAGGGACAAAAAATGGCAATTTCATCACATTTTACATTTACTTTAAACAAAAACATCTGCTATAATTTTTAACAATGCCTTGCTAACTTTATTAACTTTACTTAGCCGTCAGGGGTCAAAAAATATGGTGATACTTAGAAAACAAATGCAACTATAATTAGGAACTTGCGTCCACCTTGAAGAGTGGATCCCTCTGGGCTACATGGATAGGTCAAAGCAGCTCTGCTTATTGCAGGGTATTATTATTTTTTTAACAAAGATGCTGCAAGGGGGCTTACATGAAGGTTGGATGTGTCACACACTCAGCTGTACACAGAACCAGAAATGAAGCTGGCATCAGCCATCACCAGGTGATGTGGTATTCCACCTGCCACATGATTTAGTGCTTCCCTGCCACATAATCCTAGTGGCCCTTTGTTATATAGAGAGCATTAATTAAACAAGCATGTAAATTGGTGAATAGGAAATATTACAAAAGATGTGGACTACAAGGTATAGAAATCACATGCTATCCATACTGCTGGCCATTATATGTAAGAGCATCTGGCCTGGAGAAACAAAGGGGCAGATTTGCTGAGTTTTCACACAGAGCAGTAACTAAAGTTGCTGCGTTCCATGAAATGGAGACAGTACAACTATGCCATACCTCTGAGATCTGGCTCTGCTGCTCTATCCCTAGCAGTGGAACACATTAGGCTGCCTTGCACCAGTGCTCACACCTTTGCACTACGATGCAAGTATGTGCTTGTGAAGCATAGGTTTTGTATAGGAAGCGTCTTCCTTCCAGTACAAAATACTATGCTTTGACTAAGTAAAATACTTCTCCTTCTAGAGATTATCATCAAAATCCATGGGTTATTACATGGAACCCCATTGTACACCCCCTTGATGCAAAGTAGCATTTACCGCTATTTTACCTTATGGCTACTTTCCAATGCAAATCAGGATTTGTGTTGAAAAGTAAAACCCAAGGCAACTCTTTGCGCTGCATTTGCGTTACTTTTGTGACGAAGTTTACAGCTAATAAAATACCTAATTTGTCATCTGTAATTCTTCATCTTTCTGTGGAGGAGGCTTTCATTGTCCTTTTTCTATGTCTGACAGCTGTCAAATAGTCCTACTTTTATGTCCAGGGTTGCTGCTAACTGTAGTCCTACTTCTATGTCTGACATGTCCCGGTTTTCTGTTTTGAGAATCTAGTCACCCTACCCCTAGGGCACACTCTACTCTTTAAAATAGGGGCTTCTGTGGTTTTCCTGGGCAATATCCCAATAACTGACGTTTGTAAGGCAGCAACATGGTCTACACCACACATTCACTAAACATTTTTGAGTCGGTTTTAGCACGCCAGCAAACTAATGTAGGTCAGACACTGCTATGCACTCTTTCAAACAGCTGTAACACCCACAGGCTAGCCACAGCTTTTGGAGAGGGGACTGTATTAGTCTATGCAGAGTATCTGTGTTCTACAGCCACACATGCCTCTAACGGAATATGTTACTTACATTGTAAGCAGCTGTATGTGCCATGTAGTACTGTAGATTCACATGCGCCTACCCTCCTCCCCGACACCTGTGGTTGTTGCAGTTCCTTTACACTATTTCATTTGCATAAACATCTCTTTACTGATTCTTATTCCCACTTGTAAGAAAGTGGCTCTGTATATACTGCACCAAAGTAAGGTTCAGTGTGCACAGAGTCCACAGTCCCCAGAGGTTTGGCAGAGGCTAAAGTTAGATATAACCTTGCTCTCTAAAGTGGTAGCTTGGTCGAGCAGTAAGGCAGTATCAGAGGACAGTGTAAAGCATTTGTTGTACACACTCAGTCAGCAAATGAAGCCACACACTCAAGAACTGAACTCTAGGCCAATGGTTTGTATATAAAAATATAGTTGTTTTATTTTAGAACCAACAATGGGTGTCAAAATATACTTTCTCAGAATGAGATGCTTTAGTTAACTACTGTTCAATTGGCAATAGACTTTTGAATGCAATAGTTACAGTTGTTGCAATATGCAACACAATTTTAAACACAATTATACATTGAGCTCAATGGAAATTTCTGGTTAAATGCAATAGATTACTTTTTGGATTACTTTTTTAACCACGGGACTGGATCTTGGATTCAGTCCCGGGACACTTCCTGTAAACAGGTGAGAAAAAGCGTTTTGGTTATAGTAGTGATTTTTGAGGAATATTACTGTATTTCAAAAGTTGACACTTAGAAACTTTTCTGGGTAAAATTACCAATGTTATCCTAGGGAAGGAAATACAGTTTGCAAGCAAAGTATGTTTACGTTACTTTTGTAATCCAGTGCTGGACTCCTAGGTTCAGCACTGGGACATTTACTTAAAACAGGTAAGTAATTACGTTTTTGTAGTTTGTACGATTTTTAAAGAATATTTGTATGATTCAGAAATCGACACTTAGAAACTTTTTCAACAAAAAGCAGGCAATGATATCCTATGAGAGGAATTTCCAGTTACTGGTAAGTACGGTAAAAATTACTTTTCATGGTCGGTACTGGACTAAAAGATGCAGTACTGAGGTCTCTCCTGATAGTAGGTGAGTAATTCGGAATTCGCTACTGTTGTGATTTTTAAGCAATATTTTGGTATTTCAAAAGTGGACACTTAGAAGAAATTTCACAGAAAACCAGTCAATGGATCCCTATGTAAGAAAATTCAATTCGCCGGTAAGTTACTTTTAACGTTACTTTTGTAATCCAGTGCTGGACTCCTAGGTTCAGCCCTGGGACATTTACTTAAAACAGGTAAGTAATTACGTTTTGGTAGTCTGTACGATTTTTAAAGAATATTCTTGTTTTCAAAAGTCGACACTTAGAAACTTTTTGGAAGAAAAAGTGTCCATGTTATCCTATGAGGAAAAATGAGTTATCGGTCTCGAGGTAAGTAATCGGTCTTTTGAGTTAGGGTTCTGGGGTTAGACTCAGGGGTCTCCCAGGGTCAGTGATGCACTGTTGTTGCACCCTCAGCGGCACTAGGGCGGCCGGGTGCAGAGTGTTGAGGCCCAATGTTATCCTATGGAGGATAGGGGGACTCCGGTTGGTGGCGGCTGGCAAGCAGGCCACGGGGTTGTGGGAGCAAAGCTCCTAGGGTTAAGCTCAGGGCACGTTGGGGACCAAGTTAGCACCAAAGAGGCACCCTCAGCGGCACTAGGGCGGCCGGGTGCAGAGTGCTGTTTTGAGGTCGGGTGCCCTGTTGATTTCAATGGAAATTTTCGGTTTTGGTTTTCAGCTGCAGGCTCGGTCCAGGAAGACTTCCAGGAGGAACCAACAGCTGGGCAGGTAAGTTGGAGGGCTCGGGGACGTAGGTGCACCTCGGGTTCCTTTCTCCAGGGCGCAGGGCGTCTGGATGCAGGGGTGTCTTTTGAGGTCGGATTTCACCTTACCGGGCCACTCGCGGTTGGGGGGTTCTCCGTGCAGAGGCTGCAGGCGACGTCGGGGAGTCCTGGAGGGGTCAACCCACGGTGGACTCGGACTCTGGAGAGCTGGGGGACCTCGCTGGGACCGGTGGGCCACTTGAACTCGGGCTGTAGGCGACGGGTGCAGTGGTGGTTCCAGGCGTCGGGTTTCTTTCTCCTCAGCAGGCTCGGAGTCTTTGTTTGGTGTTTCTTTTGAACAGAGCTGCTGTTCACAGGAGATCCGGTCTTTGTTGAAGGCAGTCAGTCCTCCCTGGGGTTCTGGAGGTCGCTGGCTGCAGGACAAGACTATTTTTGGCGCAGGATCTCTGGAAACTGCAGACGGGCCGGTAGGGCTGGGGCCAAGTCAGTTGTTCTCTGCAGTCTCCTCTGCTGGGCGTCTTCTTTCGTCCTTTTTCTTCTTAGGTTGCGGGAATCTAAGGAAGGAAGGTTCAGGGTGCCCCTAAATACTAGATTTAGGGGCGTTACAGGTAGGTAAAGGGCAGGGACCAATGGGTCCCTGCCCTGGGGTGGGTACACCCCCTATCCTGCCACTCTCCTGTGGGAGGGGGCAGGAGCCTAGTCCTGATTGGGCAGGGCTCCCCATCTTCAAGATGGCGAGAGCCCGGAGATGTGCTTCAACTCGCCTCCCCCACCTGAGGGGTGGGGTTGGCAGAGGGTGGCACACCCCCTTTCCTCCCTTGGTGTTTCCCTCCAGTCTTCCCACCAGGATGGGGGAGGAACCGGTGGGGACCAGTTGCTGAGTACAGCAAGTGGTCTGGGGAAGCTCACAAAGGCGGAATGCCTTTGAAGCTTCCCCCTGCCCATCCTGGGGGAGGGGCCTAGCACCTCACCCAGGACGTGCATTGTTGCAGGCCCGGGAGAGCGGATGGCTCTCTACCCAGGGGTCCAGCAACATGTCTGCTGTGTGGCAGCCTAGGCAGCCCCTCAGACAAGACGTGGATTGTAGGTTAGGTTCAGGGGTAACTCTAAGTTGCCCTCTGACGTGCATTTACAGTAAATCCCACACTGGCATCAGTGTGGGTTTACTGTGCTGAGGAGTTTGATACCAAACTTCTCAGTCTTCAGTGCAGCCATCATGGTGCTGTGGAGTACGTGCTGACGACCTCCCAGCACCATATACTCGGAATGGCAGCCCTGCACTTACAGTGCCCAGGAATGGGCCTGGGTACTGTAGGGGCACAGGGCTCATGCACCTGTGCCCTCACCACTGGCATAGGGCACCCAGCTAGAGGGGTGACTGAGGTATGCCAGGGCAGTGTGTTTAGGGGCATGGCACACAGGGATGTGTGCCATGTCGACTCTGTTTTGTTCTGCACCAAGACACTCAGCCTGCAAGGGCAGTGTGTGTGTGTCAGGGTACAGGGCCTCTAAGGGTGGCACAATAAGTGCTGCAGCCCTTAGGGGTCTTCTCTGGTCACAGTGCACTGGGTACCTAGGGTACCATTTACCAGGGGCTTACCTGTGGCCAGAGATGCCAATTGGGTTTAGGCTGAGTACAGTTTTTAGGGAAGGAACACAGGCCCTGGGTACCTGATTGGCAGGGATCCAGGGCACACCAAGGAAAAGTGCATCAGTTATCAGGCAAAAAGTGGGGGGGTTACTGCAACAGAAACCCACTTTCCTACACCACTCCATTCTCAATCGCCTGCGGGAAAACAATCTAACAATAGAGTAGATGCCCATGCGCATTATCACCAAGAGGAGGAGCCACTTTGTCTCATGGCTCGAAAGACGACTTTGAAGAAAAACAACTTGCACACATCTGGACTCAACACTAGATGGCTGAAGTATGCAGAGCATATTAATCTACAGCACTACATGCCACGAACAGATGCTTACAGGGTAAGTAACCTATTCCTTTCCTGGTGGCCATTACATCGGCCAGGAGGATCGGTGAACTTCAGGCTCTGTTCATCCTCTGTACACCACATTTTTCCCCAAACTGCTCTTTCGGCCATGGGCCTCTTCCCTTTCAAAGGTGGTCACCCTCCTTTCATATTGACCTGAACATCACATTGCGTACCTTTTTCACTCCACCTTATCCTTCAGAAGAGGAGAGACTCCCATTGTCTGGACCCCAAGAGAGCTCTTACCTTCTACATTGATGGCACCAAAGACCGCTGAGTTGCTGCTCAGCTCTTCATATGGTTTACTAGGGCGAAGAAGGGCAAGGCTGTGCAGAAGCAGACCATCTCTTGATGGTTTGTACTTTGCATTTGTTACCCATTGGTGAAAAAACAGCCCCTTGAGGGCTTGCAAGCCCATTTGTCCAGAGCCAAGGTTGTCACAACTGTGTTAGCACCTGGGGAGACCTGTCCTGGATATCTGCCAAGCTGCCATGTTGGCATCACTCCATACGTTCATGAAGTACTACTGCTTGGACAGTCTGGTCCTTCAAGAAAAGCATTTTGCCCACACTGTCATCCAGGACTATTCAGTTTGAGCTAGTTTGTAGACCCAACACCAGGGAGGTATTGCCTGAATATCTATTCTAGGAGGAGGAATCTTCTGTTAGAAGTCTATATCAGAAGAACAAGTTATTTAGCTTAGGTAACGGACCCCCACCTTGTGATGTCCTACTGCTTCCTATCTTCAGTCTCTAGTTTTCAGCCGTTGGCTCTAAATGCTTGACTGAAGGATCTCCAAAACAAGGAAGATTTGAGAAGTTAAGGAGAAATTCACCCAAAGTTCACCGAATTCAGAGAAGAACACTGATGAAGAGGTACCGGAGTGGAATTCGAGAGAGAAAAATGTCCTCTGCGGTTTTTCGAGAATGCCCGTGCAGGGGACTCCCTGTGCGGCCTAATAGAGAAGTATCTGTTAAAGTTCTGTGCGAATTGCCACCACAAATTCTCGCAAAAGAACAAAAACCTGGTCTGCAACCTTTCTACCAGTAGACCATTAAAGCGACCACTGCAATGCCCGCTCAGTGTTCACGTTAAATTCACTGATGGTGAGAGAGACTGAGGCGAGTCCATCAAACCATGCAGGGACAGCACACAACTCCATCTCTGAGAGACCTGGGTTTCTCGAGTTACAAGGAGGAAAACGTCATTGAAGGTGCCAAGGGGGGAACTTCCGACGCAGACTTGCAGATCAACTACATCCAAGCCCAGGCAGCCAAGAAGACGAAGAGACATGAGGTAAGAGTCATTGACCTCGAAGAAATTGCCAGAGTAAAAAAATAAATCAAACTCAAGGGGGTGAAAGGGAGCCACGGCGCCGAAACACTGTCTGACCGCAGGGATGCCCCGTGACAAGGAGCCCCACGGATCCCTTGAAATGGACACCGCAAGAGGATCACCAGAAAAAACCCAGTCGTCGAAGGACAGACGAGACGAAAATGTTTTGTCGTCAAACAGAGGTCACGAGAGGAACATGGAAGCTAGATGACCGAGACGTCTTTGAAAGTCTGTCGAAGAGAAAGACAGCGGCAAACCTTGATGCCAAATAACTGGTGGCAGAAATCGAAGAGGAGTCTAGAAGCCGAAATTGCTGCCCTTCTACAAAAGGAATTCAAAAGCCAAAAAGGTTTTCAAACTCCACCGAAGACCGCGACACTGAAGAAACAGGGTAAAAAAAGTAGAGATCAAGTCTTTTCTAACTCCAGAGCCACAGGAAGAGGAACAGCTGGTAGGGTTGCGCCAAGGCTCTGAGGAATGCGGTCACAGAATCCGTGGCAAGACCTGGAGACACACTCCCCGAAGGAGGGGGTTGACCGATATCCATCAAGGCCCTCCCCTCCAGAGGACATTGGCGTCTATAACCAAGTAATTAAGAAGGCTGCGGACAATTTAGGTGCTGCTGAAGGATGAAAGGCCAGTCTTGTTTCCTGCTGGAAGCACTTCTACTCACACAAGCCAGGAGCCAGTTCCTGCCAGTGCTCCCTAGTGTACTAGACCAGGGAAAAGAACCCGCCACTTGTAGAGCCGTGATTCCAAAGGCGGAGAAAAAATACAGATGGATCCTCAATGTAATGCAATAGGGATATTGCATAGAATTAGTCAAGAGATCAACAAGGGGACCAAAGAAGGTTCATTCAAAAGAAACCTCTCGCCTGCTCAAGGAGGACGAGGAATTGCAGGAGAAAAAAGAAATTCAGACAGTGCCACAAGCAGAAGTAAACAAAGGAACCAGGGAAGTTACTAGACCTGTATCCTAATTCCGAAGGTAGACTGATCTCTGACCAATTCTAGACCTCAGATTTACAAACCAGTCTATAAAGACTCAAGAATTCAAAATGACATTACAGGATGTCATACCACAATTGCAAAAAGGCCATGGCAACTATAGACTTCATAGACTCCTACTTGCACACCCCAATAAATCCAAAGCACACAATCTCAAGTTTGTGCTAAACAACACTTACTACCAGTTCACAGTACTGGCATTCGGGATGTAAATCAGCGCCAAGAGTGTTTACAAAATGTCTCACTGCAGTAGCAGCACACCTAAGACCAGGCATACAGGTCTATCCTTACCTAGACGACTGGCTAGTAATAGCAAACTCCCACAACAGGTGTAGGGAACATATTCAACAAGTAATGAGAACCTAATTCGCTTTGAGATTCTCAATAAACTCAAGGAAGTCATCACCAACACCAGAGCAAGAAAAATGTTTCTTGGAGCAAGGATAAACTCAATCTAAGGAAAGGTGTACCCCAGCAACAAGAGAATAGTCATTACTTATGGAAACTACCCTATAGCAGAAGGGGCAAGCCCTGACCATGAGTACAGTGGGGAAACTCTTAGGTAAGATGGCATCATGTATACCTCTGATCCCATATGAGGTCTGCACATAAGGCCAATACAGGAATTGCTCCAAAACTAATGGTCACAAGCAACAGGGATTTGGGAAGATTTAGTGGCTGTCATGCAGAAAGTACAAGAGGAGAGGGTGTGGGGGAACAGATCACATATAACACAAGGGAAAAACTTTGTACAACCAACGGCAACAGTGACGGTTACAACAGATGCCTCACATATAGGCTGGGGAGCTCACATGAGTTCACTCAAGGTGCGAGGAGTCTGGAAACAAGAAGATGCAGTACAGCACATCAATATCCTGGAACTAAAAACAGAGTTCTTAGGATTAAAAGCCTTTCAGAAAGAGTTGTTAGGAAAATCAATATTGAGCCAAACAGACAATAAGACAACAATGTTTTACATCAACAGGCAAGGAGCAACACAATCACTTGCATTTTCAAAATCAGCCCAAGAACTGTGGAAATGGGGCATACAGAGGAAGATGGAACTAACAGCAGTTCATCTCCCAGGAAGGGACAATATAGAAGCAGACTGGCTGAGCAGACAGGCATCCGGCTCACATGAATGAGAACTGAATCAAAGTACTCCATAAGATCTTTGTGAAGTGGGGAACCCCAACAATAGATCTATTTGCAACACCAAGGGACGCCAAATGCAAAAGCTTTGCCTCGAGACAGCCATACCACCAATCCCTGGGGAATGCACAGTCGATAAACTAGTCTGGGACATTTGCTCACGCTCCCCCCCCCCCCCAATACCACTGATTCAGAGAGTGATCAGCAAATGCAGACGGAACAAAATGATACTCCCCACAGTGTGCAAGGCAAATCTGATTCTCGTAACGGATAGAAATTGCTCAGGGAAACCAGGAAAGATTACCAGTACAACAAGAAGATGGCAATGAAAGAAGGAAGGGTACTTCACTCAGAACCAGAGTCTTTGAGCCTTGCAGCCTGGCTCCTGAAGACCTAGAATTCGGACATTTAAAGCTGCCTGAAAACACAATTGCTTTTCTAAGAGGAGCAAGAAAGCCAACTACAAAAAAGTGCTATATAGCAAAATGGAAATGATGCTCCACATGGTGTCTAAAAAACGGATTAAGGAAGAACACAAAATATGCAACAATGTTAAGATATGTAACACCTCATAGACTGCAAGTTGACATATGCCTAGTTAAAGGTACACTTGGCAGCGATAGTGGCCTACACAAGGGGTCACATGGGAAGAAGTTTCTTCACAGCCCCTGTAATTAAGATTCTTAGAATGGCCAAAGCGAATTGCACCACCAAGGAAAATACCATCACCCAAATGAAATCTTAATGATGCGCCCTTCGAGCTATTGCACAAGGCATCATTACGAATGCTCACCCTAAAAACTGCATTTCTGGTGGCCATTACATCTCTGCTCGGGGTGAGTGAATTGCAGGCACTGACATTTCAAGAACCATACTTTCAGGTTCACAAGAACAAGATTGTAGTGAGGACAGACCCACAGTTCTTGCTGACACTAATCTTGCAATTTCACATGAATCAAACTATATAAAAACTAAGTTTTTTTCAAAAGCACTCAGAAGGAACGTTGCACACAATGGATGCAAGACGCGATATTATATCAAAGACAAAACCAAACGGAAAGACATAGCAACTGTTCGTCTCATTTGCAAACAATTTTCTGGGAAAACCAGTTACACAATTGCAAGATGGATTTCACAAACTATTCAGATGTGCCACACACAAACGCAGGAGAAAGACTTAGTGCAACACTTAGAGCACATTCTACAAGGAAGAACTGAGCAACCATTGCGTTTCTAGCGAATATGCCCTTACATGACATTTGAATGGCAGCGACATGGCCGTCTGTACACATGTTCTCAAAACACTATTGTATAGACATTCAGATAAACCGAGGAAGCACAAGTGGGACAAAAGGTCTTACAACATCTGGTTACCAATCAGTACTCGTCTTCAACTGAACCACCACAAGGTTAACAAACCGCTGCAAAATCTATGCACAGTATGTGAATCCAGAAAAGATTCACGCAGCAAAACGTGTAGTTTCTTACCTGTGGTTGTAGTTTTGCAGCTTGAATTTTCTGGATTCACAAGCAACCCATCCACCTCCATCGAGATCGAAAGAAGGAACAAGATACCCAGGGGAAAAAAAAATCTGAAGATGGCAACCAAAGGTGGGAGCTTCCAGAGGAAGCAGTACGATGTCACAATGGATCTCCAAATGGGGGTCAGTCGATGCCCACCGACAACAAAGAAAAAGAAAATGGGACTACACAAATTGGGAGAGTTCTGGACCCAACCACTATATGGCAGAATAGGGCACAGCATGTGAATCCAGAAAATTCAAGATGCAAAACTACACCTACAGGCAAACTATAAATATTTCCGTGGCTCTGCCTTTTTGGTGCGGGAATAGTCCTGTAAAACTGTTGGCGAACCTCCACGTCACTTCCGACACAGTAGACGTGGAGCCAACTGATACCACCTACCAGCGTGCACACCAACTCTAAGATTTTCTCGATCCAGTCTGACGCCTGGGATGTAGTCCAAGATGAGTAATCTGTGGTTTGATAGTCTCTACCAGAAAAGGTGTTACCAAAGGTAAGTAACTTGTTCAATAGCGTTGTGCTGCATTCTGAGATCTTGTTGCATTTCATTGTGGGCCTCTCGCTCGCAAGTTCAGAAGCCATCTCTGATTGCCTGCTCAATAGGCGCATGCCATTATGGTATGTAGACCGCTTACAGATGTTTTAAAATGAAAATATAAAAAAATTCTGTGGGTGGTGCCTTCCAGTGTTTTCTGTGTGGGTTGGAGAACTGTAAAGTATACAAATGTGGGGAGGATACACTAATGGAAATTAGTTGCTACAGGCAAGAAACTGTTTTGTGCTCTACTAAATACAAGTTAGAACTTGTAATGCAGATTTGTCTTTATGAACTGGTTGCAGGCAGTGCAATATTTTGTATTACTGGTGCAGGAAGGTTCATCAAACTTCCTCTTTAAAGTGCCTGCTTTGGTGTCTGTCCTCCCAACTTTCTGATGCCTTTAATATGCCAATTTTCAGTTGATGAATAATTTTCTTGATCACTGTAGTCGTTAAGTGCAGTCATAGCCACCCATTTTACTGACCTATTTGGTTTATACATTTCTGAGTGCTTGATTATGACATTGATTTTACTCAGTAAACGGGTCAATTAGCTGCATTTTAGATTACTGCAATCAGTAAACAGTCTTACTATTGAGTGCTACACTGATTAGATAAATTATTTGTGAGAATTGTTAAATCATTCTGGTTTTCTTGCTGTACCGAACATCTGTTTGCAGGATGAAAACTAATATTTGTTTCCGTTAATACTTAAAAAAAAAATAATTTAACAAGCTCAAGTAAATGTTTTTTTAATGGATATTACCAACATTGACAATGCTCTTTGTGGGTTATTCCAGGGTAATATTTTGAAACAGCTTGTTGCTACATGGCAAGGTGTACCTTGTATATTACTATATATAGTTTTTCTCCCTCCCCTTATACAATAAACATCATTTTGTAGGTTTACCGGTTTTGTTTTTTGTTTTGTCTGCCTTCATCTACCGTTTAACTCTTCTCCTGTTCATTTTTTGTTTTCATTTGCACTGAAACCATAACTTGCTTTCTGTGGCCTGTATTTTCCTCTGCCCACTCAAAAGCGTATTAGAAAGTATATTGACCTCATGTAGCAGTTTATGGTCTAGTTCAGTATTGTCCCCTTTAGAACACCACCAGGTTTCTTCGTTCATACCAATATGATTTGCCTTTTCTTCACAGCTGTTCTCCATTTTTTAAATGATTGCTACGGGTTACTTGTTGATTGTTAATTATCATACTTTATTTCTTCACGTTTTGAATGATTGAAGTTTGCTTGGGCGGAAAGTCATGTGTTTTGTGGGGGTATAATCTCGAATCAAGGATTGTTTTATCGGGTGGACACCCTAGTTCGATTTGATAACAGTAGATGGCTCAATGGCTGGTTCACATGGCTCCCCGTTTGACTCTGTGCTCCTGACAAGACTGAACACCAGTCTCTTGAAATGTCTGAGGATTTTTGTGAAAAGGACTGTTTTACTCCTCAAAATGCACAGTGCTTGGCCTCTGCCAAAAAAGCTTTCCAGCATAATATTCAGTAGGATAAAACTCTGAGAAGTCGAGTCTCAAGCACACGGAGATGGCACAGTCAAATGAAACGTGCATTATTAATGTCCAAAACTATCTGCTGTCACAGTGGGTTAGAGGATGGATGAGAACAATCGGGAGAAATCATATATATATCTATATATCTATGATCCCATATTTTCTCTGGTGTAACCAGACTGATTCCATGACCTACCTTCCTCACGTGAAGTATTCCATGACCTTCCTCACGTGGTATTTTTGCTTGGGTATTTGAATCTCAATTACTTCTGAAGGTTTGTGGCCTTTAAGTCATTTTCTTAATGTTGTGACAAAAGGAAGAGTTGAAAGATGACCACTGAACTTAGTCCCTATGACTGAAACATACTTTTGGAATGAAAGCAAATATAGGGAGCACCTTATTGTTATGCTCCCATTCCCTACGGCTATTTCGCGATGCAGAAAATGTAGATGTGTGGTTCCATCCTTGGGGCACTATACCAGACGGGAACAATAAATGTTCCCTATCTTGGGAACTCTTTTTCTTTATATTTTTATTGTATATGAAGCATGGACCAAATGCTGAGGCAATTCTGGAGTACTCTACAATGCATTAGATATCCTTAATCTACCTGATTTAAAACCCAGACTGCCAGTACACAGACACAACTAGTTTTACTCCACATAAAGGTTAGCCAGAGGCAAATTCTAGAAAGTTAGTTTCTTAGTAACGCTTTTTTCATGGAGGAAATAACCAAAAGTGACCCCTTCCTTACTTCTCGAGCATCTTTTCCTAATAGAGAATCAGTTTAGATCTGGTATATACAGCTTAATGTAATTTTAGGAAAAATTGACCATTTAACTAAAGTGAATGCAACTCTCCATATTCAAGTAAGGCATTCACATTTCCTCGTCCTCAACACCAACCTGCTGCTGCTCATTTGAATCTCACTATCTTTAGCACATGGTGGCTATTTGGACCCTGCCAAGATAGTTCATATTGCCCATCCTGGAAAGTACAAGTGCCTCGACCGTAGATTGAAGGTTATCTATCTGCAATCGTGTAGCTGTGCATATGATCAAGTGAGAATTGGTACAGCCATGCATATGGATACCTACCATCTTTGGAGTAGTGTCATACTTTTTAAGACCACATGGGTTATGGCTCCGGCTTTGGCAGGTGTAACCTTTCTTTCTGCACTGTATAAAGAAAGAACATGACAGTCCGACCCGATCAAAGTAGGCCAGTCCGTAATAAGTTGACCTCTACGCTAGGGGTGAACACAATCCAAGTTCAGTACACATTGGATACAGATGTAGAGTAAAATACAGTTTAGCAATCCGCATGAAACATTTAACTGATAGTAAAATACATATACATTAGGATACAGGGGGAGAGCAAAAAAACTGTTTAGCAATCTTCCCTTAAAGCATATTTCCAGATATTAAAATATATGTACAGCTAGAACGAAGCAGTAACTAGGTGGGTAGAGATACCGGTTATCGGATAACACAGTAATATGTTAATCACCTGAGCAGTGCTTGTGTTTCCTGACCAGTTATTCTTGGTGGGCCCCTAAAAGGCAGGGATCAAGGGTCCACATCCTCCGTAATTAAGCAGTCCGTGTTCTGACCTTTTTGTATGGAAGTTTGGCTTTCCGACCAGCCCCTGACTACACCTATAAATGTTGTAGAAAAAACATTGCAATTGGTGACTGATTAAAACTTCCCTATACAGAAAGACATGTAGCTGCATGTTTTACCGTTGTAACCAACTCCTATGAGGTTATAGGGTGTATCTGAGTCAGGAATATTTTTAAACTAATTTCACTATGTCTAATCCTCTCCTGTTGAGTAAACAAATTTTTCTTAGCTCTGTTTTCTGTTAGACTGCCTTCTTAACTTTCCAACCGACCTTCGTGTGAAATGAAGACAGCTGCATCTGATGCAAACATTCTATGTGGTATGCTTGTGCCCATCTCATCAGATAAAAGGTTGCAACCTTTTGGAGGGAGGAGTTGAGGTGCCACTGAAAGACAGAGGATCTCGGATTAAGAGGTCTGGTGCAAGACATGAAAGTAGACAAAGAACAAATAAGAGGCTGGAAAGATCTGTCCATATCCGTCCTTTATAAGTGCTCCTCAGTCTGAAAAAGATTATCACAGAGGGAGATCTTTAGACAAAAAACATCAAGACATCGACAGTTTTTGTAAACCCCAATAATCCACGTCAAAACCTTCAGTTTCAGCGTCCACATATTTGCTGTCGCGAGAGAGGATCAATGGCAAAATATCAACGTAGTTGAGACTCCATCAGGGCATTCTACCTCGACTGCAAGATCTGCGTTGCCTTTGAAGATCACAAAGCTATTATCCCACTCACCTCCACGAGCACACAGTTGATGTCACCATTGCCATCTACGACGTTGAAAAAGCACAGATCTGAAAGAGACACGTTAGTGACAGATTCCTTACAGTTTTTGCGTAGCAGTACCCTTGCGCGTCGGTAGGCGGCGTCGTGCGGCTCCGCGTCCGTCGTGATCGCCGGGATGACGTCGCGGGCAGTACTTAGACGCCGCCCCTGCGCGCTGACGTCAGTTCTTCTTTTTCCGCGCCAGCAAGCGCAGATCCGGGAAGAGCAGTGCCCTGGTCATTTTTTGACCATACTTTTTGGTGAATTTTTCACTGTTTTTTCATCTTTCAAGGTGTCGTAGGGATGCCCGGCTTCAAGCGATGCGGCGCCTGTGCGCGGATGATGTCCGTCACCGACCCGCATTGGGAGTGTCTCTTCTGCCTCGGCCGAGGCCACGACACGGAGTCTTGTACCGACTGCCAGGCCCTCCACCCGAAAGCTTTGCGAGAGCGGTCTCGAAAGCTCCTCGAGGCCCGGCATTCGGCTCCGCGGAAGCCCCGGTCGCGTGAGAGGTCCAGGGGTCGATTGCGGAGTCCACACCGGTCGTCGGCGTCGAAGTCTTCTTCGTCCGGTAAGTCGAAACAAAAAGTCCAAAAAGCATCATCGCTCTAGGACTTCGCCTCGCCGGTCTCGCGACTCGGCTGAGGCCCCTCCCGGCACCGTCCCCGCCCCCGCGGCCCCGGACATGCCTGTGGAGTCGCCCCCGCCCTTCCCGGGTTCGGGGGCGGATCCGG
The DNA here is from genome assembly GCA_963921515.1 of Calotriton arnoldi. Taxonomy (NCBI): domain Eukaryota; kingdom Metazoa; phylum Chordata; class Amphibia; order Caudata; family Salamandridae; genus Calotriton; species Calotriton arnoldi. The sequence goes on from CAWUFW010003022.1 coordinate 1,759,921, forward strand.
CCAAAGTGCAGGAATTCCTGTCGGCCATGGCCCGCCTCTTCGGGCCTTCAGGCCCCTCCGGTGCGCCTTCGGGCCCCGCGGGCCCTGATGGGGTTGCTCCGGCGTCGCCGACGGCTCCGGCCCTGGCGTCGCCCGTGCCTCCAGCCTCGATTCCGGCTTTGGCCCCGGCCTCGATCCCGGCTCCACAACCCCCATCGACGCCGGTCGACCTAACGACACCTCCGCCGGCGCCGATGTCCCGGTGCCGTCTCGGCGCCGCCCTGGGCTCCGGGCGGCGTCGTCCCCCAGTTCCTTCCGGCTCCGGACATGGATCCGGACCGACGTCGCTCGACGCCGGCTCCGGCGCCGATGGGACCTTGGGTCCCAACTGTCCCTCCTCCTCCTTATTTTGAACCAGAGGAGGACCAGTTGGACTGGGAGGGGTCTGATGACCCTCTGACACGACACTGTCAGTACGATCAGGACTGGACAGAGAGTCTAGGGGAGGCCAGTGGTCTGGATACTTCCCCTGACACTGGCATGCTGTCTCCTCCCGTGGCTACGGAGGAGGGAGCCAATTTTGGTACGGTGTTGCGTAGGGCAGCTGGGGCCTTACGTCTCCAACTTCCTACTTTGACGGTCAAGCCTAACATCTTGACAGAGGTGCTTCAGCCGGCAGCCTCCTCTGCGGAGACTGTGCTGCCGTTTAACGACGCCCTCACTGACGTTCTTTTGGGCGCCTGGTCCAAGCCCAACACAGGGGCTCCTGTGGATCGGAACGTGTCACGACGCCATCGCCCAGCTCCGGGCGACCCCCTGTTTCTCTCTGTCCACCCCACTCCTGAGAGCTTGGTTGTCCAAGCCTCCGCTTCCCAAACCGCCTTCCCTACCGCTCCTCCGGATAGGGAATCCAAACGCCTGGATCAGTTTGGGAAGAAAGGTTTTTCTTCCTCCAGTGCTGGCTTGCGGTCCGTTAACACCGCTTGTCTGTTGGGCCGATATACCCACTCCCTGTGGGATTTGGTGGCGGATGTTTTGCCCCAGTGTCCTGAGGAGGTCCAGACACTGCTTTCCCGCGCCATTGCGGAAGGAAGGGATGCGGCTAAATACACAATACGTTGTGGCCTTGACACCGCCGACTCGCTGGGCAGGTCTATTGCAACGACGGTGGCGCTCAGACGCCACGCCTGGCTGAGAACCACTGGTTTTTCAGGGGATGTCCAGAATACTCTCATGGACATGCCCTTTGATGGAGTCGGTCTTTTTGGGTCCAAAGCAGACCATGCGTTGGAGCGCTTTAAGGACTCACGGGCTACTGCCAAGTCCCTGGGCCTTTCTGCTACACGCCCTCCGCTGACTTCTGCTTTTCGCCCCTATCGTGGCCACGGTAGGGGCGCCCCTTCACGTCAGCAGCCCAGCCACCGGCCCGCGCAGCAGGCGTCTTCGCGTGGCCGAGGACGTGGATTCCGCCGTGGCGGATCGGGCAACCAGCGTGCGGGTCAGGCCACCACCTCCAACCCGTCCGCGGCCTCCAAGCCCTCCTAGTCCCTCCTTTCAGGTGCACAGCACACCAGTAGGGGCAGGGTCCGCCATCACCTTCCCCACTGGCGTACCATCACCTCGGACAGGTGGGTCTTGGACATTGTCCGAAGGGGCTACTCCCTCCCCTTCGAGACCACCCCCCAGCCATGCCACCTCAATTCCACCGCATGTCAGGGGATCACTTGGTGCTTCTACAGAAGGAAGTCACAACCCTCTTGACCAAGAGGGCCATCGAGCGTGTTCCGACCCCAGAAGTAGGGCGTGGTTGCTACTCCCACTACTTTCTGGTGCCCAAAAAGGACAAGGAGGACATGCGTCCTATCTTGGACCTCCGGAACGTCAATCGCTTCCTCCGGAAGGAGAAGTTCAAGATGCTCACCCTAGCTCAGGTCTTGACTGCCCTCGACCCTGGAGACTGGTTGGTAGCGTTGGACTTGCAGGACGCATATTTCCACATCCTCGTCCTGCCGGCCCACCGGCGTTACCTTCGGTTCACGGTAGGCCCCGAGCATTTTCAGTTCACCGTGCTCCCTTTGGCCTTACCAGTGCCCCTCAAGTGTTCACGAAAGTGATGGCGGTGGTCGCAGCTCATCTGCGCCGGGCAGGGGTTTCAGTCTTCCCCTACCTCGACGACTGGCTGCTGAAGGCGGGCTCGTCCCAGGCAGTCGTCTCCCACCTCCAGACTACGGCCGAACTCCTGCACTCGCTGGGGTTCTCCATCAATGTGCCGAAGTCGCATCTGATTCCTTCTCCACAGCTCCTTTTCATCGGAGCGGTTCTGGACACGACGCAGTTTCGGGCCTATCCTCCCGAACGGCGAGTCCGGGGATATTCAGGCTATGATTCCGATCTTTCAGCCTTTATCCTGGGTTTTGGTACGGATGACCCTGAGGCTGCTGGGCCTCATGGCCTCCTGCATCCTGCTGGTCAATCATGCCAGGTGGCATATGCGGGCTCTGCAGTGGGACCTGAAGTTCCAGTGGGCGCAGCACCAGGGCAACCTGTCCGATCACGTCCAGATCTCAGAGGGGACTGCAAAACAGTTGCAGTGGTGGCTCTCGAACCGGCAATGGGTCATGGGCAGATCCCTCTCCCTTCCCCAGCCAGAGCACACAGTTGTGACGGACGCGTCCCTTCTGGGATGGGGCGGTCACATGGGAGAGGCGGAGATCAGAGGCCTCTGGTCTCCGGCGGAGTCCCGGCTCCATATCAACATTCTGGAGCTCCGGGCGATCCGACTTGCACTCAAGGCATTCCTTCCCTCTGTCAAAGGGAAGGTAGTGCAGGTGTTCACAGACAACACCACCGCCATGTGGTACTGCAACAAACAGGGCGGGGTGGGGTCTTGGACCCTTTGTCAGGAGGCTCTGCGCCTCTGGACATGGCTGGAACATCAGGGCATGTTCCTGATGGTTCAACACCTGGCAGGTTCCCTGAACGCCAGGGCGGACGAACTCCAGCCGCAGGTGCATGATGGATCACGAATGGCGTCTTCACTCGGAAGTGGCGCAAGGACTCTTTCTACAGTGGGGAGAGCCTTGGTTAGATCTATTCGCCACCGAAGAGAACGCGCAATGTCATCAGTTCTGCGCGTTGGAATTTCCAAGGCGGCACTCGCTCGGCGACGCTTTTCGTCGCGAGTGGAGTTGCGGTCTGTTGTACGCCTTTCCGCCTATACCACTCCTACCCAGAGTGTTGAAGAAGATTCGGCACGACCGGGCCCAAGTCATTCTTGTGGCTCCGGACTGGGCTCGAAGAGTTTGGTATCCCGAGCTACTCAGTATGAGCGTAGATCCCCCAATCCGTCTGCCTCTTCGGGAGGATCTTCTGTCGCAGCAGCAGGGGACGGTCCTCCACCCGAACCTGTCCAGTCTACACCTGCTTGCGTGGAGATTGAGCGGCGGCAGTTGCTTCCTTTCGACTTGCCTCCCGAAGTTTGTGATGTGATTCTGGCAGCCAGGCGTCCCTCCACTAAGGTGGTATACGCCTGCAGGTGGAACAAATTTGTGGCATGGTGCACAGCAAAGGCTGTGAATCCCCTTTCTGCCCCTCTTTCTGAGGTCCTTCTGTTCCTTCTCTCTCTGGCCCAACAGGGTTCTGCCCTGGGTACCATCAAGGGTTATCTTTGTGCTATCTCGGCCTTCCTCCGGCTCCCTGATCAGCCCTCCCTTTTCAAGTCCCCTGTTAACAGGTTCTTAAAAGGCATTACTCACCTCTTTCCTCCTGTTCCGTTTGTGATGCCTCAGTGGGACTTGAACTTGGTTCTTACCTTTTTAATGTGCGCTCCCTTTGAGCCTCTACATAACTGTCCTCTTCGTCTTCTGACTCTGAAGACAGCCTTTCTGGTGGCCATCACCTCCGCTCGGCGGGTGAGTGAGCTCCAGGCTCTATCTTGCAAACCTCCCTTTCTGTCTGTTCATCCAGACAAGGTTGTTCTTCGGACGCGTCCGTCCTTCTTGCCAAAGGTGGTTACTGCTTTCCATATTGGGCAGACCATCACTTTGCCCACCTTCTTTCCGCCTCCGCATCCTTCCAGAGAGGAAGAGAGGCTCCACCGTCTGGACCCAAAACGTGCGCTCTCCTTCTATATTGACCGCACAAAACACTTCCGGGTGGATGACCAGCTCTTTGTTGGCTACGTGGGCGCCAAAAAGGTCGGGCGGTGCACAAGAGGACCATCTCCCGCTGGGTTACCTTGTGCATCAAGACCTGCTATTCTTTGGCGAAGAAGGAGCCTCCTGTTGGGCTGCGTGCCCATTCCACAAGGGCAACGGCTGCTACCACGGCCTTGGGCTGCGGTGTTCCGCTGCCGGTTATTTGTCAGGCAGCTACGTGGGCCTCGCTGCACACGTTTACGAAGCATTACTGCCTTGACAGTCCGGTCCGGAGGGACGGCTTCTTTGGCCGTTCTGTCCTCCAGGACTTCCTTGTCTGATCTTTGTTCGCAGACCCACCACCGGGGTTGGTATTGCTGGGGTATCTATTCTAAGGTAAGGAATCTGTCACTAACGTCTCTTTCAGATGCACAAGTTACTAACTTGTGTAACGATATATCTGTAAGAGACAGTAGTTAGTGACAGATTCCTTACCGCCCCACCCATCCTCCCCGTTCTGCGAACTGATTTCTAGGGTTAAGGACATCCCTTTCAGGGCCCTAGTATTTTTCAGACACCTATGTCAGCTTCTTGCATGGCTCTGCGTTCCTGGCGCGGAAAGTCGTGTACAGAACTGACGCCAGCGCGCAGGGGCGGCGTCTAAGTACTGCCCGCGACGTCATCCCGGCGATCACGACGCCGACGACGGACGCGGAGCCGCACGACGCCGCCTACCGACGCGCAAGGGTACTGCTACGCAAAAACTTTCCGGATCCAGCCTGACGCCTGGGGATATTCTAAGGTAAGGAATCTGTCACTAACTACTGTCTCTTAGAGATATATCGTTACACAAGTTAGTAACTTGTGCATCGCTGTCATAGCCACCTTCTGTTGAAAAAAGGCCGTACAGCGTTGAATTCTTCTCCTTCAATGTCAACAAAAACCCCAATTGTGTAATCTTCTACAGGATAGTCTGGATCACCTCCCGCCCATTCTACAGGTTCTCAATATTCCAGTGAAATGGATGCAAGTGAAGATACAGCTTATTTACTACTTCGCCCTTTGATGACGATAATATCTTTGGAAGATCCAGTACAAATGCATCTAGAACCATTTGTTCTTTCATCTATCAAACGTTTCAAAGCACTTTCCATGTCTCCAATCAGAAAATGGCTTGCTGGGCCAAAGGCAAAGCAATCAGTAACATACCCAACAGTTTGGCCTGCAGCAGGTCTGTTAAGGGTACCACACCAAGACACACATTGTCCCATCCTCTGGTATAAACAGCTCTCATCAATAGTCATAAGCACTGAATAGTCCCGCCCACGTGCGGGGACCCTGGAGCATTAACAATAATATATGCATATATAACCATATATATGGATATATATATTGTAATTGTTTTGTAATTGCATTTGTATAGCGCTTACTACCCCTGACGAGGCGTCTAAGCGCTTTTTCAGCGAGTAGCACGCTACTCCGGGACCCATAGAGGATTAGTGTTGAATTAGTATAGTGAAACATGCAAGTAAATTTTAAGTGGTGGATATGTTAGTCAGTTATTTGGATTCAGAAGGATAGCGGAGGGATAGAAGAGGGAAAAAGGTTTGCATATATATAGCGCTTCTAACCCCTGATGGGGTGTTGAATTGCTTTTTTTTTTTTGGGCGAGTAGCACGCTACTCCGGAAACCCATAAAGGATTAGTGGTGAATTAGTATGGTGAAATATGAAAGTAATTTGAGTGGTGGATATTAGTCAGTTATTTGGAGTGAGAAGGATAGTAGAGGGATAGAAGGGAAAGAAAGGTTTGCATTCATATAGCGCCTGTTACCCCTGGTGGGTGTTGAAGCGCTTTGTTGGCGAGTAGCACGCTACTCTGGAACCCATAAAGGATTAGTGGTGAATTAGTATAGTGGAATATGGAATTAGTGAAGTGAACATGCTAGTCTGTTATTTTGATTGAAAAGGATAGTTGTGGGATAGAAGAGTGAAGGATTTCTTTTTGTAGGTCATAGCAGTAGGAGGAGGCTTTTTGATGAGTAAAAAGGGTTTTTGGAGGGGAAGAGTCAGAGGGAAGAGTTTAGAAAGGTTTGTCTTGGGCATTGGTACAGTAAAGGAGGTGTCAGAAGATACAAGGAGGGGTAGAGTAGGAGAGAGTCAAGAAAGGGTTATTTTGGGGAACATAGTAGTGGTATGGCGTTTGCGATAAATGAGAGAGTGGGTGTAGAGGATATAGTGATAGATGTATAGGGTGAGATAGGGTAGTGAATTGGAAAAAGTAGTAGAAAGAAGTTTGAGATGAGTCAAAAAGTTGGGCTAGAAGATATATTGAGGGAAGTATAGGCTGAGAAATAGGGTAGTGCATTGGAAATGCTAAATTAGAAGAAAGTGATAAATATATAGATCCATAAGTACATTGAGAGTATATAGATGCATAAAGGAGGTAAGTATATGCAGATTAAAAATATTGATAGAGGTAGCGGATGTGAAATAGGGTAGTGCATTAGATATGCTTTTTCAGGAGAAAAGTAATAGACACATTAATTAATGGGAAGATGGGCAGCATTCCTGGCCCTGGCCCGTCTCGAACAGGCTCAAACAGGCACTCACCCTTGTCCTCTCTGCCCTTAGCAGGCTCAAACAGGCACTCACCCTTGTCCTCTCTGCCCTTAACAGGCTCAAACAGGCACTCACCCTTGTCCTCTCTGCCCTTGTCCTCTCTGCCCTTGTCCTCTCTGCCCTTGTCCTCTCTGCCCTTGTCCTCGATGCCCGGGCTGAGACGCCCTAACCCTGGCCTTTGATACCCCTAGTAATCAGGTGACCCCGTCAGCCAATGGGAACCCTAGCCCTAATACTATCCAATCACAACACTAGCCCTAAAAGCTAGAACCAATAGGAGATCAGGACCTTACAGCCAATCTTAGCCCTACTCCAAGCATCCAATCAGTTCAAAAAACCCTGATCTCTATGTCCAATAGAGGCCCTAGCCCTACCAGTAGTCCCAACCCTAGTCCAAGCAACCAATGGGACGGGAAGCCCTAGTCACTACTTCCAATAGAAAGCCTAACCCTACTCTTAGTCCCACACCTAGTCCAGCAACCAATAACACCAGAAGCCCTAATCGCTACTTCCAATTAAAGGCCTAACCCTAGTCCTAGTTCCACCTTAGTCCCAACAACCAATAAAACAGGAAGCCCTAGTCCCTGCTTCCAATAGAAATCATAACCCTAGCCCCAACCCTACATTGATTGAATCACAGATCCAGAAACCAATCAGAACCCTCAAATACCCAACCAATGAGGACACTAACTCAAACCAATAGAAACATCAGATACAACCACCAATCAGTGTATACATGTAGCAGCCACTAGCAGACTATATAAGGTCCCAGCAACCTCAGACAAGGTTTGCTGCCCAGGGAGTTGGAAGCTGCTTCTCCTGTCCAGAATCTCCTAGGAGACAGACTGGCTCAATCCACACTTTGGATTTCTGCAGGTAAAGGCCTCACAAACTTGAAATCTAACAATACTGTTTGAATACAACTTTACTCCCTCTCCTGGCCAAAAAACGAAGTGCACAGTCCCTATTAAACACAGTTTAAACAGCTCACAGAAGCACCCTCTGATGTAGAAAATCCCTGTTGCTGGAGGGGGAGGCAGGGGGGGGCTGGTTTCACTGGCTTGATAACACAAAATGGTGGCTGGGGGTGCACTGTTTAACATACAGGTCTTAGCACAGAGCAAAGGAGAAATTTGGAGGGAAAACTCAAGTCACCAGGAATGAGAGCGACAAACTACAGAGTTTGGACTGCAAATCCCACAATTCAACACGTTAAATGGAAGCAATCATGGGCAGGAAAACCACAAGTTTAACACACAAAACAGGTGATAAAATATACAATCACAGGCAGGTTAAAACTACATTTTTAAACTGTAACAACCACAGGCAAAGACAGTAATCACAAAGGGAAAATCGTTTTTTTAAAAACTTTTTGGAGGAGGGAAGAGACAGCACTAGTCTGCCTCCTTACCACTTGCTGGACTCTGCTCACTGCAATCTGGGGCACAGGTAGGCTGCAACTCACAAGATGGAGGAGAATGATTTGGGGTGCACCCAGCAAAGCCTTAAGGGACCTGGGCAGGTGTGAGGGGAGGGCTCAGAGTTGCCTGGGAGCTGAATAGCCAATCCCCAGTCCTAGGCCTGCTGGCCTGGGGGTGGGGGTGGGGGGCTGCTTCTCCTGTCCAGAATCTCCTAGGAGACAGACCGGCTCAATCCACACTATGCATGCATCTAGAATATACACACACGTATATACATATGCAGCCCCACATTCAAAACTAGGCTCAAATATGCCAATATTGCATTGTATTTTTCACTTGAAAAAACATCAAAATAGCATTTCCAAGCTATAGAGATGTACTCTCAACTTGTTTGAAAAAAACACAGCCTTTATTTTCTGGGAAAAAGGCAAGGTGATAGCAGGCAGATTAGCCTAGAAGGCTGCATATAGAACACTCCACTAATTAACTGGCGCTGTGCCTTTAAGACCTGCAGGCTCCCATCATGCCCCACAGGTGACAGTTAGGTCAGTTCTTTTTTCCAGCTCCTTCCGTGAGGAGCATTGAGCTGGTCAGTGGTTTTTTGTCACTAATTGGTCTTTTAAAGTGAGTTTCTGTCTTCACTCGACGTTTTTAGTATAGTGTACTAGTTCCATCATTTTTTTCTGACTTTACAGCTGTTTGTCCTGTCAGAATGCAAGCCTTATTTAAAAAGTGCCCTTCCTGTGGGAAGAAAATGGCTGAGTCAGATCCGCACTCGGTCTGTATTGTGTGCTTGCCATCTACACACAGGCCCGATAAGTGCTACTACTGCCAGCAGTTGTCGAAAAGAACCCTTCGTAACAGGGAGAAGATTAAGCTGCATGCCATGCAGGAGAGAGGAAAGGAGTCAGTAAGTGGCAGAGAAGAACATCCCTCTAAAGAGCCCTCCTCTCAAAGACCAGAGCACAAGAAAAAGGGAGAAAAACGACATCGGTCGAATTCGCCGCTGAGGGAATGGTCGGCATCGAAAATACCCTTGTGTTCTTCAGCGTCTAAATCTCTGGTGCCGAGATAGACGTCGAAAATTGTATTGCCGTCGAAGCGGACTCCAGGTACGGCTAAGACGTCTCACCGACCGACGTCGACACCCTCTAGCAGGCAGTCCGAGTCCAGCTCGCCCACTATGGTGGAAGGCAGACTCTCGACGTTGACACATCGCCGACAGGTGAGGCTGCCGTCGAGGACCTCGGCACCGACGTCGATAACACCACCGACGTCAAAGGTACCTAGAACATTGACGCCAAGCCCGACGCAGAAGACTCCGGCCGACGGCAGGGCGAGCATCGCCGTCGAGGAGATAGACTTAGAGGAAATCGCCGGCAAGGATGTCACCTTCAACGTCAAAGGTCATCTTCGACGTCAAGAAGGTCACCGGCAAAGGGGTCGCCGTCTAGGAGATCGGCGTCAAGACCTGCTTCCACCCATAGGTCTCCACCGGCAAAGAGACTGAACAGATCGTTCACCAGTGTCTACATCGAGGGAGATCCACGATCTGACTGCAAAAGGCCTGACGTCGAGGAGTGTCATCCTCTCCAGAACTACAAATTGTTCAGGTCACGCCAGAGGGCTCTCTGGCTCCAGAACACCATACGCCTCCTACTAACCTCTCCCCGAGATGGTTAGAGTGTAAAAGACTGGAGGATGTGGAAAGTTACCCCTGGATCTGAGTATTCTCAGATATACTTGCCGTCCCATTCTCCTGAAAGACAAGTGCGACATTCCACTCAGAAGTCTACAACCTCAAGGAGACACAGATCAAGAACTCCCCTTAGTCGATCTAGGTTAAAATCTAGACATCGTTCGCCTAGAGCGCGAAGACACAGGTCTCCTTCATGGTCTTCAGAATCCACTTCGAAGGCTGATTACTCTCCAACTCTGTCATCCACCCCACTAACTAGAGTATCGCCAGTGGATGATATTGTCACATTCAATGAGGTACTGTGTAGGGGGGGTTCGAAGCTCAACATCGAAATGCCTACAGCTGACCCCTCGACATCTGATTTTTGAGACTCTGCATCACAGGTCCTCCACCAGACCTGGTCTTCCTTTGGTGCCTGGGTTGCTAGAACCGGCTCTGCATACCTTCCTAACGCCGGCCTCTGTGGGAGTGGCGCCTTCGAGGATACTAAAGAAGTACAGAGCCCCAGAACAGGACCCTCTTTTCCTGAGGTCTGACCCACCACCAGACTCTGTAATTGTATCAGCAGCCAGGAAGGGTCACATGGGGGCTTCCTCATCTGCGGTTCCTCCTGACAAAGACAGCAAAGCCATGGACTCCATTGGGAAGAGAATGTGCAACACCTCGGCCTCCTACATGCTTTGCTAAGTCGATATGACCGTTCACTGTGGGACTCTTTCACGTTTTACAGAAAAATTGCCAAAAGATCAGCAAGATTTTCAGGAGATTCTGCACGAAGGAGGGCTTGTGGCAAATCATGTAATCAGTGTGGCAGCTGATGCATCAGACCTTGCTGCCCATGGTTATTCCCATGGCATCTGCGCTAGGAGATCCTCATGGCTGAGACTCTCAGGCTTGAAACCAGAAGCCCAACATAGGATTCTCAACCTCCCCTTCAATGGATCATCTCTTTGGCTCTCATGCAGACGATGAGATGTCAAGGATGAAATCCGAACTGGATACCTTGAAGGCGGTTGGTCTGGAGAAAAAGGATTTCCGACGTCGCTACTGACCCTACGATCATCTTCAGTACCAGCAGAGGGTTCAAGCCCCTCATTGGTCCTCGCAGCAACACCATGCGAGATCTCATTTCCACCAGCGACGACCTTGTAGAGGAAGAGGGGGCTCTAGGCAAACCACCCCCCCACTGCTAAACAGTAAGTTCTTGCTTCCCACAACTGTTTCCCACTCCGGTGGGAGGAAGTATTTTCATTTGGAAGAGTGGATAAAAATAACGCAGGACGACTGGGTGCTCAATATTGTGCGGAATGGGTACTCAATCAGAATCAAGTATCCGCCGCCATCTGTACCTCCTCGGAAAATCTCAATCAGTCGGATAGATCTGCTGTGAGAGGAGGTCTCCATATTGCTACAAAAACATGCCATGAAAAAGGTTCCCTGGCACCAACATAGACAGGGAATCTATTCCTGCTACTTCTTGGTCCCAAAGAAAGGTCCAAACAAGGAGTTCAGGCCCATACTAGATCTCAGGCTCTTAAACAAATACGTTCTCAGAGATTCAGGATGTTTGCCTTACACCAAATCATTCCACACATCCACCAAGGGGACTGGATGTGCTCGATTGACCTTCAGGATGCGTACTTTCACATCCCAATTTCTCCGAAGCACCGGAAGTTTCTTCGATTCAGGATAGAATCACATCACTTCCAGTTCAAGGTCCTGCCTTGCGGACTCCAGTCTGCTCCTCGCACCTTTTCAAAATGCATGGCGGTGGTGACTGCCTTGCTGAGAAAACAAAAATTCTTCGTCTATCCTTACCTAGACGACTGGTTACTCAAGAGTGCCTCTCCCAGTCTCTTGCAGGATCACCTGAATTACTGCATCCAAATCTTGAATCGATTAGGTCTGTGTGTAAACTTCAAAAAATCTATCCTCAACCCTACTTGGAGGATTCACTACTTGGGCGCTACGCTAGACGCGGGAAACACGAGCGTTTCCTTCGGAGAGACTATTATCAATACTCCACAAAGGTCGCACTCGCCTGAGAACACAAACGCCCAGGCAGGTGTCCTCTCTGCTAGGCTCGATGGCCTCATGCATATTCAGTGTTCCGAATGCCAGGTTACACATGAGACCCTTACAACAAGCTCTAGAGGACCTGTGGTCTCAAGTGTCCAACTGCTGCGAGGACACCATAACTCTTCCTCACGCAGTTCAAATCTCAATAAAATGGTGGATGCAACGGTCTCATCTTCTGAAAGGTGTTCCTTTCCACCAGGACATTCCCAAACAGAGTATAGTCACAGATGTCTCTTCAAGGCTGGGGTGCTCACATGGGATCTCCTTAGATACAGGGGCTGTGGTCGGAAAAGGAGAAAACCTACCACATCAACATGCTAGAACTACAGGGGAATGCGTAAGCGTCCGATTTCGCTGGACTGGGCGCACCTAGTGGAACAATTCAAGGCTCTGGAAGATGTTGAGCCTTCGGGATCGCAACACAGTCGGCGGGACAGTGGTGTAGTATTATAGGAGCTGGTGGATTCATGATTCCCCACGCTCTACCTGGGGGCCTCCCTTCTATTACCTTCTATTTTCTTATCCCCGGCCCTGTGCCTTTGTCCCTCTCCCCTTGGGTCCCCCTTCTCCTTGCTCCTGACTAGGGTTCTTTCCCCCTCCCTCTTCCCCCCCCTCCCCTTTCGGTACACGCCCGTTCCCGGGGCTCTCAGACCTGTTACGCACTGGACGCAGGAACATCAGCGAGGTGTGTAATTTGTGTAGCGGCACTTAAGTTAATTGTTTGTTGGGGTATTGTTTGGGGAGGGTTAGTTTGGGAAGGGGGTGTAATGGGTGCTGCACAGGATACCACGTATTAGAATTGTAGTTATCTGTCTCAGTATACAGTTTGTACATTTATGCTGCAAGTCATGATGTATTTTCTGTAAGAAGCAGGTGTTTTATCTTAACATGTGGCCAGGATCCGGGCTGCCTTGCTAATATGCAAGGCCTTCAAAATGCTTATGATTTACTGTATACACTTGTGTACTATCTGCAGTGCTCAATAAAAATATTTTCCCCCCAAAAAAAAATCAACATGCTAGAACTCAGAGCTGTGCATCTGGCTCTCAAAGCGTTCTTCCCCTCCATAGAGTCACACGCTCCCTGTTCAGACGGACAACACCACAACAATGTACTACCTGAACAAACCGGGAGGGACCAGATCCAGACCCCTGTCTCTGGAGGCTCAAGCAATATGGAAATGGCTACTGGCGAGGAACATGTCCATTTCGGCAGTTCACCTTCCAGGCACCCTCAATGCACAGGCGGACGACCTAAGCCGACACTTCGCCGAAGCACACGATTGGGTGATGAGACGAAATAGCACAAGACATCTTTCGGAGATGGGGTTCTCCAGACATCAATTTATTTGCAGACGCGGCAAACACAAAATGCTGCGCCTTCGCATCCAGGTACCCTCAACCAGGCTCCAGGGGGGATGCTCTGTTGATCAACTGGTCAGAGAAATTACTCTACACCTTTCCACCAGTCCCTCTCATACCACTGGTGATCAGCAAGTTCTACAAATCCAGGACAGAGATGATCCTGGTTGCACCAGAGTGGCCTTGCCAGTGGTGGTACATGGACCTGTTGCACCTCTCCAAGACACCGCAGAGGAGTTTGCCATGCCTTCCGGGTCTGCGAACCATCTCCGGGGGGGGAATGTTTTTCACCCCAACATCCCTTCACTGAGATTGACAGCATGGCTCCTGAGTTCTTACAATACGGTCACCTAGGCCTCTCGCAGGACTGTATGCAGATATTAAAAGAAGCAAGAAGGCCTTCGACGAGAGTCATGCTTTCAAATGGAAGCGTTTTTATCTATGGTGCACAGCTAATGGTTATAACCCCATCATGGGTCAAGAACAGGTTATTTTGCCATATCTTCTATAAAGTTTTCCTCTATCAGAGTTCAACTGGCAGCAATTACAGCCTATAGAAAGTCTCCTACTCGGGCTTCTTTCTTTCAAATGCCAGTTGTTAAAGACTTCCTGGAAGGGCTAAAAAAGGTCTACCCACCAATTCGGTTACCTTCTCCTGCCTGGGAACTTAATGTGGTCCTTTCTAAATTAATGGGTCCCCCCTTCCGACCCATTCACTAAGCTTCTCTACAGCACCTCTCTTGGAAGGCTGCTTTTTTAGTGGCTATTACCTCTGCTAGCAGGGTAAGCGAGATTCAGGCCTTATGTTCCGCAGAACCTTATCTCGTTTTCCATGCGAATCGAGTGGTTGAGGACTCACCCGAGTTTCTTACCTAAAGTTATCTCAGATTTTCATATTAATCAATTGATCACTCTTCCTACATTCTTTCCAAATCCTACCACGCCTCCTGAGAGGGCATTGCATTCACTTGATCTGAAAAGAGTGTTAAAATTCTATCTAGATAGAACGAAGGGCATACGAAAGTCGGACCGTCTATTCATTAATTAGGGGGAGGGAGGCAGGCAGAGGGAGAGAGGGAGAGGCAGGCAGAGGGAGAGAGAGGGGGAGCAGACCAGACCAGACCGCATCCTGGCCATGTTGAATAGTAGGTGCCAGATTATTGCGGATTTCTTCGGGACTCCCAGTAACATTTTAATAACCGTGCCATAGGGCAAGGGAGTACCTTACGACCAAGCAGCTACTGTTGACAGAACAAAGGGCGTGGCTAGCAGAAGAAAACATCTTCCTAAATGCCTCATTTCTCTGACTTTGTCCAGCGCGTTAGTCAGAAAAGCATTGGGGTTAACCTTGAAGGTGGAAGACTGTACTAGCAGACTGTCTGGAGAAAGGTGCTGCTTAAGGAAAGCAGGGTCACCCAAACCGGGTCTGTTTCGAGGTGCTATCTGTCTTACTGGCGAGCAAGGGCAATGTTTGTTCCAAGTGCCTCTGTGGGTGTCTGTTAGGGCCTCGTTTAAGGGCAGTTAGGACTCCCATGACAGTGGTCTGGACTGTAACACCTCCGTGAGGAGGCTATCTTTTACCTCCGCATAACATAACTACAAACCCAACCTTTCTGATCATGCCCCCTCCAGTCTGATGAACATGGCTAACCAAGCCGATTTCGCCCTTGAATGGCTGGGAGTAAGAGAAGCTCTGTCGGGAGAGGTGTGCAGCCCACTCTCCTCTTGTAGGTCCATAACAGTGTTTGGGGTATGTATGTAATTCAAAGTTCCTTTAATTCAAGAACAGCCACAGATTCACTTTAAGAGCACACTATTTATTCTTATTACTTTCACCTGACACGTTATGGCCTCACGGCCTTTGCCATGGGTCAGTGGGGAAAATAAATTCCCCAGATTTCTTTTCTTCAAAATCTCCTTACTAAGTTCAAAATGTGGGCATGTATGGTATATTGGACCACAGAGGGCAGGAGGAATGGGGTAGGGACATGGACTCTGACAATAGAGGGCAGGAGTAGGGTGTGCAGGGGCACCAAACTGACCATGCAGGGCAGACGCCAGGGGTTGTAGCAGCACCATATACCACATGGCAAGCGGGAGGTGAATGCAGCACAACAAACCATGGAAAGCAGTAAGGGAGGGATCAGGACCTTTCACATGGACAACAGAGGGGAAAAAGGCAATTGCAGTATGTTGACCAGACCGAACAGTAGGGGGGGGGGGGGGGGCTGTTGCAGCACAAAGGGGCCATGAACAGCGGAAGGGGCCAGGGGCGCGCCAACATGCCATGGAATGCAGGAGGGAGGGAATTAGGGCAGAAGGAAAGGGGGCAGAGCAAGAGCTGCAAGTTGAGCATGCAAAGCAGGCGGGACAGGCACAGCAAGCACAACACACCCTGGAGGACAACAGGGAGACTATAATGGCATACCATGGACAGGAGAGAAGGTAGGAGGGGGGTCATTGGCAGCAAGCTGACAATACAGGGCAGGTGGGAAGGGCAGTGGCCGCACAAAGCCCATGCATGGAAAGCGGGAGAGTTAGCGGTAACACAACATCCATGGTGGGCAGAAAGGGGGGCAAGGGCATGCACAAAGAACCATGGAGGGGAGAATGGATGGGTAATGTCTGTACACAGACAAGAGATGACAGGAAAAGGTTGCAGGGGCTTCACAACAGACCAGGGCGGGCAGGAGGAGCAGTTGCAGAAAATTGGACAATGGAGGACAGGAGAGGGGTGATGGGGGCATAGAACTCTGACAATGGAAGGCAGGGTGGAGGGGGCAGGAACAGGTGGCAGCCATCTGACCGCGGGGCAGGAACAGGTGGCAGCCATCTGACCGCGTTGGGCAGGCGGGAGGAGCCGTGGCAGCTCAACAGACCACTCACAGTAGACAGGAGAGGCAGTGGCAGGTCCAAGGAACAAGGTGGGTAAAAGACATAGCAGGGATATGCACACAGACATTGGATGACGGGGGAAGGTGGGTACAGGCAGTAAGCTAAGCAGGTGGGCAGTACTAGGGACATAGACTCTGGCAACGGAGGGCAGGAGGAGTGGGCAGGGACATCAAGTTAACTGGAGGGCAGTGGCAGCGTATTGGACCATGCAGAGGAGGCAGGAGCATGGACTTGGATAACAGAGGACAGGGAAGAGGTGGGTAGGGGCAGCAAGCAAACTGTACAGCGCAACAACAGGAAGGGCAGTCGCAGAACTGTCACACAGGGCTGAAATGAGGGGGCAGGGGTATGGACTTGGACAATGGAGGGCAACGAAGGAGGTGGGGGTGGGGCATCGAGCTTGGATGGGGCCAGCACAACGGGCAATGCCCCCTGTGCATTATGATGGACATCTTACTTTGCGTTTAAAAGAAACCTGAGAAATTCACTAAAAAAAAACATAACTTAAAGGGATGTTATAGTTGGGTGAAAATGTCAACTAAAACATACCATTTAAAACTAACAAACACTGAAACTCACCTGTTATAGTTAATCTCCAGTAACTATAACTCGTACCCTAAAGTAACTATAGCTTGCACCCTCACCATGCACTGCGTTTACGCTCGCATATTGAATCACTCAACATTCATGGACTACATTTATAACATCCCTAATCACATCTCAAATGCCATCATTGTTGATCATACTATGCATGGCAGGGGCGCAAGTTAGTTACTTGAGAACTAGTGAATTTCAGTGGTTTTGTTAGGTGAAAATGTCACATAAAACATAGTTTGAAACGAACTAGAACATTCCTTTAACCTTTGGCTGTGTGTGTGTGTGTGTGTGTGTGTGTGTGTGTGTGTGTGTGTGTGTGTGTGTGTGTGTGTGTTAGTGTGTGTGTTAGTGTGTTATCCGTTTTTATATAGTGTGAACTCAACCCAAAGGTATTGGAGCCCTTATATGAGCATTCGTTACATCACACAAGGTCACAATCTTATTTTTTTTAATTTTTTTAAGGTAGGTACTGGGAGAGTAAGTGATTTGCCCAGAATAGCTGAATGTTGTTCAACTCTAACTTGGTTCCTTGTTCCAAAGTCTGCAGCTCTGGCTGTATTGCCACATCTTATATTGTTTTCATATTGAGGTACAATATTGTTGTCTTCGTATTGAGGTACAAAGTCATACCCACCATCATTGCTAAAAAGTGGTTGGCTCTGATCAGTCTGATCTCAAAAACTAGTGGAGTACTGAAGGGTGCCTCCTCGTCAAGGGCACTGTTTTGGCAGAACCATAATGTTTTGAGGCTTGGCGTGTCGGAACGTGGCGTCTGCAAAGGTCAAGATTGATTCAGTTTGGAGTCTGGCAGAACAATTGAAACAGTTCTCCTATATCAGCATTGATGTGGTAGAG
The DNA here is from genome assembly GCA_963921515.1 of Calotriton arnoldi. Taxonomy (NCBI): domain Eukaryota; kingdom Metazoa; phylum Chordata; class Amphibia; order Caudata; family Salamandridae; genus Calotriton; species Calotriton arnoldi. The sequence goes on from CAWUFW010003022.1 coordinate 1,777,564, forward strand.
ACTAGCTGTTGTGGTGCTGGGTGTGGCGTATGCTCCAAAACTGGAGTAGAACCTGAAATTGGTTTGGGAAGCACAGATGGTGGGCCCTCTGGCTGCTACCAGACTGAAGGTCTCCGCGAACCCATCCTGCCAAAAGGTGTGCCAGAAGGAGCTGGCAGGATGCCAGCGATGGATCTATGACGATGCCCCCTAGGTGAAAACCTATGTTGTCCTGACCGCTGAGCCCGAGCAACATGGCTGATGCCCGGTGGAGCTGTTTAGTCTGCTACAGAGGAGATTGACTTTGGTTTTACCCCCTTGGCCGTCACCTACCCAGCCGAACATTGGACATTGTTTTTCCTCGTCTCTGCTGTGTCTCCTTTCCTTCCCCTACCTCCTCCCTCCGTAATCCTGTAGCTGTCTCCTCCCCCTTCCAGCCCTGCCTGACTTTGTCTGTTTTGCTTTTTTCCCCCCACCCCCATGTCTCTTTCCCCCCCCCCCCCCCCCCCAATCCTCATGCTCCTATTGACTCGTATCTGTTTCTATTGTATGCTATTGTAACTGATGTAACTATGTACAATCTGTTCTCATGTAAAGCGCTCTGATACCTCCGGGTCTAGCCAGCGCTATATAAAACTCTTCAAATAAAATAAATCAAATAAAAATGATCTCTTTGAATGCTTTAATCTGTTGAGGTGTTGAAGATGGACCCAGAAATTCAGGGTTCATTGAGACCAGCTACAGAATTGACTCAGTAGTTGAACAAAAGCGAGATCAGGGGATGCCAAGGCATCCTTTTGACTTGGAGAGTAGCAACCCAGACACCAGAGCATACCTTGTAGGGATCTGACATAGACATTTGTTTGCAACAGGCTTTTCAAGGTTTAAATCCTATAGTTTTAGGAGGGGACATGTTTCCCTTGCACACTGGAAATAATTTTGGGGGAAAGCTTGCCAACTGACTCGAAAGTTGGTTCTAGCTCTGGATCTCTGCATGTAAGTGCAGAAAGAAAGGAATGGACGTCTGCGTGCTTGTGTGATGCCAAATATGCAGTTTCAGACATCGCTGCCGGAGTGGAGTTGATGCGAAGCCATGATGTGGACCCTATCAAAGTGCCGTGGGCTATGCTGAAAATTCTTCTGGATTCAATCTGCCCCCCTGGGGATATCCGAAATTTGAGGAATCTGAGGTCAGAGCGTGTATCCACACAAGTTACTAAAGACAACCTTTTCTTCCAGCTCATACTGAACAAAAGTTACCAAAAACAAAATCTCCACACGTTGTAGCGCCTGTTAGACCCTTTGTAAAATGTCGGTTTGTCAATCAATCCGGGTTGGTAAAATGCAACTACTCACCCGTGAGGGTCTCAATGCGCTGGGGGGGCTGCTCCGTTGAGTGCTAGGGTAATCCGAAGAGCCAGTTCTTGAAGTCCTTCCTGAACTGGTGCAGTATGGGAGCTTGCTGGAGTTGGAGGGGGGGGGGAGGGGGTCATTCCAGGCCTTGGCTGAGAGGTAGGAGGAGGACTTTCCTCCCGTTCTGGTCTTGTAGATGTGTGGGACTGTGGCCAGAGAGGTCGGCTGATCGTAGGTGTCTTTTGGGTGCGTGGAAGGAGAGGCGGTTGTTCAGGTATATTGGTCCGGAGTTGTGAAAAGCCTTGTATGCGTGGGTGAGGTGTTTGAAGGTTGTTTTTCTTTCGACTGGGAGCCAGGGGAGATCGCGGAGGTGTTGGGTGATGTGACTGCGACGGGAAATGCTGAGGATCAGTCTGGCTGCGGCATTCTGGACAGCCTGGAGTTTGCGAAGGAGTATCTTGTTGATTCCGGCATAGAGAGTGTTGCTATAGTCCAGTCTGCTACTGATGAGTGTGCGTGACAGTTTTTATGGATTGGGATCGGATCCATCTGAACGTCTTTCGAAGCATGCGGAGGGTGTTGAAGCAGGTCGAGGGTATGGCGTTGATCTGGCGGTTCATTGTGAGAGATGAGTAGAATGATGCTGAGGTTTCGTGCGTGGTTCATCGGGGTGGGGGGCCACTTTGAGTCATCCCATGCAGAGGGGGTGGAGCCAAGGATGAGGACTTCTGTTTTCTCGAAGTTGAGTTTTCAGGCAGCTGTTCATCCAGGTGGGGACGGCGTTCATCCAATTTTGGAAGTTCGGTGGTGTTTGGTTCGTTGGTGAGGGAGAGGAGAAGCTGGGTGTCGTCGGCGACTGTTGAGCCTCAGTTCCTGACAATGGTTGCAAGGGGGGCCATGTAGACGTCGAGGGTGGGGCTGAGGGAGGAGCCCTGGGGCACTCCACAGTTGGTCTCTGTCGGTTCCGAGAGGTAGGGAGGGAGTCTGACCCGCTGAATTCTGCCGGTGAGGAATGAGCATATCCAGTCGAGGCCCTTGCCACGGATGTCGGCATCGCGTAGTCTGGTGGCTAGGGTGCAGTAGGAGACAGTGTCGAAGGCAGCAGAGAGGTCCAGGAGGATGAGGGATGCCGTTTCGCCCTGGTTGAGGAGGGAGTGGATGTTGTCAGTGGTAGCGAGTAGAGCGGTTCGGTGCTGTGGAATCCGGATTGGGAGATGTCTAGGATGTTCGCTTAGATGAAGTTTGCTAGCTGGGTGTTGACTGCCTTTTCGATGACCTTGGCTGCAAATGGAATCTGAAATTTTTGAGGTCCGTCGGGTCTGCGGAGGGTTTCTTCAGGAGGGGGTTGACTTCGGTGTTTTTCCAGTCGTCTGGGAAGGTGGCGGTGTCGAAGGAGCAGTTGATCGGCTGACTTAGTTCGGGTGTGATGGCCGAGGCGGCTCTGTGGAAGATGTGGTGTGGGCAGGGGTCCGAGGGTGCTCCGGAGTGGATGCTTTTCATGGTCTTCAAGGTGTCTTCTGTCGTGTGTGGGGTCCATTTGAGCAGGGCCTGTTGGGTGGCGTCGCATGGAGGGGGAGCTGGAGCGGTGCGGAGGTCTTTGTTGTCGTAGATCATCTTAATCTTGAGGTGGAAGAAGGAGCTGAGTCTGTCGCAGAGGTCTTGGGAGGGTGGGACGTCTGTTTCGCTGCAGGGTTTGGCGAATTCCTTGATGATGGAGAAGAGATATTTGGTATTGTGAGCGTTGGTGAGGATTCTGTCTTGGAGGGATTTCTTCCTTGTGGATTTAATGAGATGGTGGTGTGCGATGGTGGCTTCTTTGTTGGCGGCGCGTGTTTCTGGGGTTTTGTTGTGCCTCCATGTCTTTTCGAGTTGTCTGCAGGAGTGTCTGGATTCTTGGAGTTCAGTTGCTAGTTGCAGATGTTACACTGGTACTAACTGGGTGCAATCCTTGCCCAGATATTATTGTTGATTACTAAAATGATTAAATAACACATCCTGCCTCAGAATGTGCCATATAATGCTAAATAATTCATTCAACCATGCTGCATAATTTGGACCATTGATGCAGTAATCCAGAGGCTATGCCTATAGGTTATTATTTTTTAAATTATTTTTGCGGGCGGGGGAGAGGGGAGAGAGAGGGGTCAGTTGCCATAGGCCTGATTTGTTTATTGTGAGCCTGTCAACTTTTTTTTTCATCACTTTGTGGAATACCGACAGGACGTATACGGACACGGATGTGAACCGATTTGGCCATACAAGTCGCGATAGGCTAAATGCCGCACCTCCACCACTAATGGATGTTTAAACTGAGCTCATTATTAATAAACGTATCTGACGCTTGGGACCTTAAAACGGCGTGTATTCTAAACTGAGCTTTCGCTATACAGGAGGTTTTCTGACCGTGTTTGACATTTTGCAAGTTCTTTCGTTTTTGAAAATGGAAACGGACGCATTGAAAATATATTGGCCCTGAAGTCCTTAGGGACGAAACGCGTTGGCTACTGTCGTTTCCTTTTTAAAGAAGTTTTGAATAAAGAAAAGTTACACAAGACCTGCTGATTGGATCTAAAAAAAATTGTTACTTTTAATGTTATATTATTGAGTGGAGTGCCGGATCCCTTTGTTTGTCTAATATATATATATATATATATATATATATATATATATATATATATATATATTCATGTAAAGTATTTAGTGGTGTGCATTAAAGCGCATTTTAGATTTGAGACGACGGCACTGGCTGTCTAATAAACTCTTTGCAAAAAAGAAAAAAAATACACACATCTAAAGGGGATTTATGGTTATGTTCTTCAGTCTCTGGTCGGTTGTACACATACTGTTTCCACCCATGACCGCATATAGCAAGTTAGTGGCAGATGGTCAGCCCTCCTCAGTAATTGCCTTTATTACCCTATGTATGACAGTCTGGTGATCCCGCCTAAAAATGACTGCACATCAGTGTTGGAGCTAGTGGACCATTCCTTTAATTTTCCTCCCTCTCCTTTTATAGCTCCCCTTAGATCTTTTTACTTTTTTTTTAGAACGCCTGGAAGTTCTCGTCAGTTCTTTTGGGCAGCTAATTTGTTTCTTATTTCAACTGCATTACTTCGCATCCCGTTCGGCCATTGCTTCGCATCCCGTTCGGCCATTGCGTCTACCTTAGGTATTGTCCATAGTGTATCATTGTTTGAAGATGGCTACGTGTCTCTTCTAAATGTAGCTGCCGTGTTAGAACTTTAAAACGGTGATACACTAGGCGCACCTCTATTTCAAGATAGCCACACATTGTCGTGTTTTAGTTTTGTACTTTTTTTGTAAGCATTCAGCCACGTTTATGCTGCAACATTTTTTCTACTTTTAATTGATCTTGCGTATGCTTGTCGAGTTTTTTATTTTGGAGGGTTGAGTGTGAATGAAAATATGGGTTAGTGGATGGATTGATGATTGTGCACGAGAAACCAGGATAAGTTTCAGATTTCATATATTTCATATATGTTAGTGCCTAAACTCACCAATGACTTAAGTGCCGTTTTCACTCATAAGCCATAGTTAACATTGCCATTACTAGTTTTCTTTTTTCATGTTTACTGTACAGCCGATATACACAGAAGTTATATCCCAAGACAAAGAATTAAAACTGAACAGTTTTACAAAAAAAGAATTAATAAAGCGAAGTCCTCCATTCTAAAAGCACACTGGTTAGTTGACCTTATGCTCAAGTGCCCAGTATATCCTGTGATTTACTTTATTATAATAAAGATAACACGGAACTAGTAATTTGATCTTTTCCCTGCTTTGTTCCGAGGACGGGCGAGGCATAAAGCAGTCTTATTTCTTCACGGGTAACTAACTTCATATCCATCACTTGTAGAGCTCTTCATTTTCCCCATTTCATTTTATTATTCTAACTCACTAAACCTTCTCATCCACGATTAGTTATTCGCCTTAAATTAATGCAGAATGAGAGCAACATGTTGAAAGATTTTATAATTTTGAGAGGCCCTTTGTATTTTGAGAGCAGGAAACTAGATTAGGCTCTGAGCGGCTCGCAAATGCTTGCATGCTAGACTATCAAATAGGGTGTTTATTTTTGGGATTACCAGAAGGTAGCTGTATTTTACATTTTTAATTTGCTTGGGTATTCGGGTGGAAAGCACCGGTCTCAAAACGTACTCCTTACATGTTAAACTTAGTTGATTTCTGCTGCGCCCTGCACCAGTTAAGGTACCGACTTCTCTGTGCAGTTTAATGACGGGACCGCGCCAGATTAGGGGACAACACAAAGGGGTGCTTGGGTGAATGAGCAGTCCGTGTGAGATGGTATTTTTTGTACGACTGTCACTGACCAATGCGTGCATGTTTACAGTAATGCCTGGGTAATGCAACCATTGTACATCACATGTGGAAAGAGGTTGCCTGTTGATGCCAGGAGCCAGGTAAAAAGTCGTTTATCTTCTCTTGGCAAATTTGCTCAGCGTCAGTGCTATTAATCATTGTTTGCTTTCCAAGAATAGGCCTTTCACCTTCCAGTCTCTTAACTCTTCCTCTCCTCCAAAAGGAACATTATTTTTGGTTCAACTCTTTTTTTATTAAGAAAGCAATAGGAGGCATAACATCTACACGGCAAGCCGCCTACAACCCCATTAGTGGCCGGCCGCACCCTTGAGCAATCGTTCAGGAAGCAGAAGAGGATCATTATAGAATTTTGCTTCAGCGGAGTGATACACAGCAAGTCGCCTACAACCCAAATAGGGCCGGCCGCGTCCTTATACAATCTTATACGTTAGGCGTCACATGAAAGCTCCTTTAAAGAATGGGATCAACGGAAAACAAGTCAACTTCAAGTATAAGAGATATACAGAAGAATAAAGGAAGGAAAAAAGAGGGGAGGGGGGGGGGTCGGGAGTCCCCAAGGAAAGAAGCAGGGGAGGAGATGAGCAAGTGAGAGTGAAGAGAAAGAGAGAGAAAAAAGGTGGTGGGCGAGGAGAGAAGGAAGCAAGTGGGCATAGGTAGCGGACCAATGGACATGACTGCAGGCAGGGGAGGTGGCGGGAAAGCGCAATGGGGGCGTATCAGTGTGGTTGCCCGGTGAAATGGTTACTCAAAACCCCGGACCGAAGCAGGTGAGAGGTGCAAGGAATCTATTCTGGGTCAGGGGGACAGATTGCGTCATCATATAGGCGCAGGGCTCGGAGTTTCGGAGGTTGTAGATGGGCATGTTCCAGTCTACAGAGGTGAGCAACAAGCGGCTGCCACAGTTTAGTGTAGTGAGAGTCACGAAATTGCAAGCGTGCGGTAAGCAATTCCATGGTGGTAGTGTGCCATAGACGCGTGAACCAGACACTGATCAGGGAGCTTCCGCCTTTTTCCAATATAGGGCAATAAGCTGCTTGGCTGCGCCTAGCATGTGAAGTGAGATGTGCCAGTCATTGCGTGTGAGCGCGCGCAGGTTGGTAGGCTTGAGACCCAGGATAGCTGTGGCTGGGGTCGCAGGCAGGGGGAAACCAATCACCACCTTAATATGGCTGAGGATCTCTTTCCAGTAGGAGGTCAGGAGTGAGCAGGACCACCAAATATGAAGGAAGTCGCCCGGGAGCTCGAACACCGCCAGCAAAGAGGAGAGGTCGCAGGGAACATTTTGTGAAGTCTGAGAGGTGTATAGTACCATTGGGTCATGATCTTGTATGCGGTTTCCCGCTGGGAAATACAGCGGTACACTTTCGGGATATCCCGCCACAGGCGATCCCACTGCGCAGGGGCAATGTCCAGAGAGGTGTCCTCCTGCCAACGACGTTGGTAGTTGTGGGGAGGGAGAGTGGGGGTGCTGTAGGACATGATAAGTGCGGGAGATGAGTCCTTTGGAGTTGTCGAAAGCACGCACTAGCCGCTCAAAAGGCGTGAGCGCCCGGGTGGCCGCCTGTGCCATGGAGGGTGTGTGCATCCAATGTCGAAGTTGAAGAGATTGTAATCTGGCCCCCTCTGAGAGCTGGAAATCTGCCTTGCACTGCGCAAATGTTTTGAACTTGTCCCCCGAAAAGAGATCTCTAATTGTCCGGCACCCACCCTCGAGCCAATCTATAAATACCTGAGGGCGCACAGCTGGTGGAAAATATAGATTCCCAGCAATAGGAGTATGGGGGGAGGGAAAGCTAGTGAGGCCCTTGGAGACGGCCACTCTATCCCAAATGTCAAGCACCGTCCTAGTAGGGAGGGCCACATACGCACTGCGCGATCTAGATGCTCGGGGTAGCCAAGGGAGGTCCCATATCGACCGTCCAGTCACTGCCCTATCCATATGGAACCATATCTTTTCACTCTCCCGCGCCATCCACTCCGATATAAAGCGAAGATGAGAGGCCCAGTAATACTCCAGCAAGTTGGGGCAGGCCAGACCACCCTGATCTCGAGGGGACATAAGGACTTTATTAGAGAACGCGGCCGTCGACCTCCCCAGATGAACTTGGTGAGATCGCGTTGGAGACTTCTGATCTGATGGTATGGGATGGGGGTCGGAAGGGACTGAAAGAGGTATAAGATCTTAGGGAGTACCGACATCTTTATTGCATGCAGGCGGCCCAGCCAAGAGAGAGTGAGAGGTTTCCAGACCCGTAGGTCCTCCAGAACCGCCTTACGACATTCCTGCCAATTGACCTGGGACCAAGAGGTAAGATCCGGCGTTAACCAAAGCCCAAGATAGCGGATAGAGTGAGAGGCCCACTGATAGGGGACGAGCGACTGCAGTAAGGGGATTTCATCCCGAGGGATCGTGATGTTAAGAGCCCAAGATTTCTCGTGATTAATTTTAAGACCAGAGGCCGACTCAAAGGACTGGAGGAGAGTCAAAAGGGTCGGGAGCGAGACGTGCGGCTGTGATATCGTGAGAAGGAGATCGTCTGCAAAGAGAGCTACCTTGTGAGATCGGCCTCCAAGAGGAATGCCATGAATCTCAGGGGCTTGGCGGATCAGGATGGCGAGGGGCTCCACCACGAGAGCAAAGAGTAAGGGTGAAAGGGGACACCCCTGCCGAGTGCCTCTGAATGGAAAAGGGGGCAGAAAGTTGGCCATTGACCCGCACCTGGGCCATCGGGGAGATGTAAGGGGCCATGATTCGGGCTATCATCACAGGGCCGAGCCCGATTTTCTGCAGCACTGCCCTGAGGAAGGTCCAGTCCACCCGGTCGAACGCCTTCTCCGCATCGAGCGAGAGGAGACACGCAGGGATATTCCAGTGGTGAGCTTTGCCCACCAAGTGCGCGATGCGCCGCTCGTTGTCTGCGCCTTGGCGGTGGCGTATAAAACCAACCTGATCCGGGTCAATAAGGCCAGGCAAGTGGGGCTCGAGCCGTTTAGCCAGTATTTTGGTGTAGAGCTTAAGGTCCGTATTCAGAAGAGCTATAGGTCGGTAGGACGAGCAAAGGACAGGGTCCTTACCTGACTTGGGGATCAAGGCAATCTCGGCCAGCCCCATGGACTGGGACGGCCCTTCATTGGCGGTGAAGGAGTTAAAAAGGCGAAGAAGGTGTGCCCTGAGCTGCGGCAGGAACATTATTTTTAAGTGCTGGTTTGAATCGGTCTCGGTCAGTCTAGTGGATGTAGTCTGGTAGTAGTTGCTAGTATTAAACTATCCAGTGCCTGTACACAACCTGTTCCTTCTTCGAGTGTTTTGCACCCTTAAACAAGAATCTTGGGAGTGCAGAGCTCTGTTGAAATGTGTTGGTCTGCTAGAATGGATACTTAGTGGGAGGTTACAGGTTGGGTAATGACTGATGTAAATTATGTATAATAAAATACACGTTTATTTACTTTTTATGGTTTGCAAATAGACTTCTCCTGTTCAAAGTTGTACACACAAGATGTGACCAACGTAATTTTCAGGGAAGGGGATATTGAAAACGAGCTCAATTTTCATAACATTGAAGGGTGTAAATGGTTCTCTTGATTGCTTTAATTAGCTGTACCAGGAGTGTAAACAAACCAGCTCTTTGTTTATTCTTTATTTTAGGAGCTGTCTGCACCTTTTTGCTTTGCTAGAGGTTTGCGCTTGTACCAGTCTGGTTGGGTCCTACATGCACATTGGTTTAAGAATTTGTGATCACTCCCTAGCACTAGTCTACATTACCTGGTCCCTGTGTAACTTTAGCCGTTATTGCGAAATACTCTATGATGGAGGCTTGCCTTGAGACCAACTCTGCCAATGCTTGTTTTATATAGATTAACTGGTTAACAAAATCAATAGGTCTCGCCTTTGCGAAAGCTATTGGCTTTGCCAATGTCTTTTACCTATATTGTATAGCAGCGTGGCGGCGCAGCATGGCTTAAAGTTAGAAAAGAAACTCTATGATGCGGCCAGAGTCGGAAATGTAACCTCACAGTCTTTACTCAGGTTGAGGGTATGCTTCATAACCTTAAAGTGTTTGATCGTTAGAAAGTAGACATCTTGCCCTACAGCAAATGTATCATTCTTTTATCCATACTGCTTAAGATGTTTTAATTGGAGCTAAAGTAAAGAAGTGTAGAAAAGTGAGGCTAAAATAAGCCATGACCGGAGAAATTAATTGCCAAGCTTTCTGCACTGCATTCCTATCCTTTTCGCTGCTATGGTCTGCTGTAGAAACCAATAATCCAAGCATAGAAAAGGTTCATGAAGCTTTGGACAACAGCAGGTTTCCATTCGTAGACCAAATAGGTATTGATGAATGACCACAGCACACCCCACTAACTGTTATATCATAAGCACCACTTGCCCATCATATGCTCTTTAAAGGTGGTTGGTTTGAGAGCTGCAGATACATTTTGTGCTCTTTAACAGTGAGTGCCTCATAAGCAGCACACACCCAACTTTTCTTTTGAAACGTTATATACATTAATAGTCAATATAAAATGTACATCAGAATTGTCTCAAAATATATCTGGCTTCAGATTGTTTGTTACAAGGATAACTATGCAATGGATTTCACTTACTGTTTTTGCTCCATTACTTCTCGCTATAAACCCTCTTGCTCAATCCAGTCTTTCAAAGCATTCAAGCCTTTCAAAGCAGGAACAATTGTAATTCTGAAGTCCTATTTATGGGGGTGATTTTTTGTCTTGATATATTGATCGTGTTTCGAAACTGCTTCCTTAAATCTAGGTTTGAATGCATATTTTCTCCACGCTAATGCTAAACCTTCTCTATTGCTGTTCAAATACAGGCTAGTACATGGGCCTCTGGGCTAACCAGCTAAACCTTTCAGCAGTCCTTCTGTTGCCTCCATAATTTCAAAGGAAGTCCCCATATCCATTGTTGTAAGGATAAACGCATCAGATTCAAAGTGGCATTGAGTTGGGACCTAAGGGTTGGTTAGCTAAATGCATCACCATTGAGGCAGTAGTGGATAGGCCCCAAATATGCTTGAGGAGTGGGTATGTTTAAAAAAAACTTTCCATGAACAGCTGCTACAGTCTGGTTCTCTTCCGTCTTTATAATGAGGCAATGTTTAGTTTAGGTGTGAAAGCATAGATGACTGTGAGGCTAGTGCTAAACTAGCTAATAATCCAAGTTGCACCATCAATACTCACAGAGGAAACTAAGATGCCTAGACCAGTGCTTCCTAGAGGTTTTAGAACCAAGACCCAGTTTGTAGTACGACAAACTTTTGCAAACCTCCTAGCTTTAATGGACATGAGAAGGGATCATTTATCCTAGGGGTTATCTCTGCCAGGTGAATTCCCAGGTATTTGATAGTGGACGACCTCCACGTAAAGGGTGGATTGGCCCTCAAGCAAGCTTAGTTCAACATTTCGAGAGGGAAGCCAAAGGCCTTCAATTTCGAATTGTTTAGCTTAAACCGTGACACTATGCAAAGGCCCTGCAGTTCTTCTAGAAGGGGGTGTAACAATAGCAGTTTCTGCAAGTGCCACCAAGTTATCGTCCGTGAAGAGGGATAACTTGAAATCAGTACTTCACCTCTCACTTTATGGCTGTCCCTGTCCTAACCTTTTGGGACAGGAGTACTAAGTTTAACTCGGAAAGTAGTGGTGACAAAGGGCACACCTGCCCCGGTGCTTTGTTCAAAAGGTCTTTCCAAGAAATCCCGACCATTGTCGTAGATCTTCGCAGTAGGTTTGAGTAATAAGCCAGCAGCATATCTACAAACCTGCATCCCATTCCCCTGGCCCTCCTTGCTGCTTCTGGGAAGTTCCATTCATGTATATTTTAGTGCCTATATTTAATAGCGGGATCGGCCTGTAGGATCTGCAGTTCTCCAGATTTTTCCCACACAAAGCAGTTTTAAATCTGCTTATGGAATTGGGTGTAGACCCCACATTAGTTAATTCAGTCTTATTGTTAAAATATAGTTGGTAGATACAGACTCAATATGGCTCGATTTGAAAGTTGGCCTGGATTGGTCCACAGTAAAAAAAAAAAAAAAAAAAATATATATTAAACATAAGTAATGTAGAGTGAGTAGATGGGGATCATTTGCTGCAGGTGGACTTTTGCAAGAAGTAGGAAAATACAGTTGCCTTCTTGCAGTTGTGGTCTTGTCTTTAGAGCAAGTCTTGTTTATTTTTAAAAAAATAAAAAGGGGCTGTGTTGGTGTTCTGCTGTTCTCTTTTTTAAGGAATGTAACATACTGAGCGGTACTGGTGGATTTCCCCACCCTGTTTTGCAATGCTTGTTTAAATATAAAATGATCGGCAGTTAATGTTGGTAATTAAATGTATATAGTGATTATTACCTCGAGGTGCCAAAGGGCATTGGCAGATGGGTAGCAAGCTACACTTTGGGGGAATGTTTGGCTGGAGGCTTGTTAAATTGCAGTTTGGCCTATATGAGAAGCGTTTTAGGATAGTGCATGTGTGACCAGATTATTGCTCTTTACCTGACTTGGGTCAGGTAAAGATTTCAGTGGAGGTGAAGCTTTCATTGGAGGGAAGATTGATCAGGGATAGTGTGTATGTGCTTTATATTTCCTTATGTCGAAACTGGTTGAAATTGTCTCCTTTGTGGCAAAGTGTCATATGTGAGGAGTAGTGGAATGCACTCCCTGTGTTGCTAAAGTAATTTAGCTGTTGTGCATTGTATGGAATGAAGAAGTATAACACAGCGGAGCACTTGGACTTGCCCACCATCCTAGACAGGGCAATGGTTACACTTTTTGGTTTAGTGTGAATGACGGAGGAATAATCGTGACCTGGTGGTATTACAGGTAGCTTGTTCCCTTTTTATTCCACCCAAGACTGACCTCTGGAATCATTAAAGAAGGTATTTGGTGCTTGTGGTGGAAGTAATTTAGGTGAATTGAAGGAGAATGGATTTAGGGGTGGCTATGGGTGAAGTGAGGGTCAGACAGGCCTTCCCCATGTCCTTTCCAGTGCAAACAGAAAGATACCGTTGGTGTCTCCACTCTTAGCAGTTACTTAGGGATTAAGCAGTGGGGTGGTTAACTTCACATAACTGCATCAGGCAGTCAGCTGTTCCATGTCCTCCCAGTAAAGTTGTAAGGAGAGTAGAGGCGGTAGAAATGTGGAAACCATATATTTAAAAAATACAATGTACTGATCTGCACGACCACGCACACTTCCAGGAGAATATACTCGAAGTCTACTGTTGGGTCAGAACCAGGCCCAGTAGCTGTATTACTATACATTTTAAATATGGACAACTTTCACTCAACTGCAGATTGTGGTATTTCTTTTGCTGCTAAGCCACCTTGTAGTACTTTGTTCTAGTACATTGGCAGTGAAGGGGGAGCACTCGGTCTTCCCTTTACTCTGTCTCTCCTTCTTAAGATGGCAGCTATGGAGGGAAGAGGACAAGAACTGCTGCAGGGGAAGGGATTGAGAGGAAGGTACTGATTGTGACCGCACTGGTCAACCTCCTCCACTGTGTCCCTGGATTGAGTTTGCGAAGAGAGTTGCAAACCACAATGAGGGAACCTGAAATTAACACACCGCAGGAAGGTGCAAGAGAGCTCACAATAAGGTGACCTTTGGTCGACTGTTGGGTCAGAACCAGGCCCTGTAGCTCGATTTGTGAATTTTCAACACGGTCTTCACACAATTGTTAAGGTAAAGTCCAACTGTGAAAAGTGGTTCTAACCTACCATGTAGCCCTGTTCTAGTTCCTCAGATAGCAAAGTGAAACCCTCACCGTCTTAATTCTGTCACTTAAGGTGGTCAAGAGTGCAGGCATTTTAATAATCCATCTCGTGCAAGATTTTTTTTTTGAATGACTCATTGCTGCATTTCCGGATCACGCACTCTGCCTGGCCTTAAGTTTTCTTGTAATTTAGCAGCTCAAAATAGTCTTGCTTCTCCCTCTTTCATGACCATTAATTAGTTTAGGTGTCTTCTATTGAGTTGGGAAGTAGGTAAACCGTCTTAAAGCATAATGCATTTGTGGCGATTTCAATCGGACTTTTCATGTGTCCTGCATAACACTTCCAGGCTCACATCTCCCGACAGGATAGTTGAATGAACAGGTGTAACCATAAGCGTCCTGCTGTTTATTGTTTATTTCTGATAGTATTTGCTTTCAAGGAAGGGGAGGGGTGTCCTGTTCCCATGAAATGGCAAAAAGAGTGAGTTGTTTTAAGAGTAAAACATGCTGTTTGCACAATGAAGCGTGAGGAGTATATAAGGCTTTACTGGTGGGTTATCGAATTAGTTTACACTTTTAAAATCCAAACTCGGTACCGTATGAAGGAATGGCCGTTTTAGTCTCATCCTTTGGTACTCCATGTTTTATATATTATCCTTAATATGCACTTTGTATGTCAAAAATCTAAATTTGAATGACCTGAACGAATTGTGACAACACCGGCGCATTTTCAAGTCGCTGAAATCCTGCAGTTGGTCAGTGTTTGCACAAATACTCTCGTTTCTCAGTTTGACACGGTAAACCAGTATTAATAAAATGCTAACTCTTATATATATTTGTTTATTTTGCTTTGCAGATACCTGGCAAAGTAGAGCACCAAGTTACAATCCTCCACCCCAGCAAAGGTATGCAAGTGCATGTTCAATTCCCTGTAAATTGAAATTGCCCAATAAATTTGCCTGTTTAAAGTTGCCTATTTACATGCGGATTTCAATTCCATTTGCTTCCGCTGAAGTTATTTCGGATGCTTGAATCCTCTGCTGTAAATTACTTTCCAATAAAACGTAGAAATGACCACCTCCATAGATGTTTCCATAGCTGCTTCCCTAGTCTTCGAGCATTTTTAATGAAGGCTTTGCATTGCTATGAGATTCGACATAGATCTATTTGCCATTAGATTTTGCACAGACTAAACACATTTTTGAGCGGGTTTTTGGAGCTTAATTGAGCATAACTAATGGAGTTCTGCTTTTATCACTTCTGTGCGGGACCTACGGCATTAGTACAGAGGAGCCATTGATTCTTTCTACAAACCTCTTGAAGTCTTAATCAGCTTCTTTGGAAACTTTTTTTAGTCCCGACAAGCCTATTGTAGGACTGGGTCACTATAGGTCAGTAGTTATTAGTTGCCACTGAACACAGTTTCTTTAACTACTTAAGACTGAACTGAATTAAATGCAGACAGGACTCGTGAGGATTATTCAATCTGCAGTCCAGTAAGTACCAAGGAAAAGAGAGAATGTGACTTGGTTTGATAATAAGGGATGTTTTAAATGTGTTGCTTCGCTGATGAAATCCAGCTCTTCAAATTAGGTGGTCTTAACGAAGTAGTGCAGTGCGATTGGAGGTCCAAGCAAGATATATTAATGTTTTTGTCTTGGATGTTTCGCTGTTTAATGAACTGATTTGACAGGTAGTATCATGCCCTTATATAAAATCGGCTAGGTATCAATTGGTGTTTGTTGAACTTGGTAGGCCTGCATTAACATTGTGCTTCTGTTCGGGCAGCAATTGGTTTGCGCTAAACATGTGCTCAAATAGTCATTTGTGAGCAATCTCACAATTTAAACTATGGATGTAATAAAATTATATGTAATATATAATGGACTAAACAAATAAAAAATTCTTGAACCATTTTAATATTTATATACATCGCTCTTATCTGAGCAAACGCATCAAATGTTGGTGCAAGTATAAAAGCAGTTTCAATATATGGGTATTAGAGTGGCATTTCAATGCAGCAAAATTAGCCCACGTTTGTTTTGCACCCCATAGTTCCCTTTGCATCCACAAGTCTGAGAAATCCGCTTAATCCCCGCTATTTCCTTTCCTGCCATCATCCTGGTTTGCAGTGATGCTTCCTATGATACAACTACCTCCACGAACTCCCCTCTTGCACATTTTTTGTTCCTGGTGCATAAAACAGCTCTCCTATTGCGACTTTTCACAGTAACCCTGCTTGCCACCATGTGAATTCTCACTCCAGCTTTTTAATATAGTGCCTATTATGTTTTGATTCCCCAATGGCTTTCCTTTTTCCTGTCCGTTAACTCTTATGCCTTTTTGCAGTCAAATACTTTAATCATAAAGCACATATAAAACGTTATGAATATGCATTCCACTGAAGGCCTCACCAGATTACAGTAGATCTGGATGTAGGACTAAAGATCTGGACCTGCATGTGTTAAGAGGGAACTGTCTTTTTATACGCCGAGTTGGTTCTTGCCCTCATGAATATATGTACCCTTAAAAAAAACACAGGTAAGGTGAAGTTATGCTTACGTAATAAACACTTAAACCAAACCCTGTAATTGACCAGTTACTGTTCCCTACGGAAACCATAACGGAGGCCCCTGACCCTGAAAACCATTATTTGGTCTGCATATACTAGACTTCTCTTAAACTCAAAATATTTTTGCAGGTAAATGATAGAACTTAATACAACATAATTTATACCATATCCAGGAAAGAAAATCTATTCTGTCCATAGTAATGTCATCGTAAGGTCAGTGGTACGGTGCTATTTTGTCATCGCGGTTATTTGTGATGCAGTCTGTCACGTGTGGGGCCTTGACCCATTCGTTTCAGGGAAGGGTGAGTTACGTTTTTCTTGCTTGGCATGCGAGTTTTGTGCACTTTACCATTGCAAGCCATTTTCAGTGGTTTGTCAGTTTTCGTAACCATAACTTCACTTTGATTTATAAGAGAAGGGGAGTTTTTTTTAAATTTAAACCTACCATAATATGTTGTGAGCATAAGAAACTGCAATTACCCTTAATTCTTTTGATGATGCACTACGTACATTACAAACCATGGATAAGGGAGTAACAATCCTAGAGAAGACGCTAAATAAACACAAAAGGCACTTGAAGGAAGGGTAAAGAGGGAGCCAGTCATTTAGTGTACAGAATGCTGCCCTTCGGGGATATATTACTGTTCTTCCCTAATTAAATAATGAAAAAGAAACGGATTCCTTTACTAAAAGGGCGCTGATTTCTAAACCACTCAAGGGTGGTGTGCTTTTTAATAGCACCTGCTCCACACTTGTCACCAGTTTGCAAAATAGATGGGTTAAACCCTCCTTGAACAAGGGAGCTCTTCTGTCTGTAGTAGCTTTTCTCTTGGAAACCAAAACACGACCACCAAAACGCCCCTGATTGAGAAGGCTTGAGTGACTTGGAGAAATTAAATAAAATTACCTCATGGCTGCCCTGCAACAACTTTATGGTTGCCTGTTAGTAAAGTTACAACTAGGGGGATAAGTCAACCATGGTATTCAGGCAACATAAATCTGCCCAATATGGTGAGTCTTCTAAAGGCTTGGGGATTTCATCAGCCCCATAGTTCCCAGAAAACATTGCCTAACGCGCCCAAAGAGAGTCCTTTCAGTCACTGATATCTCCTTATGTGAGAACTATATCAAAGCGAAATTGATGGCCCCGGTTTTCCATTTTCAATGTTTATTTGTGAATTACAGCGGGTATCTTCCTGTGATTTCACAAATTCCGAACACCAGTGGTTATTAGTGTTTAGACATTTTGGCACAGCAAAAATTTTCCTGAGACCATGTTCTTTTCAGGCTTTACAAAATACCTCTACAAACAAAGTGTTTGTAGTATCAGGACCATCTCAAACATGAGGTCACGAGCACAGGAATATTCACTTGACTTTCTCAAACTTCTTGGAAAATTAGTTCTCTCATATTTTGCTTGATGGTGATCAGCCTCAAAATTAAACAGATAGCTGGACTCCGGTTCTGATGTGTCATAGTGGCTCGAGGGGAACACTTTTTCTCAACATCATTGTGCCATAGGAATTCAACTTATGCATTTGTCTTATCATGATTCACAGTTGTCCATGTAGCAGTGGAGACACTTTTTGTGAGAAAGTGGATTATTAGTTTGGGTGGTTATGAGACCTCACTAAAATGTCACTATTCCATGTCAGGGTTCTTTAAATCAACCCATAGCTCAGTCCTGGGTAGCTGTGGCACTGAGCAGAGGGCTTTAACTCAAAGGGAAACCAGCATACAGCATTTATCAGTACCAAAACAGTAAATAAGAAACACAAGACAATAAAACAAACCCACTCCAATTTATACCAAGATTATATTTGTATCTTCAAATGGACACTGTAAGGAAATACCCCTTTTTGTATGGCCACCCCCAAGTTTTTGAACTGATGCTGCTGGTTTCTTGTCTCAGTGTAATGAGGCCTGCTAACCAGACATGCATGTGCCCTTACCCTTAAACTGATGTTGAATTGGCCTTTGCTCAGTTGGCTGAGCTAGCTTACCTGCAAGTCCCTAGTAAATGGTACCCAGGGCATATAAGTTAGAGGGTCCCCCAGAGACTGAGCACTGGTTGTGTGATCCTGGGTGGGATACAATTAAAACGAGACTTCCATTTGCAGAGTGGAAGAGCGGTTTAAACTGCTGGCCCAGCTTTGTAATTTAAAGCAATGGCACAGCCATACTTCCCCTGGGTATGTATGTCACCCCTATGGCAGGACTTTAGAGTCCTAAGGCATGGTGCAACATATTCCGCAGACATGACTTGTAACTTAACATTATTTGACAGTCAAAGCGCAGAACAGTCATTTTTACTGTGGAAAAGCTTGGTCGCTCAATTGACGAGTGCAAAGTTAAACACACTGAGTTCGCTGAGCCTGGGGGTGTCATTGAGGTGCAGGTGGAACCCCCAGAGGATGTTATCAACCCAGGAAGGATTCGCCTGTGACCATAATACTGGGTGACCAGTAGGGATTGGACTTCTGCCAACACCGAGAGGACTTTGAGGGACGTCGGCCCTGTGACCAGGAATGCCTCACCCCCTTCGTTGACCGAGGACTAGTCTCCAGAAGACTCCCATCTACTGCATCGCATCCAAAGCATCCTTTAAGCATCTTCGATATCATTCATCCCTTGCATCTGAACCACTTTGATAGGAAAGCCCTGCAACTGATAAAACTCCCTGGAACTGACTGCTTCACCTACTAAGAGTAACTGTTTGAGGATCTTGCTGGCCCACCTGACTGGCTCCCTTCTGGAGTTGGTAGCCTAAGGTCATACTAAGTGACTGCGTTCCAACTAACCAAACTTTTTGATGAAAAAGTTTCTAAGTGTCAACATTGTTGAATTTGATGGTGCTTGTCCACGGTTGAGGGCAATCAGATTTACTATACCGTATAAATTCTATATCTCCAGAGCCCTTCAGTAGATCTTTTTAGTTGTCTAAAAATAATAAAAAATCCAATCTATTTTTATAAGTTGGTGTTGGATTTCTTTGGTGTCGTCTTGATTTCTTCTACAATTTTTTTGTGTGCTATTTAAGTGCTTTACACTTGTTCTTTTACATAAGCCTTGCTGCTCAGAGCCGCAGCTACCCAAAGTTGAGCTGAAGGATTGACCGATAAAACCTATGGGTCAGAAAGGGGGTTGGTAAGTCTATTACACGGTGAGATTGCACAACTACACCATATAATACACCCCATTTCCACACAGACCCCAAAATGACAAATTCGATGAAGGGAACCAAAGTTATGATTTTTGCAAGATTTTCATAAATCGCAGCTTTTCACTCAAAATGTCTTTACATTTTTTAAATCACTGTTTATCCCTCTTGGCGGTAGTTGGTGAGCCTCGACCACAAGGGAGCAGGTCAATGTCAAAGTTCCAGGCCGACCTCAATGAAAGTCTTGATTAGATGCGTGCTCTGGGTTGGTCCCAGTCAAGATTTTATCTTCGTACTTTGAAACTTTTCTGGTTCTTTTTCTCATTGATGGTGAGATCGGCGGGGGTCTTCTGCAGGTTGAGGCCAGTGTTGGGCTTGGTGCCAGTGGACAGGCTAAGCCCAGAGATCTGGTGAAGTCTTGGTTCTCAACAGCATTTGAGGCTACCCACGAATCGGCAAATAGCGATGGTCTATGAGCCTCGGACTATGTGCCTAAAAAATATTAACTTTTGCCTTTGGCTTTGAAGTTGCAGTTCTGTATGGAGAAAGAGTTCAGTCTTGCACCAACCATGGGTGCAGGACCTGGGAGGCACCTATTTGGGGGACTAGGGCTCTCTCGCTGGCTCCACCAGCGGAGCGTGGAAAAAATCCAGTGGCTACTGGTCAGCTGGGCACTTTGCAGGTGCATGCTTCTTTAGCTTTTGTGTCCCTGAAGCTTAACAGGAGGCTAGCAAACTAGCCTTTGGAGACCACCCACTGGTCCTTGGCATGATTGGGAGCGGGCCTAGCCCTTGGAGTCTCTTGCCACGAAGTAGACAGTAGGAGCAGCCCTTCTGTTTCTGAACTCTCATCTAGGTTCAGCAGGTGCAGACTTCCTTGGTGCAGCCTTTCTATGAGATTCACCAGTTCAGCAGGTGCCGTCCTTCTGTCCTTTCAGTCTTTCAGGGGTCTGAGGCTGAATGCCAGGGGTGGCACTTACTAGCGATTTGTAAGTTGTGGGTTTGGGAGGACTCACTAGTCAATGGGGCTACAATTTCCACGGGATAACCCTTCCAATTTTCCTGTGAGGTTGGCTCTAAACAATCTCATAGCGCATCTCTTCTCCAATTTAAGATTCTAGAACCCTACTTGCCTGGGACAGAGCCTGGGGCACAGTCCAGAGGTATGTCCAGTATAATTTGCCACCCCTGCTGTAAAACCAAAGGGATGCAAGCCTGTCTCCATGCAGAAAGGTGTGGGCAAGCTAAGGTGGTGACTCCCATTTGCCTCAGAGGTGGTAGCCCCTTTGGAGCAGGGCCTTTTGTGGCCATTGTTCTAAGGATGTCCTAGCAGGAGGAGGTCACACCTCCCTCCAGCAGACCCTTTGTTCCCCTTCCTCTGAGCGCTTCACACCTCTTAGCAGGAGGGGCAGTAGGCTATTTTGGGTAACAACCTCTGTAGTTAACCAGAAATGGCTACTAGAATTTTGGAGCAAGGAATTGGTGACTTTCTAAAGACATGTATCAGATATAGACTGCTAGCTGCTGATTCTTTACCTTTGAATTCTCCAGGCTGGATCCGGAAACTCTTACGCGAGCAGTTCCCCTGCTCGCCATTGGGTGGCTCCATTCGGCTTTGCGTGACATTCTGTCGTTGGTGTTGGTTATGATGTTGCGGTCACCTATATAGGCGCCAACCAGGCGCGCTGACGTCGGTTCTTTTCTTTCTGCACCAGTAGCGCTGATCCAGAGAAGAGCTACCCCAGTCTATTTTTTTGACAGGCCTTTTCGACTTTTTGTCGAGTGATTGAGAGATATATATATATATATTTATTTATTTATTTATTTATTTATTTTTCTTCTGTGTCGAGGTTATGTCACTTAGACCTACAGGGTTTAAACCGTGTGGCGACTCTCACCGCGCCATGTCGGCAACCCTCACCCCCCCCTCATGTTTGTGGTGCCTTGAGCGTGTCCTCAACACTAAGTCGTGCTCGGACTGTCAGGCCATGGCTCCAAAGGCCTTGAGGGAGTGAGCTATGAAGCTCCTTGCAGCCCGGCAGTCGACACCGGCTGGGGAGACTCTCCGTAGATCAAGAATCCTGTTCGAAGAGGTGGTCACTGGATCGCTCCAGGAGCCCCAAGTTCTCTTCCTCTCACTCGAGGCACTTGGGACATTGGAAAGAGGCTCAAAAAGGTCCAAGTGGACTTAGTCTTCACCTAGTCTGTCGATAAAAGAGGTAAGGACCCACCGACGCTCTAGGCACGGTTCTGATAAGCCGGAGCCAGGTTCCACTTCACCCCTACCCCCGTTTCCGGGAGCCAGAGCAACCCCGGCTCAAACGAGTTTTACGAGGCCATGCACCGCGTATTTTGGACCCTGCAGGGTCGGGAGGGGCCCCATCGGGTTCGATGCAGTCTGCTCCGGCCACGGTGCCGGTGGGGTCTCATGGATCCGGGTCGTGACCTTCCCAGCGTCGGACCCGAAGTCAGTACCTCCAGTGGCGCCAGCCCCATCCTTACACCCGACGAGTCAGATCAGCATTGCTCGACGGCGACGGAGCCCCAAGGTTCTACGTCGTTACTTGTGCGTTTTGAGGAAGTTTCAGGCATGGGTGAGGATTGGGAGTGGTCTATGGACCCTTTAGAACATCAACTAGAAGTTCCAATGGAACAGCTGGACTGGTATGATTATCTTGGAGAAGCCAATGGACTGGACACATCTCCAGATACTGGCATGCTCTCTGCCAACTGGCTACGGAGGAGGGGGGCTTCTTATGCCATGGTGGTAAAGATGGCGGCAGAGGTCCTTGGACGGGAGCTGCCCTCTGTGCAGGTCAGGACTAAACTCTTGGCCGAGGTGCTTCAACCTGGGACTTCCACCTCAGAACCCCTATTGCCCTTTAATGAAGCATTAACAGATGATGATCTAGGCACGTGGTTAAAGCCTAGCACAGGAGCTCCTGTGAATAGGACGATTGCACACCGCCACCGCTGTGTGATCGTAGTTTCCTAAGCCAACACTCCAAACCCTGAGAGCTTGGTGGTTCAGGCTTCAATGTCCCATAACTCATTCCCTTCCGCTCCTCCTGATGGGGAATCAGAGGCTGGACACACTTGGGAAGAAAATGTTTTCTTCTACCTGGCATTGCGGTCGGTGAATACTGCATGCTTTTTGGGCAGTTTCTCCCACACCCTTTGAGACGGTTGCGCAAGTGCTGCCACAGGTCCTGGAGGAGGCCCGGGCTGTGCTCTCCCAGGCATTGAAGGATGGGAGAGATGCAGCAAAATTCACCATTAGGTG